>CM060353.1:38998327-40198327 GCA_030545235.1 Helianthus tuberosus
CCAAGCTAAAATGCTAAAAACTAAACCCCCAAAAAACCTAAAAAAATAAAAAAAAATCTAATTTTTTTTAATATTTTTTATGCTCAAATCGCTACTTTTAGTGGCCAAAAAAAAAATTTTTTTTTAATTTTTTTTTTTGCTTCGAAAAGTAGCGATTTTTATTTAAAAAATATTACAAAAAAAATAAATTTTTTTTGTGATTTTTAGCTATTTTTAGGCATTTTTGGTTGTGTTCACATTGGTTCTCGCGGTTCTCGCAATAAGAGGTGGTTCTCGCATGATCTTCTCCCTATATATATATATATATATATATATATATATATATATATAGGGCAATGCTCTATAAGAAACCCTTAATTTTTAGAAAACTTTGCAAACTCAACATGTGGCCTACATTTATCCACCTCATCCAAGTCCACTAATTATGCTTTTTGCCTATAAGGTTATTTTAGTAATTAGTCATCTATTCACCCAAACCCAAAGAACTATTCCCAATTTGATTTGACATTATCATTAATGCCCATCACCTCACATATCACCATACCCCCCATTTATAGATTTTTTCATTTTTTAAAAGACAAAATGCATAGAACTCGTCCATCCTTTCTCCTTTAACATATTCACCTGCATTTTCTTTTCTCCATTAATGTCCATGGAGACAAATCCACCAACCTCCGAGTTAATGTCGCCGGTTCATCTCTTCCCCAACAGGTTCATTACCACTGACTCCCATGCTGATGATGATTTTAATGCTCAAGGTTTGTATATCTATGTAACTTAACTCCCTCGAATATATGTTTTTTTGTTGTATTTTGACATTTTTTAATGGAATAATCCAAATATACTGCATGGCAATGTTCACCTGTACCATTCGAAGCTTATGGATACACTAACATGGCTGTTGATGGTGCTGGATCATCTGAAGTCCCTGTTAGATCCCCGAAATTTCTCATCTCCAACAAGTTCAAAGGCAGCGTTGAGTTGACTAACGAGGTTTTGGATAATGATCAAGGTTTGTTTTTCTATATACATGTTAAGGTTTGTTTTTTTTCTTCCCCATATATGGCATAATTCAAACAAATGGCATAATGTTCACATGTAGCATCCGAAGATTCTGGCTTCACTAACATTCCCGGTGCTGGTTCTGGATCATCTCAGGGCCCTTCTGTGTTTGCTGAATCATCTCGCGGGCCGTTAGATGGTTGTTTATTTTCAATGGGAGCACACTTTATTCTCATATAGCAGATTTTTAACCTTTTCGTTTTCTGATGCAGGGCCAGGGCATCCATACTTCGTTTTTGAAATGCCTCAGGGAACCCGTTACTGGATTCCTACCGTTGCTGATAAGTTCTTACCAGTGTGTGGGAAAACTTATCCGTCATTTGAGGCTGTTCTTTCCATGTATGAACTTTATGCTTTGGAAGCTGGTTTTTCTGTTAAAAAAGGCCAAACTAAAGTCTGGAATGGAATTCCGACACACAAGTATCTTCGCTGCTCAAAATACGGGAAACCACAACGAAAGAGGACCTTTGACATGCTAGATGAATCTTTTGTAAGGCCAAGGAGAACAAGCTTCACATGGTGTGACTGTAAGGCAGGCATTCTAGTCTCAATCTATAATGATACATACACAGTTCTGAGTTTCAATGATATTCATAATCATGAACTTGTTGAGAATTACAACCGTGATCTTAGCAAGATATCACGGAAGCTGTCATTCTCCACCAAGCAATTCATTCACAATATGAGTCTAAACCGTATCGGACCCATGAGAGCTTATAGATGTCTTGTAGCTTTAAAAGGGGGGCATCACAATGTCAACGGGACTCTAGTAGATTTTAAAAATTTTAGCCACCAGTTGCGAATTTTTATTAGTGAACGCGACGCACAAGTTTTCCTTGAACGTTTGCGTGAGCGCTTTGACAACCTACCCAACTTCTATTTTGATTACACGGTTTCAAATGGAAAGCTGTCCTCTGTATTCTGGGCTGATGAGATTTCAAAGCTAAACTACAAAGCTTTTGGCGATGTCCTCGCCTTTGACGCGACTTACAGCACTAACAGGTTAGTTTCCACTTAACATGTGTTAGGGGAAGTATCAAACTATACAAAGCTAACAAAAAAAGTGTTACATTTTGGAAACTTCTAATCCATTTTTATTAACAGGTACAAGATGCTTTTTGTGCCATTCACGGGTGTGGATCATCATTTCCAATGTGTTACATTTGGTGCGGGTTTGATATCAACCGAGTCCATTGAATCTTATGTGTGGTTGCTTAAGGCATTCTTGAAGGCACACGGTACTCAACCAACTCTCGTGTTGAGTGATCAAGACCCATCTATGCTTCAAGCTGTTCCTATGGTCTTTACTGAATCACGCCACCGGCTATGTATGTGGCATATAATGAAAAAACTACCCTCAAAGGTTAGGTTAAATCGTTAGCCTTTTAACATGTGTTATTCAACATTACAGACTTACATGTCTTTTTAAACTGTTAAATGTAACATGTGTTAGTAACTCTTAAAATTTACCAGATCTCTGCGAACCTTCTTGATAACACTGATGTTCGGTCCTGTATTCACCGGTTGGTTTGGAATGTTTATATCAAACCAGAAACGTTTGAGTCCCGCTGGCATAACCTCCTAGAAACATTTGGCCTCCAAGACCACACTTGGTTGAAGGACATGTACAACATCAAACATCTTTGGGTTCCAGCCTACTTCAGGGAACTGCCAATGTGTTGCTTGATGAAGACCACTTCACGTTGCGAAAGCTCGAACGCTGCCTTCAAGGTCAACTCAACAAGCCCAAACACCCTTGTACAATTTATGATGTGCTTTGAAAATAGGGTAGACAGCCAACGCTATCGGCAACGCGTATCGGAGTTCAAAACCTCATCCACGGTGTTCAAGGGCAATACTGATTTAGTGATAGAACAGGACGCGTTCGCCATTTACACAAACGCTGTTTTCATGCAAGTTCAAAAGGAGATAATTAAAGGGAAGTTTTTATGCTACATCACAAACCAAACCGAGTCCAGCAAAACCACTCTTTTGCTAGACGTCACTCATTTGGACAAAAGGAACAACATCACAAATGTCTATCAGGTAACACATGTTAGGCAACTTCTTTATTACCACTCCACTAACATACTTTTTGAATTAAACAGTTTTTTTGCTCCTGTCGCCAACAGGTTACATATAACACTGTAGACCACTCGGCCAGTTGCTCATGCAGGAATTTCACACGTATCGGATATCTGTGTCGCCATGTCTTTTGCGTTTATCGATTGAAAAATGTTGCAAAGATACCACCCCAATACATAAACGATAGGTGGCGCCGAGATGCCCTCCCAAAAGAGGTTTTTTCAGTTTCCAGCCGATACGGGGGTCAACGCACACGCATCGTCTGTTATGCGGAATGAAATCCTCGACCTCGTTACTGAATGCGTTGATGTGGCCAGAACCGATGACGATTCATTGTCAAAATTGGCGGCCCAACTCCGGGATTTCAAGATCAATGTGCTTTCCAAGCAACCATTGGGTACAACTGAAAATCAAACAAACGAGTGTGAAATGGAAGAAATAGTTGGGCAACCAATCAACATTCCAGTCGAAGTTGCTAATCCAGATGTTGTACGCAATAAGGGTTGTGGTACACATACTCGCATTTTCGGACCTGGTGAGAATGCAAAGACAAAACCACCAAAACCTCCAAAGCAGCTTCGTCTATGCAAGCGTTGTGGTCTGTATGTCGACGACCACGACTCACGCAACTGCGTTAAGGTGGCGGCAATGGAAGCAGCAAAGGCAGCTGCTGAACAACAAAGGCAGACCGCCCCCGGTGCCTCCCAATCTGATTAAAATCATTCCTTTCGTTTACTAGTACTATGTAATAGGAGACTCACTTCATTTTGTCCTTCTTACACACATGTAACAGTCTTGTAACATCCTCCTGCTTTGTTCTGTTACGTGTGTAAGAAGGTGGAACTCTTTTTATCCCATTTAACCTTTCTGGTCTTTTGTAAAAACTTTATGGCCTTCGGCAGTTTGTGTTTTGTAGGCCACCTTTTTGTGGACCTCTATTTGCTATTAACTTGCTTTTCTTACTATCTTATGCATGGATAATTGTGCTTTTGGTATATATAATACCACAGCATTTGCAACAGATGCTTAACACACGTTAGCCTTGAGTAAAATACAAAAGGTGTTAACCACACCAATAGGTTTTATATAAAGACAGATCAGGTTATAGAAACAAACTTCACTACTAGCCGACTTAACACCACATACTACTACAAGGCTACACCCGCAGATAAAACAACGGCTCGGCTACCGAGCCGTCACATCAACACATCCCTACAAAAAAAAAAATACTAATAAAAGAACAAAAAAACGACGTGAGTATGTCGTCTACGAACATAGGGTCAACAGGTTAACACAACTATAACCACTTACGACATCCTAACTATCCCTTCTTATCCTCCATCCCTACGAAGCTTTTCATCATGGTGTTGCAACATCTTCATCATGAAAGTACAGAGGAGACGGGCTACGCTCACTCTCCCATGGGTCATGGTAACACCATGACCTGATTGTTTCGGATGAGTATGGACACAACGGGCAACCACATAATTCATGGTCTGGATCCATCAGCAACCTAACCAACTCATCTGGTAGCCCCTTCAAAACTTCAGCTTCTGGTAAAACGTGTTCCGTACGGCGTCTGCTAACATCAGCTACATTGCTTCTTCCGCTTTCTGAAGCGTCGTTAGCACCTAGGCCTCCAGTTTTCGTGTCCTGGATCTTCTTGTGAAACACTTTTCTTTCATAGCACACCCCATACCGACCCTCAACTGCTTCTTTCCCCTTTCGCTTCTGCTTCTCCATGCCTGGTGGTGTATCCATGAGCTTATTTTCATAAGCGTCCATCACATTAACACACTTTGGAACCACTCAAAGTTTTTGGTTTACTGAAGTAAGGTGCCCTACTGAAATATGATAGAATATGACTGGGTTCTTCATTACACTACTTATAGTGGTATGCCATGGATACATTTAATATAGTTGTTGTGACTTGACTTTGATGTGACCCTAAAAGCAATGGTTCCTTTCCAATAAAGTTTTTTTCTACCCACCTACCCCTATGTTACTAGGCTGCTGCCACTTACTTTCCCCAACTTCCAAGAATCCTACCACATTTAAAATAGTGGGCCCCTTGACAACAGGAAGGAGCATTTTCATTTCTTAAATGGTTACATTATCAACTACATCAATAACATGCAAACACATGCAAGATTTGTTTGTTGTCAATATTCTTCATAAGCCTTAAATTACCAAGTTAATAAACATCAGTTTCAAACAGACAGATTTCACACTGATAGTCTATCCCCAAAAATAGCAGGTACACTTTACGCAACACCTATCATACAATAAGTTTAAAGCAACATCCCCAAAACAAAATACATGCCACACCCAAAAACAAAGTCTACATATACATATAATAGGTGTCCCCAAAAGAGCAGCCAAACTTAACGCCACAACTTTCCCTACAATAAATACCATTCACCCCCTAACACACGTTACTCTAACCGGCAACCCTGCTGGATTTTAGGAAGCAGCATATTCACATCCGAACCTAAGATGTGTGCAGCATACCTCTTTCTCAACTTCCGCACCTCGGCCATCTTCTTCGCCCCATTCATGCTGAACCCACAATTAAAACTTTTGTTTTTCCCCATGTAGCACTCCATATGCCGCATTAAGAAGACCCCACAATCAGTTGTGTTTGCTGTCGTCGCCCAACTAACCGGCATACGCTGGATGTTGCAGTCGTCAATGTCATCGGCGCGCGGATGACCAACCTCCCGAAGGTATTGCATAAACATATCTTTCTGCATATACAGATACAAGCAATGCTCAATTAAAAAACACAGCTTGAATACAATCACATTTTCGGTACAACATGGTGGTTTCGATAACTTACAAACTTATACAGTGTTTCCTTGTGGAGGTAGTATACACTATCTTCTATCGGCCGAGCTTGTCTGGCTTTGTCATTATCAACAATATAAATTCCAGGGTCCCGTAACTCAAACACTAGCAGGTAAAAATGTTTTTGCTCCAAGATCGGGAACAAAACAATTTCGTGCTTTCTAAAATCAGGAACCTTTTCAGCGCTCTTAACCTCACCTTTTATACCAGCCCGAAACTTGTGCATTCGCGCCTCTACTCCCCCTTCCTCAGTTGATAACATCCACGGAAACTTTCACAAAAGAGAAATTTATAAGTATAACCACTCGCCACACCCTAACTACTTTTCCATAAAAAACATCAATCCACCAGAATCATGTCTATATACAAAACACTCACCACAACTTTAGTACCAAAGAATAGCCTACTGTAAGCCTCCCTTGATTTGCGTTTCTCTTGGAAGTTTAGCACCTCCGCCCAACAGTCGATAATACCATCCGACACCTCCTTGCCAACGTTTAAACTCTTGAACATAGCCCGAGACGCTTCTACATGAGCGGGGCTTCGAAACAGCAACTCCCTGGTTTCATATGCACATATAAAAAATTAACTTCCATAACTTAACACACGTTACTGTAATTTAACTATTTTTTTAACAATATCCCCACTACTTACACAGCCATGTGTATCGGGCTATCTACATCATCAACTGACGACGTACCCTGTTCATTCCAGCGTCAAAAATAAAATAAAAACAATTAAATAGATCCATTGGGTTCATTGTTTACACGTTATTATAAAACTAAAAACCCCGTAGCAGTTCTACTTACTTGTTTGCCTCCATTGCTAGCTTCCTACGAGAATGCCCATTTAGAAAGTGCGTCGGGGATTCATCAGCGTATACGTAATCCCATATATTTGCCTCCTTCTTGGTGATTGGATGTCCCATGTCAACAGACCTTATATAGTAAGGTGATCTATTTGGTTCCGCAGCCACTTTCTCTCTAAAAGGGAGCTTCCTTTTTTGTTTTTTAACTCAGCCAACATACGTACCCGGTTTGCTAGCGGCAAATTGTCCTCCACCTCATTCGCATCACCACCCAATAATTCCATCCCAGCTTGCCCCTTGTGGATTGCAATTGCGGGGTCATATGAGCTCACCGGTTCTACGATTATAACCATACTCAAGTTTGGGGTAGTCTCCATATCGCCTAAACACGTATAAAAAAAAACAATTCAGGTTACTTTGTAACCAAATTTACACTCTCACAGTAAACAAAAATAGTCAAGCTTACCGGAACCTTCGGGCGCTGTTTCTGTCCCCGCCATGTCATCCACCTTTGAACTTTTGCATCCTGCATGTACGATGCAAATAAGTATATTGAAATGACTCCACAAAACCAGCAATCGTAGTCATTTTATTGCTCTTACGTACCGGTTTGCGGTGACTCGTCAAATTCACCACCAATTTGTGTCATTCCAAGACTCCAATTAGGCCCATCGAAACCACCTTCATCAATCGACGTATCGCCCCCGTCCACTGTTCTTACAATTAACACATGTTAAACCCCCTAAATGTACCTAATAGCTAACACATGTTATAGAATAAAAAGCTTTACCGTTAAAATCCGGCTGCCCCTCCTCTACCGCCGCTTTGCCTTTACCATGCATAACCACCTCCTCAGCTTTATCGAAAGCATCTCCTTTCACAGGGCCAACCACCACGCCAACACACTCTTCATTAGGTACGACAGTTGAATCTACTACGTCATGCTCAGCTTTACTATATGAACCTGCATAAAACATTCTTATCACATCTTATGCATAGGTTACTATTTTTGAACCTGCTCAATAAAAATTTAACCCTTACAATCACGGTGACTCTTCTCTACAACCGCCCTGCCTTTGCCATCCGAAACCACCTGTTCATCCTTGTCGCTAACATCACCTTCCAAGGGTCCAAATACGTGTAAACCACATTCTTCCTTACTTGCATCAGTTGCATCCACAACTTCATGCTCAGTCTTACTATTTGCAGCTGCATAAACATTCTCGAATAAATTAGGAATGGCTAAAAATGGTGCATCTAGAGTTTTGTCGACCCTACAAATAAGATGCTTTCTGAAGATTAACTTCATTGTCATTCCTTTCAACCTGATCAGTAAGCTTAACACCCATCTCATCACTTTTGGCTACCTGATCAGGAATCTTATCCTGTTTGTCAGCAGTTGCTTCTAAATCGGGGATCTGCTGATCATCGTCCTTCTCATCCACATTTTTTACAGGTGGAGGTTCATGTCCTGCTGCCTCCACACTATACGCATCTTCACCAAACAACCGCATGCCAGAGCCACCGTCAACTGTCAAAGCAACAAGACACATGTTAAAACAGAATTAACCAATAAAGCACACTATAAAAAACCTAAAAATCTGAAATTGTACGAAGCACTACCAGTCACACCCTGGGCCCCTGCTGTTCTAAAACGCAGTATCGCACGCATTAAACCCAACGGCTTGTGGACTTGTTCAACATCACTTTTATCCCCGCTCCATTGTCCTTCAATATGTCCCGCCCCACCCATACTACAGTCACCTCCAGTTGAAATACCAGCCTCATGAACACTCTTATCACCGTGTTGCTTCTCAGTCTCGTTGCACCCTATAACATCACATTAATATTAAATGGGTTCAGACACGTACGCATATTACAGGGACATAAACTTTGTCCCTGTACAAACAACGCGGCACCATCAATGTATTCTTCCTAGGTTGCCATCTATTCACTTAGCGATAAACATACAATGTAACTGGTAACACATGTAACACTTTACCTGTTTCTTTACCCCCATCTGTGCTTGGCCCATCAAACATCCTATTTGACTTACGTCTTTTTGGGGTCACACAGCCTACTTCTTTATCAGGAGCATCCTTTAAGTTTTTTAGTCTAGGAGATCTCCTCACCCGCAACGACTGCCCAACATCTTGCAGCGTCTCAGCACACTCTTTGCCCTCATTACATACGCTTCCTTGGCCCGCAACATCAGCTGCAACGACAACAGATGTTAAACAATACATTTCAGTCCCCTACGCATATTACAGGAACATAACATGTGTTAAACAATACATTTTCATCCACAACAGATTTTAAACAATACATTAACATGTGTTACACCATACATTTCAGTCACGTATACACGTTATGGTGACATAAACTATCTCGAGCACTAATCAATGCGTCACCATCAATGTGTACTTATGTTTTCTTCCTAGGCTGCCATCTATACACTTAACTATAAACGTACACTAAAAATGGTAACACAGGTAACACTTTACCTGTTTCATTACCACCATTCGTGTTTGGCCCATCAAACTTTATATTTGTCTTACGCCTTTTTGGGGTCTCACAGCTTTCTTCTTTCTCAGGAACATCCTTTAACTTCTCCAGTCGAGCAGATCGCCTCACCTGTAACGACTTTCCACCATCTTCCATCGTTTCCGCATACTCTTTTCCATCAACAGCAACGCTTGATTGCCCCGCAACATCAGCTGCAACCACAACAGATGTTAATCAATAAGATCGGTAACACATTAACATGTGTTACAGTGTACCTGTCAGAATGATAATAATCACACCTTCTGGGCCATCAAAGTCTATGGCTGAAGATCCTACTTCTTTCAATCCCCTTTTACTCATCCTTTTGTTAAGTCGATTAAGTGATTTCCTGTACAAACTAGCTATTGGCGAACCATCCGAGAATTCGTCAACCACGTTATCCCCTACGAAAACGTTACACATCAGTAAACGTGTGCCACATTAATCAAGTCAATATTTTTCAAAGAATAACAGTGACTAACCAGCGTTCTGTCCCTTGTCAACGTGAATACTTTCATCATTTTTCAAATCTTCCAACACCTCATTGATACGATGCGACGATAAATCTACCGCTTTATCGTGATCTGTACTTGCAAACGATTTCTGTTCAAACAAACTTGCATACATTGCCTTCAACGTTTGTACTTCCTCGTCATCAGGGCTCTCCACACACATAGATTCCAACATACCCTCTATTTTGATCTTGTTCTTGTTTGTCACATTAATTAGCTGTCGTACCATCAACAACCTCTCCTGTTTCAAAAGATTAAAGCAACAGTTTCATACAAAAATTATATACTAATGGTAAATAACACATGTTAGTGCATATAACTATACCTCCTTACTTGCCCAATGTTCCACGTTATAGTTACTTAGAAGTGTTAACCCTTTAAACCCTCCCAGACCAAACCCACCAGCAAGAATTTCCAGCCTTTCTCTCTCTCGCAATCTCTTCAAGGTCCAGAAAGCCAAAGGACACACCGCCTTGTCAACCTTCATCCCTGTGCAATCAATGCTATCAACGTACAACAGCTACAAGTAACAGCGATCAGTTCAGTCCGATAAAACAAGCAAGTATATTTAACACATGTTAAGATCACGAATAAATAAATTTCACTTACTATCAGAATCGAAAGAAGCCCAACGAAGATGCTTTGTGGGTCAAGCCGATCCCAAGTATCTTTGCAAGTTTTCAACTTTTCCACCACCAGGTCACACCAGTCTAACTTTGCAAAATCCATTTCATCATCTAGATACTCTAAGATTTCTTCCCGTAAACAACGTTGTTTATGACAGTCAACGAGCACTGCCACAAAACACATTACAAAATCCATGTGGAAATCAAAACTGTCTTCGCCGTCGGACTCATCTATCATTTTCACCATCTTTGTTGGAGGTACATGTACACCGGGGTATCTTGCCCTCCAATCCGCAATTGCATCAACCAATATCGGCAGCTTATCAATCGAACTAAACTTTTTCCCACCGGTTGGGATCCCTAGTAACTGATGTATCACTTTCCTGTTTACCTTTATATTACCAGCCGGTGTACATATCACCATCTTATCGGGATTAAAATTGTCAACAACAAAATAACCTAACTTAGCTGGTAACCCATCAACGCTGAAAGTAAGTAAACGACCAAAGCCCATTTCCCTGACTACCTCTCGTTGTTGGTCTGTCAATGCTCGTACACACTTATAAAATTGTAGTGGTGTGGATCGCGTCCTTATTCCCGGGAATTCATCCTTCTTCGCTCGCTTACGGGCTTTAGGAACATTTGCTTGTTCTTTACCAACTTCCTTTTTCTTCCGTTTTTGAACTTTCACACTCTCCTCTGAAAACTTCGTCTGCCCTGACCGTAAGGTTCTCCCGCTTGTTGTAGCTGTTACATCTGCCCTACGTACTGGTATACGCAACCAAAACAACCATAAAATAATTAGTCTACTTTACAACCCTTTATGTCAAATCTTTCAAAGACAAACGGTAACATTACAGTTATACGATCAAACATCCAACAATTAATTATTTGAACATCAAACAAATGAAAGTCAATACAAAATTAACTAACCACGGTTTCTGTCCCTTCCTTTGCCAGAATTATCCTCCGCGATGTTTTTTTTCTCTGCCAATTAACACATGTTAGGTACACTTCAAACTCAGACCATTAATTATTTGGCAGACAAACAAATCAAAGCCAATGATCTTTGGTCTGGCCATTAATTGTTTAACACATGTTACCCAAACTTCGAAAATTAACTAACCACGTTTTCTTTTACTTCCACAGCCAGAACTATACAAGGTAACATTTTTTACCCCTACCATTTAACACATGTTATACAAGTTCACATTGATACACTTACAAAATGTTTAACATTTTCAAACACCTAATCTAATAATCTTAACAAATTGTACCATTAATCCAATAACCTTAACATAATTTTCAAACTGTGTGTGTCATCCTTTAACACAGTTACATGATAGGCAAACTTCAAACTCCGACCACTAATTATTTGGCAGACAAACAAATCAAAGCCAATGATCTTTGGTCCGTCCTTTAATTATTTAACACATGTTATGCAAACTTCTAAAATTAACTACCCAAGAATTAATGTACTTCCTCAGCCAGAACTATACAAGGCAACGTTTTTTTCCCTACCATTTAACACATGTTATACAAGTTCACATTGATACGCAATTACTAACTATTGTAACCAAAGGCACTTACCATTTAACCGTCGTTTCCCAGTGGATGTTGACCCAGTCTCAGTATCTTCATACACTGCAAATGCAGCCAAACAAAAGTATGTTATGAACAGAGCCTAATTCAACACACTATACATCACCTAAAACTACGTTCACGGTTTATACGCACATCAATACTAACCTAAAGCCCTCTGGGTCGGACCGAAGCGAGATTGTTGCTTGGGAGGAACTTGCTTGGAATCATCGGATATAATAACAACACTACGGCTGGCAGACCTTTCCCGCCCTAATTTAGGTCTCCTAGTGCAATAGATAGAAAACAAAACAAAATCAGTTGCCATTTTTGAAGGGGAATTCGATAGAACAAAACCCCCTTTTACAGGCCAGATTACAAGAACTAACCTTTTGCTTGAACTCTTGATTTTCCGTAATCGTTTCATTTTGAGCGAGGACGACAAAATTACGAACGATTTCCTCATTCTCCCGGATCCACACTATTGGCGATGGGGAAATATGAACAGTCTATCGGATGGGGGAAATATGAACAAAACTGCATATGAACAGTATAGTGGGAAAGATAAAGATGAAAATATTTTTGAATTGGTTTGCAGTTTTGATTAGACTGCTACTGCATGGCATGGATTTTTTTTTCCAATGTTCTATTGCACTACTGAAAATACCCTTCAGTGCTTTTCATGTGTATTATAATATTTCTTTTAATTATAATTCTTTCCAAAATAATGAGAACCATTGATCAACTTGGATGAAACATAATCAATGGATGACAATGAGTTTGCAAAGTTTTCTAAAAAAGATAGAGTTTCCTATATAGGCAAGCCCTATATATATATATATAATCTTTTTCGCGCTTAATTGTTCAGTTTTTTAGTATGTTTATCCTATACAAAGGTGAAAACTCACATGTACAAACACGAGTGTTGATATATTCTAGAACATATCTTGCAAAGTGGTGACAACAACGAGCACCAGCCCTTCGTTAACCAAGAGGCACATGAAGAAATTGAGCACAAAATACATCATAAAGCTGAAACCGTTTCTAAGCCCAGCGAGAAAATAGAAAACCAGACTTGAAAAAGCTGTATAAATAAGATTTTTGGGATGCGGGAATAAGACGAGCCATATAATAAAAGTGTGCATTTGGTTATTTCAACCCATAATTAGTAAGAATGTGTCGATTTATGTCAAATCCTATTGAGAATGCGTCAAGGTTCACATTGTGCAACCTCATGTAATAAACGGATTTCGATATAACAACTTTTTTATGTCATTTTATCTTTAAATAAATTGTAGATTGTCTCTTGACCTAATTGTATCATATGTTTATCTTAATCCAACTGGATTACTTCTAGTCCAACAAGATGTCAATAGATTGATTTTAGAGGAAACTAGTGAGATTACTCGCGCTTCGCAGCGGGTTTTGATCGATATCAGGTCAGTTCGATGTGGTACCGGCACTCGAAATAGCAACCGAAAGAGGCAAGCACAAGAGGATATACACATTTATTGATAAAGCAAAAAAAATGAATATCAATACCGATACCGATGTTGTTCGGCCGATACCGGTCCGTTCATCATGGTAAAGTTACTATAGCGGACTCGCTATAGCTTACGGTACCAAAAAGTTTTTTTTTATTACAAATACAACTCCATCTTTAACAAACTTTATACCGACACGTCGAGAAAACCATAAAAATGAATACGCTACCGGTACTGATACGGATGTTGTTCAAACGATATCGGTCAAATTCCTTACAGTAAAGTTTAAGTATATTTGACTCGTTCGAATAAAGTTATTAATGAAAAACAAAATTTACTCAAAGGTATAATAATAAAAAAGAAATAAAATTAATTTTAGTAGTAATACAATTAAAAAACTAATAGTTAAAAAAACTAATAAAAATATATTTGTAAAAGTAAAAATACATTTAAATAATAATCTGTTGTTTAACTACTTTGAAAATGTTAGATATAGTAATAGTAATGTAAGTGTTCATGACTATTGAAAAACAATCTAAATGAAAGAAATTAATTGATATACTTTAATTATAAAAGTATCATATGTAATACTCTAGACAACTTCAACATTCGCCGCGGATAGGAGAGATGTCGTGAAGAGATCTAGATAGGTGACTGACGCCTCGAGTATCATCAACGCATTTTGAGCACATTGGTTTTCGGACTTTACAAGTAACTAAGTAAGAATATAATAATTATATTTGAGTCAAAAACTATTTTTGAAACTTAAAAATAAATTGGTAAAAGTGGTTGGTGAGCCGGCCCAAGTTGACTCATTTTCCTTGTATTCAAACTAGTTAGATGCCCCGCCCGCGTTGTGGGGCGGTGGACGAATAATGAGCGAGTGTTAGGTAGCAGCTCATTGACACGAAAAACAACTAAATCGAGTCAACCAAAAAAAAAAAAAACACTTTTATATTTTTGAAAAAAAAAAACTAAAACAATGGCAACATTGTAATTTTTAACTGAGGGAAAGTTGTATTTTTTGACTGGAGTAAAATCGTAAATTGCCAAAAGCCAAAGTCATGGCAGTACTGTAAATTTGAAGGGGGGGGGGGGGGGGGATTTTAAATTTTAATAGGGACAAATTCGTTATTTTGCACCTAGGGTAACAGCGTAATATAAATTTGAACTACGGGCACAATCGTAATTTTAAGCTGGAGGTAAAAGCACAATTTTTTTTTAACCGAGGGCAAAATCGTAATTTTGAGTTTGGGGCAAAAACATCATTTTATTTTGAAGGGGGGACAAACGTAATTTTCAAGTGAGGGCGAAATCGTAATTTTTTTAACGGGGAAAAATAACATTTTTTAACAGAGGGCAAAATCGTATTTTTTAGCTGGGGGAAAACATAATTTATTTGGGACAAAAGCGTAATATTATTTTGAGATGGGGGGCAAAACCGTCATTTTAAAATGGATATAAAATAATAAACTGGTTGGTCCAATGGGAGAGTGGCAGACGAAAGGGTAATTTTCACTTGAGGGCAAAATCGTAATTTTGAGATGGAGGCAAAAACGTAATTTTAGTTTGAGCTAGGGGCAAAACGGAAAAAAAAAAAAAAAACTATTAAGGCAGCCGCCCATTTTGGCCAATGGAAGCAGGCTGCCGACATTGTAAAATGTAGTAGTATATAATTTAGTTTGTTTTGATCCGTTGAACAACACGTGCGATTTGCTTATTTTGAAGTCTCTGTAATATCCAAACATAAAAATGCCCTAGTAGCAAAGCACAATAGACAGTGGCGGATCTAGGATTCCGACCAAGCGGTAACGTTTTATAAATAAGCGGTAACGAAATCGAAAAAACGTCAAATTTTTCCAAAATTTACACTAAAAACGTCAAAAATTTTCCGGCCAAGCGGTAGCGGAGGCTACCCCTTACATCAAGGTAGATCCGCCCCTGACAATAGATCACCATTCTCCAACAATGTAAACCGAAGAAAAGTAATATTACATACACGCATGTAAAACTTTTCGGTGCACCCAAAAACCCTTTAATGAGGTTTTGCAGTTGTGATGAAATCATTTTGTTCACAATTTCAACAACTTTCCACCATAGTTTTACATGAAGTCCAATCTGCACCATCTTGAGACCCGATTTGTTCCTCTAGCATCCACTCTAGCTCACTAGGTCTACAAGGTATCATAAGTGCCCTTTCATGGTCAAAACCATACTCTTCGGCGGCTCGCTCCAAGAGTCTTAGAAATGACGGATGACGGAGGTATGTGATAGGAATAACAAATCTCCTTTCGACATAATCATCGGATGCTATCACTGCAAAGTGACCTTCTTTCACGTCTTTAGGGACCATTTCTTGGCTCGAATACGACTCTTGTCTTTTCTTGGCTAAGAAAAGACCCTTTTGCAATCTCTCCAGGACTAACTTAAGCCTCAAAATACCATTGTTTTTCTTACCATTGCCACTATTTCTCACCTTTGTCATTTTAACTTTCTAATCAGATGCCTTACACAGTACACTTGATTTGCAGTGCCCTTCTGCTGTGTTATCCTTATATACACCGCAAATAAAGGGCACAAGAAGCTTATGAGCATTTGCATGTGCATGAGAATTAAATTATTGTGCATAAAGGGACCCAACTAAGGTAGAGTCACCTCAATGCCTACTTTATTGAACAAACATCATCACATTCCATACGGATGTACATGTATGTACGCATATGTGTATGGATATGTATGAATGCATTTGTTTGTTCATATATATATATATAGTGGAAGGTTCAAATGAGAACAAAAAATTTGTAAGAATAAAAAGAAAAAGTTTTAAACCAATAGAAATACTCTATTTTACTTCATTTAATATGTGTATTAAATGTAATTAATAAGGACATATAGGTAATTTCTAATTGTAATTAATTAGCCAACTAATTAAACGTGTAACACACTTTTAAATATACTCTTTCAAGATAAAATAATCTATGGTGAATGGCAATTTTCGACATGTGTAGGATAAATTTTAGTATGTGTAGGATAAATTCTTAAATGTGTATGATAAATTTAGATATGTTTAGGGTAAATTTCGGTAAGTGTAAGATATATGTAGGACAAATTTTGAAATGTGCAGGATAAAATGTTTTTTGCTTTATTAACTAGAGATAACATAATTAATGGGAGGAGTTATAAACAATTTAACGTTTTACCATTATGCCCTTTTTTTTCTTCTCACGTTAAATTTCTTCTTAAATGAACCTTCCCATGCATATATATATATATATAGGGAAAGTTTCATTGGGGAACACTAAAAAAGTGAGGAACAGCGGAGAACTGACTCAAACGAACTCCGATTGGACTCATTCCAGCGGCGTTGGAACCGGCTCGTCGAACCCTAACTAAGATCTCTTAACCCTAAACCCTAAATCCTAACTCCTAAACTCTAAACCCTAAAGCTAAAAAATAAGGCTAAAACTTAAGCTAAATCATAAAATCTAAACTATAAACCCTAAAAGCTAAACCCTAAAGGCTAAACCTAAAGCTAAACCCTAATGATAAACCCTAAACCCTAAAGCTAAACACTAAACCCTAAATCTAAACCATAAAGCTAAACCCTACAGCTAAACCCTAAAACTAAACCCTAAAGCAAACCCTAATATATTTAGTGTTTAGGGGTTATGATTTAGGGTTTAGGGTTAAGAGATCATAGTTAGGGTTCGACGAGCCGGTTCCAACGCCGCTGGAATGAGTCCAATCGGAGTTCGTTTGAGTCGGTTCCCCACGGTTCCCCACTTTTTTAGTGTTCCCCAATGAACCTCACACTATATATATATATATATATATATATATAGGGTAAGGATAGTGTAAAAAGGGCCTAAAGTGTGAGAAGTGTATTATAACACTATATATAATACTATATAACACCATATAAACACCGTATAACAATATGTAACACCATATAATACCATATAACACTATGTAACACTATATATCATTATATAACAAATATAACACTATACATCTATCATAGACATGCTATCAGACAACCTATAGTGTTATATTTGTTATATAATGATATATAGTGTTACATAGTGTTATATGGTATTATATGGTGTTACATATTGTTATACGGTGTTTATATGGTGTTATATAGTATTATATATAGTGTTATAATACACTTCTCACACTTTGAGCACTTTTTACAGGATCCTCTACCTATATATATATATAGGGAGCCGCTAGAATGAGAACCACCACGAGTTATGAGAACCACGAGAACCGCGCCCCGCGGGTGGCCTTTGACCACGAAATTTTTTTTACACCTAGATCCGTATATTTTAAGACCGGGTGTAAATTTTGGGTTCAAACGGCGCGCCCGAGGGGGTAGTTTTTTACGCCCAAAGTTTGGTAAAAAAAAAAGAAAAATTAAAAAAACCCAAAATTTACACCCGGTCTTAAAATATACGGATCTAGGTGTAAAAAAAATTTCGTGGTCAACGGCCACCCGCGGGGCGCGGTTCTCGTGGTTCTCATAACTCGTGGTGGTTCTCATTCTAGCGATCCCCTATATATATATATATATATATATATATTTGTGTGTGTGTGAAATCAAAAGTGTACATGGTAACATCATGTGTGTATCAAGGGTAAACGAGTTAAGTCACTAGTGAGTTAACTTGACATTACTCGTTAAATTCTTTGTACAAGCCGAGTTTAAACAAATTCAAGCTCATGTTACACTTAATTGGAACTTGTTTAGTAACGAGCTCATATCCGAGTCTTACACATCAAACTTGATAAATTAATATAAGAAAACCAAATGATTCTAGCTTTTATTATATATAAATATATAATAATTATATTATAAACTTTTTGTGATACATCAATATATACAAAATAAATAGTATTATATATCTAATAATAATAAAATTTTTATATATATAGTAGTTATACATACATACTTAAAACTGTAAATTAATATTTAGAAATAACTACACATAAAAACAGATAATAGTTAAATAAAAAATAAGCCTAAAACTCAAATTTATAACATTACTCATGAGTTGACCATGAGCTTAGTATATAGCTCGAGTATATTACGAGCTGAGCTAGAGCGCTCTTAAGTTAGATGATTAGTCTAGCACAATTATGACTAGGGATGAACTCGATAATGGTACTGGTATCGAAATCTCCAAAATTGAGTACGGGTATGGCATTTGAATGTAAGAATCGGTATAATAACGATACCGTACTAAACCAAAAGTACCGATCCTGAACAAAAAAGTGGGTACTGAATTGATACCAAAATGCTCATCCTTAAATACAACTAGTTTATACCCAGATTAGAAGACACAAGTGCAAGAGAATAATACTTTCAAAATGTGAGAAGGAAATTGAACTTTAAATGGTTGCAACTTTAACTATGATTAGTTAGGTCTAATTAATGGTGGGGGTATCTATACATCCCCCTAACTCATACATCACTCATTGCCTAATACGCTTGAAAATGACCCATCTATACGCCCCTCATAGCCCTATACCACTGAAAATGGACACACCCATCTAATTAATGCCAATCATTGGGTGTTAGCCAATGATTGCCCAAGGATTGGGATGTACATATTTTTTTTTTTTGGAAGGTGACTTTCTATGTACTGGACCTATTGGTCACCGGGTTCATGTCGAAGACAATCCCCCGTCAGCCCCACACTCTCGGACGCGATGTTCGATTGGGCCCCGGCCGCCGCGCAAGCTGACTTCCGCCCGGAAACCATACTGCCCCCACACGAGAGACTCGCTGGGGTAACAGCTGGGTAAAACCGGGTTGCCCTCAAGACCGCACCATGCCTCGGTAGGATACGATCCATCATTGGGACGTCCCCCCCTAAAGCCAACAATGGGAGTCGAACCGGTGACCTCCCAAAGGAGGGCCGGCCAACTAACCACATGGGAGTACACCACTGGGCCACGGGAGGGGATGTACATATGAAACTTTATTTAAATTGATGGATGTTTTAGTATGAGAAAGTTGTGAAATATTTATATAAGAAAATTAATAGATTTTTTTTATAAAAAGTTGTTATATAAATGTGTTAATATTATAAAACGTCATGTTTTATTAGAAGAAAATATCATCGTTTTTTAATAAAAAATGTGCATATGTTTTTTTATTAAGTATTGTTGTTGGTGCACTACGTCTGTCGACTACGTCTTACATCGAGTCTAGTAGAGTATAGGATTGATAATGACACGAAATCCAAGAAACATGTGTTAGATAGTGATTTCGCCCATGTGTCAAGGTCTGATTTCGCTCATGTGTCATACACATGATTTCCCTTATGTGTCAAGACTAGGTTTCGCTTATGTGACATGTATGTGGTTTCGCTTATATGTCATGTACATAAAAGCGAAACCTGCTATCCTATATAAGGGTCATATGAGCGAAATCATAACATAGTAGTAGGTGTTTTCTTCCGGCAAGCCACGAAGTGCTGCCGAAGTGCTGTCAGAGTCTGTAAACGTTATCAAGATCAATACAACAGCAATTAATAGTGAATCCGGCTGAAATCGCACCAAATCATTAGTTTCCGCCTCTTGATTTGGATAGGAATTCTTCTGATCGACTCAAACAGGGCCGAATACGATCCTACAAGTGGTATCAGAGCTCAGGAGGAAGAGTTCTTGCCATTTCAGCTGCATTCATTCTGATTTTCTACACTTTCTTCAAATTTTTAAATTTTTTCACGGTAAAACCGGCTCAATTTCACACATAGCACTCGTAATCATGTATTAGTAAACCCTTGAAAGTTTCAAAGCTAAAATCGATCTAGAACTTAGGATTTTCAGGGTTTCGCTCTTGAGGACTCGTGCATTTGATGATGTCAGCAGCAATCTTGTCTTGATTTCGCTTATTGGAACAATCAGATTTCGCTTTTGTGGACAATACAAGTGTGATTTCGCTCATAAGTCCAGTGTGATTTCGCTCTTGTGACCATCAAGTCTGATTTCGCTTTTAGTGATTTTGGGATTTCGCTCATTAGACTAATTGTTAATATCGCTCTTGTGACAAGCTGATTTCGCTCTTGTGAACAAACATATTTCGCTCTTGTGACAACTAAAGGTTTCGCTCCAAGGAACATTTAGGCTCCGCTCTTAAGACACTTTGAAGGTTTCGCTTATAGTGACACTTTGGTATTTCGCTCCAAGGGGCAATTTTACCTAAGCTCGGAAACTTGTGAACTTTGAACAATGGACAACGAATTCTATAACGCCTTTGCTAGTCCGATCACAATCACTCAAAATGCTTTACTTGAAAACGAAACCGGGACATCTCAAAAACCGCCCAAACTCATGGATATTGATGATTACAACGCATGGTCTGAACGGTTTGGGAATTGGGTTGAAGCTTATCATTTGGATGCATGGGAACACACTGAGGAACCTTATGTTAAACCCACAACAAATGGTGTGCAGTAAACAATTAGAGAAATGAGTACGGAAGATAAAAAGAAATATCGAGATGAGAAACTGATGGTGAGTCTGCTTCAGCAAGCAATAAAAGAAGATATCTTGATACTGCTTCAACATGATGGAACTGCTTACTCAATCTGGACAGAATTGGAAGCAAAATTTGTTGGAAGTGATGATATGCTCAAAAACAAAATGTCTCTCATGAAGAAAGAATTTGACTTATTCCGTGGTTTGAAATCTGAAAACACCAAGCAAATAATTGATAGATATTGTAACTTGGTGAGAAATATGACAAAACTTGGAATTAAGAAAGATACTGATGAATTGATTGAAAAACTTGCAGATGCGCTACCATATGAAACTTGGGGAACGTTTCTGATGATGCTGAGATCCAACAGAAAAGATTATAAAAATATGACACTGGGAGATTTCATCAAACACCTGGAAGCTCAAGAGATGGAGCAAAGAAAGATTGCCAGGATGAAGAACTACAATGGAGAACAGGACATCAGCTTGTACTACAAGAGTGGTGTTACTGGAACAACAAATCATTCTCCAAAAATTGAAACTGCTTACAGTGTGAAAGATTCTTCTGAAAAGAAATCATCCCAGGGATCAAGCAGCACAAGATTTTCATCATTCGATCCAAACGTTTCTGCAACAAAGAACAGAAGAAAACTTCAATGCAATATTGTATTAAATCTTGAAAGTGATCAAGATTATTCTGAAGAAGTAGCTAAAAATCAAATGTCTTTGTTGGGAATGGTGTTGGAATCCTATAGTAGTTTTGTGGCTGGAAAGATCGGTAATCCAATGCTCACGAAAAAGGATTACGATCAAATCGATGCTGAGGAAATGGAATTGATGGACATTAAATGGTGCATGGCCAGCGTGTTGAGAAGAGCTGAAAAGTTTAAACAAATTACAGGCCGAGATGATTTTCGTGAGGCTCATGTTTCAACTTTAGGTTTTGATAAATCTAAAGTTACATGTTTTCGTTGCAGGGAAAAGGGGCATTTCAAGAGGGAGTGCAAAAATCGTGAAGCTACTGGAGCCCAAAATCCTTTTGGAAACAACGATTATCACAAAAAGGCAATTTATCATCAAGTCACACCATCAGTACCGCATCAGGCACAAACTGCACACGGGAGAGATGTAATTGAAGGGTAAAAAAGAGCATGTCTAGTTAATCAGGGCAAGTATGATAATTTTACCTTGGATAAATATCTTCCAACAAACAGCAAAGTGTGTTTGGCAGAACAAGATGATGAAAAGTTGGCTGAAGGTTTCAGTTGGAACGATTTTTGCCCAGATCAAGAACTTACGGCCAAAGAGATATCCAAAGACACTTCATATGCTAAAGCTTTCATTGCAAATGCCTACGATTTGAAATGTGCCGAAAAGTGCAGAAAAGTAATGGAAGCTGCTGAAGCAAGACGGAGAAAGCTTGAAGAAGAGGAAGAAGAGGAAGAGAGATTAAAAGCTGAGGCAAAAGCTGAGAAAAAGAGAAGAGCTGGATTTTTACAATCAAACAGAAAAGTCAAAGAGGTTCCTGAATTTGATGTCAAAGTTGATGCTGAACCTGTTAAAGTTCCTGAAAAGTGCATGAACTGTGATTCTTTAATCAAGCAGAACAATGAGTTGTTGCACAATATAAACATATTAAAAGAATCCTATGATACAATGAACAGAGAAATCAGCAAGTATACTGATTCAAACGGTGAACAAGCTGTGGCAATGAATACACTAAAGAAAGCTTATCTGAGACAACTTGATGATGTCAACTTTCACATAAAGAAATGTGCTGATCTGGAGTTGAAGTTGGCAACACAAAAGATAGAAACTGAAAGAGTCAACAAGTTATTAGAAAGTTACTCATGTTCTACTTTTGTTGTTGACAGGATTTATCTGGTTGTGGAGACTTTGAAGACTTTTGAAGAAGTAAAGACTTCAGAAGAAGAGAAATATGTGATAGAAGATAAAGATAAAGTGAAGATTTCTGGTAAGAAACGAAGTGTGGTCTACAACAAGTGTCCGCCCCCGATCGAAAATGGATTTTTACCTCGAAACCCAAATTCCGAAAGAGTTGAAAAAGCAATAAACTTACAATGGGAGTCTGGGCCGTCGGATAACTTGCCAGAAAATATTGATGTCACATACACGTCATCCGACACTGATCATGAGTCAAAGTTGATAAAAAGTGTGGTCGATCAGGTGTTAGATAAAGATGACTGTGAGGAGTCAAAACCGGAGTCCAAATCCAAGTCAAAATCTGAGTCCGATGCGTCAAAGTCAACAGTCAAAAAGGACAAACGGGTGTATGATAAAGAGTTTTTGATATCAAAATCTAATTTGAATGATGAATCATTCAAAGTGGCATATACTTTGAAAGATTCTGACAAATTATATTTTGATGAAGCTTTTCCAATAAGAAGTGTAAGATTTGAAATGATTCAAAAGGTTTTCAAAATTACAGAAATTAATATTTCTGAAATAAAAGATTTAAATCTTTCTGGAAAACCTAAACAATACACTTCAAGAGAACAACAAAGAATTAACAAGAAAATGGGTTACAATTATGGTTATAGTTTCCAAAAGAAACCAAACCATAACTGTAATTTCAAAAAGAAAGGATTAGGATTTAATCCACCGAAAAATTATAAAAATGAAAAAATTTTTAAACCAAAAACTGTGTTTGTTTCAGGAAATTCTTTAGATGCTGAGAAAGAACAAGCGTTCAGAAAGCAGACAAATCAGGAATTCCTTGCCAAGAAGCAAGAAGAATACTGTTCCAAAGAAGATAGAAACCAGAACCTGTTTTCAGTGCAAGATTGCTGGTCATGTTGCTAGGAATTGTCCGAAAACATTCAAACCAAAACAGGAAGTATCTGGTAAATTGAAAGAGAAAGTTGTGGATAAAACTGAATTTACAACCAAAACATTTACAGGCTTTGAAAATTCATCCTTTGAGATTGGTGAATGTTCAAAGAATGTGGTTAAAAGAAAAATTTGAAAAATAAAAAATGGGTTGTTAAGTGTTCAGGAAACAGTTTTGGTGATGAATCTGATTCCACAAAATCAGAGGAGCCACGTGTTAAAGAAAAGGTTGAGAAATCAGTTCCGAATGTGGATGATGTGAATTTTCCACCTCTACAAGCTGAAAATTTTAAAAAGAAGGTTGGGAAAGTTGAAATTTCAAATCAATTTTATTCTGACAAGAAAAAATTTGATGTTGATAAGGCTTTCAATGGAACTGTGAAACACATTTTTGGCAAAATGGCTAATGGTAAGGCAAAAGGTGTTAAAGAATTTTACGCTGCCAAAAGAGGAGTTCACAGGTTCGTTGAAAGAAAAGATGAAGAAGAAAATGTTGTTACACCAAAGGAAGGTCAGGCTTGGGTGGATATATTTTTCAAAGAATAAAAACCTGACTTGCCGGAGATCCCAAGTTTGTAATCGCGGATCATGAATCGGCATCATTCATTGTTTATGAAAATTGAAAACTGTTGAAAATTTATATTGCAGGAATTGCCGGAACTCCCAGGTTGGTAAGTGTGGAGTAGGAATCGGCACCTTGAGAATTCAACCAACAAATGATGATTGGTTGAAAATGCTTGAATGGATTGATCCTACAAGTGGTAAATCAGGGACATTAAGTTGTATCTGATTTCCTACAAGTGGTTGAAAAACAAATTGATGAGTTTATCCCCTAATTTACAAATGGTTAAAATCATTCAACACAACTTATTTTCTGGAAAAACCATTTGATTAAAATAAACTTAAGTGTTTTGAAATCAATGGGAAAATAGTTTGTTGTGAGGGGAAGTTCTGATTGTTTATGCCAAGTGGATGGCGAATTGAAGTGATTCGATATCAGTTGTCATGTTCTTGTATAGTTTGTTTTCAAATTTCCTAAAATGTGTTTGCATTTTAGGGGGAGTAAAAAATTTCTGAAAATCCAAAAACATTTGAAAATTTGAAAAAGACAAAAACAGTAAAAAATGAAAAATGAGTTTTAGTGTACAAAAGAGGAAATGATAGTACATCAGTGGACTATCACAACATGCTAAAGAATTGGAAAGTCAAATGTGATAAACGGTCTCACTGATGATGTGTTAGTAGGTTTTTGCACATTTAGTAAATTGTGACTAGATATAAACTTAAATTTCAAACTTGCTTATATCGTGGGGAAACATCTCTCGGATATATGGGTAACCCCCGAAATCTCGTTTGAAAGGTCTCATAATCTGATATACTAGGTCTTTATACTCAGTGATATCTGGGGTATTATTCCGGGACTTCTGCTGAATGGAAGTTCTGACCTAGTCTTTGAATAATACTTTCAACAAATGCTTGAAACATAGCATAAACCCTCAGCATGCAGATGAAACAATAAAATTGATAGTCGCTGCTGTTGTAGCTAAAAGATCCTCTAAAGGGGACATACCGTAAAGTCGAAGCTGATATCTCTCTGCGTATACGGAAGTATCGACCTGAGATCCATCGGCCCTCGCATTACCTAATTTATGTACAGATATCATTGTAGTATACTCACCTGTAAGACTGAATATTGGGATCTGGATACGGGAGTATATTCTGAGGTGGGACACGCGATTGAGTTTAAGTTCTTAAGACATTAATATCATATCTCGGATCAATTGAACTTTGTGTGAAAATTTAAGTGGACCAGTATACTGACAATCTAAGTGAATTGTTTAAAACTTAAAATGAAATGAAGCTTAACGGTGTTGGTGATTTGTCTCAAAAACTGATATGATCCTCTTACACGAACTCACAAAAACATTGTTTGTATATATTTCATTTCTGCATATTTTCTTGATTCTACAAGTGGTGTCAGTTATTTTCTTTCAGAAAATCCAAAAAGATTTTAGTGTGTTTTAGCATAAATTTTGAAAAATTCAAAAAGATTTTCGACAACTGATTTTGGAAAGCTGATTTTCAAAATTCCAAGTGCTAAACATGATGAACAAATGGTTTGGGTGAAAGTGTTTGAAAATTGTTGAAATAAAATGAGAAAAGTTTTTGTTATAAAACGTTTTTCCTGCAAGTGGTAAATTAGATTTGAAATTCTTATCCACAAATGGTTATCAGAAAATTTATTTTTGGGTAGAGTTTTTGCAGGTTGGCCAGGTTTAGATCCAGAGCAGGATGAAAGCCAAGTTATGATCTTGTGAATTCCAGACTACGATCCCAGCAGAATGAGAGGGGGAGTCTGAAGACATCATGATATTCAACATTTGATAGAGAGGAGTTTGTTGAAGATAAAGATAGAGAATGAGGATTCTTGCAATGACAAATACTTCAGAGAATGAGGAGAATTGAAGACTCGACACTGAAGACTCCGTCAACATCCGAGGGGGAGTTTGTTGGTGCACTACGTCTGTCGACTACGTTTTACATCGAGTCTAGTAGAGTATAGGATAGATAATGACACGAAATCCAAGAAACATGTGTTAGATAGTGATTTCGCCCTTGTGTCAAGGTCTGATTTCGCTCATGTGTCATACACATGATTTCGCTTATGTGTCAAGACTAGGTTTCGCTTATGTGACATGTATGTGGTTTCGCTTATATGTCATGTACATAAAAGCGAAACCTGCTCTCCTATATAAGGGTCATATGAGCGAAATCATAACATAGTAGTAGGTGTTTTCTTCCGGCAAGCCACGAAGTGCTGCCGAAGTGCTGTCAGAGTCTGTAAACGTTATCAAGATCAAGACAACAGCAATTAATAGTGAATCCGGCTGAAATCGCACCAAATCATTAGTTTCCGCCTCTTGATTTGGATAGGAATTCTTCTGATCGACTCAAACAGGGCCGAATACGATCCTACAATTATTATTAAAAACTTCATATTTTTATGAAATGAATTTGTGTATATTATAAAATCTCAAATTTTATAAGTATTATTAAATGTCAAATTTTTTTATAAAACGAATTGTATAATATTATAATAATTTTTTTATTTATTAATTATTATTATGTCTTTAATTGTGAAATTTTTTAATTGTCAAATTTTTATTAAATGAGTATTATTATAAAATTTTATTAAATGAGTATTATTATGTTTTTAATTGTCAAATTTTTAAATGTTAATTTGTATTAAATGAGTATATTATAACATTTTATTAAATGTCAAATTTTTTACTTATTAAGCATTATTATGTCTTTAATTGTTTTTCACTTGTCATTTATTAACCATAACGCAACAAGAAACATAATTCAAAATGTAATCAAACATCGGTTTATATTAATAAACAAAACATGTCACTTTTATACAAAATGTAATGATTAAACCCTAAACCCTAAATCGCTAATTGTCACATATTCTTAAATTCTTGCACAGGAAAACGATGGGTGTAACACCTAAACACCAAGACAGGCTGACTGTCTTGAAATTGTGTACTGGTACCCTACCTTCCAACGGGCTTTCTGCTTCCCATCTACCACATTTCAATGGCACAAGGTAGGAGGAGGTTGGAGCAGTGGAGTCGGGATTTCCTTTATCAACCACCGTCGAGTCTTTTGCGCACCCTCGGGATGGTGAGTGCAGTAGCATTCCCGTTGGTGGAAGGCTTATGAGAACACTAATGAACGCCTCTTTTGGAAGGACATGCAACAGGGAAGACCGCATTGGCTAGCCCGATCACACATAATCCTAGATCGGCGTTCTAGTGCATGAATCTAAAATATGAACGCAGTGTACTTCTCCATAAGGATTACGCTACCACCACCGACTTTCGATGTCCTGTTAATAAAATATACAATTATAGCATTAGACTCGACATTCGAAATATATTGTAAACAATAAAAAAACAAATCCAAGCACCACCACAACTACCACCCACCACGGCACCACCATAGCCCACCACCACCCTTAACCACCTCATCCACCTCCACAGCCGACCCGCCACCACCACCACCACAGTCGACCAACCACCACCACCACAGCCGACCCACCACCACCACCACCGACCCACCATCGCCACCACCACCACCACCATTACCACAGCCAACACACTACCACCACCACATCCGACCCGCCTCCACCACCACCACCACAGCCGACCCACCACCACCACCACCCACCGTCAAACCCTAAGCACCGTCAAACCCCACCACCGAAAACAGCAACCATAACCCCAACACCATTACAAACGGCCAAAATAAAACCAAAAAAATAAAAGAATGAAGATTAATCAATAAAATATGGAATACAAACTAACCTTGAATATTCCGACCTTAAAGAGAGATACGAGAGTGAGAACTATACGAGAGACAAAGAACACGTGCGTGTGTGTGCACTTCAGGATCGTCATAGTGTGGTCCAGAGTTTGTCTTGTGAAAATCCGAAGCATTTAGCTTGATACGAGAGAGGGAGAGAGTATACGAGAGAGAGCGTATGTGTGTGTTTTTTTTGGTGTTTGGTGTGTGTTTGAATTTTTTAGATCTATTCCCCCCTTTAGTGAAACCGAAAAAGGTGTTTGTCCACCAGGGGAGGCGTATAGGTCAATGAGGATCGTATAGAGTGTCCACCAGGGGAGATGTATTGGACAATGAGCACTGTATAGGTGCTTGTATACGCGTCTCCTTTCCCTATACGATGCGTATGGTTCTTATTTTTAAAAAAAATCTTGTGATGTAATTAAGGGTTTTTATATTATAAAACACTCTAATTAACATTTTTTTATAAAAAATTGTTGAGAACACTATATTTGACGGATGTTACACCTACGACAAGTTAATAAATTATTTTCGTTGAGTTCTATTACTACCTAGTATCGCCCTACCTTGTGTAATACGAGACATGTAACGCCCTGCGTTTCAAAACTTTTATCTTTTGGCAAGTCTCGTCCCTGTAATATTTAGTGATGCTTATTTGAGTCTTAACTATGTCAAACTACGTGAAACTTTTACTCTATGATACTTTACAATATGAATCTTGAATCTTCTGATACTTGACTCTTGTGAAACGTGACTCTTGAAACTTGACACTTGTTATACTTGATGCTTACTAAACGAGAAACTTTGATACTTATTGAACGAGAAACTTGATACTTAGTGGAATGAGAAGCTTGATACCGTTGAACGTGAAACTCTGATTCTTTATTGAACGAGAGACTTTGATACTTGATACTTATTGAACGGGAAACTAGCTTATACGCAGACTTGAAACTTGGAAACTTTTGTGCTAATTATATAATTATACTATTGTAATGGTTACTCACAATAATACGCAACGCAACGCTTAATCTAGCTCGCAAAACGAACCAAAGTCGGAAAACTAGCATACGGGTCTCGGCTGTCCCAATGGACATCTGATCGGCCTGGTATAACTCTTGTCAATTATCACTTCTAAGCAAGATTTGGGCCTCTTGAAGGTGTTTTCCCACTCAGTTGTTTGTATAATTTGTTGTGGAGCTTCATCGGCCTCAGATCTAACAGATTTTCACAGTTTTTAAAAAAATCTAAGGAAATATCACACTTTCATACCAGATCCGACGGAATTTCTTATGTTTCTGGCTCAGATCTGATGAACTTCACAGTTTACACTTGATTTTCGAACTTTTCTTCAACTTTTATACAAAACATGGGTTAAATCGGATTCAAGCAGACTTCTGACTCTTTCCTTAGTCGAAAGCCGGTTAGAAGACTGATTTTCATCGGAAACGGGCCGATTGACGGATCCAAACATGAAACCTCATTAGAAACAGTTCATCAGTTCGAGAAGGGTTTGGTTCCCAGCCGACCAAACGAGCTAGGTTTGGTAGGTTTCCATTGTTTGACGCGTCGTTACACCGTCTCCGCTCAGGTATTCTATCAGACACATTTACTCGATTTTCGCACCATTCGACACTCTGTTCCCAACCGGGTCAGCTCTTAGAGGACTTATGCTTTGTTCCCCGCACGCAGGCTGATCCAGTGCTCCCTTCGATCCAATCATTAGAAGTGTTTGGTTTAAGCACCCACTATGAGTATACTCGATCCCTTTTTGTTTTAAACACTTTTGGAATGCAACATGTATTCTATTATCAAGACACTTGACACTTGAAACTTGAAACTTTTTTGAAACATACTCTATCCTTGTTAAACATTAAACTTGAAACTTGAGAATTTTATGCTATGTGAACGTTTAATCCTTGTGTGTAGTTCCGCCTTAACAATGGTAGCGCTATAGGGGTAATGCACCTCCTCGTTAGTCTTTGGGGTATTGTTAGGATGAGACATTTAACCTCCCGTTAGTCTTTGGGAAAGGCATTTAACGCATTGGAAACTTGGGCTATCACTTGGACTGCGTAAACTAGCATGGTGTAACTTATTTTATGTTACATGATGGATATGAGTTTTAAACTATTATGCTACGTATTCAAACTTGTATGCTCACCAACATTTTTGTTGATAGTATTTTAATACATGTTGCAGGTTGATAGTAGCTGAGGAAATCAAGAAACAAGCTAGGATGATGCCTAGAAACTCATCTTAGTTAATCAGGAAATTTTGAACATTATTTGAAGAATGATGTAATTTGATACTTTATGTGGTTGAGGATCGTGTTGACTTTAGACAATATTATGAATTTAATTAATCATTATTGAAACAATTTAGTGTTGTGGATTCACTTGAGCAATCTGATTCGCTTATTGCCGCGCCCCGATGTTTCCGCCATTGGTTGGAGTGTGACAGATTGGTATCAGAGCCATAACTATAGGGAATTAGGAAAAGTAGGAATACTGTGCCTAATCTATAGTTCTAGGAAACTTGACTCTTATTTGTTGTTTAAGACTTATGCATTCTACCATACATGCTTCCTAGCAACACTTCCCTGATAAACATTATATGCCTTTCTTAAGGCTAACACAATACACACTTGGACGCTTGAAAACACTCTCGAAACGACTCATCAAAACAGGGGTGATTCCCGCCTTTGGTGATGACTTTCGATCAACAGTGTTTGTATTTTTGCACGAGATTTACCCTCAAGCCAGGAGTGACATCCAAACCTTGAAGGAAAATTTCCATATCATATTCTAGTAGGTCTTATCTTTCGATAAGTACCTACACTATTAGGGTACGATGTTGTCAAGTTAGAGGTGAAACTCACATCTTGATAACTAGTCCCACTCTTTGATTTTCAGTCTCGCCAAAGCCTCGAAATTCCCAATCAATTAGGGACGTGTAGTGAACGAAAGGACAAATATCGTAGGCCTAACATCGATGACGTATTTTTCTAAGTACGCCAAGGCATGTTGCCTCGATTCGAGAGGGGTTCGATTCACTTTGGTTAGTCAACGTTTCTCAACCCGAAACACTCCTATGTTCTATGAGCCTATCTTTTATGTTATCTTAATTTTCATGTGGTTTTATACTTGATACTTTGTTCGTTTCAAAACTTTTACACGAATCGCACGTATCTCCGCAATCTAAAACATTAACAATAATCTCTGAGGATCGAACTAAATTTATGATCCTTTACACATTGTATTATACTACGTGGGAATCTTGATCAAACTATGTGAAACATGTTGAACGTTATGCTATGTGAAACAACTTGATCAAACTATGTGAAACATATTGAACGTATCATGCTATTAAACAATGTGAAACTTGTTGAACGTTTCATGATATGTGAAACAACTTGAGTCTTTATGCAATCATGTGAAACTTTATGTTATGTTATGAGATTGTGAAACTATGTTATTGAACGAAACGTTATAATCGAGTCTTACCTGATTCTTATCCTGACTCTTTAGATGTCGTCAAGTCGTCTTTCCAACCCACACAAGATGTCAAAAGCCAACACTCAGAAAAAGATGATGTCTTTTATGGCCGACCAGATCGCACGCATTGTTCCCAAGATTGTCACTGAAATCCAGGGATCAAACACTCCTCTCTACTCTGTTGACTCTAAACCAGACAAACCTAAGCCTGTGAGCTTCAACTACAAACACTTTGTCTCTTGTAACCCTAAGCCTTTCACGAGCAGCGATGGGGTGACTGCAATGTTGGAGTGGTTCGACAGCATCGAGGTTACTTTCATCAACAGTGAATGCCCTGAACACTTAAAGACTAGGAGTGCAACTGGCATGTTTCAAGGAATAACTCTTGAGTGGTGGACAAACGAGAGGAACATCCGCTCTAATGATGAAGCTTATGCTTTACCCTGGGCCGAGGTTAATGAAATGATGATGCTTGAATTCTGCCCTCCGCATGAGCAGCAGAAACTTGAGGATGAATTCTGGCATCTGAAATAAGTGGGTGACGACAATCTGGCTTATACTACTCGTTTTAAGCAACTCAGCATCATTGTGCCGCACTTGGTGTCTACTCCTAAACGTATGATCACCAAGTACATACATGGGTTACCTCCTGCTATGCGTGACGCCATTGAAGCAGCTCAACTCAGCTCCATTGAAGAAGTCTACCGTCTTGCAGCAAGTTTGAATAACAACCGTGTTCATGATAAACAACTTGGAAACTCTGCACCATCGAAACCTGCTAACCAGATCACTCAGCAGCCAAGTGGCAGCAAGAACAAGAAACGAAAGTCTCAAGGTTCTGGCAGCAATGCCATTGCCCCTGCTGCAAATGCAAACCCTGTTGGCAATGCTATTGTGCATGTTGTTGCTAACCCTCCTGTTCCAAAAAAACGCTAAGAAGTCGTACACAGGGATTCATCCCAAGTGTGCCACTTGTAACTTTCATCACCCGACCAACTCTGCTTGCCGTCTGTGTACCAACTACAACCGCTATGATCACACAACTCCTTACTGCCGTCAAGCCAACCTGTTCCATCAAGCACCGCCAGCTCATCCAGCTCAACCAGCTCAGCAGAATCCCAGACCAGCAAACAATGTGAAAGCCTGATACAAGTGTGGATAAACTACTCACCTCCGTCCCCTGTGTCCCCAGCTGAACCAGGAGCAACAGCCCGTCGCTCAAGGACGAGCGTTCAACATCAATGCAAATCAGGCTCGTAATGACAATGACGTCGTTAATGGTACGTTCCTCGTTAATAACCTTTATGCTTCTATACTATTTGATACTGGTGCCGACAGAAGCTTTGTGTCCGTAGAATTTGAATCTTTGTTAAACTGTGCATGCTCAAAACTACCTAAGTCGTTCTCTGTTGAGATTGCGGATGGTAAGTCTATTCTAGTTGATTCTATCCTCCGTGATTGTTCCCTGACTCTTAACGAACACCTTTTCACTATTGATCTCATACCCATGCAATTGGGTAGTTTTGATATCATAGTAGGCATGGATTGGTTACGTAAGAACCATGCTGAAATCGCTTGTCACGAGAAGTACGTTCGTCTACCTCTCCCATCTGGTGATACTTTGCACGTCTATGGAGACTGACCTTCTAGAGGACTGAAGTTGATATCATGCACTCAAGCGAATAAATGCTTACGTAAGCAGTACTTTGCCTTCTTGGCCCACATAGTGGAACAAAAGGGCAAGGGAAAGACCGTAAGGGATGTTCCAGTAGTGTATGATTTCCCCGATGTCTTTCCTGAAGATCTCCCTGGTCTTCCTCCTCCTCAATCTGTTGATTTTCGCATTGATCTTATACCTGGCTCGACTCCCGTTGCCAAAGCTCCGTATCGACTTGCACCCTCTGAGATGCAAGAATTATCTAGTCAACTGCAAGAACTACTCGACAAAGGCTTTATATGTCCAAGTACCTCTCCTTGGGGTGCTCCTGTGTTATTCATCAAGAAGAAAGATGGTTCGTTTCGTATGTGCATCGACTATCGTGAACTTAATAAACTCACCATTAAGAATCGTTATCCTCTTCCCCGTATCGATGATCTTTTTGACCAACTACAAGGTGCAAGCTGTTTCTCTAAAATCGACCTCCGATCTGGTTATCATCAGCTCCGTGTTCTCAAAGAAGATATCCCCAAAACCGCTCTTCGCCCTCGTTATGGGCACTACGAGTTCGTGGTTATGCCTTTTGGCTTGACCAACGCACCCGCTGTGTTCATGGATCTTATGAATCGTGTTTGTAACCTTATTTGGATCATTTTGTGATAGTCTTTATTGATGATATCCTTATTTATTCGAAAACTCGAGTTGATCATGAACGACATTTACGCCTCATGTTAGAACTATTACGTGGTGAACGCTTATACGCAAAGTTTTCTAAGTGTGAATTTTGGATTGATGAAGTACAATTTCTTGGGCACGTTGTTAGTAAACAAGGAATGCATGTTGACCCTTCCAAAATCGAAGCAGTGAAGAATTGGAGTACGCCTAAATCTGCATCTGAGATTTGTTCCTTCTTAGGATTAGCGGGTTATTACCGTCGATTCATCTCGGAATTTTCAAAGATCGTCGTTCCTCTTACTTCGTTAACTCAAAAAGAGAAACCTTTTGCTTGGGGTCCCGAGCAAGAGGAATCTTTTCAAACTCTTAAGAATCTGCTTTGTAATGCTCCTGTACTTGCTCCCTGATGGGGATGATGATTTTGTGGTGTATTGTGATGCCTTGAACCGTGGCCTAGGCTGTGTGCTCATGCAACGGGACAAGGTTATCGCTTATGCCTCCTGACAGCTCAAAATACATGAGAAAAACTATACTACCCACGATTTAGAGCTTGGCACAGTTGTTTTTGCGTTAAAGATCTGGCAACACTACCTATATGGTACTAAGTGTGTGGTTTTCACTGACCATAAGAGCCTGCAGCACATCTTTAACCAGAAGGAACTGAATATGCGTCAGCGATGATGGGTGGAGTTACTTAACGACTATGACTGCGAGATTCGCTACCATCCTGGCAAGGCGAATGTCATGGCCGACGCTCTTAGTCGTAAGACTCATGTTAGTAGCATTCTCTGTTCTCAGATCGCTAGTGACCTTCATGCTTGTATCCGCGAAGCTCAGTAATCGTCAGTCAACGAAGGTAGTCTAAACGTTGAAATACGAGGTGCGTCTACTGAGCAACTTGAAACAAAGTCTGATGGACTTCAATACTATCTCAATCGCATCTGGGTGCCAGATCACGATAATCTTCGTGAACTCATTATGAATGAGGTCACAAATCCCAATACTGTAGGATCGTTTTGTGACCCAAACGAGTCAATCAGAAGAGTTCTTATCAATTCAATAGGCGGAAACATATGAATTGACTTGGAAAACAGCTTGTTTCACACTTAATAGTCTTGTTTTATTGATATAACAAGTTTCCAGATCAGTAGACACGTCGGCAGCACTTCGGTACCGGAATTACAAAAGTTACAAATGATTTCGCATCACGGGTATTTATAGTGGAGGTGATTTCTCATGAAAGTGGCACTGGCCATTTCAAGTGAAATTACAATGTCTAATTTCGTTTGAAATAGCCAATGGCTATTTCATGCGAAATTACACACTTACATATAAACCCTAATTTCTCGATCTACGTGCCCTGTTCTAACATTCTTAATACAAGACTCGATACAAGACGAAGTCGACAGACGTATGCACCAACAGACTCCCCCTCGGATGTTGACGAGTCTTCGGTGTCGAGTCTTAACAGTCTTCAGTCTTTATCAGTCTTTGGGGTTCTTTTCTCAGTCTTCTCTCTTCTTCTTTCTCTCTTTTACCGAGATCTGAAACTGACTCTTACATCCTCTTGTTCAGATCTCTTGATTCCTTAAGCTCTACATCAACAGACTCCCCCTTAAAGAATGCTCGGGACCGTAGTCTGGCTTTCACAGGTTCTAGAATTGCAACCTGGCTCTCTCATAGCCATAACCTGCACATTCTCTACCTCAAAGTAAGATTTCACAAAATTTAAAATTTGACAAATTTAAACTTTTTCAAGAGACATCAACTAAGAAATAGTTTTACAATTTTAACCTCTGATGAACCACTTGTATACAAAATATTCAAAAAAAAATTATTTCAAAAAATCTTCTTCATTCCAAACAAACTTTCCCAACCCTGTTGTTCATCATATTTTGCACTCGGAATTTTGAAAATCAGCTTTGCAACATCAGTTGTTGAAAATCTTTTTGAATTTTCAAAAATTTATGCTAAAACACACTAAAATCTTTTTGGATTTTTGATATTAAAGAAATGCAATAAAGAAATATTTACATACAATATTTTTGTGAGTTTGTGTAAGAGGATCATATCAGTTTTTGAGACAAATCACCAACACCGTTAAGCTTTAAACATTTTAAGTTCTAAACGATTCACTTAGATTGTCAGTATACTGATCCATTTAAATTTTCACACAAAGTTCAACTGTTTCTAGATACGAGATTAATGTTTTAGAGACTTAAACTTATTCGCATGTCCCACCTCAGAATATACTCCCGTATCCAGATCCCAATATTCAGTCTTACAGGTGAGTATACCTAGATGATATCTGGAAAGGGGTTTAAATGCGAGGGCCGTGAGAGCTCAGGCTATTGCTTCCGCAAAATCAGAGAGATGACGGCTTCGACTTTTGGTGGGTTCCCTTTAGAGAATCTTTTCTTCAACAGCACATGATTAGCATTTTACAATGTTTCATCATTTTTTATGCTGAGGGTGAGCTATATTTCAAGCATGCGTAAAGTATTCTCCGGGGACTAGGCCGTTGCTTCCGCAAAATCAGAAGTCTCGGGATAATACCCCAGATATCACTAAGCATAAAGACCTAGTATCTCAGAAAGAGGGACCTTTCAAACAAGATTTCGGGGGTTACCCATATATCCGAGAGATGTTCCCCACGATATAAGCAAGTTTGAAATTTAGATTTATATCTCGTCACAATTTACTAAATGTGCAAAAACCTACTGGCACATCATTAGTGAGACCGTTTATCACTATTTAACTTTCCAATTCTTTAGCGTGCTATGATAGTCCACTGATGTACTATCATTTCCTCTTTTTCACAACAAAACTCGTTTTTGATTTTATCATGTTTTTTTATTTTTCAAATTTTCAAATGATTTTGGATTTTCTGAAAATTTCTTACTCCCCCTAAAATTCAAAATTAGTTAAAGGAAATTTGAAAACAAACTGTACAAGAAAAGTGACAAACTGACATCGAATTACTTCAATTCGCCATCCACTTGGCATAAACAATCAGAACTCCCCCTCACAACAAACTATTTTCCCATTATGATTTCAAAACACTTAAGTTTATTTTAATCAAATGGTTTTTCCGGAAAATAATTTTTGTTTTCATCATAAACCACTTGTAGGTTAGGGGATCTCATCACATTGTTCTTTCATTTTCAACCTTTTGAAAAATATAACAATTTTAAGTTCAAACAACAAATACCACCTGTAGAGAAAATCAAGTACAACATAATGTCCCTGATTTACCACTTGTAAGTCGAAATATCACAAACGTGAATTTCTCAAGAAATGTGCCGATTCCTGCTCCACGATTATCAACTTGGGAGCTCCGGCAAGTCAGGATTTCAAGTTGTAAATGCTGTCCCCCAAGTCTGACCAGCCTTGGGTGATTTTGGTATACATCTATCCCACCATCTTTTCAATTGATAAAATTCTTTTGCACTTTTAACCTTCCCATCAACCATCTTCCCAAAGATGTGTTTGACTTTCCCATTGAAAGCCTTTTTAGCATCAAATTCTCCTTTACCAGGGAAAAATTGACCTGAAATCTCAGTTTTACCAACCTTTAACTTCAAATTTTCTTTTGACAATTTTGGAAAGTTTTCATCGTTCATCTTAGGAACGGAATTCTCATTCTTTTTCTCAACAAATGACTCCTCTGATTTTATGGAATCAGATTCATTGTCAGAACTACTCTCAGATTTTACAACCCATCTTTGTTTGTTTTCATCAACTTTTCTTTTGTAAAAACGTTTTGAAATTTCACCAACTTCAAAATTTCTTGGTTGTTTCTTTTCATCAATATGTATTTTTTTCCAATCTTGAGTTAAAAGAAACTCCCTGTTTTGTGTTGTTGGAGTGTTGACAGTTCCAAGCAATGTGTCCAATCTTGTGACATTTGAAACACATTCTTCTCTCAACTCTTTGCTCAGTTCTCATCATCATATTCGTTTTCTTCTCAGCAAGAAACTCTTGATTTGACTGTCTCCAGAATTGTTTCTTTTCTTCCTCTACTGAATTTTCACCTGAAACAAATTTAATTTTTGTTTTATAAGTTTTCTTAATTCTATGATTTTCCTGGGGAATGTACCCTAATCCCTGCTTTTTGAAATTACCGTTATGGTTTGGTTTCTTTCGATAACCTGAACCAGAACTGTAACCCTTTTTTTGTTCAATCTCTGTTGAACTCTTGAAGTGTACTTTTTAGGTTTTTCATTAAGATTTACATCTTTTATTTCAGAAATATTAATTTCTGTTAATTTGAAAACCTGTTTGATCATATCAATTTTGACACTTCTTGTTGGAAATTCTTCATCAGAATATAATTTGTTTGAATCATTCAAAGTATATGCTACTTTGATTGATCCATCATTCAAATTAGATTTTGATAACAAGAATTCTTTATTGTAAACTCGTTTAACCGGTGAACTCGGACTCTTTTCTGATGAACTCGAACTTTCAGACTTAGACTCCGAGTTTGACTCTTCATCTATATCCAACACCTGATCGACCACTTTCTTTAACAACTCAGACTCATGATCAGTGTCAGACGCTGTGAATGTGACATCAATATTATCTGGTAACTCATCAATGGTTTCAGACTTTAACTTGATGTTGAGAGCCTTATTTAAACGTTCCTCATTTGGCTTTCTGGGAGAATAACTATTCCAAATCGGGGGCGGACACTTGTTATACTTGACACTTTGTTTCTTACCAGTATCCGTTTCCTTCTCTTTATCTTGGAAAGCTTCAAGACCTGCAACAGTAGGATAAACTCGATCAATCAAATAATCACATGTTGTATAACTCAACAACAAACGTTTGATTCTTTCACTCTCAATCTTTTCAAGTTCCAAATCCTGCTTCAGCTTTGCACAGTCTTCAATATACTCATTGATGACCTTCTGCTTTGTCATTAAAGTAGAACTCGTCATTGTCATGGCAGCATCAACTTCTGAGTTTGTCTTTTTCAAACCATCGACTGTCATGTTCAAAACATCGTATGACTCTTTCACATACTTTATGTCAGATAACAAATTCTCTTTCAGCTCTTCCAGTTCACTAATCTTCTTGTTTTTCTCCGCACAATCTTTGCAAGATTCCAAACATTTCGGACAAGGTTTAACGACCTCAACTATCTTTTCAACCTCAACAATCTTCTCAATTACTTTTTCTTCATCAACTTCCGTTTTTATCTCACACTCTTCATTTTCAACTTTCTTTGTTGAAATTTCTGCAACTTCAGCTTTCTCTGCTTCTAGTTTTTCTTTTTCTTCAGCAATTTTTCTTGCTTCCAAGTCTCTCTTCAATCTGGCAGCTTTCTTCTTATTCAGCTTTTCAATTTTATCCGCAAAAAACAAATTAAAACTAAATGAGTCTAAACTTTTTCTTGCATTATTAATATACTCTTCCTCGTCATCAGTATCATCATCACTTTCTGATGATCTAAAGATATCCGTACTATCGACTTCTTGTTCTTCCAAGATTCTAGCAACAAGACCTGAACTAGGTGGAATGTATTTATCCCAGCTAAATCCTTCTGCAACCTTTTCATCATCTTGGTCAATTATACCATAACAAGCTCTTTTTTCTTCAATGGTACGTGCATGTGCAGTTTGTGGTTGTTGAGCAATCTGATGAAAAATTGATTTTTGATAATAATTGTTTTTTCCAGACTGATCTTGTCTTCCATTTGCTTCTTTGTTTTTGCACTCACGCTTAAAATGACCTTTTTCTTTGCAATGAAAACAAGTGACCTTTGATTTGTCAAACCCTATCGGAGATGCACTCATTTCTCGAAAATCATCTCTTCCGGTGACTTGTGTAAATTTTTCTGCTCTTCTAACTGCACTGGCTAGACACCACTTGATATCCATCAACTCAAGTTCCTCCGCATCAATTTGGTCATAATCCTCTTTGGTAAGCATCGGATTTCCAATTCTACCAGCAATCAAACTTTCATATGATTCCAACATAGCAATGAGTGATGCCATGTGTTGCTTAGCTATTTCCGGAGAAAGATTTTGACCATTTTGAATGTTCAAGGTAACATTGCACTGCAGATTTGTAGAATTCTTTTGTTGAGGACTTGGTGTTGTAAAATTTGGATCAAAGCTTGAATATGAAGATGAAGATCCACCACTTTGAGTTACAGTACTTCCCTTTGTTCCAGAAGAACTATCAGCACTGAAACCAGTTTGAATCTTTGGGCTTGGAGTAACTTCAAATTTATTTTCTCTATAGTATAAACTGACATCTTGTTGAGCATTTGGACTATTCATGATTGCCGTTTTCTGGATATCCAACTCATGCTCTTCAATTTTCTGAATAAACTGTGCCAGATTCATATTTTCAGATTTTCTCAAATGCTTTAAGATCAACAAATAAGTTCCCCGTTTCTGCTGTGGTAATGCATCGGCTAACTTATCAACCCATTCTTCATCATCTTTCTTTATATCCAATCTTCCCATTTCCAAAACCAGATGACAATATCTATCAATGGTTTTTTTGTTGTTTCACCTTCCAAGGCTACAAACATATCAAAAGATTTCTTTAGTAAAGCCTTTTTGTTCTTGATCATATCTGCATTTCCTTTAAACTTTTGAATTAATGCCGTCCAAATTGATCTAGAAGTACCATCATGTTGGAGTAAAACAAATATATCTTCTTTAACTGCTTGTTGAAGAATATTGATCATCATTTTTTTCACTTGTATATTTTAATTTTTCAATATCTGAATAATCACAGAAAGCCTTTTCAATCCCACGTTCATTTTTCGGTTTTTCGTAATTTTTCTCTAATGAACACCATGCATCAAACTTATAAGCTTGCACCCAATTCTCAAATAGATTTTGCCATCCTCTAAAATCTTCAATGTACATAAGCTTCGGCGGTTTTTGATAAGTTCCCGTCTCATTCTCACTGTAAAGAGTTTCGGCAGCTGTAACTGGAGCAACTGGTGTAGCAAAAGCATTGTAGAGTTCCTCTTCCATGATTCTGTAATCTGTATCACAAAGTCAACACGGTTCAAAATCAACAAGATTCACACGAAATATGAATTCAAACGAAATCACTTGGAGCGAAATTATCAAACTCAAGCGAAATCAGAATTGGTGCTGAATAAGGTCTTTCAAACGAAATCAGATCACACACGAAATATCACTTTCAAACGAAATATCTATTCCATGCGAAAATACTCACACGAAGTTACGATTTGATACGAAATAAGGTAATTTCGTATGAAATAAGGTAATTTCAAACGAAATCACACTTTGGAGCAGAATTAAAACTAATTTCGTGTGGAATTAGGTAATTTCGTGTGGAACGGCTCAAACAAAATTACACTTAGAAGCGAAATTAAGAATTTCAAGCGGAATTATGTAATTTCGTTTGAAATCAAGTTGTAATTCCGTACGAAATTATGCTGACATCATCATTTTCGATCTGTGTTTCAAGCGAAATTACTAATTTTATCACTTTTAGATCAAATTTAAGGTCCAATTCTTTCAAGGATTCGTTAAAACACTGTTTCGCATGACATGTATTAAATTCAGACCATTTTGACCGTAAAATTCTATTCAGTTTTGAAAAGAAGGTGTAGAAATCAGATTTTATGGCTGTTTTGGCAAGAACTCTTCCTCCTGAGCTCTGATACCACTTGTAGGATCGTTTTGTGACCCAAACGAGTCAATCAGAAGAGTTCTTATCAATTCAAGAGGCGAAAACAGATGAATTTACTTGGAAAACAGCTTGTTTCACACTTAATAGTCTTATTTTATTGATATAACAAGTTTCCAGATCAGTAGACACGTCAGCAGCACTTCGGTACCGGAATTACAAAAGTTACAAATGATTTCGCATCACGGGTATTTATAGTGGATGTGATTTTGCATGAAAGTGGCACTGGCCATTTCAAGTGAAATTACAATGTCTAATTTCGTTTGAAATAGCCAAGCTATTTCATGCGAAATTACACACTTACATATAAACCCTAATTTCTCGATCTACGTGCCCTGATCTAACATTCTTAATACAAGACTCGATACAAGACGAAGTCGACAGACGTATGCATCAACAAATACTCTATTCATCCCAGTGCTGATAAGATGTACCATGATTTGCGTATGACTTATTAGTGGCCTGGTATGAAGAAGGATATCGCCGCGTACGTATCAAAGTGTCTTACTTGCTCAAAGGTTAAAGCTGAACATCAGCGTCCTTCAGGTCTTCTTGAACAACCCGAAATCCCTTTTTGGAAATGGGATAGTATCGCTGTGGACTTTATAACTAAACTACCTCGTACACCTGCCGGTCATGATAGTATATGGGTAATCATTGACTGTTTGACAAAATCAGCCCACTTTCTTCCTGTTCGTGAAGATTTCAAAGGTGGAGAAACTTGCTCGAATCTACACTGATGAAATTATATGTCGACATGGTATACCCATTGACATTATCTCTGACCATGATGGTCGTTTTACTTCACGTCTTTGGCAAGTTTTTTAGTCCGCTTGGGTTCTCACTTGAATCTTAGTACAACCTTTCATCCTCAAACGGATGGACAGACTAAACGCACTATTCAAACCTTAGAGGATATGCTCCATTCTTGTGTCATCGACTTTAGTGGTAATTGGGATCTACATTTACCATTGATCGAGTTCTCGTACAACAACAGCTATCATTCCAGTATTCAGATGGTTCCTTTCGAAGCTTTATACGGCCGCAAGTGCCGATCTCCTCTCAGTTGGCATGAGATTGGTGATAAGCAACTTACTGGCCCTGAAATCATTCAAGAGACGACGAATAAGATTCTTCATATCCGCGATAACTTGATCAAGCCAGGAGCAGACAAAAGAGCTATGCTGATAAAAGGCGTAAGCCTCTGGAATTCAATGTTGGAGATCATGTTCTGCTCAAGGTATCTCCTTGGAAAGGATTTATACGTTTTGGTAAAAAGGGAAAGCTTGCCCCTCGCTATGTGGGTCCTTTCAAGATACTCGAAAGGATTAGAAAGGTGGCTTACCGACTCGATTTGCCACAAGAGCTTAGCAATGTACATCCAACATTCCACATATCCAATCTTCGGAAATGCTTAGCAGATGAGGAACTTCAGGTTCCCATCGAAGACTTGCAAATAAACGAGACTCTTCATTTTGTGGAGAAACTGGTCGAAATCTGTAGGTCCCCTAATCCGTATGGATCGTCACAGAATCGTCGATCTAACCTAAAGTGCAGAATCCCCTAGATCATATTTAACAGAAAACGAGTAGAAACAGAAATCTCTATAAACCCGATCTTTATTGATTATCTTCAAACGATTACAATCAATCAAGATCTCCAATTCGTCCAAGCCTTTGTCTTTTATGAATTCTCTCCAAAAGTGATTAAGGTGATTAACCTAAACCCTAATGCTAAGCTTTGTTTATATAGGACAAGTGTAGGATCGTTGAATCGATCAAACGAGATAATCAGGGAAGAGTTCTCGATCAATACGAAAGGCGGAATCAGACGTATCGATGTTGAATCAGCTTGATTTACACTTAGAAGTACTTTAACTATCTCTTGTAATGATTTCAGAACGTTTTACAAGCTGGAGATACTTCGGCAGAGCTTCGCTACCGGAATCACACACATTACAAATGAAAGACCCAAGACCCATATATATAGGCCAGCCACTTCGCACGAACCACCATTTACCAGTTCGCACGAACTGATCTGGTCCAGTTTGCACGAACTGGTCAGTTCGTGTGAATTGGCTGTTTCGTCCCTGTTTCCCGTTTTTCTCGTTCTACGTGTCCTGGTCTATCTATCTAGTTACAAGACTCGATACAAGACGAAGTCGACAGACATATGCACCAACAAACTCCCCCTTGGATGTTGACGAGTCTTCGGTACGAGTCTTCAGTATGTCGAATCTTCAGACTTGATCAGTGTTCTCGCTCTTTACAAAATGTCTCTCTGTAAGCATCCTTCAATCTTCTCTCTTCTCTCTCTTAGGATCTCAATCTGACTCTATTCTCTTTCTTGATCAGATCTCTTGATTCCTTACGTTCATCAGCTTCAGCAACTTCTCTCTCTAGTTTTGTTCCAGGATCTTAGTCTGGCTCTCTAACATTCAGACTCCCCCTTAAGTAGTTCTGGGATCGTATCCTGGCTCAAATTCTGCTCAGGCTTCGCTTTGCAGCTTTCACAGGTTCAAGACCGTTGCCTGGCTCTTAGAAACCTGGTTCTAATCTACATATCCTCAGGAGTCGAAACCTGGCTTTTCCAGAGCTTTTAACCTGCACAAACTCTACCTAAAACATAAGTTTCACAATTTAAGATTTAACAATTTTAGAAACCACTGGTAGATATCGTTTAACATTTCTCAAATTAAACCACTTGTATTTGAAAAATTCAAATCTGACATTTTCTTTAATTCTCATTTCAAACAAACTCTCCCAACCCTGTTCATCATGTTTAGCACTTGGAATTTTAAAAATCAGCTTTCCAACATCAGTTGTCAAAAATAAGATAAAGTAAAATCTTTTTGTTTTTTCAAAATTTTATGCTAAAACACACTTAAACTCTTTTTGGATTTTGAGAAAATAAACTATATACAGACAATATTTTTGTGAGTTTGTGTAAGAGAATCATATCAGTTTTTGACAAATCACTAGTACCGTTGAGCTTTAAACACTTTAAGTTCTAAATGATTCACTTAGATTGTCAGTATATTGATCCACTTAAATTTTCACATAAAGTTCAACTGATTCAAGATACGAGATTAGTGTTTTAATGAACTTAAACTTATTCGCGTGTCCAACCTCAGAATATACTCCCGTATCCAGACTCCTATATTCAATCTTACAGGTGAATGTACACTAATGATATCTGTAAAGGGTAAATGCGAGACCATGAGAGCTCAGGCTATTGCTTCTGCAAAATCAGAGAGATGATGGCTCGACTTTAGGTGTGTTCCATTTAGAGAATCTTTTCTTCAACAGCACATGATTAGCATTTTTCAATGTTTCATCATTTTTTATGCTGAGGGTGGGCTTTATGATTAAAGTTGTGTAAAGTATTATACGAGGACTAGGCTATTGCTCCCGCAAAATCAGAAGTCCTGGTATAATACCCCAGATATCATCACGCACAAAGACCTAGTATGTCAGAAATAGAAAGCCTTTCAATCAAGATTTCAGGGGTTACCTATATATCCGAGAGATGTTCCCCACGAGATAAATAAGTAATGATATTTAGGTTTATATCTCGAACACAATCTACTAAGCATGTAAAAATCTACTGGCATATCATCAGTGAGACTGTTTATCACATTTTAACTTTCCAATTATTTAGCGTACAGTGATTGTCTACTGATGTACTATCATTTCCTCTTTTTCACAACAAAACTCATTTTGATTTTTCGATGTTTTTGGTTTTTAGATTTTATCATGTTTTTGGATTTTTCAAATTTTCAAAATTTCTAAATTTTTTACTCCCCCTAAAATCAAATTTATGTTTCAAATTTTGATTTTCCGGGAAAAATTTGAAAATATACGCAATAAACTGTACAAATAAAATGACAAACTGATGTGAATTGCTTCAATTCTCCATCCACTTGGCATAAACAATCAGAACTCCCCCTGACAACAAACTATTTTCCCATTATGATTTCAAAACACTTAAGTTTGTTTTAATCAAAATGGTTTTTCCGGAAAATTAGTTTAGTTGATCATTTCACAAACATGGGGATAAACTCATCATTTTGTTCTTTCAACCATTTTGTATGAAAGTTAAATCAAGTTCAACTTAATGACCTTGATTAACCACTTGCGAATGAAAACCCTTTTTCTTCTAACCACTTGTAAAAATCTAACACTTGTAGGTTTTTCACAAACCATTTTTCAAAAAAAATATGACACTTGTAGGTTTTTATCAACACTACCACTTGTAAGACTTTGACAGTATTACCACTTGTAAGACGAAATTTCATTGAACAACCACCAAAAGCTTCATCACAACTGTGAAATTTCTCAAGAAAGATGCCGATTCCTACTCCCCAATTACCAACCTGGGAGTTCTAGCAAGTCAGGATTTTTAGTTAAAAAGATTCTCCCAAGCCTGACGGTCCTTGGGAGATTCCGAGTCATCATTACTCGGTTTTTTTCCTTTCTTCTTCTTTTCATAAAATTCCTTTACCCCTTTGACCTTCCCGTCAACCATTTTTCCAAAAATGTTTAGAACTCTAGGGTTAAAGGCTTTTTCGACATCAAATTCTTTTTTTCAGAATAGAATTGATTCGAAATCTCTATTTTTCCAACTTTTTATTTAAAATTTTCAGTCCGCAATGGTGGAAAGTTTGCGTCATCCAATGGCGGAACAGAATTTTCACTTTTTAGCTCAACTTGTGGCTCCTCTGACTTTGACGAGTCAGATTAATCGCCAGATTCTACATCTGATTTCTTAACAACCCACATTTGGTTGTTAAGATTTACTTTTCTTTTGTAAAATCTTTTTGAACACTCACCAACCTCAAATTTTGAATTTTTGAATACTTTAAATTGTTTGGTTGGTGGTTCAATATCAACCATCTTTTCTTTCAATTTTTCAGAAACTCCCTGTTTTGTTTGGGCGGACTTTGGACAGTTAAATGCGATGTGCCCAACTTTTTGACATTGATAACAGGTTCTTGTTTCCTTTTTCTGATTAGCTTCACTCTTCATTCCCTCTTGCTTCTTAGCATGGAATTCTTTGTTCGATTGCTTCCAGAATGAGCTCATTTCCTCTTCTTCCGAACTTGCTCCTGAAACAAATACAGTTTTTGATTTATAAATTTTCTCATTTTTATGATTTTCTAGTGGAATAAAACCTAATCCTTTCTTTTTGAAATTACTGTTATGGTTTGGTTTCTTTCGATAACCAGAACCAGAACTGTAACCTTTTTTCTTGTTTAACCTTTGTTGAACTCTTGAGGTGTATTTTTTAGGTTTTTCAGTAAGATTTACATCTTTTATTTCAGAAATATTAATTTCTGTTAATTTGAAAACCTTGTTAATCATTTCAGTTTTAACACCTCTTATTGGAAATTCTTCATCAGAATATAATTTGTCAGAATCATTCAAAGTATATGCTACTTTGAATGTTTCGTCATTCAAATTATTTTGTGACATCAGAAAATCTTTATTGTAAACCCTTTTGACTGATGATTTTGAACTATTGACTGACGAACTCGAAGTCTCAGACTTTGACTCTGACTCTGACTTTGACTCCTCATCCTTATCCAACACCTGATCGACCACTTTCTTTATTAACTCAGACTCATGATCAGTGTCAGACGATGTGAATGTAACGTCAATGTTGTCTGGCAATCCATCTGAAGGTTCAGATTCCCACTTTAAATTGGTTGCCTTTTTTACTCTTTCTGAATTAGGATTTCTTAGAGAATACCCATTTTCAAGTGGAGGTGGACACCTTGTATAATTGGTACTATCTTTCTTAGCAGTATTCTTCACTTCAGATGTCTCTTCTTCAAACGCTTTCATGCCTTCCACTGTAGGGTAAATCCTATCAATTACGTAAGAAGCACATGAGTAACTTTTCAATAACCTGTTTACTCTCTCAGTTTCTATTCTCTGAATTTCCAATTTTTGTTCAAGTTCAGCACATTTCTCAATGTAATTATTGATTATTTTCTGCTTCATCATGAACGCTCCATTGAGTGTCTTCATAGCTATCGCTTGTTCACTGCTTGATTTGTTATATTGATTCATAGCTTTGTTTAAAACATCATAAGATTCTTTTAGTCTGTTCATGTTATGAATCAATTTGTTGTTGTGCCTTTTCACGGTATCACAATTCTCACACTTCTCAGGCATCTTTTCAGTATCAGCTTCCTTCTCAACCTTGACAGCTGGAATTTCTTTAACCTGCTTCTTTATCACTCGAACATTTTCATCATCACTGTCATCTTTTTCTTTAACAGTTGCTGCCTTGTGATTCTTCTTTTTCGCAGCTTGTCTTTCTTTGCCCTCTTCCATTTTACCTGCAAAATACAAATTATCATCATCACTATCAGATGAAAATTTTCTTTTATAATATTCAAGTTTTAGAATTTCTTCACTATTGTAACACCTCGAAAATTCACGTCCTATAATGTGTTGACACGTGTCATAAAGTTTGAACGTGTGAAAGAATGTTATAAAAGGACTAAAGTTGACAAACATGGAAAGTATGTGTTTATACGGGTTCTAAGTGTCAACAGTGAATAAATATACTTCATAATAACCCTACATGATGTTTATAACATCAAACGAATAAATCATGGATCATACGAAGCTAAAAGTGAGAGATTACAAACTACAGGGGTCAAATGTGTCAACATGTTAAAGATATACCTCTGAGTGATCTTTTGACAAACCTGAAGCTTTGTAAATATAAATTATGCTCACTAGAATGCACGATTAAAATTTCATAAAGTTTCGTTATCGTATGAGAAAGTTATGATCAAATTCGTGTGCGAAGGGTTAAAGTGTTAACGTTGAAAGTTAAGGCTTTTCGGGTTAACCGGAAGTGTCCAGGGACTTGGCAAAGTGGGTATAAGTCCTAAAGCCCTTGATGGTAAATAGAAGGGGGTCAAAATGCAATAAAAAGGTTGTTTGCCCTTTCAAATAAACCAAAGGCCAAGTTACAAAATAAATAAAAAAATAAAAATCTGATTTTAGGCCTCAAGCGGCCCGCTTGAGGAATGGTTAAACGGGACGCGGACCGCGTCCGGAGCCCAGATGCAGAAAGGTGAGACAGACGCCTTTAAACGCGGAAATTCGATCTTTTAACGACTTTAATGCAACATGGGCGGCCCCTAAACAATCCTAAACACTAGAGACACATGTTGAATGGTTGTGGTCGATCATAGAGCTATGTGTCAACCAATTGTGGGGTGTAATTCACTATAAAAGGCCACCTTGTGCAACATAACTCCTCACACCTTCATCTGCATAATTTGATCATTCCTGGAGCTCTCAAGCAGGTCCAACTAATCTTAAGTCGTGCATAGGACTCTTGTAAGTCTACTAGTCCTTCTTTATCTGAGTTTAGCTTGGTTAATTAGCTAAAAGTTAAACCGTCGTAATTACGGTTTGACTTCGAGATTAGTCAATAATGGCTCAGTCATATCTCGAATTAAAAGTAGTTATGAGTTGGTATTTATGTGGGTAATAAAACCTCAAAAGGGCTTCCCCTGATCACCACTCTAACCAGGTCAAAAGTCGGGTCAAACTTTAATTAAAAAGTCAACAGGATGCTTAACATGTCATTTATGCATAATTAGCTATCTAGAACATATGTAACCTGTTTGATCATTGTTATAACTTAGTAATTAGTGTAAGAACATGTCTAAACATGTTCAACCCGACTATTTCCTGTTTAGACCCGGTTCAGAACCGAAAGTCACATAGTTTGACTTCCACTTTGACTTTCAGTTCTGACCCGTTCAGGTATGTTTTAGAAATGCCTCAGAGCTTAAATTGGATTAGGTTACTTGTTAGAACAACCCTCTGTGATTACACACCTTGATTCACTAGTTATCCAATTAATATGCATATTTCCGTTAATTGCTCATGTGTTGACCGTTATGCCCTTATTACCTTAAAACATGATTTATGAAAATGTAAAAGTGTAGAAACCTTAGTTACTGATATATAAACTTGTATGCAAAGTTTGACATCAGTTTGACTTATAGATTAAGAGTTATGCTCAATATCGCAAAATTAAAGCTTTATGTTAATAAAACGGCGTAATTAGCGTATAGCCTAGTTAAGCCTACGTTTTGGTATCAAACTTAATACCCACTGATATAATATATTATTTTTGGATTTTTAAAGATTTTTAATTAATTTTAGGCTGAGCATAACTAGTAGTCGTAGGCTTAATCCGGTAATTGTCGGTTTGCCCTTACGGGCCATAAAATGAGTTTTACTTATCTAAACGACTCCAAACCTTTAAGTATCAAACCCGGAAATGGCCTTTAATTGCCTTATTTAGCGTTTTTAACGCATAGTATGTTTTAAAATCATATTGAACATACCCGGGTTGATACCTACTAATATATGAGGCAAATTATGATATTTTAACAGTAAGCAAAGGTTGATAAACTCAGACTTCAGTTTTGAGCTTTTCGGCTTATGTGAAATTACCAAAATGCCCCTTCGGTGCATAGTTTGGTTATAAATGATATATTTCACATATATACTTTACCCTACTGTTATAACTCATCAAATTGAGTATGTTTGCTGTTTACATCAGACCTGTAACTCAGTTAAACATTTAAACTCTTTTACAACCTTTAAAATGACCAAACTACCCCTACGGGGCATAGTTTGTGTTTAAATTAGTTCGGGGAATAATGAAAGACATCCTACTGATGTCACAACATATTTGAAGCATATTAACTTACAAAACCTGTATATGGCTCTTTCAGATACCCGTTACGCTTATTACGCGTTCGGTTCGGTTTATGTAGCAAGTTTACATAAAATAGCCGAAATGGGTCAGACCTTATCGGTTTTATCTCAAAATCCAGAATGTACATGAAGGACCCATATTAAACAAGTCTCTGAACTTGTCGGGTCTAAATCACATTCTATCCGGTCCTCACTTAATCGTGCGTACGAACCGTATCTTTGAAACTAGCCGGTCTAAGCTTAAGCTTAATTAAAAACCCGTTAGGATTCTAATAGGTTATATTAAACCTTCGTTCCAGATTAGGAGAACCAGTAAAAGCTACGTGCATTTTTCTTATTGTGATTAATACTTGCTCAGGTAAATACTTTTAACTTATTTTCCCTATACGGGCTTGGGTTACGGTATATAGCATACCGCTTGATCGGGCATCAAATCTCCACATTAAGTGGGTAGTTGAATAATTTGATCGGCTCGTTTAAACAGTCTTGTTTACTTTACAGCCTTTGGGGGGTTAATGACCATGTCCCGGATATCCTTGGCATCATCTTACGAGATGGCCACGACCTGAGCACGGGGTGTAGGCGTACACCTGTCAGTGTATAACTCAATATTGTGGTGTGTCTATTGATCTTTAACCCGGACAAGATCCGGGCTACTGAACGCATAAGTAACATGTAATTCGTTCACAAGATTATAATATTAAATAATTCTCCCAAGTTAAAAAGATTAATTTTGCCTCGGTGCATTTTAATCAAATTATAAAATGTTTATGCCACGTGCATCCAAACCAATTTTCAATCATTTTCCAAAATGAGTCAGTTGATTGTATTTACCAGTGTAAACTGACGTATTTTTCCAAAAAGGCTAAATGCAGGTACTATACGAAATGGGCTGGATATTTCTCCTTAGCATCAATAGAAGTCTCGCAAGCTTAAGATGCCTAAAAGTCTGTTGAACTATTGTTTCCATTTTATGTTCGATCCTTCTGTGGATAAACTTCCGAATATTGTGACATTTGATATTACAATAATAAATTCGGTTGTATTATATTTTCAATATTGTGTTGTTTGACTATTACGTTGCCAACCACGTCACGATACTCCCCCACCGGGCCCATCGGTGACACGTGGAAAGTCGGGGTGTGACAACTATCATCATCACTCTCTTCATCTGATGAGTGATCAAAGATTGGTGCTTTTCTTGAAGCCTTTTTTGTTGAAACTGGTTCTTCTTCTTTCTTTGTATGACTGAATTGCTGAGATTCGTAATAAGCATATGCCATTTCTTCTTCAGCAGTTGAATCTTCAAAAATTTGAGCAACAAATGCTTTAGAGACTGAAGGTCTGTTAGGATCATAATTATCCCAACTAAAACCTTCTGGAAGTCTTTCATCATCTTGATATATCAAACCATAACAAGCTCTCTTTGATGGTTCTTCGATCTTCTTAGCATGTGCAGTTTGTGACGATTGTTGTTGATGTGGAGCAACTTGATGATAAATCGCTATTCGATGATAATCATTGTTGCCAAATGGATTTTGAGCTCCACTTGCTTCGCGATTTGTGCATTCTCGCTTGAAATGCCCCTTTTCCCTACAACGAAAACAAGTAACTTTAGATTTATCAAAACCTAAAGGTGAAGTTCCAGCATCACGGAAATCATCTCTTCCAGTGATCTGTTTAAACTTTTCACCTCTTCTCAACACACTAGCCATACACCACTTTATATCCATTAATTCCATCTCCTCAGCATCAATCTGATCGTAATCCTCTTTGGTCAACATTGGATTTCCGATTCTTCCCGCTACCAAACTCTCATACGACTCTAAAACAGTCACCAATAAAGACATATGACCTTAGCAACCTCTTCCGAGAAATTCTGACCATTCTCAAGATTTAATGCTATGTTGCATTGTAGTACTTGGCCATTCTTGGTTGCTGAAAAATTTGGGTTAAATGATGCATATGAAGAAAATATTTTATTGTTGTTTGATCCTTGAGCTGACTCTCCAGAAGAACTTTTTGCGTTAAAAGCAGTTTAGATCTTTGGTGCAATGTTGGTTTTATCACTAGTACTCCCTTTGTAGTATAGACCAATGTCTTGTTCACCATTAAAGTCCTTCATTTTCGCCATCTTCCGTTGTTCCATCTCTTGAACTTCGAGTTTTTCAATAAACTTGCTCAACGTTAGATTTGCAAATTCATCACTATTCTTCAACATCATATGATACGTGCCCCAAACATCTTGTGGTAATGCATCAGTCAACTTTTCAACCCATTCTTCTCTATCTTTCTTGATATCCAATCGCTTCATGTTAACCACCAAATTGCAATATCTTTCTATAATCTGCTTGGTGTTTTCAGTTTTTAATCCACGAAATAGATCAAATTCTTTCTTCAAAAGAGATTTTTTGTTCTTGATCATGTCTTGACTTCCAACAAACTTTGTTTTTAGTGCTTTCCACATTGAGTGTGCACTTCCGTTGTGTTGCAATAAAATCAAGATGTCTTCCTTAATGGCTTGTTGCAAAATACTGATCATCATCTTTTCACTTTTGTATTTCTTTTTCTCATCATCAGTTAGATCTTTAATAGCAACAATCTCTCCCTCATCATCAATCGGTCTAACATATCGTTGTTCAACACATTCCCACGCATCTAAGTGATTCGCTTGAACCCAATTTTCAAAACGTTCTTCCCAACTGTTATATTCCTCGATATTCATGAGCTTAGGCGGTTTTTGCATGGTGCCCATTTCATTCTCTAAGTTCACATTCTGAGCCATAGTGATCGGAGTAGCAAATGCGTTGTAGAATTCGTTTTCCATGTTTCGGTATTGATATTTCACAAAAACAGACCTTTCAAACGAACTGGGATATTCAAACGACCTGATGAACTGTTTCAAAGGATCTGAATTCAATTCCAAACGATCTGACTGAGTTCGTATGACCTGATGTGATCTGGGTCAAACCGTGCGAAGTGGTTCAATTATAAGTGACCTCGTGCGAACTGGTGTATTTCAAACAAGTTGAACCTCTTCGTGCGAACTGGTTCAACTTCAAATGACTTGTTACACCTCGTGCAAACTGGATCCTATCTCAATCCGTGCAAACTGAGACTGTTTCAAGCGAACTGGTTCAAGTTCAATCCGTGCGAACTGGGAAAAATTTCAAACGAACTGATCCTTTCACACGACCTGGGGTTCAATCCGTACGACCTGGGGTCAAATTGAATCAATCCGTGCGAACTGAAACTGTTCGTGCGAACTGAAACCCTAATTCACACGAACTGAGACATCTCCAAACGATCTGATGAGTTTTTGTCAAATTTTATCAAGATTTAGGCGAATTAGGTTCTGATTTTTTCAAGGATTGATTAAAACAGTATTTCGCGTGTTATATGTGAAAATTTTATCTGATGAGTTTTTGTCAAATTTTGTCGTTCTACGTGTCCTGGTCTATCTATCTAGTTACAAGACTCGATACAAGACGAAGTCGACAGACATATGCACCAACAACAAGCTTTGCATATGGGCTAGGTCATGGGCAAGGCCCATTTCGCCTACCATCCCCCATATGTGGTTTTGGATTGGCCCAATCACTCTTAATTAACTATTATAAAGCTAAACCCGCTAACTGTTTATCGTTTTACTAATTAGAAGATATCCAAAGACCAAATCTAAGCTGTTGTCACAAATATGCACCAACAAACTCCCCCTTGACAATAGCTTGCAAAGGTAACTTTAGTCTTCAGAATCTCATAGTCTTTGGTCTTTGGATAGCTTCAGCTTTAGCAGCTTCTGTCAGCAACAGATGACTCCCCCTAAGCTGATGTATCCAATCACCAAATCTTTAAAACGTTAGCACTTGAGTAAACTCCAGTTCAGCATTTGTACAGCGATCTTCAAACTCTTCAACTTTGTTTCCAATGTAGAAAGGAGGTTCTACCATGCATCCAAGCAAACTCTCATCTTCACAGCAACTTCTCAGCAATATACTGCTTCAATCTGTATACTATAAAACAAACATCTCGAGAAACCATAGGAATTTTTCAACAAACGTTAAACAAATTATTATTATTCTAGAGATAGTAAAACTGTATCACAGATTAAGCAATTTTCCATTCAACACCAACACGCACAAATTTTAATTAAACACCTTATAACCTGCATGATTTAAAATTTTGAACCCATTTTCTAACACCGTCTCCCCCTTTCAGTAACAACTCCTCCAAGAATAACAGTTTTCCGTACATTAAGAATTTTAACAGAAAAAGACACTATTTTTGTATTTTTGTATCGTCAGAAAGCAAATAAATACTAAAAGCAATAAACACTCTATTTTTGTGAGAATCACCGGTAAGAGGATCATATCATCACAGTCAAACTGTTTCACACCAATAGATAATTCTTTTATGTAATTTTCGTGAAAAGCAGTTCAAGATGATTACCAGTATGTTTGTCCACTTAAACAAAATGCATGAACATTTCAAGTACCATTACCGTATGATACGTTAAGGTAATATTATTCTGATATACTAGTGTGTCCCACTTCAGGATATACCCCCGCGATCAAGGTATGTACAAAGATTCATCGTAGTAGGTGAGTATACTGAATTCATCCGTTTTGTTTTTCAACGTTTAGATAATTGGTGATTAGGTCAGTACTTCCGTACAACAAAGAGACCAAAATATCTAACAAGGGCTTTGACAAATACCATTTTTGGTACGATTTATGCATTTTTCACATTTGAATGACTCTCTAGGAGAGCTTCTTCATTTTCAGGGTTTTGGCATTTTTAGCTCTTTTGTAACACCTCGAAAATTCACGTCCTATAATGTATTGACACGTGTCATAAGCTTGAACGTGAGAAAGAATGTTCTTGAGGGACTAAAGTTGACAAACATGGAAAGTATGTGAATATACGAGTTCAAAATGTCAACAGTGAATAAATATACTTTACAATAACCCTACATGACGTTGATACCATCAGACGAATAAATCATGGATCATACGAGGCTAAAAGTGAGAGATTACAAACTACAGGGGTCAAATGTGTCAACATGTTTAAGTTATACCTCTGAGTGACCTTTTGACAAACCTGAAGCTTTGTAACGGTTAATTATGCTCACTAGAATGCACGATAAAAATTTCATAAAGTTTCGTTATCGTATGAGAAAGTTATGATCAAATTCGTGTACGAGGGGTTAAAGCGTCAACGTTGAAAGTTTGGACCTTTCGGGTGACAATAAAGTTAACCGGGGACTAAACAAAGTGGGTAAATGTCTTAAAACCCTTATATGTCAATTTAGAGGGTTCAAAGTGCAAGGAAATAAGTTAATTGACCTTTCGGAGGACCAAGAACCAAGGATGCAAACTGAAAAAGAGACTTTTGGCCCTGATGACATGCTTGCGCACCTCAACAACCACACTCTTGCGGTGCGCAAGGCATGCCCAGATACAACAAGTTGGCTGTTGGCTGTTTTAAACGTTGCAACTGATCTTTAAACGATTTTCCTCATCTTGCTTGGCCCCTAAACAACCCCTAAACATCTAGGGACACTTGTTAATGAGTTGTGGTCAGTAGTAGACTTACTTGTCAACATTTTATGGTGATTAAATCACTATAAAAGGGCATGAAGTTGCAACCATTTGATCACCCACTTCTTGTGCAATTCTGGAGCTTTTGAGAGCTTAAGAGCAGACACAAGACCTTCCTAATCAAGCATAGGACTTCAGTAAGTTTGCTAATCCTTCCTTAGTTAAGTTTTTACTTAGTTTAAGCTTAGAAGTCAAACCGTCGTAATTAACGGTTGACTTTAAGATTAATCACTAATGGTCCAGTGATTAGTCGAATCAAAAGTAGTTATAAGTTGGTAATTATGTGGGTAATAAACCCTCAAAAGGGTTCCCCCTGATTCCCACTCTAACTAGGTCAAATGTCAGGTCAAACTTGCTAAGAAAAAGTCAACAGGATACTTAAATTCTAATTTATGCATAATTAGCAATGTAGAACATATACAACCTATTTGATCATTAATATAACTTGGTAATTAGTGTAAGAACATGTCTAAACATGTTCAACCCGACAATTTACTGTTTAGACCCGGTTCGGAACCGAAAGTCGCAAAGCTTTGACTTTTGCTTTGACTTCAGTTCTGACCCGTTTTGGTATGATTTAGAAATAGCTAAGAGCTTCATTTGGACCAGGTTACATGCTAGTATAACCCTCTATGATTATACACCATGGTTCATTAGTTAACCGATTAATACGCATGATTCCGTTAATTGCCCATATGTTGACCATTATGCCCTTTTCACCTTAAAATGTTATTTTTGAAAATGTAAAAGAGTAGAAACCTTAATTACTGATATATAAACTTGTATGCAAAGTTTGACATCAGTTTGAGCTGTAGATTGAGAGTTATGCTCACTAGCGTAATTAAGAAGCTTTATGTTAATAAAACGGCGTAATTAGCATATAGCCTATTTAAACCTACTTTTTTGGTATCAAACTTATTACCCACTGATGTAATATATTATTTTGGGGTTTTTAAAGATTTTTAATAAATTTTAGGCTGAGCATAACTCGTAGTTGTAGGCTTAATCCGGTAATTGTCGGTTTTGCCCTTACGGGCTATAAAATGAGTTTTACATATCTAATTGACTCCAAACATTTTGCTACTGATTACATATGATAAATGAATTATTTTAAACCTCCTGGAATAATAAAAATATAAGATTTCTATATAGAACCCAAAAACGGCTTCTAATCGCCTAATTAAGCGTTTTTAACGCCTAGTATGTACTAGAACTATTTTAAACATACTAAGGGTGATACCTACTGATATTTGAGGTAAATTATAATATTTTAATAGTAAGAAAAAGTTGTTAAACTCAGACTTCGGTTTTGAGCTTTTCGGCTTATGTGAAATTACCAAAATGCCCCTACGGTGCATAGTTTGGTTATAATTGATAAATTTCACATATATACTTTACCCTACTGTTATAACTTAGTAAAATAAGTATTTTTGCTAATGATATCAGACCTGTAACTCAGGTAAATACTTAAACTCTTTTATAACCTTTTAAATGACCACACTACCCCTACGGGGCATAGTTTGTGTTTAAATTCATTTCGGGCATAATGAAAGACATCTTACTGATGTCACAACATATTTGAGGCATAATTAACTTAGGAAACCTGTATATGGCTCTCATGAATACCCGTCACGCTTATTACGTGTACGGTTCGGTTCGGTTTGTGTAACAAGTTTACATAAATTAGCCGAAACGGGTCAAACCTTATCGGTTTTATCTCAAAATCCAGAATGTGTATGAAATACCATATTATACAAGTCTTCAAACTTGTCGGGTCTAAAACACATTCTATTCCGGTCTTCGCTTAATCATGCGTTTGAACCGTATATTTCCTTAAGACTAACCAGTCTAAGCTTAGGCTTAATTAAAGACCCGTTAGCATTCTAATTGGTTATTTATACCATCATTCCAGACTAGAGCCTTCCGGTAAATTGTACCTACGCTTACTTAAGTGAATACCGCTGAGTTATTAATTCTTGCTATTTAAGACAGGAGCTAGCTCAGGTAAATACTCTTAACTTATTTTCCCTATACGGGCTTGGGTTACGGTATATAAAATACCGCTTGGTCGGGTATTAAATCTTCCATCGTTTGGTGGTTAATTGAATAATTTACTAACCCGGTTTAATCTGTATTGTTTGAAATAAAGACCTTTAGGGGTTAATGACCATGTCCCGGATATCCTTGACATCATTGTATTATAAAATGGCCACGTCTTAAGCACGGGGTGTAGGCATACACCTGACAGTTGCTTAAGTAATAACGGTATTTCACTCTCTTGTGGGCCTATACTTGTGGCGTGTCTGTTAATCTGACTCGGTTTCTACATCGGGCCCTGAACGTACAACGAACATGTAAATCTGTATACAAGATTATAACTATAATTGTCCCAAGTATAAAAGATTAATTTTGCCTCTGTGCATTTTAATCAAATCATAAAAAGATATTTTGTGCCATGTGCATTCAAATCAATTTACAAACTCTTTTCAAAATGAGTCGGTTGAGTGTATTTACCAGTGAAAACTGACGTATTTTCCAAAAGGGTTAAGTGACAGGTACTGAACGTAATTGGCTGGAAGCTCAGGGCGTTTATAAGGAATCTTGCAAGTTCTAGGCGCCTAAAGTCTGTTGAAAAATGTTATGTTTTAAGATCCGCCTGTGGATCCTTTACTTTCCATTGTAATACTGGATATTACTTTAAATTCGGATTTGTAATATATATTTATCTTTTGCTTCCGCTGTGCATTTATATATTGTGTTGTTTGACTATTGTGTTGCCAACCACGTCATGATACTCCCCACCGGGCCCACCGGTGACACGTGGAAAGTCGGGGTGTGACATCTTTTAAGATATCCTGGTTGTGCCTAGGTCAGCATGTATCAGGATGCAGCAGAAGGACAACCCTGATATCTCCAGATGAAATAACAGTATAAAGACCCAAAACCTCAGATTTTGGCAATCTATCAAGGCAAGATTTAAGGTCATTAAACCATACACCACTGATGTGTTCCCCACTCATACTCAGATCGTTTAGGTTTATATCACATTGGTAAGTTGATTATTTCATGCTTTTTTCCTACTGGTATATCATATGATGAAGCTGCTATCACACTTAAGCAATTTAATTTAGTTTGAGTGTGACAGTCTAACTTGCTGATATACTATCATTTCTTCTTTTTCACACAGTGATAACTCATTTTTGATTTTCTATTTTTTTATGTTTTTTTATTTTTCAATGTTTTTGTATTTTTGATTTTTAAAGAAAGCAGTAAACTATTTACAAAATTCTTATGAAAAACCAGTTATTCGGGATTTCTCATCCCGTTGAGTTCGACTAAATGTTCAAAGTGAGCTCTATCAAAAGCTTTAGTGTAAAGATCAGCAAGGTTATCTAGTGTGTCGACTCGGTGTAATTCAATTAGTCTCTTTTCAGCACAATCCCGTATAAAGTGATGACGTATGTCAATATGTTTAGTTCTACTGTGCTTTACGGGATTGTTTGTGATTGATATAGTGGCATTATTATCTATCATAATAGGAGTACGAGTGAAATCCAAACCGTAATCGCGCATCTGCTGTTGAATCCAGAGAACCTGAGAGCAGCAGCTACCCGCAGCAATATATTCAGCGTCACAAGTAGATGTAGACACACAAGATTGCTTCTTGCATTGCCAAGACACAATCCTGCCTCCTAAGAACTGAAAACCACCTGTTGTAGACTTTCTGTTTGACTTGCATCCTCCAAAGTCTGAGTCAGTGTAAGCAACGAAATTCAGATCACTATCAGCTGGATACCACAACCCAAGTTTAGGTTTCCCCTTCAAGTAACGAAGAATACGTTTCATTGCTTTCATGTGTGACTATTTCGGATTAGCCTGATATCTGGCACACAGACATACGGCAAACATGATGTCGGGTCTTGAAGCAGTCAAGTACATTAGAGAACCAATCATCGCCCTGTATTGAGTAGGATCAACATCTTCAGTACTTTCATGATCTGGGCCAAGATTGTAATTTTTGCAAATAGGTGTGTTGAAAGTAGCGCAATCCTCCATTTTGAATCGAGCCAAAATGTCATACACATACTTTGTTTGATGTATAAACATCCCATCTTCCTTCTGATCAACCTGTAATCCCAGAAAGTAAGACAGCTCACCCATAGCGCTCATTTCGAACTTGCTCTTCATCACCTGCTCAAACTCTTTACACATGTTTTCATCTGATGACCCAAAGATGATGTCATCCACGTATACCTGTACCAGCAGAAACTCTTCCTTCTTCCTCTTTATGAACAGTGTACTATCAATCTGACCTCTTTCAAACCATTCTTGATCAGATGTGTAGACAGTGTCTCATACCACACCCTGGGAGCTTGATGTAATCCATACAAAGCCTTATCAAGTTTGTAAACTCGATCTGGATAATATGGATCAACGAACCCATCTGGTTGTGAGACATACACCACTTCTTGGACTTTCCCGTAAAGAAATGCACTTTTCACGTCTAGTTGGTAAACTTTAAAGCCCTTGAAAGATGTAAAGGCTAGAAACAAACGAATTGCCTCCAGCCTTGCCACTGGTGCAAACACCTCATTATAATCTATCCCTTCTTGCTGATTGAAACCTTTAACCACCAATCGAGCCTTGTTGCGCGTGACAATACCTCTTTCATCCTTCTTGCACCTAAATACCCATTTAGTGTCAATCTCTCTTTCACCTTTCGGAAGGTCCACTAATTCCCAAACCTTCAACTTCGCAAAATGGGCCAATTCCTCTTGCATAGCTTCAACCCATGAATTGTCTTTTAGAGCCATATGAATGTTCTTCGGCTCCTCTTGGGAAATAAAGCAACTATACAAGCATTCATTCATAATCCCAGTCTTCTCAATTGAAACAAATAAGCCTGAATTAGCAGTTGTGCTGCTTCTCGTCTGAACACCTGCAGTAGGATCTCCAAGTATCATGTCAACTGGATGATCTTTATTTGCTCGTGTAGTAGCAATGGCATCAACTTCTAGATTATCACCCAGGTTTGATCCAACCTCCCCCTGAATATTCTAATTCGCAAACGGATTAATGAAATCCTCCCCCTGAATGGGTTCAGAGTCACTTTCACTTGAATCAGGATCAGCAGCACCTTGGGAAGTTTCCGGAGCATCTGTCATATCTACATTTGATCTAGGCATGAACTCGCCTTCATCGTCTTCACTAATCACTGTTTGAATCAGCTGAGAATCATCTGCATTAGAAAACTCAGGAATATTAAATGATTTAAAAACACTTTCATAATCATATAATATAGCTGGTCCATTCGTTGATTGTTGAGGTTTGTAGGTAGTAATTTCTACATTAAAAACAACCTCAAATTTACCAGTTTTTAGATTGAAAACCCTTTTATTCGGTGTGCCAGGCACGTAACCTAGAAAGTAGCCTTCGTCAGTCACCTCACCGAATTTTTGTTTATCTTTGTTTCGTACAATGGTGCAGGGTAATCCAAATGGTTCAAAGCCTGTTAAGTTTGGTTTCTCGTTAGACATAAGTTCATGACAAGTTTTGTTAAAATGTTTCACGGTTAAAACTTTGTTTAGGATGTAGCAAGCTGTATTCACAGCTTCTCCCCAGAAAAGAACTGGTAGCTTTGAATCTGAAAGCATCATCCTAGCGGCTTCAATCAACGTCCTGTTTTTCCTCTCAGCGACTCCATTCTGTTGAGGAGTATAAGGAGCAGAATATTGATGTTCTATTCCCTTTCGAAGACAGTAGAGATCCAGAATTCGATTCTTAAACTCCATGCCATTATCACTCCTTATCCTCTTGATCTTTGCATCATAGACGTTTTCCAATTTTGTAAAAAGATCTATCAGCAGCTCTGCTGTCTCATCTTTTGTACCTAAAAAGAAAACCCATGAATAATGTGAGTAATCATCAGTGACAACAAGACAGTAGTACTTTCCACCTATGCTCCTCACGTTCACTGGACCGAATAAATCCATGTGAAGTAATTCATAAGGGACGTTAATGGAATTTACTGTTTTAGACTTATGAGGTTTTCCTTTGTTGTTTTCCCTTTTGACATGGAAGACATTTATCTTCCACGTGAAACCTCTGCATTGGAACCCCTTTCACTAGCTCATTTTTAATGATATAATTCATTTTGCGGTAGTGAATATGGGCCATGCGTCTGTGCCACAACATTGATTCAGCTTCAGATGCTTTTGACAGTAAACACACCACCGCAGCAATCGGATCCTTGGCACCCATGTCCATGACAAAAGTATCATTTTTCCTTGGTGCACGCATCACTATCCAGTCATCCGGAATAACCAAACCCGGTTTCAACACCAATGCTTCAGACTTTGTAAAATGGACCGAGTGACCCTTGTCGCAGACTTGTGATACGCTCATAAGATTGTGTTTAAGCTGCTCAACATAGTTCACTTTGTCCAGTGTGATCTTCCCATTCGTCACTTTTCCTCGTCCAGTAATCCTACCACCTTTAGCACCAGCAAAATCTACATGTCCACCATCACATTCTTCAAATTCAGAAAACAACCTCGCATCCCCCGTCATGTGCCTAGAGCAGCCACTATCAACATACCATAAGTTGATAATCCTCCTTAGCAGCTCCTGCACACACCAACCAAACGATTACTTAGATTGGGGGACCCAAGCCTTAATGGTCTTGGGTCGTCCAGATTCACCAACTACAAAAACATCCATCCAATATCCATCACTCCTTACTGGAGTCTTGGATCTTAGACTTGTTGATGGAAATGGGGTATGAATTCCATAAGGTCTCTGGTCCTGAGGGTTCCTATATGTGTTTGGACTATGTGACCTTTGAAACCTTGAGTTTTGATTCCAAGAAGCTTTATTGTTGTAATTTCTAAAACCATTGTTATAAAAAGTTCGACCACCATTATTTTGGTATCGATTTTGATATTGACCTTGACTTCTGAAATTATTTGAATTTTGATTGTTCATTCTTGGTGAACTACTTCTAGGTCTCTCGTATCTGCCTGATGTAGATTCAGGCTGAAATCTTGGTTGATTTCTTTGAAAACAAGGAACTTGTGGAGTTCCTTTTTCAGCCTTATCTACACCACCAGCAACACCCTCTTGTTGCTTAGGATCAGATTTCTTTGGAGAATTTGAGACATTCTCCTCATTATCACCTTTATTCTTTGGTGATTTCCCTCTCTGTTTCTCACTAACTTGTGCTTCACTCCTTTTGTTAGAAGAGCAGCTAGCTACATGTCCCTTGGTGTGACACTTGAAGCACGATCTCTTTTTAGAAGACTTCTTATCTGAAGCCTTTGAACTAGATTCAGGTTTTGATGATGATGCCTTATAAGGATTTGGTTCAGTTTGCTTAGTTTCAGAATTTTCTTTGTTTTTGTTTTTAGCAAACTCTACATTTGATTTGTTTTCAATAACAACTGTTTCGTTTTTCATGTCACTTCCTTGAACAAAATTAACCTTTTTAACAAAGGTTGGATTTTTATTCTTAGGATGTGAAGTTTTCTTTTTCAAAATAGGTTTGCTGTTATTATCCTTCTTAGAATCATCACTCTCAGACACATCACCTTGACTTGATGTGGAACTACTTGGTGATGTTGACACAAAGTCTGTGAGCTCGTCTTCGTCAGGCAAGAAAGAATAGTCATGACTAACAGGAGATGGAACTTCATTGAAACAATGGAATCCCACACTTGTTTTGTCATTATTTTTCTTCAAGCCACCCATCATATGTTTCATTACAAAAGAAGAATCTCTGAATTGACTCAATTTTTTTTCAAGTTCAACAATTTTGAGTTGTGCATCTGACAACTCTTTGCATTTTTCAGAAATCTCTTTTGTTTTCTCACTCATCATATCATGAGCTAAGTCTATGACTTGAAGTTTTTCGTTTAGTTTGCAGGTTAAAGCTTCAATTTCAGCTTCATAGCCTTTTATCTTATTCAAATATAACGTCTCGTTTCTTTTAGCAAAAAATTTTGATTCTTTTATGTTAGACATCTTGTTTACCAGACTTTGGTTTTGTGTTGACAACCTGTCAACCTCACCCTGTAATTCACGACATTTTAAACAAACAGAAGTAGCAGATTTACTTACCTCTCCTGTTGATTTGTCTGAGTTGGCCATGAGAGCAGCAATTTGAGCTTCCATTCTTTTATACTTTGCATCTCTCTCTTCAGCTTCCCTTTCATGGTCAGACTTTGGCTTTTCCTTTTCAGCTTCAGTTTTCTGATCAGCCTTATGTACCTCAGCTTCACTTTCTTTCTCAACTTCAACATTCACGTTAGCTTCAGCATCATCAACGGGTACAATCTCTGCCATGAATGCTTGAGTGACATTCTCATTATCTTCTAAATGAACACTCCAGTCATACGAACCCTCTCGTGCAGTAGAGATTAAGGCCCTTGAGTTAGAGTTGTTTGATGCATTCCTATTGTTTGAACTCTGACTCGAAGTCTCTTGCTTTTGTTTTTGACATTCCCTAGCGAAATGCCCATAACTTTGACAGTTAAAGCACCTGACTTTGGTCTTGTCAAAACCAATGCTCTTCCCTACAACCTTTCTTCATGTTCAATTCATAAACCTCTTCACTCGTCTAGAAATCATGGCCATTTGCCATCGTAGATCCATCTCCTCTAAGTCATCAGGGTCAATCTGATTATAATCTTCATCTAAAGTGGCAGGATCAGATATCTTCCCCTGATTGTAGTTCTCATAAGAAGCAACGAATGAAGCAAGTAGAGCAAGATGTTCTTCTGCAGACTTCACACTCATAGGCATCGACTTTGTACTACCACCCTGCTTAGAAGCTGATGTTCTCTTGGCTCCTGCTGATCCTCCTGAAGCAGCTACAAAACACACATCACCATCCTCATTCACTGTGACCTGCTCATTCTCACACGAAAGAAACGTAGTAGCGGAGTCCCTAGAAGCGTTGTGAGATGAAGAAGATGTAAGCCCATTGTAAATCCCTGGATCTTGAACCTGATCATATCCAGTGTCTTTCTTCTTCAAATTGAGCTCATAAGCTCTCAGCTTGCCAACTACTTCTTCCAGTTCCTTTGTCTCATAATCTGCTTCTCCCTTGATCATGAGAGTGTAGATATCCCATGTTAGTGTAGTAATGTCTATCGCCTCCGTCAATCCAGTTCGTAGCTGAAACTGAAGAAAACAAGACTTTATAGTGTTATATGTAGAGTAAAGGCAAGGTGGCATTTATGTAATTAATGAGAACTCTCATTAAACCCCTTGGCCTCTAAATAGGTACCTAATGTCTTAGTTTAAGAACTTTTGCCATTTGTGACATTGGAGAGCTTTGGAGCTAGAGAGAGAGTCTAGAGAGAGAAAGTGCTCAAGGTGATTCAAGGTGTTTGTACGTTTTCAGATTATCAATAGAATCATGTTTATAGTACGTTCTCGTGTTCGATCCACGCACGTGTACGGATTCCGCACGTCACACGTGTCGATACGCAATCGTTACGGAGTTGAAAACCGATCCTACAGGTGGTATCAGAGCGGGAAGTTCGGTTGCACGGATCAATCACACAGATTCGCACAAGATCTCATCAGTTTCAGATCAAAAATTCAATCCAGATTTGTCAAATTTCTTCATTTTTCTATCTTCTTCACTTTTAGACTGGATATCTCAAAATTGACATGGCCTTTACGGTTAAAATTAGCTGATTTTTGGATATTATGTGCGAAAATCATTGATCTATAAGCATACAAAATTTCAGATCAAAATTCCAAGTAATTTGAGAGATATCAAGATTTTTCTGTCCGATTCGCTGAAAATGTTTACTGATGTTCTTGGTGATGTTCACCGATCGGATGGCAATCCGATCGGATGACCATCCGATCCATGGCACACTTGGTTGTTTAGCTTATACTATCAAGTGTCGGATTGCAATCTGATCGGATCACCATCCGATCCATTACAAGTCATTAACAGGGTTAACTTTGTTGACTGTCACTCGATCGGATCACCATCCGATTCAAGGCACATTGTTCATTCAAATTTTAAGGTTCAAGTGTCGAGTGGCAATCCGAACGGATTGCCATCCGATCCTAAACATCTCATTTGCTTGTGTCTCAGGTCCAAGTGTCGGATCACTACTCAATCGGATCACCATCCGATCATTAACACAAGAGGTTCAAGTGTCGGATCCCCACTCGATCGGATCACCATCCGATACCTTGTTGGTGTCACTCGATCGGATCACCATCCGATCCAAAGCATATTGTCAAGTGTCGGATCCCCACTCGATCGGATCACCATCCGACACCTAGCAGTTATACTGATTTGGGAGCCAATCGTCGGATAGTCACTCGATCGGATCACCATCTGATCCGCTGACATCCGATCATTGTTATTTTGTTGACTTTCATTGACCTCACTCGATCGGATACCCATCCGATCCAGTTGTTTGTTAGTTTTTAAATTGACTGTGTTTGTTTGTTTGTAGGTGATTCGAGTTGATAAACGAGAAACGTCATGGCTGAAGAGTTTTATAACACATTCTACAAAGCTTTCACATCAGAATCTTTGGAAACTTCAACTGTTACACCTAAAACTATAACAAAAGCAATTAATGATAATATCAAACATGATAACTTCTATGGATCTTATTTGAAACCACCTAAACTCAAAAGTATTGAGGACTACACATGGTGGAAAGAACGTTTTATCAACTCGGCCAAAGCTTACGCACATGAAAGCTGGTTTTGCATGCAGTTTGGATATGATAGACCTGTCAATGACAAAGGAGAAGAAATCCCTGATGTATGAAAAATGCAACATATAAATTACATCAAATGAGGCATAAAACTAACCATTTTTTAGTACTAATGTTGGAAAAAGTGTGCTTTTGTCTTCCTTTTGTATATTTAGGGTTAACAGAGCTTAAATGAACAAAAGAAGCAAAAATGCAGCCGAATCCAGCATAAATACAAGAAAAGGAATAAAAGTGGCATGCCTGACCCCTCGACAGCATCCTCCAAAGCAAAAACAAGAGAACAGAAGGCTGAACACACCCCGTGCTCACTGAGCATGGGGGCGTGCCCAAGTGTCTGCAGAAAAGACAAAGTTGTAGAAGCTTCTATCACCCACCACGGGGGCGTGTCCAGCGGACACGGGGCCGTGGTCAACTCTAAGATTCGCAGAATCTAGGAAAATCTTGATAGTACAGATACGCTTCTGCACACGGGGTCGTGCCCAACGGACACGGGGGCATGGTCAACTAATGCAGACAAACTGCATTTAATAAAGAAAGAGAAGATGGGTGGACACGGGGCCGTGTCTAGTGGACACAGGGTCCTGTCCGTGCTTATGTGCAGGCTATAAATAGGGGTGCTTGGCTCATTTGCAAACCATCCCTTGGCAAACCACCTCTCTCACACTTCACCCACCCACCACCACCATCACAACCCACGTCCACCACCATCATCCATCATCCATCATAGAGTGTGTGGGTCATCTCGGGATCCAAGATTGATCGTAAGAGTTCTTGACAATCAAAGGCCATATTTGCCTAAGTCTCTTACATCACTTGGTGAAGACAAGTGTTTAGTGTAATACTTTTTATTTTTAATCTTTTCGCACTTTTTATTTGGTTATGTATTAATGACTTAAATAACTAGTTTCTTATGTTGAAGGTGACTCTTCCTTATCGTTTGTCCGTGGTGTCTTGGCATTATTTTTATGTCTATATAAAATAAAAGATTTTCACCATTCATATCTCCACGGTCTATATGGAGATATGTTGGCTACTTGGTCGGGGGTTAAGGGAACGGTTTGGTAAGAGTCTTGCCTTGTTCAGTGTATAGATCCTGCAAGGACCTAGGTCAACTTTAGTAGGACCTCCTTCAATACCCACTGGTATTGGATGGCGGGGGTCCGAACTCCTTGATCCCCTCATATGTAAACTACTATTAATACTTTAACCCGACTACTTAGGACTGTATCCCTGCTGACTCAGACTACTTAGCCGAGGGTAACGTCACCTCCAGAAGAGGGGCCTACCACAATATGCATTAATAACTTAATTAATTATCTTTCAATAATCCAACCCTTTAGGATTGTATCCTTGCTGACTCAAACTACTGGGTTGAGGGTAATGTCACCATCAGAAGAGGGGCCTACTACAATAACTAAGATAATCTCTTAAAAAGTGAAAAAATGCGGAAATAATCAAAGGTTACACTAAATACGAGTCGGATCCAAGTGATTCATCTTGTCTATCTGTTTTTATTTTATTTTATTTTTCAGCATTTTAGTTAGTTTTATTTTTCTTGTTTAAAAACCTTTTTCTAAACTTTTGATTTGATTAGACGTTGAGGATAAACCCGTATTAAAAGCTCTTGTGTCGTTGGACAACCTCGGTATCTTACCAACACTATACTACGCTCACGATGGGTGCACTTGCCCATATGTGTGTTTAGTGTTAGTAAATATCGTGTTTTATAAATTTAAAACTTGGCTAAAAAGTATTAAAGGGCTTAAAATATACATTAAAAATATACGACACTTCACACGCATCAAGTTTTTGGCGCCGTTGCCGGGGAGACAAGGATTTTAAGAAAGTTAGGAATCAACGGCCTAATCGTTTTTTCTTATTTTTCTATTTTTTTAGGATTTTTCTTAGATTTTCAGCTTCTGCAGAGCTCAGCACGGGCCGTGCCTGGTCGGACACGGGGCCGTGCTCGGCATTGTTACTGGCAGTTTTTATTTTCCGAGTTACAGGGAGTTGAGCATGGGGCCGTGTTGGTGTAGCACGGGGCCGTGTCGAGCTCCCCAGTAACAGGGATCCGGAAAACAACAACTGTATCTTCGACCACGGGCCGTGTTCATCTGAGCACGGGGCCGTAGTGAACCTTCTGACCAACATTCTTTTCTGTTTTTATTGCAGGACTTGGAACCCAGGCGCCACATCTGAACTTTCTACGTAGTGTATGAGCTCCAGTTCTATTAAAGACATAAAAGAACCTCTAGAAGAACCCGAACACTTTCTCAGAAAAAGACTTAAAGCTAAAAACCAAGAGAAAGTTTCGGGGGACCCACTTCCAATGGCGGATCAACGTACCCTCATGGATTACCTACGACCCACCGTGGGTAATCTTTGCGCCGCTATCAATGCACCGAATGTCGAGGCCAACAACTTCGAACTTTGACCGCATTTGATACAAATGCTCCAAAACTCCGCAACCTTCCATGGGCTTGCGGACGAAGATCCCCATTTGCATATCACTAACTTCCTAGAAATATGTGATACGTTTCGGATCAATGGAGCATCAAACGACGCTATCCGCCTTCGAATGTTTCCATTTTCACTAAAAGACCGAGCTAAGGCTTGGCTTAATACCCTCCCAGTTGGCTCGGTAAACACCTGGGATGAACTGGCCCAAAAGTTTTTATATAAGTATTTCCCTCCTGCTAAAACAGCTAAATTAATGACTGAAATTAATACATATTCACAAGAGGATGGGGAATCCTTATATGAAACTTGGGAAAGGTTCAAGGAGCTACTGAGAAAGTGTCCTCATCATGGTCTTGCAGTATGGCAACAAGTTTCCACTTTATACACTGGATTGTTGCCACACACAAGACAAACACTTGACTCTAGCTCCGGGGGACTCTTAGGTAATCGTCGCCCAAATGAAATTTATAATCAAATCGAGAAAATTGATCAAACCAATTTTCAGTGGCACACTCCCCGAGGCAACAAATCTATTGCCCCGGGCGCCCATAAGGTTGATGAGAGCACTTCCTTGCAAGCCCAAATCGAAGCCCTTTCTTCAAAAATCAAAAAGTTAGAAATGGCAAAAACGGCTTCGGTTATGGCTTGCGAGGGGTGTGGTGGGCCACATGAAAATTGGAGCTGTATGAAAGAAATGGATAATCAAACGGAATCGGTAAACTACATTGATAATAGACCTAGGCCATCGGGTCCTCCAACGGGTACCTACAACCAAGGATGGCGTAACCACCCTAACCTTGGTTGGAGAGAACCCGGCAATAGTAGTAACCAACAAAATCTGAACCAACGAACAAACTTTCAACAACCAAGAAACGAGTCGGAAAATTTCTCTCAACAACAACAAGGGGGACGAGAGAGGCTTGAAGATACGGTATCTCGCCTCATCTCCGACTCCGAAAAGAAAAACTCGGATCGATTTCAACAACTGGAATCGAATTTTAGAAATCAACAAGCTAGTATTCAAAACATTGAAAAACAAATAAATCAACTAGCTCAAAATATGTCCGAGAGACCACAAGGCGCATTACCCAGCAATACCAAAACCAACCCAAAGGCACAAGTACATCTCATTACATTGAGAAACCGCACCGTGGGTCCCGAGGAGGCTCCGCTTCCCCCAGTTGAAAAAAGCCGATCTAGTCAAACCGCGGCTCCACCGATGGCCGAACAAGAAGCGGCTCCTAAACCAAATCAAGAGCCCCCCAAGAATCCTCCGGTTCCATACCCCGGTCTGTTAATTCGCCAAAAGACCGATGAGCAATTCACAAAATTCGTAAATTTACTAAAACAATTGCATGTCAATATTCCATTTGTTGAAGTCCTAACCCAAATGCCTAAGTATTCAAAATTTATGAGGGACTTCCTCACTCACAAAAGGAAAATCGAATCATTGCAATTAGTTAATTTAAGTGAAGAATGCTCCTCCTTGCTACTCAACAAACTCCCGTAAAAGAAGATTGATCCTGGAAGCTTCACAATCCCTTGTTAGATTGGGGAATCTCCAATTCGCAATGCACTAGCCGACCTTGGGGCTAGCATCAACCTCATGCCCGCATCAATGTTCGACCGACTCGGCCTAGGGAAAACAAGCCCTACGAAAATGAGCATACAACTCGCCGATAGGTCGGTCAAATATCCACAAGGTGTCGATGTAAATCTATTGGTTAAAGTCGGCGAATTTGTCTTCCTGGCCGACTTTGTCATACTAGATATGGAGGAAGATACCGAAGTACCACTTATATTGGGTAGGCCATTCCTAGCCACGGCCCACGCAGTGGTAGACATGAATGGTGGGACACTAACATTAAGGGTTGGGGACAAGGAAATGAAGTTTGGAGTTGGCAAAAGAGTAGAGGACGATGACCCGGTCAATTACATGAAGGTCATAGACTCAAGTGTGGATGATGCTCTCCGACGGTGCAACATGGCATGCAAGACATCCCACTTGGGTAAAATATGACAGGCTTTGGGTCTAGCCAAGGACCCTTATAAACGTGGCGCACCACGGAGGCATTCCGCGGAACTATCCTTAGTTTAGTTTAGATTAGTTTTTATGTTTTCTAGTTTAGTTTTAATTTTCAGGAATAAAACACACTCGGGATAGTGAAGGATACCAAGGGAAACTTGCAACAACACCCCATGCACAAAAACAGGGCCACCCGACGATTTTTCTTCATTAAACCAAGTTCAGCACGGGGCCGTGCTCATCCAACACGCCCCGTGCTCAACCATCTGCAGAAAAATGCCCAGTTCAGGTATCTGGACACGGGGCGTGCTCACTGAACACGCCCCCGTGTCCAGCCTTCTGTTACTCTATTTTATTTTCTGTTACTGGCAATCTGAACACGGGGCCGTGCCCGGACACCACGGGGTCGTGTCCAGACGCCCAGTAACATAAAATTTTGCTTTTTCACATCTTTTTACACATTCAATCAACCTAAAAACTTATTTTTGGGACACATTGAGGACAATGTGTAATTTAATTGTGGGGGGATGCTAAAACCTTGAATTTTGCAAGTCCTAATTACAAGCCTTACACAAAACTCTATTGGAACCGCTAAAAACCCCAAATTTAAAAAAAAAAATTCAATTTTTTTACTTGTCTTGGTTTAAATTGGGAATTACATGTTCTAAAAAAAAGGTGATATTTTTACAAATTTACAACCGATGGCGTCGTGATAAAAAGAACTAACATAAGAAAATTATGAAACGGCATGACAAATCTAGTTAAAATTTGATTATATATACTTGATCACATAAAAACCCATTCCCACAAAAAGTGAGTTTTGAGCCTTTATTGAGCATACAAATACACATCTTTAAACTAAATGCTCATTTTTCGTTTCTTGTGTGAATAGCCGCTTGGTTCTTACGACTCTAGAATTTGCCACAACAATACATTCCCAGTCCTTACCAACTTAAACCCAAGTAAGTAAATGATGGAGGCATTAGGACTAACCCTTTTTATTTCTACACCATTTTTTTTTTTTACCACCTACCCAAAATCCCCCTAGTTAACCCCTTTGGCCTAAACCTTTTCATTTCTTAACCCACAAAACAAACACCATTTTACCCACCAAAACCCTTTTTCATTTTAAACCCTTTATTTTAGTAACAAAGCTCGGTTTTTCTTATGACTTCCTTATCAAAAAAAATTATTTTGATGATGAAGCCAAAAGAAATAAACAAACAAGTTTATCAAAAAGAACTTTGTTTGAAGAATTGCTTCATCAAAATAAAAAGTCATAAAAATAAAAAGTCTTACGAAAACCGAAGCTTTTTACGCCTTTCGCCCTTTTTTACTAACCACTAACCCAACCACCTACCTTTAACCCAAGCCTAACCCTTCCCCCAAAAGTCCTCTTGATATTTACAAAGGTGTATAGTTAAAAAGGAGGAGGATTGATAGCTTGGCAAGCTTATGGTAGAAGTAAGTTCCATGCCGCTCTCCAGAGTTTTCACAAAAATACACCTTCGGCTGAGTGTAGAGTGATCCCCCGTGAGGTATGTGAACTTGTATATAAATAGAATTTTAAAGAGGCATGTTATGCCCTAATAAATAATTTCTCTTATGAAAAGTTTTAAATAAATCATGACGAATAGAATTGTAAATAAAATAAAAATAAAACCTAATAAAGAATCTTGGAATCCCGACACTCTATGACAAGCCCAAAAACCTTCTCTTCTACCCATTCCATTTGGGAGTGTAAGCCACATTATAAAGAGTTTTGCTTGAGGACAAGCAAAGATTCAAGTGTGAGGGTATTTGATGTGTGAAAAATGCAACATATAAATTACATCAAATGAGGCATAAAACTAACCCTTTTTTAGTACTAATGTTGGAAAAAGTATGCTTTTGTCTTCCGTTTGTATTTTCAGGGTTAAAAGAGCTTAAATGAACAAAAGAAGCAAAAATGCAGCCAAATCCAGCTTAAATACAAGAAAAGGAATAAAAGTGGCATGCCCGACCCCTCGACAACATCCTCCAAAGCAAAAACAAGAGAACAGAAGGCTGAACACGCCCCGTGCTCACTGAGCATGGGGGCGTGCCCAAGTGTCTGCAGAAAAGACAAAGTTATAGAAGCTTCTATCACCCACCACGGGGGCGTGTCCAGCGGACACGGGGCCGTGGTCAACTCTAAGATTCGCAGAATCTAGGAAAATCTTGATAGTACAGATACGCTTCTGCACACGGGGTCGTGCCCAGCGGACACGGGGGCGTGGTCAACTAATGCAGACAAACTGCATTTAATGAAGAAAGAGAAGATGGGTGGACACGGGGCCGTGTCCGGTCTTCTGTGCAGGCTATAAATAGGGGTGCTTGGCTCATTTGCAAACCATCCCTTGGCAAACCACCTCAATCACACTTCACCCACCCACCACCACCATCACAACCCACATCCACCACCATCATCCATCATCTGTCATAGAGTGTGTGAGTAATCTCGGGATCCAAGATTGATCGTAAGAGTTCTTGACAATCAAAGGCCATGTTTGCCTAAGTCTCTTACATCACTTGGTGAAGACAAGTGTTTAGTGTAATACTTTTTATTTTTAATCTTTTCGCACTTTTTATTTGGTTATGTGTTAATGACTTTAATAACTAGTTTCTTATGTTGAAGGTGAGTCTTCCTTATCGTTTGTCCGTGGTGTCTTGGCATTATTTTACTGTCTATATAAAATAAAAGATTTTCACCATTCATATCTCCACAGTCTATATGGAGATATGTTGGCTACCTGGTCGGGGGTTTAGGGAACGGTTTGGTAAGAGTCTTGCCTTGTTCAGTGTATAGATCCTGCAAGGACCTGGGTCAACTTTAGTAGGACCTCCTTCAATACCCACTGGTATTGGATGGCGGGGGTCCAAACTCCTTGATCCCCTCATATGTAAACTACTATTAATACTTTAACCCGGCTACTTAGGACTGTATCCCTGCTGACTCAGACTACTTAGCCGAGGGTAACGTCACCTCCAGAAGAGGGGCCTACCACAATAAGCATTAATAACCTAATTAATTATCTTTCAATAATCCAACACTTTAGGATTGTATCCTTGCTGACTTAAACTACTGGGTTGAGGGTAACGTCACCTTCAGAAGAGGGGCCTACTATAATAACTAAGATAATCTCTTAAAAAGTGCAAAAGTGCGGAAATAATCAAATGTTACACTAAATACGAGTCGGATCCAAGTGATTCATCTTGTCTATCTGTTTTTATTTTATTTTATTTTATTCTTCATCATTTTAGTTAGTTTTATTTTTCTTGTTTAAAAACATTTTTCTAAACTTTTGATTTGATTAGACGTTGAGGATAAACCGGTATTAAAAGCTCTTGTGTCCTTGGACGACCTCGGTATCTTACCAACACTATACTACGCTCACGATGGGTGCACTTGCCCATATGTGTGTTTAGTGTTAGCAAATATCGTGTTTTATAAATTTAAAACTTGGCTAAAAAGTGTTAAAGGGCTTAAAATATACATTAAAAACTATATGACACTTCACACGCATCAATCCCACTCAAAAGCTTATCCGTTGAAGACAAAAAGAACTTCTCATATGAACAAAGAATGATTGCTCTAATCCAATAGTCGATTAGAAATGATCTTTTTGCATTACTTGATCATGACGGTTCATCTAAATCTGTTTGGGAAGCTTTACGGGTTAAAGCAGAGGGTGGTAAACATATCAAAAAGAATAAAATAGCTTTACTAAAAAAGGAATTTGATTTGTTTGATAGTTTAAAAGGAGAGTCGGTGAGACAAATGATTGAGAGATTTTGTCATCTAAAAATTGAGCTTGATAGGTTTGAGATAGTAAAAACTCGAGAGGAAATCATAGACAAAATCATTGAAGCGTTACCAAGAGCTGATCAGTGGCAAACGTTTGTTTTTATTTTAAAAAATGATGTGTTGTTTGAAACAATTACTCTCGATGTGTTGTTTGAAAAGTTTGAAACTCATGAGCTTGAATTGCGGAAACAGAACAAGATGAGTAGCTCTTCACATCAACAGAATGTCGGTCTTTACTACAAGGGCGATATACCTCAGGTGACTGTAAATGAATCACCAAAGACGACATTCAGTGTTGAAAAGATAACAGAACCACAGAAAAGCTCATCAAGTTATAATCCGGGATATCATTCATCTTCTGCAAAAGTAAATCCTGAAGAATCAGAAGAAATTCTTTGCAACATCGCTCTGAAGTTGAAAAATTCTCCTGCAATGAGCATTAACTCTGCAAAGCAGCAAATGAGTTTTCTTGCATCTATCCTGGAATCATATGAAGGTCAGGTAGCTGGTAAAATCGGAAATTCTGAATTAACCAAGGAAGACTATGACCAGATCGATCCGGAAGAGATGGAACTCATTGACATACGTTGGTGCTTGGCAAGTTGTATTCGAAGAACTCAAAGGTACATGGAGATTACTGGCAAACAGTCAATCGGTGGTCCATCAACGAAGCTGGGATTTGATAAATCCAAAGTGACCTGCTTCAAGTGCAAGCAAAAAGGTCATTTCAAAAAAGAATGCACCAATTCTTTATTTGATGGAAATGAAAATCCGTTCAAAGATTATTATTATCAGAAGGCAATATACCACCGCAGTAAAGAAGAGCTGCCAAATTTGAAACAGATTGAAAACAACACGAAAGAGAAGTCAAGAGCATGTGCAGTTATACAAGATGATGAAGGGTTTGACTGGAGCGAATTCCTTCCAGAAGATGATCTTGTTGATGATCGTCTCACAGCTCATGGCAGAACTGTATCAAAGAGCAAACATCGTGCTTTTGTTGCTGAAATAAAGGAGAAAATTCGAGAAGAGATTCTGAACGAAAAGACATACAGAGAAAGGTGTATTGCTGGGTATAGAATTGAAGAGATGGAGATTGAATATGAAGAAGCTAGGAATTATAAAAGATATGACAAGAAAAGAGATTGTTATGTTAACAGGAATGGGGAACCAATTGTTCATCCAAAAGAAGTGGTTTTTGATGATGTTCTTGCAGTAATCCCTCTATCCAGCGAGTACTATTCAAATGTTGAAAAAGATAAACACTATAAGAAAAGGCTGGATAAAATCATCAGAGATGCCAAGACAGCAAGTCTAAAGAAGAGGGATGAAGAAAGAATGAAGAAGAATGTTGATGAGTTGGTTGATGATTTAAAGAAGGCTGCTGAGGAAGTGAAAGTTGAAGTTGTGAAAGAAAAAGAAGTTAAGCAATTATGGAAGAAGCTGTTACTGAAGAACAGCAGAATGAAGAAGATCAGAAGAAGAAGGGAGAAAATGAAGTGAAGGTAGAAAATTTGGTTGAAACAGATGATGGTGTTGGTGTTCGTAAGGAACAGCAGATCAGAGAAGTCGATCAGAAGCTGACAGAAGAGAAAACCAAAGTGCCAATCACTAAGGTAAATACTTCAACTGATTTTGAAGTATTAAAAACTGCTGAACAGTGCAAGAAATGCATGGAAACGTGCAGTGCTTGTACTGAAAAAGATGAAAAATTCAGAACAAGAAATCTTGAATTCACTAAAATTGAAAATCTTTTTAAAGAAAAATGCAAAGAAATGCTAGAAACCTAAAAAGTTTTAAAAGATAATGATTAAAAAGTAACACAAAAAATGTGAAAGTTTAGAAAAAGAAAATGAGATTTTAAAAGAAAAGGTTTCAAAAATGACAGAAGAATGTTTGCAAAAAGAAAATGCTTTCCAAGAAATGAAAAAGGAATATGATTCAATAAAACTTGCATATCATATCACAAAAGGGTCATATGAAGACATGAGGAGTCAAATGAAACATGTTCAATCGAGATTGAAATATTGTTCTGAAACAACTGAGACGCTTAAGCGACAGTATGAAATAAAGCAACAAGTTGTAAACTCTTACATTGAGGATGTTGCTAAGCTAAAGCGTAAAATAGCTGATATAGAACAAGATAACAACTGTAGGATCGATGATTCGTCCAATACAAGTCAATCAGAGTCAGATCTAGTTTCTAGAAAGGCGGAATCAGACTAGAAACCGTCAATCAGTGTTAGAACAAGAGTAGAAGAGTAGAAAGTCACTTTAAACATGTTCTTCATTGATTATAAACCTTTTGGTACAGAGAGAATCGGACAGCACTTCGTTACAGAATTCTCCAGAATTTTTTAAATGAAGAACACTACTAACCTATTTATAGGTTTACCAGGTCGCATGGGATAAACAACCCAGACCGCACGAACTGGACAACTCCACCTCGTGCGACCTGACCATCTCAGGTCGTGCGAACTGGCCTAAATACATACAAAACATAAACATTTCAATCTATTACATCTATTTGACACGACATAGACTGATGACGCAATCGATAGACATTATGCACCAACAAACTCCCCCTTGGATATTGCCGCAGTCTTCAGTCAGCCTGTCTTCAAAACATCCTTCACAAAGACTTGAAATTTTTTTCTCTTTGCTTCGGCTTTTTCAACAACGCTTTCCTGAGCTTTTCAATTTCCTTAGCAGCTCTCGGCTCCTCTTCAGCTAGCCTTTGCACACATGTAGCTCTAGCAATCCTGTCTTTCTCTTCACGCTCTTCTTTCAGCTACTTTGCTTTCAGAGACTCTTCTTTTTCAATCTCCCCCTTTTATTAAGTTTCCGTGCTTTTGGGATCGATACCTGGCTTTCCGGTTACAAGCTCCCCCTTGCGATAAGCTCGTCTTCAGACTCCCCCTTAGACTCGGCTTTCCGGAACTTTCATTTGCAAATCTCAAACATTTATGAGAAAAATCATTTTGAATGTCCAGGATTGATGACCTGGCTCTTTCAACATATGCTAAAATATTTTTACAGTGAAAGCATTTTTAGTTGTCCAGGATTACTTGATTCTCTCCCCCTATCAAAATACTATAAAGATTTGACAATATTAAGAATCCAACAACTAAACCTAGCTCTTTACAATCAGATTTTACCAATTTGAGCATCCAACTCCCTCACAGTTAATCATCCAAGTCCAACTTAATGACCTTGGAGACTTTACAAACTGTTTTTGATTTTTGAATTTTAATTTTTTGACTTTTTACCAACACACTCAGCTAACCAAGTCCAATTTAATGACCCTGGTCAACTGTTTAGCCTGCCAAATCCAAATTAATGACTTTGGCCGACCAAATTATGATCTCGCTGACAATTTTGAAACATTTTAAGTTCAAATTAATGAACTTTTAAACATTTTGAGCAATTACCAACACTTTTCTCAAACTTTTCTTATCCAACCCAAATGATCCAACATGTTTAGCACTATGGAACTTTTATCATCAGATCCTCAACGTCTGTTGTCGAAAATAAGATGAAATAACAAATCTTTTTGAATTTTTCAACATTTTAGCTAAATAAACATAAAATCTTTTGGAATTGAAGAAACTGGAAACTGTACAAACATATTTACAGACATCTTTTTGTGAGATTGTGTAAGAGGATCATATCAGTTTTTGAGACTTATCACTAACACCGTTGATCTTGATTTAACTTTAAGTCTTAAACAAATTCACTTCTGATTGTCAGTATTGTTGTCCACTTAAACTTCTACACAAGTTTCAATTGATTCAAGATACGAGATTAGTGTTTTAATGACTTAACTTATTCGCGTGTCCCACCTCAGAATATACTCCTGTATCCAGACTCCTATATTCAGTCTTACAGGTGAGTGCACACTAATGATATCTGTAAGGGTTAAATGCGAGGCCATGAAAGCTCAGGCTAGAACTTCCGTTCAATCAGAGAGATGATGGCTCGACTTTAGGTGGGTCCCCCTTGGGGATCTTCTTTTCAACAGCACATGATTAGCATTTTTCAATGTTTCATCATTTTTTATGCTGAGGGTGAGCTTTAAGAATAAAGCAGTGCAGAGTATTATACGAGGACTAGGCTATTGCTCCCACAAAATCAGAAGTCCTGGTATAATACCCCAGATATCATCACGCATAAAGACCTAGTATGTCAGAAATAGAAAGCCCTTCAAACAAGATTTCGGGGGTTACCCATATATCCGAGAGATGTTCCCCACGAAATAAGCAAGTTATTTGTTATGTTTATATCTCGAACTCAATCTACTAATCTTGTGAAGTCTACTGTCACATCATTAGTGAGACTCGTTTAAAAACATTTTGATTTTCCATTTCTTTAGCATGTTGTGATAGTCCACTGATGTACTATCATTTCCTCTTTTTCACACAAAACTCATTTTTGATTTTTTCAATGTTTTTGTAATTATGAAATTTTATCATGTTTTTGTATTTTCTATAAACTTTCTCCCCCTTAAATCAAAAACATATTTTTGTATTTTTGGTTTTATCAAAAGCAGTAAAGAAACTGTACAGAAAACATGACAACTAGACGCATATCACTTCTGATCGCCGTCCGCCTCGGCCACACACTCTACCACCCTCCCAGAAAACAAATTCTTTAACCCATTCAATTTCAAAAGATAATTAAATCTTGTTTTATCAAAGGGTTTAGTGTAAAAATCAGCTCTCTGATCATCGGTGTGAATATAATCAATTCGAATCAATTTTTTCTTGTAGCAATCACGAATAAAATGATGTCGAATCTCAATATGTTTTGTTTTTGAGTGTTGAACCAGATTTTTAGTGATATTAATGGCTGCCTCGTTGTCCACAAAAATTGGTGTGTCTAAGAATTGCAAACCATAGTCCCTCATTTGTTGTTGGATCCAAAGGATCTGAGAACAACAGCTGGAAGCTGAAACGTATTCAGCCTCACAAGTCGAGAGAGCGACTGTGGTCTGTTTCTTACATTGCCAAGTGATTAGCCGAGTTCCGAAGAAGTGATAACCAGCAGTTGTGGACTTAGCGTTCAACTTACAGCACCCGAAGTCAGAGTCAAAATATCCAGTTAGAGAGAAGTCACCGAATCGGGGATACCACAAGCCGGTGCTTGGGCAACCTTTGAGATACTGTAAGATCCTCTTCACTATAATCATGTGTGATGCTCTGGGACTTGACTGGTACCGGGCGCAGAGGCAGGTTGGATACATGATGTCCGGTCGTGATGCTGTTAAATACATTAGCGATCCTATGATTGACCGATAAAGCGTTTCATCCACTTTCTCACCACTTTCATCTGGACATATGCCATGATTTGTAGCCAGGGGGTTGATATGGGAGATGATTCGGACATATTGAATTTGTCCAACACATCATTCACATACTTGGTTTGGTGTATGAAGATTCCATCGGGCAGTTGCTCAACTTGAAGCCCGAGGAAGAACTTCATCTCCCCCATTGAACTCATTTCAAACTTCTTCTTCATGACCTTCTCAAACTCCTTACACAACTCATCGTTCGTTGATCCGAAAATTATATCATCAACATATATTTTCACAATCAGTAAATGTCCTGCAACCTCTTTAGTGAACAGGGTACTATCGACAGTCCCTCTGGTGAACCCGATGGTCAGCAGATGCTGGGAAAGCGTCTCGTACCAGGCTCTCGGGGCCTGGTGTAATCCGTATAACGCCTTGTCGAGTAAATACACCTTTTCTTTGTGTACAGGATCGGTAAAACCCGGTGGTTGACCGACATACACTTCTTCTTTAATCTTGCCGTAGAGGAATGCAGATTTGACATCTAGTTGATAGACCTTGAACCCCTTCCATGACGCGAACGCCAAGAAGATCCTGATTGCCTCAAGTCGAGCAACGGGAGCATATACTTCAGTAAAGTCAATCCCTTCTTGTTGACTAAAACCTTGGACTACCAACCGTGCTTTGTTCCTTACTATAACCCCTCTATCATCTCTCTTACATTTGAAGACCCACTTGGTCTTGATCAACTTCTGATCTTCCGGGAGATCAACCAACCTCCATACTCCAAGCTTTTCAAACTGTTGTCACTCCTCTTGCATTGCATTTACCCAACTCTCTTCGGTCAATGCTTCTTTATACGTTTTCGGCTCTACCTGCGAGATAAAACATTTTAATGAGAAGTCTACTTGTAAAGGTGCTACAGATGAGTAAAAACATGTAAGCCCTTTGTTTATTTGTTAACGGGTTTTCACGCCGCTTTGAAGGTCACCAATGATTTGCTCCGACGGATGATAAGATAACGTTCTTGGCATGACTGTATCCGGTACGCTCACTTCCGATTGCAAATTTGTTATATTCTGATCACCCGTGTGATCAATAGCATTTGAAGTCGCAATATTTGGTTCCTCGTCATAAATCGAATCGGTTTCCGATTCTGATTCATCAGATTGGTCAAATATTGGAGTTGTTTCTTCTGGGGGTACATGTGCAGTTCCACTAGGACCAGCTTCATGATCATTTGAACCCACGGTGGGCGAAGAAACTACCAACGGTCTCGGCACTTGTTCTTGTGAAAGAGACTGCTGTTGTTGATATAAGAACGCCAGTTCCTCCTCATTCGGCTCTGTTGGTAAATGGAATGACTCCCAAAGACTTTCGTAATCAAATAGCAACCTGTTTCCGGGAAGTTGATTCGGAGCGGTAAATTGTTGACAGTCAACATGTTGAACCTGTATGATCTTCCCCAAACTCGGAACAAAAAGTCTCTTCAACGGACTAGCATATCCTACAAAAAAAACCTTCATTAGCTTTCGCACCAAATTTACCGTCTGGTTCAATGAATGTGCATGGTGAACCAAAAGGTTCTAAGTACTTCAGATTCGGTTTCTAAAGATGAAGTAATTCATAACAAGTTTTCTTGTACTTCTTCACCGTAAGAACCCGATTGAGCGTGTAACATGCCGTGGCTACCGCTTCACTCCAAAAATATACCGGTAATTTCCAATTTGCTAACATGGTACGATCCGTTTCGATCAACGTATGATTTTTCTTTCTGCGACACCGTTTTGTTAAGGAGTATACGGTGCGCTGAACTCATGAAGAATGCCCTTATCGTTGCAGAATTCGAGCATACGGTTGTTCTTGAATTTTGTGCCATTATTGCTTCGAATACGTCTAATCGGCAGTTTGTAAACATTCTCCATCTTTTTGAATAGCTTTATCAAAGAATCAAACGTTTCATCTTTTCTCTCTAGAAACAACACCGAGGAAAATCTTGTAAAGTCGTCAGTAACAACTAAACAATATAGATCTCCACTTATGCTTTTCACATTTACCGGTCCGAAAAGATCCATATGGAGTCTTTCGAGCGGTAATTTGATGGAGTTCAAGAGCTTTTTCGGGTGCGATTTCTTCGTCTGCTTTCCTTTCTTACATTCAATACAGTCATCGTTCAGATGGAAGCCTTTCAAATTAACACCGTCTACAAGATCATTATGAACTAAAAATTTCATCTTTCTCAAGTGAATATAACCCATTTTACGATGCCACATGATGGATTCTTTTTCAGTCGCCTTCGTCTTACTCACAAAGCATTGTGCCTTTTTATCTGTCGTTGTTGCAACGCTCATGTCTAGTATATAGAGATCGTATTCACGAGGAGCGCGCATCAACACCATTTCTTCAGGTATTTTAAACCCTGGTTTAAGAATCAGACATTCATCTTTTGTAAAATGAACAGTGAATGACTTGTTACAAATCTAAGAGATGCTCAACAGATTGTTTTCTAACTCAGCAATGTAGTTCACTTTATCGAATGTTACGACCCCGTTAGTAAGTATTCCTTCTCCAACAATTCTACCACCTTGAGTTCCAGCAAACCCGACATAACCTCCATTGATTAACTTGTCGTCGTATAGCAGTGCTAACATCCCTGTCATGTGCCGTGAGGCGCCGTTATCCATTATCCATTTAGAAATGATAGACCTTGGAAGCTCTTACACACATCAAAAGACATTTACTTAAACAATGATACCAAGATTTTTCAACATTTGGTAGACTTCATAGAACAATATCAAGAGCTCAACCGTTCCAACTGTTCTTCACAAGCTCTTCATACACAACATCAACAACTCTCTCGGTTTCATCACGTTCTTAGATTTTGAGTATTCGTTGTATAGATCGAGTCGAAACTCTGTCCGGTTGTCGTTGATACGTAATAAAACGACATTTAATTACGTTTTCGTGCACGATTACGGTTCGATTTAACAGATTCCGCACGTTAAATCGAATCCACCGCAGATCTAGTGATCGTTTACGATCCGATCCTGAACTCATAATTGTAGTTTCTAGTATTGGACTCGTATTAGACTCAGACGGTGTTAATTTGAAAAGCTTCCATCTTAACGATGACTGTATTGAATGTAAGAAAGGAAAGCAGACAAAGAAATCGCACCCGAAAAAGCTCTTGAACTCCATCAGATTACCGCTTGAAAGACTCCATATGGATCTTTTCGGACCGGACTTCACATTTTCTGATTTGTCATCGGACTCAGACTTCTCTCCTGACTTATACGTATCACAAGTCTCGATAATTGACTCCTTTTCAACTGACACTGACTCTTGAGTTGCATCATTGGTCTCATTGTTATCAGAAGGTGTTTTAGTTTGTTCTACCTCTTACAGCTTGACCATAAGAGCTTTATCTGCTATTTCTTTCAAAGTCTCTTCATTCATTTCCTTTGAGACATCAATGATATCTTGAACTGGAGTTTGTTCAACTTCGTACTGTGGACAAAAACCCGTAGTCGGTTCACGAAAGAAACCTGCAAAAGAATCAAACACATTAGCTGGCATTATAGATTTAAATGCATTAGTAATAACCTCCTGTTCAGACTGATAATAGTAGACCGCTGCTGCCTCCTCTTCTAGATCTGCAAAACTTTCTTCATTTACCACTTCACTGACTTCTTCAACTTCAGGAACATATTCCTCGATTTCTGGTCCCGGGTCTTCAATAATTTCAGCCATCATTGCAAGACCACTTCCTGGAACGTACTTATCACAACTGAAACCTTCTGGAATCTTTTCGTCATCCTGATTCACTAAAAGAGCTTTTTCTGTTTGTTTGGATTGACTATTCTTGATTTGAGGTCGTGAAATGAATGGTTGTTGACTGTTTTTATGATAGATGGCCTGTCGGTAATAATCGTTGGCGAATGGATTCTGGTGGTTATTAACTTCTCTGTTCGGACATTCGCGTTTGAAGTGCCCCTTCTCTTTACACTTGAAGCAAGTCACCTTCGATTTGTCGAATCCAAGTTTAGGATCAGGACCTACGAGACTACTTCTTCCGGTAATTTCCATGAACCTCTGAGCTCTTCTCACAATGCTCGCCATACCCCATTTTATGTCGATGAGTTCTAGTTCCTCGGGATCAATTTGATCGTAATCTTCTTTAGTCATGTCTGGGTTACCAATTCGTCTGGCTACTAGACTCTCGTAAGACTCAAGTACAAAAGCTAGAAATGCTATATGCTGCTTTGCGCCTGTCTCGGTAAAATCTTGACCGTTTTTTATATTAACAGCGATATTGCACAGTATCCCATGGCTATAACTCTGATTGTTCGAACCTGAAGAACTTTGAGAAGAAACCTATTCTTGAAAATTCTGAACCTTAGGATTTGGTTCGTAATTTGGAAACGGTGAACAGTTGTTGTTAGGCATGCTTTGAGGTACTCCCAATGAAGAATCTGCACTGAATTCCGTTTGAATCTTTAGACTCGGAGTAGATGTGGCAGATGAGTTTCCTTTGTAATAAAGCTGAACATCTTGCTGTACATTTGCAGATTTCATTTTCCTCATCTTCCGAAGTTCAAGTTCATGAGCTTCAATTCTCTCGATAAACGTACTCAAATTAAAACCCACGTATTCCAAATTGTTCTCAAAACCAATAAGAATGTACCCCACTCTTCTTGTGGTAGTGCGTCAGCCAACTTATCAACCCACTCTTCATCTGTTTTATCTACATTCAAACGTTTCATCTCCACTACCAAGTGACAGTACCTTTCAATCAATTCTTTCGTTGATTCTCCACTGATAGCAGTAAATATGTCGAATTCTTTTTTCAGTAGCTCCTTTTTTCTTTTGATCATTGCAGCACTCCCAAGAAATTTGATTTTAAGAGAGTTCCAAATAGATTGCGCGTCACCCTGGTGCTGTAACAGTACCAAAATGTCTTCCTTAATTGCCTGTTGCAATATACTGACCATCTTCTTCACGGCTTTAAAGTTTTCTTGTTCAGCCGGAGTTAACGTGTTAAGTGTTTTTGGAAGACCAACATCATTCGTAGGAACTACATATTTCGTTTCAACTTTCAGCCAGTATTCAAGGTGATTCGCCTGAACCCACGTGCGAAATCTATCCTGCCACCCCGAATAATCTTCAATGTTGAGCAGTTTCGGTGGTTTTTGCATGGTTCCTAGCTCGTTCTCCATATTCTCATTCTGGGCTATACTTGCTGGAGTTTGAGCAGTCATACCTCCTCTGAAAAATGCATTGTAAAACTCTTGATTGTCCATTTTATACTTTGAAAATTTTTTCGAAAAATTTCTAAGTTTTGAAAAATTCCAATTTCAAGCGACCTGGATTTTCAAACGATCTGGACTTTCAGACGACCTGGACTTTTCAAACGAACTGGACTGTTTCAAACGACCAGAATGTTTCAACCGATCTGGACTGCCAAACCGTGCGAAGTGACAAAAATCAGTTAAACAAATTTCCAGTTCAAGCGAACTGAACAACTTTACACGAACTGATCAGTCAAGTCGTGCGATCTAATCAAGAATTCAAACGACCTGGTCCAATCCGTGTGATCTGGACTAGAATTTCAAACGGTTTGAACAAAACTCAAACGATTTGATCAATTTCACATGATTTGAGCATCATTTTCATACGATCTGATCAAAATTTCAAGTTTTTGACATTTTTGGGTCAGTTTTAGTGTGATTTATTGTCTGTAACTTTGTATGATTGTTCAAAATGATGTTTTACACATAATATCCAAAATTCAGTCCATTTTGTCCATGAATTCGTCTGAAAATCCAAGAAAGAGTAGAAGTGTATGGTTCTAAACTGTTCAAAACACTGATATCAACAGATTTGACTCATCCTGAGCTCTGATACCACTTGTAGGATCGAGGATTCATCCAAACGAGTCCATCAGAGTCTGATCTAGTTTCTAGAAAGGTGGAATTAGACTAGAAACCATCAATCAGTGTTAGAACAAGAGTAGAAGAGTAGAAAGTCACTTTAAACATGTTCTTCATTGATTATAAACGTTTTGGTACAGAGAGAATCGGACAGCACTTCGTTACAGAATTCTCCAGAATTTTTTAAATGAAGAACACTACTAACCTATTTATAGGTTTACCAGGTCGCATGGGATAAACAACCCAGACCGCACGAACTGGACAACTCCACCTCGTGCGACCTGACCATCTCAGGTCGTGCGAACTGGCCTAAATACATACAAAACATAAACATTTCAATCTATTACATCTATTTGACACGACATAGACTGATCACGCAGGCGATAGACATTATGCACCAACAACAACAAGTTACACAGTTATCACGCTTCATCATATGTTCTTGAACGCATTTTCAATATAAAACCGGATGGTAAAGATTCTGAGCAAAACAAGAAAGGTATTGGCTCAGAGTATCATCAGGTTCCACCACCGTTTGAGGAAAAATTCACGTTCTATAATGACGAGAAGGTGGAAAAAGCTTTCAACATGATTGATCAATTGCCAGATAATATTGACGTAACCTATTCCAAATCTGATGATTCTAGTGATTCAGAGGTGGTAGGTAAGGTCGTTGAAAATGTCTTGAAAGAAGACGAGTCAGTTGAAACAGGTAAATTTGAATCACAAGATGAAAATGAAGGTAGTTTTCATGAAGGTTATCTGAAAAATTCAAAATCTGAGAGAAATGCGAATGATGATTCAAAAGGATTGGTGTATACCATGATTGGGTCGGACAAATTATTCACAGATCTTGAAGTCCCGATTCAGAATGTGATTTCAGAAAAGATTGACAAAGTTTTCAAGATGGTTGAAATTGAAAAGTCTGAGATTCCAAAGTTTGCTGGAAAGAGTCACAAAACTTTTTATAACAAACCTGGTTACATAAAGAAAAACATGAAGGCTGGGTTGGGTTATAAAAAGAAATAGAATTGGAAAAGAAATGACATGCCAAATTATCAGAAAAAGATGAATTTCGTTCACGAAACAAGTTCCGAAGAAGAGAAAGAACTCCAATTTAGACGACAGTCTAATGAAGAGTTCTATGCTCAAAAGAAAAAGCAACAACAACAGGTGAAAGATGTTTCAAAGAGAACATGTTTCAAATGTGATCAAACAGGACATCTTGCTCGCAAGTGTCCAAATCTAAAACCTGTTGATGTTGAAACGAAAAAGAAGACTGATGTTGTGAATCAGAAATCAACCAAGTTTGATTCAAAGCAAACTTGGAAGCCGAAAATGTCAAAGACTGACTCACAACAAACATTGGAACCAGTGACACACAGATGTAGAACAACACAAAGTTGGAAAACAACTGTTGATGCAACAAAACCAAACCAGTTTTGGAAACCAAAAGTTGTTGTTCAAAATCAAAATGTTCAAAATGAATCACATTTTTACAAAAGAAGTGCTTCAAAAGGAAAAGGGTGGGTGGTTAAGACACAACCTGTTTCTGAACAGAAAACTGATTCAATAAAAAAGGATGAAGTAAAAAAATGAAAAGTTGTTTGTTCAAAACGATGATAGTTTTCCGAAGTTGAATGAATCATATTGTGTTGAAATGCCTAAGGTCAAACATACATGGGCTAACTTGTTCAAATAATTGAGTAATTTGAATGTGCAGGTGCTTCAGAACGAGGATGAAAGTCAACCCAACGGAGGAAGCAGCCTGGCACGAGAAGAGAAGGTTGCTGGTCCCTGCGTCTAAAATCAGGGAGTTTGTTTGATTTTCTGTAAATAAATAAACCATATTTCAAAAACCCTAAAAATTGAAAATTAAAAATCAAAAATATGTTTGTTTTTAAATTTGTCAAAAATCCAAAAATTCAAAAATATGATGATTGAATATGCCGAAACCCTCACGGCGGAACAAACATGATTAATTTCACAAGATTGAAAAATGGTTTTCAAACTGTAAAATATCAATGTGTTGTAAATCATGGGGGTACATTATGCGTTACATGTTATATTTTCTGCAAAACAGAGCATGAGATGCAGAAAAAGGATGGCGAGGCAAAGCTATCAGTATCAGGTTGTCAAATTTTCTTTAAATGTTTTGAATTTTAGGGGGAGTAAGAAAATTTCAGAAAATCCAAAACATTAGAAAATTTGAAAAAGCCAAAAACATGATAAAATTCAAAAATGAGTTTTTGTGTAAAAAGAGGAAATGATAGTACATCAGTAGACAATCAAAGTACTCTAAAGAATTGGAAAGTTAAATGTGATAAACGGTCTCACTGATGATATGCCAGTAGGTTTTTACACGCTTAGTAGATTGTTTTTGAGATATAAACCTAAATATCAATACTTACTTATCTCGTGGGGAACATCTCTCGGATATATGGGTAACCCCCGAAATCTTGTTTGAGAGATTGCCTGATTCTGAGATACTAGGTCATTATACTGTTTGATATCTAGGGTATTATACCTGGACTTCTGATATTGCGGAAGCAATGGCCTAGACCTCGTATAATACTTTATGCGTTTTTAAAGCTTACCCTCTGCATAAAAATTGAAAAATATCGAAAGATATGAATCAATTGCAGTTGAAGAAAATATTCTCTAAAGGGAACACACCTAAAGTCGAGCCTTCATCTCTTTGACTAAACGGAAGTACATACCTGAGCTCTCAAGGTCTCGCACTAACCCATATACAGATATCAGATTGGTATACTCACCTATAAGACTGAATCTAGGGAATTTTGATACAGGAGTATATTCTGAGGTGGAACACGCGAATGAGTTTAAGTCTTTAAAACACTAAATTGTATCTCGAATCAGTTGAACTTTGTGTGAAAATTTAAGTGGATCAGAATACTGACAATCTAAGTGAATAGTTTAGAACTTAAAGTGTTTAAAGCACAACGGTGCTAGTGATTTGTCTTAAAACTGATATGATCCTCTTACGCGAACTCAAACAAAAATATTGTCTGTAAATATGTTTGTAAATATTTCTTTACTGCTTTATATTTCAGAAAAATACAAAAAGATTTTGATTTCACTTTATTTTCGACAACCGATGTCTGAATGCTGAGTTTCAAAATCTAAAGTATGCTGATCGTGTTTCTGAAAATAAACAAGTTCATTTATTTGAAACTTGAAGTTTTTAAAATCAAAAATCAAAAACAGTTTGTGATATTTCCAAGGTCATTAATTTGGACTTGGATGATTAGTTGTGAGGGATTTGGATTCTTATATTGTAAAAATCAGTTGTAAAGAGCTAGTTTTCGATTTTGGATACTTAATACGGCCAAATCTATGAAGATTGTTTATAGGGGGAGAGAATCAAGTTAATTCTGGATATATTCATATTATTATATTTAGAGCCAGGATCTTCATTAATAGTTTTTAGAGCCAGGTCACGATTCCTGGGCAATCGAAAAAGCTTTCACTGTCGGAATATTTTAGCTTATGCTGAAAGAGCCAGGATTTTCAATCCTGAACGTTCAAAATGTTTTTACTTATAAATGTTTGAGAATTGCAGAATCCAGATTACGATCCCGATAGCCGAGTCTAAGGGGGAGTCTGAAGACGAGCTCAACGCAAGGGGGAGATTGTATCCGGAAAGCCAGGTGTCGATCCCAAAAGCACGGAAGCTTGATGAAAGGGGGAGCCTAAAGATAGAGTCTAACGAAAGGGGGAGCTGAAGCTGAAGAGAGATCCACGGGGATTCTGTTCAAGCAAGAGGGAGTTTGTGTTTGTTGAAGTCGTTAAACTATAAAAAAGACTCAAGAGAGAGAGAAAGACAAGACGCTATGAGATTGACTGCGGCAATATCCAAGGGGGAGTCTGTTAGTGCAGTAATGTCTATCGCCTCCGTCAATCCAGTTTGTAGCTAAAACTGAAGAAAACAAGACTTTATGGTGTTATATTTAGAGTAAAGGCAAGGTGGCATTTATGTAATTAATGAGAACTCTCATTAAACCCCTTGGCCTATAAATAGGAACCTAATGTCTTACTTTAAGAACTTTTGCTATTTGTGACATTGGAGAGCTTTGGAGCTAGAGAGAGAGTCTAGAGAGAGAAAGTGCTCAAGGTGATTCAAGGTGTTTGTACGTTTTCAGATTATCAATAGAATCACGTTTATAGTACGTTCTCGTGTTCGATCCACGCACGTGTACGGATTCCGCACGTCACACGTGTCGATACGCAATCGTTACGGAGTTGAAAACCGATCCTACATCCCATTTAGTAGGTAAAGTATCGAGCAGCTTGTCATTCTTCTCTACGTCAGAATAGCAATCTATATCATAATTGTCAATTTTTGACATCAGATGGTAGTATCGAGTGATGATGTCCTCAAGTGACTCATTCTTCATGTACTTGAATACCGCGAACTGCTTCTTCAATATATCAACTTTGTTCTTCTTGACATCTGCATTTCCCTCATATCGTTTCTCTAATGCATCCCACATATCCTTAGAAGTAGTGTACTTCTTAAATGTATGTTTGATGCCATCAGGTAAGGACATCTTGATTGCAGCCAATGCTCTATTTTCAACCGCATACATCCTTTTATCAGCCTCTTGCATGTTCACATAGGCTGTGACACGTGGTTTGCCCTCAAAATCGTGTGTTGGGTTTGTGTACCCATCTACAATGCATATCCACATGCGTGTGTCCTGATATTCAATGAAGGATTGAAAACGGTCCTTCCAAGTCAAATAATTATCCACCTTCATCATCTTAGGCGGTTTGTTGGTAGTGCCAAACTCGTGCTCCATTCTCAAAAGCTCATTCAAATTAGACATGTTTGACATTTTAACGTTGGAGACTGGTAAAATTGTACAAAATTTTTCCGAAAACTGTTTTTACCAAATTATACCGTTAGATTCGTCTCGAAAATACGATTCCAATGATATATAATGTCGAAGACCTTTTTCGGGATTTTTCAGAGTTGAGCTACGGATAATTTTCTAAACACGAAACAGTGAAATTTTTCCTACGGAAGCCAAGAAAAATTCCACCCTTAAATATATATCTCGGAACAGTTGTCCGAGATGGTCCAAAATGGTCCTTAATCTGAGATGATTATCCGAAATGGTCCTTAATCCGAAATGGTTATCCGGAATAATCAGAGATGATCCGAAATCAACACCTTCTAGTCCGAAATGAACACCCCTATATTCCGAAATGATTCGTGATCCTTCTGTATGATCCGAGATGCAACTTAATGTGGTCCGAAATGCAAGATTTCGATCCGAAATGGTCCGAAAAGCAAGATTTCTATCCGAAATGGATCTGAAATGCTTGCTGTTTATCCGAAATCCTTGGTGTCTATCCGAAATCAGTAGCAGAACCCTAGAACAGCCGTAAAAAACGTCCAAAACTTCGATTTTTCTGCAGAAAACGATTCTGAACCAAGCCAATCAAGAGCCTAATGCTCTGATACCAATTGTAGGTCCCCTAATCCGTATGGATCGTCACAAAATCGTCGATCTAACCTAGAGTGCGGAATCCCCTAGATCAGATTTAACAGAAAACGAGTAGAAACAGATATCTCTATAAACCCGATCTTTATTGATTATCTTCAAACGATTACAATCAATCAAGATCTCCAATTCGTCCAAGCCTTTGTCTTTGACGAATTCTCTCCAAAAGTGATTAAGGTGATTAACCTAAACCCTAATGCTAAGCTTTGTTTATATAGGACAAGCTTTGCATATGGGCTAGGTCATGAGCAAGGCCCATTTCGCCTACCATCCCCCATATGTGGGTTTGGATTGGCCCAATCACTCTTAATTAACTATTACAAAGCTAAACCAGCTAACTGTTTATCATTTTACTAATTACAAGATATCCAAAGACCAAATCTAAGCTGTTGTCACAAATATGCACCAACAAAATCATGGACCGAGGTACCAAGCGGTTGAGGCGAAACAAAATTTCCATAGTTAAGGTACGATGGGAAGGAAAGCGTGGCGCCGAATTAACTTGGGAACTCGAGAGTGAGATGAAAACCAAGTATCCACAACTCTTCGAGCAGTCTTCCTCTTAGATTTCAGGGACGAAATCTACTAAAGGAAGGGAGACTGTAACACCCTGCGTTTCGAAACATTTATCTTTTGGCAAGTCTCGTCCCTGTAATATTTAGTGATGCTTATTTGAGTCTTAACTATGTCAAACTATGTGAAACTTTTACTCTATGATACTTTACAATATGAATCTTCAATCTTCTAATACTTGACTCTTTTGAAACTTGACTCTTGAAGCTTGACACTTGTTATACTTGATGCTTACTAAACGAGAAACTTTGTATAGTTTCTCTTTGACTGAACGGAAGTACATACCTGAGCTCTCAAGGTCTCGCACTAACCCAGATATAGATATCAGATTGGTATACTCACCTGTAAGACTCAATCCAGGGAATTTTGATACAGGAGTATATTCTGAGGTGGGACACGCGAATGAGTTTAAGTCTTTAAAACACTAAATCGTATCTCGAATCAGTTGAACTTTGTGTGAAAATTTAAGTGGATCAGTATACTGACAATCTATGTGAATAGTTTAGAACTTAAAGTGTTTAAAGCTCAACGGTGCTAGTGATTTGTCATAAAACAGATATGATCCTCTAATGCGAACTCAAACAAAAATATTGTCTGTAAATATGTTTGTAAATATTTCTTTACTGCTTTATATTTCAGAAAAATACAAAAAGATTTTGATTTCACTTTATTTTCGACAACCGATGTCTGAATGCTGAGTTTCAAAATCTAAAGTATGCTGATCGTGTTTATGAAAATAAACAAGTTCATTTATTTGAAACTTGAAGTTTTTAAAATCAAAAATCAAAAACAGTTTGTGATATCTCCAAGGTCATTAATTTGGACTTGGATGATTAATTGTGAGGGATTTGGATTCTTATATTGTAAAAATCAGTTGTAAAGAGCTAGTTTTCGATTTTGGATACTTAATACTGCCAAATCTATGAAGATTGTTGATAGGGGGAGAAAATCAAGTTAATTCTGGATATATTCATATTATTATATTTAGAGCCAGGATCTTGATTAGAGGTTTTTAAGAGCCAGGTCACGATTCCTGGACAATCGAAATAGCTTTCACTGTCGGAATATTTTAGCTTATGCTGAAAGAGCCAGGATTTTCAATCCTGAATGTTTAAAATGTTTTTACTTATAAATGTTTGAGAATTGCAGAATCCAGATTACGATCCCGATAGCCGAGTCTAAGGGGGAGTCTGAAGACGAGCTCAACGCAAGGGGGAGATTGTATCCGGAAAGCCAGGTGTCGATCCCAAAAGCACGAAAGCTTGACGAAAGGGGGAGCCTGAAGATAGAGTCTAACGAAAGGGGGAGCTGAAGCTGAAGACAGATCCACGGGGATTCTGTTCAAGCAAGAGGGGGTTTGTGTTTGCTGAAGTCGTCAAACTATCAAGAAGACTCAAGAGAGAGAGAAAGACAAGACGCTATGAGATTGACTGCGGCAATATCCAAGGGGGAGTCTGTTAGTGTAGTAATGTCTATCGCCTCCGTCAATCCAGCTCGTAGCTGAAACTGAAGAAAACAAGACTTTATAGTGTTATATTTAGAGTAAAGGCAAGGTGGCATTTATGTAATTAATGAGAACTCTCATTAAACCCCTTGGCCTATAAATAGGAACCTAATGTCTTACTTTAAGAACTTTTGCCATTTGTGACATTGGAGAGCTTTGGAGCTAGAGAGAGAGTCTAGAGAGAGAAAGTGCTCAAGGTGATTCAACGTGTTTGTACGTTTTCAGATTATCAATAGAATCTCGTTTATAGTACGTTCTCGTGTTCGATCCACGCACGTGTACGGATTCCGCACGTCACACGTGTCGATACGCAATCGTTACGGAGTCGAAAACCGATCCTACATCCCATTTAGTAGGTAAAGCATCAAGCAGCTTGTCATTCTTCTCTACGTCAGAATAGCAATCTATATCATAATTGTCCATTTCTGACATCAGATGGTAGTATCGAGTGATGATGTCCTCAAGTGACTCATTCTTCATGTACTTAAATACCGCGAACTGCTTCTTTAATGGATCAACTTTGTTCTTCTTGGCATCTGCATTTCCCTCATATCGTTTCTCTAATGCATCCCACATATCCTTAGAAGTAGTGTACTTCTTAAAGGTATGTTTGGTGCCATCAGGTAAGGACATCTTCATTGCAGCCAATGCTCTCTTTTCAGCCTCATACATCCTTTTATCAGCCTCTTGCATGTTCACATAGGTTGTGACACGTGGTCTCCCCTCAAAATCGTGTGTTGGGTTTGTGTTCCCATCTACAATGCATATCCACATGCGTGTGTCCTGATATTCAATGAAGGATTGAAAACGGTCCTTCCAAGTCAAATAATTTTCCACCTTCATCATCTTAGGCGGTTTGTTGGTAGTGCCAACCTCGTGCTCCATTCTCAAAAGCTCATTCAAATTAGACAGGTTTGACATTTTAATGTTGCAGACTGGTAAAACCGTACAAAATTTTTACGAAAACTGTTTTTACCAAATTATACCGTGAGATTCGTCTCGAAAATACGATTCCAATGATATATAATGTCGAAGACCTTTTTCGGGATTTTCCAGAGTTAGCTACGGATAATTTTCTAAACACGAAACAGTGAAATTTTTCCTTCGGAAGCCAAGAAAAAATCCACCCTTAAATATATTTCTCGGAACAGTTGTCCGAGATGGTCCGAAATGGTCCTTAATCCGAGATGATTATCTGAAATGGTCCTTAATCCGAAATGGTTATCCAGAATAGTCAGAGATGATCCGAAATCAACACCTTCTAGTCCGAAATGAACTCATCTGATCCGAAATGAACACCCTATAATCCGAAATGATTCGTGATCCTTCTGTATGATCCGAGATGCAACTTAATGTGGTCCGAAATGCAAGATTTCTATCCGAAATGGTCCGAAAAGCAAGATTTCTATCCGAAATGGATCCGAAATGCTTGTTGTTTATCCGAAATCCTTGCTGTCTATCCGAAATCAGTAACAGAACCCTAGAACAGCCGTAAAAAATGTCCAAAACTTCGATTTTTTTGCAGAAAACGATTCTGAACCAAGCCAATCAAGAGCCTAATGCTCTGATATCAATTGTAGGTCCCCTAATCCATATGGATCATCACAAAATCGTCGATCTAACCTAGAGTGCGGAATCCCCTAGATCAGATTTAACAGAAAACGAGTAGAAACAAAAATCTCTATAAACCCGATCTTTATTGATTTTATTCAAATGATTACAATCAATCAAGATCTCCAATTCGTCCAAGCCTTTGTCTTTTACGAATTCTCTCCAAAAGTGATTAAGGTGATTAACCTAAACCCTAATGCTAAGCTTTGTTTATATAGGACAAGCTTTGCATATGGGCTAGGTCATGGGCAAGGCCCATTTCGCCTACCATCCCCCACATGTGGGTTTGGATTGACCCAATCACTCTTAATTAACTATTAAAAAGCTAAACCCGCTAACTGTTTATCATTTTACTAAGTACAAGATATCCAACGACCAAATCTAAGCTGTTGTCACAAATATGCACCAACAAAATCATGGACCGAGGTACCAAACGGTTGAGGCGCAACAAAATTTCCATAGTTAAGGTACGATGGGAAGGAAAGCGTGGCGCCGAATTCACTTGGGAACTCGAGAGTGAGATGAAAACCAAGTATCCACAACTCTTCGAGCAGTCTTCCTCTTAGATTTCAGGGATGAAATCTCCTAAAGGAAGGGAGACTGTAACGCCATGCATTTCGAAACTTTTATCTTTTGGCAAGTCTCGTCCCTGTAATATTTAGTGATGCTTATTTGAGTCTTAACTATGTCAAACTATGTGAAACTTTTACTCTATGATACTTTACAATATGAATCTTGAATCGTCTAATACTTGACTCGTGTGAAACTTGACTCTTGAAACTTGACACTTGTTATACTTGATGCTTACTAAACGAGAAACTTTGATACTTATTGAATGGGAACTTGATACTTAGTGGAACGAGAAGCTTGATACTGTTGAACGTGAAACTCTGATTCTTTATTGAATGAGAGACTTTGATATTTTGATACTTGATACTTATTGAACGGGAAACTAGCTTATACGCAGACCTGAAACTTGGAAAATTTTGTGCTAATTATATAATTATACCATTGTAATGGTTACTCACGATAATACGCAACGCAACGCTTAATCTAGCTCGCAAAACGTACCAAAGTCGGAAAACTAGCAAACTGGTCTTGGCTATCCGAACGGACATCCGATCGGATGACCATCCGATCCGATCGGATTACCATTCGACCGAATAGCCATCCAACCCATTGCGCACTTACACCGCCTTAGCTGTCAACATCAGCTATAAATAGGCCCCATGTGCTCTCATTTCACACTTTCACTCTCTGCCATCCGACCACACGCACTCTCAGTCATTTTAAGCAAGATTCAAGGAAAATCGTAAGTATTCTTCCCCGATTCTTGTACAACTCTTGTCAATTATCACTTCTACACAAGATTCTTCATCAAAATCACATAAACACTTCAACTATCTCATGGAAACCAACTGTTTTTGGGCCTTTTGAAGGTGTTTTCCCACTCAGTTGTTTGTACAATCTGTTGTGGAGCATCATCGGCCTCAGGTCTAACAGGTTTTCACAGTTTTTAAACAAAATCTAAGGAAATATCACACTTTTATACCAGATCCGATGGAATTTCTTATGTTTCCAGCTCAGATCTGATGAACTTCACAGTTTACACTTGATTTTCGAAATTTTCTTCAACTTTTATACAAAACATGGGTGAAATCGGATTCAAGAAGACTTCCGACTCTTTCCTTAGTCGAAAGCCGGTTAGAAGACTGATTTTCACCGGAAACGGGCCGATTGACGGGTCCAAACATGAAACCTCATTAGAAACAGTTCGTCGGTTCGAGAAGGGGTGGTTCCCACCGACCGAACAAGCTGGGTTTGGTATGTTTCCATTGTTTGACGCGTCATTACACCGTCTCTGTTAACTCAAACTTAGAAAATTTCACAAAACTTCAGTCACGGATCGTCTGGCCGGATGGCCATCCGATCGGATGACCATCCCTCAAGATGATCTGATTATCTTGACACTTGTTTGTTTTACAGGATACTATGATCACAACATTTGAAACTTTAACAGTTCGCAAACTTTAACCACTGTTCGAATGGCCATCCATTTGAATGGTCATCCGTCTAGATGACCATCTGATCGGGTGGAGTCCATCTGTTCGAATGGTCATCCGACCGGGTGACCATCCGCTCAGGTATTCTATTAGACACTTTTACTCGATTTTCGCACCATTCGACACTCTGTTCCCAACCGGGTCAGCTCTTAGAGGACTTATGCTCTGTTCCCCGCACGCAGGTTGATCCAGCGCTCCCTTCGATCCAATCATTAGCAATGTTTGGTTTAAGCACCCACTATGAGTATACTTGATCCCTTTTGTTTTAAACACGTTTTGGGTGCAACATGTATTCTATTATCAAGACACTTGACACTTGAAACTTGAAACTTATTTGAAACATAATCTATCCTCGTTAAACATGAAACTTGAGACTTTTATGTTATGTGAACGTTTAATCCTTGTGTGTCGTTCTGCCTTAACAATGGTAGCGCTATAGGGGTAATGCACCTCCCCGCTAGTCTTTGGGGTATTGTTAGGATGAGACATTTAACCTCCCGTTAGTCTTTGGGAAAGGCATTTAACGCATTGGAAACTTGGACTGCGTAAACTAGCATGGTGAAACTTATTTTATGTTACATGATGGATATGAGTTTTAAACTATTATGCTACGTATTCAAACTTGTATGCTCGCCAACATTTTTGTTGATTGTATTTTAATACATGTTTCAGGTTGATAGTAGCTGAGGAAATCAAGAAACAAGCGAGGATGATGCCTAGAAACTCATCTTAGTTAATCAGGAAATTTTGAACATTATTTGAAGAATGATGTAATTTGACACTTTATGTGGTTGAGGATCGTGTTGACTTTAGACAATATTATGAATTTAATTAATCATTATTGAAACAATTTAGTGTTGTGGATTCTCTTGAGCAATCTGATTCGCTTAGTGTCGCGCCCCGATGTTTCCGCCATCGGTTGGGTGTGACAAGACATGTACATTCTCTCCCATTCCGTAGCTTCTATACTTCGGTATATACTCCAAAGTCCATTTGGTACTGGCATCGGGCAATCATCCGTTAGCTTAACCATGATGAAATGGCCACCTTCGACATAAGCGATCGATAAAATGGAATGGTTCGGGTAAACCTTCGGACCATCGAACATCAGGAAGTAAGTTTGACAAACACCATTGCTTAAATGTTGAACAATCACACCAAATTTTTGAGCCACCAACAACCATGTGTAGGGCAACAACATCCAGCATGCCTTTGGTGTAGGTTCCACATTCAACCAATTTATCGATCGATACACTTCGTTGTAACATCCCGGATCAAAAGAGTCGAGTATAGGCCACCACCGCTCTTTGTTAATGAAAATCCCGTCGAGTAGCTGTTGGCGGACCCACTTCCACTCTTTCTGCTCCAACCCCAAACCCATAGCTATGGATCGAAACCCACATTTACCGTCCGGCTGGGAATCTTTGATATGTGTTATGTATCTCCGATACATAGATGGAAGCCAATCCTTAAAACGATCGATCATGTTTTTGTACTTATAATTGGCAAATACATAGAGGAAAAAAGTGAGATAAAACCCAAGCGGGGCAGGATGGATTAAAATCACTTAATTAAGTAAAAAAAGTTAAAAAATTCTAAAAAATAAAAGTAAATAAATAAATAAAATAAAAAATTCAAAAAAACTTTCTAAAAATTCTAAAAATGTCAAAAAATTCTAAAAAGTAGAAAATTCAAATTAATTTAAAAAAAGTTCTAAAAAATCAAAAAAGTAAAAAAAAAAACTCAAAAATATTAAAAAATAAAAAGTTGAAAAAGAATTCTAAAAATATGTATGTATGTACGTATGTACCTGTGCCCCGCCAACAGTGGAAAGTCTTCATCTAGAATCGGAATTGTATTTTTTGCTTAACTTTTCTTTGAACAACTATGTCGCACAACTGGATTCTGAGTGTCGTCGTTCCTCTGTGATTGGGGTTGTTTATCTATACGTCTCTAAAGCTCCTCATTCTTTTGTTGCTTTGCTTTCGTAGTTAGGCGGCTCCGGGTGTCTTGTTGTACCTCAGGCGGTTGATGGTCAGTCATACTTGGATTCACCACCGCTTTTATCTTCGACAACATACCTTTTAACACTATAGGTCGTTGCCCCTGAAGTTGTTGTGTGAATCTATCCATTTGCGCCTGAAGATTACAATCGTCTTGATTAAGTTTTTCTATCGAAAAATTAAGTTTTGTCCAGAATTTGTCTATCGCGGCAAGTAGAATTTTGAAATTTGTATTTCAAGAATTATAGTTAAAACATGAAGTATAATGATGATTATATATTGTATGGATCGAAGTATATGTTATAGTTGTTATATTACCTGTACATTCCCACCACTCCATCTGACAAGCACATGGCAACCCACAACCCGTAAAAAACTGGTGGCCACAAGTCCCCCTTGTTACCCTAACACATGTAGCTTTTTCCTCTCGACAAGCAACAATGTCACACCCCAACCGATGTAACACCCCGAAATCGGGGTCGGTAATTAAACCATGTTAATAATAATGAACGGGTAAAATACCGTAGGTGGTAAAAGTAAACCCGGTGAATATTAGGATTTAAATAAATAAATCTAATATTTATTAAAAGGATGAGAAATACTTTGAGAAAACAAAGTATATAAAAGGCCCGAGTTAACGGGACTTAAAATAAAACAGGTTATGAACAAGATAAAATAACTAGGAATAAATAACCTAGTTAGTCACAAGTCTTGTAGTAATAAAAAAAAATTGGTTAAAACGCACTATATGCAACTTGGGGAAAATAGAGGGGCCGAAAGTGATAAACTAGAAACTAGTTTGTAATAAATAAAATATCAAACACCAAAACACACACCTTGAGTGTGTGTTCTGGTCGACACTTTCAACAGGAGCCAAAGAACCCCCTTGTTCAAACCCTAACTAGCATAAATTCAAGCAAATTGGAAGGGCAAATCACACCCAAATTGAAATCCAAGCACGAATTGGTGATCACCTCAGTGAAGTGATCATAAGGTATGTCAAATTTCACTATTTTGTTCCATCTCAAATTCTTGATGAACTCTAGGGATTCGAAATTTGATCTTGAATGATGGATATATGGGTGGAAATAGGATGTATGCATGATTTGAAACAAACCCTAGTTAATAAACTAAGGAATTTGAGTGCATGTAGTAAAACTCATGATCACTAACTAGGTGTCTAATGGGTTTTGTAAAAAAAAACATGATGAACACTAGAATCATGATTATCGAACTAGTGTTATTTGAACTCTATAAAGTTAATCTTGACATTGAACCATGAACTAGATGATTATTTAGTAAAAGATGTTGAAATTGGCAAGATATGTAGTCATGGAGTTTGATTGTTAATTTTATAAAAGTATGCTCACTAGATGTTTGATATATTGCCTAAGAGAAAGGCAAATGTTGAAATTTCGAATGAAACGCGCATTTGAATAATATGGAAAATTATGTGAAATATGAAGCGATAAGGGTTCAAAACATCATGTTGAATTAGACTTAACTGTGTAAATCATGTGATCAAAAGTAGTTGACATTTGTGTAGGATCGTTTTGTGACCCAAACGAGTCGTTAAGAAGAGATGAAACAGTTTCAGATGCGGAAACTAAGAAACTGACGATGAAACAGCTTGTTTATCACTTTAATCCACTTGTATATTGATATAACAATGTTTACAATCGAAAGGAAAACCGGCAGCACCTCGGTATCACTCTCTGGAAAATGTTACAAATGATAAGCCAACTAACCTATTTATACTATACATGATTTCGCTTGAGACTATACCTAACACTTCAAGCGAAATCCTCTAGATCACTTTAAGCGAAACATGTGACAGTTGACTTTCAAGCAATTCTATCCAATCTATTTCATGTATGCATGTAATATCACGTGAACTTGTTTCCATGATGTAAGTGATGATGTCACAAATGTGATTCTTGTGATGATGTCATCATGACATTATGCTTGAACAACTTCGCAACAAACCCGAGACTCGATATAAGACGAAGTCGACAGATGTGTGCACCAACAGACTCCCCCTCAGATGTTGACGAGTCTTAAGTGTCAAGTCTTCTTCAATCTTCAGTCTTTATCAGTCTGAATGCTCTCTGAAATATCTCACAGTGTAAGCATCCTCAAACTTTATCTCCTTCTCCTCTTTAGCATCAACAGACTTCCCACGAACAATCTTCTACACAGATGTCTTCAGACTCCCCCTTTCGATATGCTGGGATCGCAGTCTGGCATGTTGAAATCACATAGACCTCAGATATCGGAACCTGGCACTCTATCTTAAGGTTTAAGATTGAAACCTGGCTACACCTGCACATTCTTAACCCATAAGTAAATTTCACAAATTTAACATTTCAACAAATTTACTATCTTCTAATCACTCGAACACCCAATCTCAAAATGATTTAATCATTTGTAATATTTGATGAACCACATAAATGAATATCAATTTTCATTTCAAACATCTTCAAACAAACTTTCTTTCCCAAACCTGTTCGTCATGTTCAACACTTGGAATTTTGAAAATCAGCTTCTCCAACATCAGTTGTCGAAAAACTTTTTGAATTTTTCAAAATTTATGCTAAAACACACTGAAAATCTTTTTGGAATTTTTGAATATAAAGAAATTCAGTAAAGAAATATTTACAGACACTATTTTTGTGAGTTCGTGCAAGAGGATCATATCAGTTTTTGACAAGTTACAAGTACCGTTGAGCTTAGTTACACATTAAAAATTAAACAATTCACTTAGATTGCCGATATACTGATCCATTTAAATTTTCACACAAATTTCAACTGATTCAGGATATGAGTTAGATATTTTAAGGACTTAAACTCATTCATGTGTCCCACCTCTTGAATATACTCCCGTATCCAGATCCCAATATTCAGTCTTACAGGTGATTATACCACAGATGATATCTGTCAGGGGAATAAATTATAGTACGAGGGCCGTGAGAGCTCAGGTCGATCTTTCGATACGCAGAGAGATGACGGCTTCGACTTTCGGTGTGTCCCCTTTAGAGGATCTTTTGCATTACAACAGCAATGACTATCAATTTTATTGTTTCATCAATTTGCTGAGGGCTGTGCTATATTTCAAGCATGCGGAAAGTATTCTCCGGGGACTAGGTCAGAAATTTCTTTCAGCAGAAGTCCCGGGATAATACCCCAGATATCACTGAGCATAAAGACCTAGTATCTCAGAAAGAGGGACCTTTCAAACGAGATTTCAGGGGTTACCTATATATCCAAGTAGTGTTCCCCACGAAATAAGCAAGTTTGAATTTAGGTTTATATCCCGAAAAAGTTTACTAAATGTATGAAAACCTATCGGCATATCATCAGTGAGACTGTTTAACGCTATTTAAACATTACATTTCTTTAGCATATTGTGACTGTCTACTGATGTACTATCATTTCCTCTTCTTTGACACTAAAACTCATTTTTCATTTTATCATGTTTTTGTCTTTTTCAAATTTTCTAATGTTTTTGGATTTTATGAGAAAATTTTCTACTCCCCCTAAAATGCAAGCACATTTTAGGAAATTTGAAAACTACTAGACTCTTGACCCACTTAAAACATAAAATGAACTATACAAAAACTTGACAACTGATATAGAATCACTTCAAATCGCCATCCACTAGGCATAAACAATCAGAACTCCCCCTTACACAAAACTATTTTCTCATTATGATTTCAAAACACTTAAGTTTGTTTTAACCAAAATGATTTTTCCGGAAAATAAGTTTTGTTGATTTTACCACTTTGTATAATTAGAGGTATGGTTCATCATATTGTCCATTCAATCTCTTGTATCAGGATTACATCAAGTTCAACCTAATGACCTTGAGTAATCACTTTGTCAGAATCAACCTCTTACCACTTGTAAGAATATCCAAAACATATAACCACATGTAGGAATAAAACATCTACACAAAACCATTTTACCAATCAAGATGCCGATTCCTGCTTCGCACTTACCAACCTGGAAGCTCCGGCAATTCACAATCTGTAAAATTTAACAAACTTTAAGATTCAATTACACAATCAATTTTTAAGAAAGATGCCGATTCCTGATCCACAATTACAAACTTGGGATCTCCGGCAAGTCAGGTTTTTCAATGAAAGAAAATATCCACCCAAGCCTGACCAGCCTTGGGTGTTTTCAATTCAGAAGCAGTTGGGGTGTAAGTTGCTTTCTTTTTAGCATAAAACTCCTTTACCCCTTTAACCTTCCCATCGATCATCTTTCCAAAAAATTTCTTTACGTTTGCATTAAAAGCTTTCTCAACATCAAATTCATTCTTATCGGAATAAAATTGATTAGAAATCTCAACTTTCCCGACTTTTGATTTAAAATTCTCAGTACTCAATAGTGGAAAGTTCTCATCATCCATCGGAGGAACTGAGTTTTCTCTTTTTACCTCAACCTGTGGCTCTTCTGATTTTGTGGAATCAGATTCATTGCCAGATTTTACCTCTGATTTCTTAACAATCCAAGTTTGGTTGTCAAGATTTCCCCTTTTCTTGTAAAATCTTTTCGAACACTCACCAACTTCATATGTAGAATTTTTAAACACTTTAAATCGTTCAATTGGTGGTTTCGTATTATCAACAACTACTTCTTTGAATTTTTCTGAGACTCCCTGTTTTGTATTGGTTGCTTTGGGACAGTTCCATGCAATATGACCAATTTCATTGCATCTGTAACAGGTTCTTGTCTCTTTCCTTTGAAAAGCTCCATTCTTCATTTTTTCAGCAAGAAACTCCTTGTTTGACTGTTTCCAGAATGAGCTCTTTGCTTCTTCTTCATGACTAATTCCTGCAACATATGTCATTTTTTATTTAAAATCTCGAACATTTTTTTCATTTTTATAATTTTCAGGTGGAATAAAACCTAATCCTTTCTTTTTGAAATTACACTTATGGTTTGATTTCTTTTGAAAATCTGAACCATAATTGTAATTCTTTTTCTTGTTTATCCGCTGTTGAACTCTTGAAGTATATTTTTTAGGTTTTCTATTAAGATTTAAATCTTTTATTTCAGAAATATTAATTTCTGTCATTTTGAAAACCTTTTTGAACATGTCAAAACGAACACTTCTTAGAGGAAATTCTTTATCAAAATATAATTTGTCAGAATCATTCAAAGTATATGCAACTTCAAATGTTTCATCATTCAAATTAGATTTTGACAACAAAAATTCTTTACTATACACCCGTTTTCCCGACGACTTTGAACTCTTTTCGGACGAACTCGAACTTTTGACTGACTGACACGAACTTTCGGATTCGGACTTTGACTCTGACTCCTCATCCTTATCCAACACCTGATCGACCACTCTTTTTATCAGTTCGGACTCATGATCTGTGTCGGACGCTGTGAACGTGACGTCAATACTATCCGGTAAAACATCGGTTATCTCGGATTCTAATTTAATATTGACCGCCTGTTTTAGTTCTTCCTCGTTAGGTTTTCTAGGCGAGTACCCTTCCCAAATCGGAGGCGGACACTTATTATAACAGACACCCTGTTTCTTACCAGTATCCTTTTTCTTCTTTGGCTTTGTTTCTTCACCTTTAAACGCTTCAAATCCTTCAACTGTTGGATAAATTCTATCAATTATGTAGTCACAACCTTTGTAACTTTGCAACAATCTTCTGATTCTTTCGTTCTCAGTTGCTTCACTATCCAACTCTTTCTTCCACTTTGCACATTCTTCTATGTACAAGTTGATCTCTTTTTGCTTTGTCATCATAGTAGCATTCAACATCTTCAAAGCTTTCTCTCTTTCAGAGTTAGTCTTTTCCAGACTATTCACAGTTCTGTTCAATACATCATATGGCTGTTTCAATTTTTTTATATCAAACAACAACTTTTCTTTCAACTTTTCTAACTCACTAAACCTCTCATCTTTCTCTATACATTGTTTACAAGACTCTAAACATGTAAGACAGGGTTTTCTGACTTCAACGATCTTCCCAACTTCAACTATCTTTTCAACTTCCACAATCTTTTCAATCACTTTGACTTCTTTTAAATCTTTTGCAGCTTTCCTTTCTTTCAGTTTCTTCAATTTTTCTGCAAAATAAAATTCAAAAGTGTTAGAAGATAAATGAGTTTTTCCCAAATTTATCTGTTCCATCTCTTCATCACTATCACTGCTTTCAGAAGAAACAGATTTTCCATCTTGACTCTCCTCATCATCCGACATCACAGCCATCCAATCCTTTATCAACTCTGGCTTTTGAACAATCTGAGCAATAAAAGCTTTAACATTAGGATCAGCTGGAATGTACTTGTCCCAGCTAAAACCATCAGCTACTTTCTCATCATCTTGATCCATGATGCCATAGTAAGCCTTCTTGTTTGCATCTTCAATCATTCTTCCATGTGCCGTTTGAGCTTCTTTTTGTTGATGCGGTTGATGAGTGATTTGCTGATAAATGGTTTTCCTATAATAATCATCTTTCCCAGATGACTCCTTTGCTCATCTCGGCTCCTGATTCTTGCATTCTCTTTTAAAGTGGCCTTTCTCCCTGCAACGAAAACAGACAACTTTAGATTTATCAAATCCTAGATTAGAAAGGTTTGCATCCAAGAAGTCATTTCTTCCTGTAATTAATCTAAACTTTTCTGCTCTCGTCAAAACGCTCGCCAATGCCCATTTAATATCCATTAGTTCCAGCTCCTCTGCATCAATCTGATCATAATCTTCTTTTGTGAGCATTGGATTACCAATTTTTCCGGCAATCAACCCTTCGTAAGACTCTAATGCTGTGACCAATAATCCCATATGATGCTTTACAACCTCTTCAGAATAATTTTGACCATTTTGAAGATGTAGAGCTACATTACACTGAATCAGATGACCATTTCCAGCAGATGAACTTTGAACACTTGGAGGATTTACCGTTGAGAACCCACTAGTGTTGACTGATCCTTGACTGCTTGGTGTAGACTGATTTCCAGCACTAAATGCAGTTTGTATCTTTGGACTGGATTCAGCAGTTTGAACATTTCCTTTATAATACAATTTAATATCTTGTTGATGAGTTGAACTATTCATTCTAGCAATTTTCTGCTGCTCCAGATCCTATGCCTCCAACTTTTCTATAAATTGTGCAATCGATAACCTTTTAAACTGTCCGGAATTCTTTAATATCATCAGATATGTACTCCATTCCTTTTGCGGTAACGCGTCAGCAAGCTTTTCAACCCATTCTGCTGGAGTTTTTGTAATCTTCAATTGTGACATGGTGCGTACAAGATGACAATATCTTTCAATAAGACTCTTTGTTGTTTCACCAGGCATGCATGTAAATAATTCAAACTCTTTTTTCAACAAAGTTGCTTTACTTTGTAACATTTCAGTGCTTCCCTCAAACTTATTTTGAAGAGCTTCCCAGATAGAATAAGAATTTTCATCATGTTGAAGCAACACAAATATATCTTCTTTTACTGCTTGTTGTAACAAATTGATCATCATTTTCTCTCCTTTATAACTTTCCCTCTCTTGTTCAGTAAATTCAGAAATGATTTTATCAGCTCCCATTGTATTCTTTGGCCTCTCATACTCAGTTTCGATGCTCCCCCAAGCTTTTAGATGATTCGCCTGAACCCAATTTTCAAACCGTTTCTTCCATCCGTGATAATCTTCAATTCCCATAAGCTTCGGGGGTTTTTGCATTGTTCTGGTTTCGTTTTCTGCATTCATGTTTTGAGCAATTGAAGCTGGAGTAGTCGAGGATGTAGCAAATGCGTTGTAGAACTCGGAATCCATTCCTTTTTAGCAACTTGAATCTCTTGTAGAAACCGACAAGTACCTAACAAATGACAACACACCAACAAAACACAATCAGTTTAAAGATTTATCAATTAATCGAAACAAATTGGTACTCGGACTGGTGACTATTTTGAGCGGATTGTAGGTTGACACACTGTGCGAAACGTTGACCAACTGTGCAGACTGAATGACCTAGATCGAATTCGATTGACCTGACCCTTTGAAACCTTTGAACTCCAAACTGTACGAAACTTTCAAATGAGTCGATGACTTTAATACGCGACTTGATCACACAAAAACGACTTGACTGATCAAACGTACTGATCGAAACCGTGCTAATCGACACAAACTCCAAATCGGACAAAAACACCAAAATACAAACCATGCAACCTGAAGATTCTATTCAAACAATTTGAACTAAAATTGCACACGACTCGATCAACTAACGCATGTAAACTAATATGTCACAAACTATTTCAAAACACACTAAAAACGACAAATGTAGTACTATTTTAATCGGTGAACATACTAAACAATCATATCTCATGTAAAATAATACGAAGTCAATATTCAATCTATGATCATGCCCAACAACTAACACATACACTTTAAAACAATATTCACCATAAAACAATCAATACACCCACTAAAACTGACATCTTCTTTTAACTAAAATCTGATTAGACCGACTTGATCAGATAACATGCAAAGCCGACAACTTCATTAAACCAATTCACATGCAACCGATTATCTTGTTATTGGAAAACTAATATCATATGCAAATCTCGAACAGAACCAACTGACACACTTTAATAACTATCACATGCATACCAACAAATTTTTTTTTTTATATTTCACACATATCGATGAACTTTCTTTTAAACAATTTAAGCAGTCGGTATATTCAAGCATAATCAAGTAATATTTCAAGCGAAATCATCAAGATTGTCATATTCAAGCGAGATCATCAACATATTTTCAAGCGAAATCTGAATTATATGCACTTTCAAGCGAGATTATCAAGTACACTCAAGCGAAATCATGATATTTGTGAATACAAGCGAAATCAACAAGTAAGTTTCAAGCGAAATCTGATGATGTCAGCAAAAACGATCTGATTTTGGTCCGATTGAACAAGATTTAAGCCGATTTTAGATCTGAAACTCTCAAGGGTTTGTTAAAACATGTTTACGCACATTATTTGAGAATTTGAGCCGATTTTATCCGTAAAAAATTTTAATTTTTGAGAAAGAATGGTGTAGAAACAGAAAAAAAAGATGAAAACGAGCTGTTTTTGCGAAATCTCTTCAACCTGGCTCTGATACCACTTGTAGGATCGTTTTGTGACCCAAACGAGTCGTTCAGAAGAGATGAAACAGTTTCAGATGCGAAAACTAAGAAACTGACGATGAAACAGCTTGTTTATCACTTTAATCCACTTGTATATTGATATAACAATGTTTACAATCGAAAGGAAAACCGGCAGCACCTCGGTATCACTCTCTGGAAAATGTTACAAATAACAAGCCAACTAACCTATTTATACTATACATGATTTCGCTTGAGACTATACCTAACACTTCAAGCGAAATCCTCTAGATCACTTCAAGCGAAACATGTGACAGTTGACTTTCAAGCAATTCTATCCAATCTGTTTCATGTATGCATGTAATATCACATGAACTTGTTTCCATGATGTAAGTGATGATGTCACAAATGTGATTCTTGTGATGATGTCATTGATGATGTCACTTTGATGATGTCATCATGACATTATGCTTGAACAACTTCGCAACAAACCCGAGACTCGATAAAAGACGAAGTCGACAGATGTGTGCACCAACAATTTGATAAGTTAAACTAACAAATGATGAAGTCGAATAGTAGTTTGATATAGAAAATATGTAAGGTGGAATAGTCGTGTTTGTTAATGACTAACCTAACCACCTTGTAAATGATGACGATAGTTTGACGCTTAACGAGCTAGGTGGCGGCTTGGGGAAAAGAAGCGGGTAAAACGGCTTGAATAAGCGGAAAAAGAGTGAAATCCGATAAAAGGTAAGTTAAGCTTACACCCCCTTTTTAATTACAATACACTTACTTGTGAATAATGTTAAGTAATTGAAATATGATGTTCCGGCATGATACAATGCAAGTCGGAATAAGTAAAAAGGTAAGAAACCATAAATTATGTAAAAAGGGGTAAAATGGTAAATTAGTCGGTGAGGACTAATAAATAACGAATTTTGAAATATTTCGTTATGGTGTAAACCGGAATGGGTAAAAGAGCGAGATGGTAACTAGATATCATTTCAAAATGGAAAATGTTCGTTCGGACTAAACGGGTCAAATGACATTGGTAAATTCATTTGACAATAATAATTAACGACTACTTGTTGAGTTTTTTTGTGATCACAGGAAATAACATGTGTGTGCAATGCTTTAACTAGAAAAATTAAAGCAAAAAGTATGTATACGGGTCGATGCTATGACCCGAGCCAGGTACGCATATTTAGAATTATACTTAAAAGCGATTTTGGTCAAATATTAGCGAAAGTCCTTCGTCGTAAATGAAGGACTAAAATTGACCAAAAAGCCCTTGACGGGTAAATTGGGCAAATGACCCATACGGGTTATTTAGGAACTTGTATGGTGATTATGAAATATAGGTAGATACTTCAGATATGGAATCGCAAAGTGTGAAATGAAATGAGGTAGTTTTAGACTTGGTTGCTTAAATCCCCTAAACGGGTCAAAACGGATTTATGCGTATAGCTTGCGTACTAGTTGCATAATTCATAAGAATTATGAACCTGAGCTAGAGATCTTGAGTTAAATACATTGATGTATGTATTTGGTTGTTTAGGAAATAAGTTGGTAGTTTTAAATGCAAACGGGTCAAAATGTTGAAATTGAAAAATAAGCCGAAGGCTTAAAAATCAAGAATTTTATTAGTTTGAATGTTGAATTTTAACTCCATGTGATGGAAAATCAAATTACGATCGCGTAGGAAAAAGAATCGTGTAAAACGGACATCTAGATCGAAAGTTAAGTAAATTTTAAGTTAGAATTTGGTAAAGTATTGTAGCTGGGCAAATACTGCATCAAAAACCAAACAGTCTGTCGAAATCATGGCGTCGCGTCGCGCGACACCACCTCAGGATTACCATCGCGTCACGCGACACTAGTCGCGGCCCGCGACAGTGTTGAGCGACAGCGGTCGCGGCCCGCGAGGGCCTTAACTGCTGCAATTTGTTTGAATTTTTGCTGTTAAACGCATAGAACTTGATATAATTTATTCATTTTCTAACAAAACTAACTTTTAAGTTGGTTTTGATTTTAGGTGAATGTCAATGACTCCCGGATGAAGATCAAGCGAATAGGAAGAACCGAACACACGTTAAATGAAGCTTCCGCGTTAAACCTTGTTTTGTTTTGTTATAAATGAATTATGTAAACACTTACAACTATGTTTTTTTAATGTTTTAAAACATATGGGAATGTTGGTATGACAAGTTTTTGTAAAGTCGCATTTTAGCATTAAAATGCGGATTTTATTATTAAAATCTTGATTAATTGAGACGGGTGTTACAAGTTGGTAATCAGAGCTCATGGTTAAAGAAGTAAAGCGTGTTCGGTTCGAGGCTTGATCACAAATCCGTTGAAGGATACTCGCATCTGAAGATGACGAGAGTTGAAAGAATTGTGGAGATGACGGTGGAACGGTCCGAGGTATGACAAGCAGAGCATACTCATCAAGGACCTAAATCGCATGGCGATCGCGAACAAAGTTAACGGCAAGAGAAGCCCGTTAGGGCAAGCATTACTAGGTACACGCTTTTAAATTTAATTGCACAAGTAGTAATATGCAACAAACGCGTAGGGAATGACGGTTGCATATATCTGATAAAACCTGAATAGGATATCTATTCAGGATGATGTTTCCAATAGAAGTTAAATAGAAACATGTGTTATTCACATGATGAATAACAAAGAAATAGTAGGATTAGTTCATATGGAAACATGGACGGGGGGTAATTATCCGAGTGGAAAACTCTCAATATAATGTTATTGAGAAAAGTAGCAATCACATTAACGAATGTGATCATATAATAGTGTAGGACCGGGTTTGGGGACCGAAACCGTGATTCTTATGGTTTTGTTCAAAGACGGAAGAAGATAGAGATGATAAACAAACAACTTTGCATTAATCCGGTAGTAAAACATTACAAGTCGGCCCGATTACATGATAACCGAACTAATACCAAAGAAGTATACATCCAGGGAGAAATCAAGTGGTGATTTCTCCCGGTGAGGTCTCAAACCTCCTATCACTCTCTTGCACACACTTGTGCTCTCACTCTTATGTTGCAAATGACAAAGTGTTGGTATTTATACCAAACACAGGTTGTATGGTCGAAGGATCAAACTGACTGGTCGATAGATCATCTGTCGACCATTCAGCTTTCGAAAGATACACATATACCTCGAAGGATGACATATCCTTCGAGGTCCATCTTCAACCTTCGATGGATATCTTTCGAGCTCATCGAAGGATACACAATCCTTCGATGCCTTATCCTTCGACACCAACATTAAACAACCATAATTTGTCTTGCAACCACACACACGGTCAAACGAATAACCCTCTCGTTTGACCACTTCAAACGAGCGGGTCTATACACGTTCGATAGACCGTTTCACTAACTATTACAAATTCAGCGTAAAATAATAACTAATCTATTCGACAAGCATCGGACACACAAACTGCATCAACAAATTCCCCCTTGTCCGTTGCTGTCGAATGCTGAAAATGCAACTGCAATCGATCTTCAGTCAAGTATTCATCTTCTCTGTGTTAACAAATTCCCCCTTGACCGATGATCCAGGTAAGTAGTATCTTGATGCTCCTTGTATAATATTTCCCCCTCAAAGTACGCGTATCCGTGTTGGGTGTTGTGCAATTTCCTCAATTGACCGATCTTCCGCTGATCTTCCAATACTCCAACCGGCATTTGATAAGGGTTCCAATCTTTAAGAACTGCATCAAGTCTTGATCTTGTCATAAGAACTCTCTTTCATACAAGCATACTACATTGATAGAGATTTCTGGTGAACTGTCTTCTGTAAACCGTCTTTGTGGAATCGACCAAGTAATGCACTTTAATCTTCAGCATCAACACTCAGGAAAGTCAGCTAGACCAAGTGTATCCCTTGCAAGCTCAACCAGCATGCTTAGTTGAACTACATCCAGATCTCATTGTCTCGCCTTTGTGAAGTTGACCACGTAATGCACTACGGATCTTCAGCATCAGTACTCAGGAAGTCAGCTTGACCAAGTACATCGTTTGCAAACTCAACGAATTGAGTTACCCCCAGATCCCTGTAAAATCCCAAAGAAACATCAAACCCAAAACCGAATCCTGCAGGTCTTCAGCCTTGAACTATCAGCTTCCATAAAGATTCCCCAGGTCTTCAGTGAACAGCGCTTTTGTAACTACTGTAGACTTTAGAAACCTGTATTTTTCCGTGCAAAACCCTTCACGCTGGCTGGAGAATTAATTAAAATTCTCAAATATGTGTCTGTGCAAAACATTCCACGCCGAACCGTTTGTATCACCAGAAAATCACAAACTCTACCACCTGTGATTGCGTTTAGAAATTTACCGAAGAAATTCAACATTTGATCCCCCTATTTCTTTGGTAAGATCTCTAAACCTTAACAGATTCTTTCCACTTCAAAGAAACTGTCGTCAAATGTTCACCAATTCCCTCCACTGAGCGGAACTGTCGTCAATCTTTATTGAATGTTCTCGGTTCCGAAAATTCACGAAAACGACTTTCTTCTTTGCATATTCTAGTTGAATAAGAACGTCCCCTAGTACCCCGTAGGATCCGACTTGTATCCCTCCAAAGACTTTGTGAACTCGTTAGGACCGGTGTTGACATTGACATTCTAGGTTCATTCATTCGTTACCAAATGCGAGAATATGACAATAAACAAAAAGGATTTCTTCGTTGCATATTCTAGTTGATAAAGCAATGTCGCCTAGTACCCCATCGGATCCGACTTGTATCCCTCCAAAGACTTTGTGAACTCGTTAGGACCGGTGTTGGCGTTCAAGGTTCATACGTTCGTCTTCAAATGCGAGAATATGACAATAAACAAAATGCTTTCGAACATTTACGAATAACCGGTAACAATCATAAACATTGACGTGCGGAAGTGAACATACCGTTCTCGTTTTTGGTTTTTGGCCCATAATAGTCGCGTCACCATTTTTGACATTTGCATCGGTAACCGTGACTACCCCACATTTTTCAAACTATCATCATCATTTTGCCTACTAGCGGAATCCAAGCTAGTAGGCAAACCGAGATGAAGCAAGTAGAGAAACAAACACACAAGATTTCACCGATTAACACCACTGTATTAATACGTATGAAGGTTCCGGTTACAAGCACAATGTTTACAATCAGTTTGCAAACTCTCAAGTGTGTGTGTGAGTTTCGGACAGAAGCTCTCTACTCTCTTTCTGTCTGTGTGTGTGTATCTCTCTCTCTGCCGAAACTCAACACTGCATGGGTATATATATACCCAGCCCTTGATGTCTGGTCGAAGGATCCGATGGATGATCCGAAGGATCATCTATCGAGGACAAGGTAATCGAAGGATCAGCATTGACCTCGAAAGATCACCTTTCGAGGTCTATCATTCGAAGCCTATCTTTCGAGCACCTCGAAGGATCAACAATATCCTTCGAGGCTATCCTTCGATGCAGACAAACATATCAAACATGTGTTAACTGTTGGCCAAGTCAATCCGGAGGATGGTTGACTTGGTCAACTTACAGACTACCAAGGACATCGTTTACATACAGACCGAATACAGACAAAGTACAGACATAAGTGCACCAACAAATAGTTTGATAGAAAAGAAAAACATTTTATATGTTCAAATGTAAAACTAGTAAAACTAATGATTGTTGTTTTGCAATTAAATAAAGTTTTACTAAATGAAATCAGAGATATGAAATAAATAGAGGCATTACTTACATAGGGCGTGATGTGAAAACTATAAAAAGGTCATGTGTGTCATGTGTTAATCGCTTACTCTGGTCAAGTAGGTAGTGGCATATGATACCATGAACTTCTTATAGTAGACACATTTACGTCCAATGTAGTAAGGATGGGGTGAATGGGGCGAATTAAAATGGTACCCAAATGAATCAAATAAGTAAGATGTTTGATAGTAAACGCAAACGCAAGTCGGATAACAGAAACGTATTACGTAAGAATAACGAGCCCGAGAGAAGGGACAAGGATCAAAGTAAATGAAAATACAGATCGACTAATAGGAATGCGAAAGTATAGGGATAAAAGTTTGGCTGTCACAAGTGATGAAATTCACACAGACAAGTCAGACGGATTAAATAAAGAATAAAGGATTTGATTGAATAAAAGCGATGGGTTTCGCTAAGACGACCAAATAAACTAAAACGAAGTCTTAATACATACCGGGACGGTTGCTTTGATAATGACTTCGGTAAAATACCCGATAGATGGGTAGAATTTTGAAAGTATGCGTGAACCAAGAGACGGGAACGCAAAATAGAAAGTCGAAAGACTCGGGTTATGAGTCATGACTAAAAGACGATGAGAATTTGCAAACAGAAATTTTGATAACTACGTTCAACTATTTTAAGGTTGAACGTGTCTAATAAAGAATGAAGTTTGACGTTCACAAGTGATGAAATTTCACACGAACAAGTCGAACGAGTTAAACTAAGAATAACGCTTGGTAATGTAGATAGGAAAAACGCAAATTAGCGAAACAAGAATGTTAAAAAAAAAACCTTCGGGATAAATAGAAAGAAACGAATTGTTGGGGTCTCGCTTTAAAAGGCTAAAAAAGTAAAAAAAAAAATCTAGATAAATAGCCTACGAGGCTAAGTGATAGAACCTACGGGTCATTTGGGTTAAGTGTGGGAACTAATTATAATTCCACACATTAAATAATGACGGAAAGGAATAAATCCTCAGACTTAAAATTCCTAGAAATAAGAAAAAGAATGTAAGACAAGGTGAAAAGGAAACGTTAAACTAAAATTCAGTTTTAGTAAGAAACAACGTTTTAACAAATATGGGTATTATGAGAGAAATTAGAAAAGGATTAATATTAAAGGATTTCGGTCTTAACACTGATAGGTGTAAAAACGAAACGTTCGAAGAGAAGATTCTCGATGATGAAAGGTTATATAAACTTAAACATGACGTGACGTGAAAGTCGCTCGTTAAACTTGAGTTATAAAAGCGTAAAACATGATATGGAAGTGATACGCTAAAACTGACAAGCCCGGGAATGGGTAATTTTGGATTGAAGCCAATGTTGATGAATTATGCAAGTACGTAACTTTCGTTCCGTTACATTATGCTTAGATATTGAATGTAGATTAGTAACTCGAAATAGTGTTATGAGAAAATGTAGTGTGTTGTAGAAGTGACGAAGTTCACTAGATAATCAAAGCGGGTCAAAAGATTTGTTAAGGCATGTTTGGTTGTCGTTTAAATGGTGGATACCATTAGACGACCAAATGGGTCAAACAAAGGTTGTCTTGGTAATATAGAAGTGACTTGAACGTCACTTGATGATTATGGATTGTGAGGGCGTAAAACCATGGAATGGTAATGATACGCCAAAGACCACAAACCCAGGGAATGGGTAGGTATGTCTAGAAGTCATAAATTGTAAGTAGTAAGAAGGTATGATGCAAAACTAAACGGGTCGAATAAATAAAAAGGGTACGGTCAAGGAAAAGTAATACGAAATATAACCACGTTATAGTGTGAACGATGAAATGAGAAATAATAAAAGTTTGTAAGCCTCGAGAAGGCAAAATGGATACACCCGAGCGAAGGGGTATAAGGTAACCGGTGACTAATTAGTCTAACCGCCAAGATAAGTAATTAATAGAAATAAGGGACATAAAATGAAAGTTACGGCCCATGAGGCCATACATATGGAAGACGCATACGTCAATACAATGATAACTATAGACCGAAGAGAAGGAAAACCTTGAAAACAAAGCTAAGTTCGATTGGTTTAATCAACGAATTACATAAAGAAGGTTTCGGGGTCGAAACCTCTTTAAGGGGGGTAGACTTGTAACAACCCGAAATCGGGATTCGTAATTAAACCATGTTAATAATAATGAACGGGTAAAATACCGTAGGTGGTAAAAGTAAACCCGGTGAATATTAGGATTTAAATAAATAAATCTAATATTTATTAAAAGGATGAGAAATACTTTGAGAAAACAAAGTATATAAAAGGCCCGAGTTAACGGGACTTAAAATAAAACGGGTTATGAACAAGATAAAATAACTAGGAATAAATAACCTAGTTAGTCACAAGTCTTGTAGTAATAAAGAAATTGGTTAAAACACACTATATGCAACTTGGGGAAAATAGAGGGGCCGAAAGTGATAAACTAGAAACTAGTTTGTAATAAATAAAATATCAAACACCAAAACACACACCTTGAGTGTGTGTTCTGGTCGACACTTTCAACAGGAGCCAAAGAACCCCCTTGTTCAAACCCTAACTAGCATAAATTCAAGCAAATTGGAAGGGCAAATCACACCCAAATTGAAATCCAAGCACGAATTGGTGATCACCTCAGTGAAGTGATCATAAGGTATGTCAAATTTCACTATTTTGTTCCATCTCAAATTCTTGATAAACTTTAGGAATTCGAAATTTGATCTTGAATGATGGATATTTGGGTGGAAATAGGATGTATGCATGATTTGAAACAAACCCTAGTTAATAAACAAAGGAATTTGAGTGCATATAGTAAAACTCATGATCACTAACTCATGATCAAATATGGATAGAGAGTGATTCAAATAGTTTCAAAGTTTCGTGAGTATAATATAGAATACATGTTGCACCCAAAGTGTTTAAAAGTAAAAATGGGTTCGAGCATACTCACATTATTGCTAAGTCTTCCTATTATCCAAGTGTTGACGAGTGCATGCGATTAGGAGGATGGAACACCGAGGTCACCCTATATGGGAAAACGATGGTGCATGAATAGACGAAATTATGACGGAGGATTTGAAGTGGAATTTAAAGCATATCTAGTCGAAGGTTAAGTATATATATTTTTACGTATATATAGTTTATATAGTTTATGCAAAGATTTTAATTTAAGTTTATCAAAAATATTATAGAAGTTTTGTCAAAAATAAATATACATTTATAATTATTGTTATAATATTTATTTGAACTCGATACGTTTCGTTTTAAAATTAAACACGTATAGTTTCACGGAGTTTTACGAAAAACAGACAGAGTTTCCTCTGTTTTTGGACGATCCCGACAATACTAGTGTCAATATTTTGTCAAAACTCAACCACTAATCATAATGTAAACAATATATAAGCATTCTCGTAAAATACAAAACGTAAATAATTTACTAATTGTATCGGTTCATTGTTTCGTTTTGAATGTCATAAAAGTTCATCTTCCTTATAATAAAAACTCCACTGTTATACATCTTAAGTATGATTAATATGTGTTCGACAGTTTCGCCAAAGGTAAACAAACTAATAATACTAAATAGATTGAAGCGAAGCGAGTAGAAGAATCGATACCGAAAACAGTGATGTTGACTGTCACACCCCGACCACGTAAAACATCAAAACGTGGCGGAAACGTCGGGGAGTGTTGTAACAGAATTATTGTTTCACAACCATGGTAATTAAAGTTTTGTTTTATTTATAAACAAAGGTGGAATACATTGTCTTTAAACAAGGGAAACAAGAATTCATAACATTATTTAACTAATCTTGCTTCTTTTATGTCACTAAGGCCCGAGTCCACCCTAGTGTATCTTGATCAAACCTATGCAATAGCTCCTGAAACACATGTGAAAATAGGTACGTCAGCATAAAAATGCCTGTGAGATACATAGGTTTTGTGAAAATAGGATTCATGACTTGAGTTTTAAAAGAAAGGTTTAATAAAAATTAGTCATGAATCTTGTTAAGTGTTTTCTTTTATGAATCATATGAAAACTCGATAAGAAATCAGATTATATAAAAGAAAGGTGTATGGTTAATAAAATAACCAAGTAAAATAAGTTGTATAAAATAAACTGTTTTGTAAAACAATGTCTTGTGAAAAATATGTTATTTGAGTAAAATGTTATATGTCTAAATTGAAATGATTTAAATAACGCTACGATATGTAATATCATACAAGCACTTATATATAGGAAGTACCAGCGGCGTATCCACCATGCTTGTATCATATTACACACGCCTCGTTACTTAAATCACTTACCCAAACAAACCACCAATGTAAAATGTTTATGTTTAAACCAATTGTCAAAATGTTTATGTCAAAATGTAAACCATGTAATGTATAATCAATGTCAAATTTTCATGTGTCAAATATGAATCATGTAATGTGTATCCAAAATATCATGTATGGCAAGTGAAAATATATCAGCTAAACCATAGGTAAAATGCACAAAACAAGGTATTGAAGTAAAGCATAGTTTAATTCAAAGTTATGTTTTGTGGAAATGCAAGCTATACTGATACAAACATCTATGCGGAATTATGAAAATGCATACATTCAAGCCTTGAGACTGTGGCGACAAACCCTTAAACAAATTAAAGGTTTATCTGAATTATGTGTATCGAATTCGGTCATTCCATCCATCCAAACAAACCTAGGATTTCAGGAACGGGAGTTGTCAATTCCAATGGTACCACTACCTACTAACGAACGGCGTAGCTAATGTTAATGAATGTATTTTTGTCCCATTTAAACAAACGAAATGTCATACCAAAATGTAAGCATGTTATGTAAAACAATGTACTAAGTATGCAATAAATGAACATACATAGCATGTGATGTAAAACAATGTACTAAGTATGCAACAAATGAACACACATAGCATATGATGTAAAACAATGTACTAAGTATGCAACAAATGAACATACATAGCATGTGATGTAAAACAATGTACTAAGTATGCACTAAATGGATATACATAGCGTGAAATGTAATGTAAAACAATGTACTAAGTATGAACTAAATGGTCATACATAGCAAAAACACAATGTAATCATGTATTATAAGTGTACTAATGAACATAACAAGTATATGATATGAAAACAAGGAAAGCACGAAAGTAACAAGTAGGCACATGTGTTTCACCCCAAAACATTTGGAAAACAGTAAAAGAGGGGACTATGTACTCACTTGAGATTGCTTAATAGTCTTTAGATAACCACCAAGCAATGCTAGAAAGATCACGGAATCAAACGGTACCTAATATAGGTAACTACGTTAATAAACGGACCTAAATCGGAGGATCGGATAAAATGTGGTTTCGTAAACCAAATGAGTGTAAGAACTCATGTAATATGGTTTAACAAAGCCCACATTCTAAAACGGAACCTATCCTAAGTGCTTACGACCCATTACGGCCCGTTCAGGTAGCTTATGCTACTTTAACGTGTCGTTCGCGTAAAACGCGTTCGGACCGCCTAACTAGTCCTATGACAAGTAAAATATGTCTTAACATGTCAAAAATTATGTTACATATGCTTAAAATGAATTTTGGCGTAAAAAGGGCATTTTGGTCATTTTCCTAAGGCATATAAACTACCTATCATACAACTAACTAAACGAAGTGACCATAAGGTATAACCTCGGAAGGTTATTCCCTATGCAACTATGGTCACCTAATGTGTTTGGTCGGATCCTAATGATCGACCAAACGGGTCGGGTACGAAAGTATAAGCGGTTGTTTAGACCGCTTACCTTACGACCCTACATAAGCACTAAACCTAAAGTGACGAGCTAAACATGTTAAAACATGTTTAACGAGGTTTGAAAACAGGTTTGGTATCAAAACAAACGGTTTCGATACCTAAAAGTAGTTTGGTTACAAAATACGCAAGAATACGCATTTTGGCCGAAACTACGACTCGCCACTATGCCTAGATAACGTGGTAATCAGTAGGTATAGCCATAAGAGACTAAAACCATCGTGATTACGCTCACGTTATGAAGTTCAACGAACTTCGTGTTGACCATAAAATGGTCAATGTAGAAAGTCAAACAAAGTTTGACTTTCACGCTAAAAACGCGTAAAAGAATGAAAGAGGACTTACAACGGGTCCAAGCTATGGAGTTTTGATCCGATTACTCTCAGGTATGAAGTGTATACTTCAACTTAAAGAGCCAAATCAGATCAAATGTGAGTTTTAAAGCAAGAGGGGTGGGGTTCTTTATAGTATTCAGTTAACCGTTAAGATCGTTAATTGTAAAACGAGCTTTGATCACAACCGTACATGTGCACCCATGGTTTTGCAAAACCATGGGCACCTAAAAATGGCCCATAGGAAGTTAGAATACCATTTGCAAGTGAGAAAATCAGTTGGAATCAGCTGGAAACAGCTGGAAAATGATTATGTGCAGATATGCTGTTAGTACGCGGCCCGTGTAAGAGACAGACAAGGGCTACGCGGCCCGCCTGGTCCCAGTTTGGCAGAAATGACAGAATTGGTCCCTGCTCATGTTTCAGTCCATTTTCGACACGTTTAAGGCCCGTTAAGCCAACTTCAGGGGCCTACAATGATTCCTAAGCATATTGGACATGAAACATGTTCAAAAATATGCCAGGTGTCGGTTCGTTTGGTCGTACGGACGCTTTATTCGCTTAATTACGACGAAATACGCACGGACGCGAAAAACGATCCAAATTACGCGACGAATGGATTTTTATCATGCCAATCACTAAAATAAAATATTTTAATAATTACATAAATTTTTGGATGTCCGGATGTATTCAGAACGTAAGTTATGCGCGAAAATGCAAACTTATGCACTTTTTGACGCTTTTAGTCCTTGAATGACCAAAAAGTTTATTTTAGCACACCGAACCCCTCAAAGCCTATTTCTAAGCTATGTAAAGGATATTTAGGGTATTTTTAACTTATGGTCATGTTTCGGAATGTTCGTTACAGTACGAATCGGCATACTTTCGCAGTTTGTCGAATTTAGTCCCTGTAAGCGAATAAACTTGATTTTGCCATACCAAAGCCTTCAAAACTTGTTTCTAAGTTATGTAAAGGTTATTTAAGGTATGTTAAGAATAAATTGATGTTCCGGGGTGTTTGTTGCGTTAAACTGATTACGTTTACTCACCAGTTTGCGTATAACTCTCCAGAAAGCGATATAGGGTTTGAAATTGAACAAAATCAAAACATGAAAAATATCAAACATAAACAAACAAACATTGGGATCAAATAATATTATTTCATTGATAACTAAATTGTTTACAATGATTACAGACACAGGTTTCACATTGACCGAGGTTGACTGAACCGAACAGACCAGAACTGAACATGGCTGAACCTGAACAGAGCCAATACCCGTTGCCCCGTAGCTTGACCCGAGTTGACTCGACAGTTGACCGTTTGACCGGAACACCGAACCGAAACGAGACCCGAACCTGCTGAACCGAGTTAACCCGAACAATTATAACCCGAGATTGAACCGAAACAAACCCAAGTCAAACCAGAAACCAAAACGAGAGCAAGCCCATCGCACCGAACCCGAAACTGAATTGAAACTCGAACGTGACCCAACCCAAGCAAACCCGCTGAGCCGACTGAACATCATCAGACTTGGATAAACATAGTCATCTTCAAATTTGCAGGAAATAAAGAAAAAAATGGGGGAGGTGGTTATCGGAAAGTCTGTCGGACCAAGACACAGACCACCACAGGCGGCTGTGCTCCGCCATCGCCTCCAATACCGGTCTCTCTCTCTCTCTCTCTTCAACCATCTCTCTCCCCATCCCTTCTCTCTGTCTTGCCGCTGCCGGCCCTTGTCGCCACTGAACGCCGCTGTGTGTGGCTGCCACGACCCTCGTGCCGCCATGGTCGCTGCTGAGTGCCACCATGGTTGGTCGTTCCCCATCTCACGTGACCCTCTCTTGTGGCACTCTTTCTCCTCCGATTCTCTCTCTAGACAAGCAGGTTATGTGTGTGAGAGAGAGAAGCTAAGGATGGGGGATAGGGTTTTGAAGAAATGAGAAAGTGATGAAGGGGATTTCTCTGTGTTTGTTTCAAGTATATTTAGAGAAGGTAAAGGGGTTTGGATGAGATGAATAATTGATCAGAGAATTTTGGGGGAAAGATGGATGGTATGCGGCTGAAGATAAAAAAAGGGGATTAGGGTTTAGGTCTTTTCTTTTTTTAAGGGTTTTTTTTACAATAAGTTGTTATTTGGGCTTGGGTCCCAGGCCCACAAGCCCGTTCTCGCGTTTAAGTGGCCCGTAATTCCTACGAATGTAAAAAAATGCGGAAATATGAGGCGTTACAAACAACTCTAAGGCTTTTTTGGAAACATTACCGTGTAGGTTATCAAAAAATGATATTTTGTGGTCCCCCATTTGCACGGACTTGCTCTCCTGAAAACTAAGTTTTATTTTTATGTGTTGTGACTCTACAACTTTGCCAACAAGCCACACAAGTCTATGGAGCGAGTTGTTTGGCCCTTTAATGTATCTCTTGAACTTAGAATGTTGGCTTTCAACTATGTTGGTTGTATGTTAACCAAAATTGGGGATTGTGTTAGTCCAAGCTGAAATGAACTTTTCTTTATACTCTTTCAGCCAGACATTATACAAATAGTCTACAACTTCTGAAAAAAATAGAATACAACGATTTGTAATGTTTGTATGTATATATGTATGGATGAATGCATGTAAACTAATATAATATGTACCTGATCGACCATCGTTAGCCAGTCGCGTGTAAAGCCGCTTAAAGTTATAATTGTATAGCATCGGAGTGGGAGAACTACACAGTCGAGACCAAGAAAGCTTGAATATTTTCCAATCTTCATCCGTAGTGTTTTATAATATTCTGTGAGATGTGCCACCTACATAGCAATTTGGAAGCTTTTGGGAAACTTTATCGCAAGCATTCATCAAAGCTTGATCCCTATCTGTTACAATTACATGTGGCTCCATACAATCTACTAACAATTCTTTGAGCTTCTCCAGGACCCATAAGAAGTTATCTTGTTTTTCTTTAGAGACAAACGCATGAGCCACACAAAACGACTCGTGTGACGATGTCACACACAACTTGAATAAATGGAAGCTTATACTAATTCGTTTTGTAGGTAGCATCAATCATCAACACATGTAGGAATGCACGTCACATGTTGTACGAGTACCGATGAACGAAAAAAACCTCCTCAACCATGTTTGTGGAGGGATTCACCCTGGTGAAATAAACGTACATTTCTTCTTGCAACATGTTCTCCAATATCTGCATTGGAGTTCCATCACCGTATATTTTGATTTTAATCTTTTTTATCATGTTTTGTATGTCTTGTAGAATGCACACGTTGTATGGCTTTTGTTTTCTTATGGTTAAATGTATATTCGTAGGCTCCATCTTTTGCAAATAAAGTCTCTCCACCATTGATTCTCCATTCGGGGTCAGCCTTCTAGCAAACACGTGGCCCTCGAGAAATTTTGCAGGCTCATGGTATGATTGTTTTTCTTCTCCACAAGGCTCCAATCCCCCTACTTGCGTCTAGTTTCCCTATCAGACTAAAAGGACAACTAACCTTTTTGCTACCAGAACGCCGAACTGTTGCTTTACTTTTAGGTTCGCCTCCACGATCGCATTGCAACCATATCTTCACTGTCCTTGCTGACGAACTTTCGCCTTTTGTTATCGTTCGTTGGGTCACAATGACGTAAAATTTCGCAACTTCTCTTTTGTAAACCCAATTCTTCAACTCTTCAAGTGACCCAAATACTTAAAACAACGGTACATTAGATTTATGTATGTTGGTTGAATTAAATATAAATTCACATAAATGATATTTATATATTAATTTGTCAAAAAAATAATAAAAAAAATTCGGGTTGAACATCGGGTCCGGGTTCATATGTATGACACATTTTCGGGTTTGTATGAAATTTAGGGTCGGGTTTGTATCTAATTTCGGGTCAGGTCGGATCGGGTTAATATGAATGAAAACTTTTTTGGGTTTTTATGAAATTTCGAGTCATACATTTTCTAGTTTTAATCAGTATACATGGCTCACTTAGAACCATGTTCCCTTCCCTCATCTTCGTTGCACTTGTATTGTTTCTTTTTTAATATATCAAACATATAATTTCTGTATAAGAGAATTAAGAATCAGGATTATAAATGGGTTAGACACTTGTCCCAGTGGAAGGGACGGGAACATGCAACTAAGAGGTCTCGAGTTCGATCCGCGCAGATACCGGTTTGGGTCGGTTTTTGGCATTTTTTGGGATTTTTATATATGAAACATATCATTTTTGTATAAGAGAATTAATAATCAGGATTATGAACGGGTTAGACACTTGTCCCAGTGGAAGGGACTGGTGCACATAACTGAGAGGTCTCGAGTTCGATCCGCGTAGATACCGGTTTGGGGGCGGTTTTTGGCATTTATTGGGTTTATTTATTTATTTATATATCTTAATTCCTTTTCTTTTCAAAATAAAGAAAAAAAAGATTTCATTTTTGTTTTGAGTCAACGGTTTCAATTCCTTTTTAAAACAATAGTTTTCTTTTATGTTGCACTCCTTTCTTTTGTGAAATTTCGGGTCGGGTTCAGGTTTGTATGAAATTTCGGATCGGGTTCGGGTTAGGGTCGGGTCGGGTTAATATGTATGACACAATTTTCGGGTTTGTATGAAATTTCGGGTCGGGTTCGGGTTAGTGTAACAACCCTCGGTAAAACCAACATACTCAGTATATTTTCCGAGACCCTATTATCTCTTAAAATATTCCAATATGTTTTAGATTACAACCCGTATGTGAAAACCGAGCCCGAATTATATTATAATGTATAAAATAAATGAAAAACATGAAATATTAAGTTGAGGCGGGCCGCGTAGACCCACCCCAATATCTTACGCGGGCGGTATCAATGTTGATACCGGACTTCGCTGATTTCTTTAGTCGATACGGGCCGCGTAAGCTTAAGCTTACACTTACGCGGGCCGCTTAAAATCATGAAACGCGGATACACCAGAGGCCGACACGTGTCGACATCGTGGCGGACCTACTAGCTGACCCAGCTAAGCTATTATGTTGACTGGTGTTGACGCGGGCCGCGTAAGGCTTCGCCTTACCTTACGCGGGCCGCCTGAGAGTCAATATCAGCAACTATATAAAGGAGGCCTCGGGTTTCAATTTTCGTCGCTCATTCTAAATTCTCAATCTCGAATTCTCTGATATTAGGCATATTTTGCAAGTATTATACCCCTAAATTAGCGAGGTTCTGCTCCGTTGTAAGTATTATAACCCTAGTTTCGTAATAGTTACGCTGCCCGATTGATTTAGGGTTCCGTAACAACTGTCGTGGTTCTGCCCGACGTAGTTGTTGGAATGCCGTCTCGGGGAGAGTATCATTAATAATTTCAAAGGGTTATGATACTAACCAATGTACATTTATATAAATTATAGATTATATCCAGGAAACCCTTATGAAAAGCCTAAGACAGCAATGTGAGTAATCCTTCTTTTTATGTAAATCTTTTTGTGAGTTTATCCTCTTTTTGTTAATGTTTTTGGAATAATTTACAAAACCTTAATTGTTTTACAATGTGATTAAGCGGTGATTGAGTCTTTGTAGTCTTCAATTACTGCCGGTATGTTGGGGTTTTGTATACAAAATTTGTACTACCTGCGAGTAGTAAGTCGAGTATGACAGTACGTTACCATTGGACAATGAGTTAGCCAATGTGTAATATGACCCACAAGTCAGGTTTGATAGTACCAAATGGAGTAATTGTGTAGACATAAACATTGTAATCATCCTCGATACTGTTTTAATCAATAAAATGTTTCTTGATTAAACTAGGATTCACTCACCAGTATTTCCGACTGACAAATGTTTTTAAAACGCGTTACAGGTAACACAATGTGAACAGCCAATTAGTGAAAAGCCAGCTGGAGAGCACTGAAGGCTTATGAAAATGTGGCTATAAAAGTTACCTAATAAACGATGTTTTAAATTCAATAAAATAGGGTTTGTCCCTATAAATGTATTGTAATAAAGAAACTTGGGTTTTGCCCACGTTATTATCAATATCAAATATGGTGGTTTTACTCTGATAATCATTTCCTAACTACGGTCCTGATGAAAATTTCCGCTGCGAGAATTAAACAAACTGATACCACCAAACTCTGAGATCGCGTCCGCCCGTTCCCGGGGATTTGGGATCGGGGGTTGCGACAGTTAGGGTCGGGTCGGGTCGGGTCATACATTTTTCTAGTTTTCTCATACCTAATAAAATTATATATAACGAATAACACGTATACAAAATGATTTTTTCACTCTAAAATTATATAAACATTATATAACACGAATAACACGTAATTGACGGTTATGTCATACCTTTTTTTATTTTTTTCTCGTCATTAGCACCTTCCTCGTCAGCACCTTCCTCGTTGTCAACACCTTCCTCGTTAGCACCTTCGTTGTCATCAACACCTTCCTTATCATCGTGATCATATTTCTCAAAGTGCATTACACCTTCCTCGATTTCGTTATCATTTTCCTCAAAGTCCTTAGCACATTCCTCGACTTCGTTATCATTTTCATCAAAGTCCTTAGCACCTTCCTCGACTTCGTTATCATTTTCCTCAAAGTCCTTAGCACGTTCCTCGTACTCTAACTTTTGTTGGTTTTCCGTATACGAATGGTAAGTCCCGTATTCGTGTCGCGGATAACTTTGGGCCATGTAAGATGGTTTTGCCTCATCTACGAACACCTGGTTCAAATCAGGCAATATGGGACGCACACCCCCGTCATCACAACGAGGCACGGACACAACCTCCTCCTCACCTCAATCAACGCTGGATAACCAAACGCTTTCGTAGACGTATAACTGGTTTGAATCTTCGCCAAAAACATAACTAATGTCCCAGGACGACATCTTTATTCTTCACGGTTTCAACCGACGTTTTTATTCGAGAATTTTTATCGGTATTTTGTGACTATTGAACATTTGAATAAAATAGTTCCCATATGCTTGGATAAATAACATTTTCTCGGATGATAAGTCGCGTATAGGTCAATACGCACGCACGTATACGGGCCACCTTTTTAGACTTCAGTCTGAACTCTCTGCATGTTAGTATTTATACCTTAAATTCATCAAAATCCGTACATGTACGCCGCTCATAGAGCAATGAGAGGCGTATAGGGTTTAATGTTTCAACTACCACAATCTTATACGCCGCTCATAGGGCAATGAGAGGTGTATAGATTCACTTTTTCTGACACATTTAATGCTTTCACACCATATACACCTCTCATAGCCCTATACGCTGCCTCTGGGGGATGTGCACTTAAAAAGTAGGGATGTATCAATACCCTCACCCCTAATTAATAACCCTAAGGCTATGTATTTTAGGCTTAGTTGGAGACACCAATTGTGTCACCTCAAGCAGGGTGTGGGGTGCAAACACCTCCACGGAGGGGCGCTATAGGGGGCCGAGGCGGGAGGGTGGCTGGAGTCGCGGGCATTGGACAAGTTTTATTTATTTGTTTTTATTATATTATATATAAACCAATTATTTAGAGTCAAAATAATTATAACTAACCCTAACTAATATTTTCTACTCAACAATCGAAGAGGAAAGAAACCAGTTGCTTAGACAAGAGCTAAAAACAATGAATACATGGATATAAGAAAAAAAATACAATCTCGAAAGTGTGTGTGCGCATTCATATAACTAAACAATAAGAAAACTCGGTAGCAACAAATTTGGCGACGAATCTAAGGCCATGGCAACAGGGGCCAGAGTCATGACAACATGCAACGCCATGAGGTTCGAGCGTGGTGGTACGATGACTACAAGAGAACAATTAAAACGGATTTTGTATATATGTAGAATACGTCCACGGGACAGGATGATAGGGAGGAGAAGAGAACTGAGAAAGAATGTCATCACACAAAGGCGTCGATCGAAAAAACTTGCTCGACAAGCAACGATTTGGTGACGGTAACGACAAAGAGGAATAAAAGGAAGATAACAAGCCCTTAGACTCTAATATCATATAGAATAACGGAAAGTAACGACGAAGAGGAATAAAAAGAAGATAACAAAGCCCTTAGACTCTAATATCATATAGAATAATGGAAATCTTTTGAAATGTTGTTGTTATTATTATTATTATTATTATTATTATTATTAAGATTATTATTATTATTATTATTATTATTATTATTATTATTATTATTATTATTAATCTTTTATACAAGAATACCATAAGTATAATTACAAACAAATTAAATCAAAACATATCCGATTATAATATATATCCTATATTCTCTATACCTAATAAATCCATTTTGAGACATGATTACCATTTCGGTTGTGAAATATTCTGCCAAAGGGATGTTGCATTAGGTTAATACTTAATAATGTTAATATTAGGTATAGAGAATATAGGATATACACGTACTAATAATGTTTACCTGCATGGCCAAAAGTACATATTATCCGAAAAAAACTTAACCATTTTGATGGGCACCAAAGACACCCACCCTGAAGTTTCTCAGGTGAATGGAACCTAGTTAACCGAGATGACTAGAGATAAGAAGGACCTCCTTAGCTAAACCAGCGCACCATGACAATCACAACACACGTAACTGGTTGGACCCTGGGCTCGCTTGAGAAATAAATAGGGAGGGATATGGGTACTCATAGTATATACAAGGCGGTATTGGGTTGAATAAAATGCATTAAAAGGTCCAGAAATGCCAGGGAGTCGCAAGGGTGACTGATTAGGATTGTTCGAAGATATTTGTATTTTTTTAATTTTATGTTTTTATTTTTTTAATTTATGTCGTGTTACTCAAAGACAAGACTACCACCTTGGTTTATTGCATGCCAGATCTGTCTATTTTGTTTTACTGGTCATTTTTGTTATGTGTTTAGTTTTTAGTAAAGGTCATCATTTAACTCATATAATATACTAGGTTATTCCCCGTGAATTTCATAGAGTTGGACCATTTAAATTATGTATACAAAAAATGTAAAATAAAAAGACTACCTGAACTTCTCGGGCAGCAAAAATTAATTTATATTAATCTAATTTTGCCGTTAACTAAAATAGAAAGAAATGTTTCCAAACGTTATATTGTTTTACAATTGTTTTGAATTAACAATTGTAGTTTAGATGAATTTTAACTTAATTGACAAAATTTGTAAAAAAAAAAAAAAAAAACATGTATTAAACAATGTTTATTGACATAGTAAACGACTCCATAAAAAAATACTTAAAGAAAAATATGTAGCCAAGGGCGTACCCACCCCAAGCTGAGGGTGGGCGGGCGCACCCCTTGAAAAATAAATTTTAGTGTTATTTTTCGCCTGAAATTTCAATCGCGCCCCTTGGAAATTTTCACCCGACCCTTGAAAATTTTCAACCGCCTCACTTAGAAAAAAATATTATAAAATTATAAAAAAATCAAACACTGATTATTATTTTATGTATAAGTATATAACACACTTTATATAATTATTCTTTAACCACTTATTAACTTAACTACTTAACCTAATCAAAGCCCAATCTACAATCTATTTTTATTAACCCAAGCGCAAACCCAACTCAAAGAAATTTGAACTAAATAAAATAACCAAAACCCATCCCCTCATTCCAATCCCAACTCCAAATCCCGCCCAAAAAAAAAACTCACAACGACTTGACGTCAGACGGCTTTTTTTGCTGGAAAAACCAAAATTCCGGCGAGACCGGCCGTTATTACGACAGATTCCGATATAGAACTAGTATGGGTTCTTTATTGATTTTTTTTTTATGTGATGATTAGGAGAAAATATTGAAGTACAAGGGTTTGATCTTTTTATATTTTTTTGATATTTTTTCGGTTGTTCTAAACTTGTAGTTAAATGATTTTGTTGTTTTATGTATAGCTTTGTTTGTTTAAATGATTAGCTACAAATAATCAACATTTAATATTAGGGCCTAAATGTTTGAAAATAAAATTGAAAATTATAGACTATGGTCTATGGTTGATCATGATTGTTTTTTTAAGTGTTTAGTGTTATTTTATGAACTTGTGAAGCGATTTATTTTTTTGAAAAATGTGAAGCAATTTATATGTGTAGTTAGAGGTGTACAAATCGGTTTTTTTCAAAAACCGGTTTCGGTTATTAACCGAACCGGTTTTTTTCATCCAAAATGAAAACCGGTTTTTTTAATAACCGGTTTCGGTTACTAACCGGTTTTTCAAGTCCAAAACACTAACCGGTGTAACCGGTTGGAATTGGTTTTTAACCGGATTTTGCAAAAAAAAAACAGTTTCGGTTATTTACCGGTTTTTCATACCAAGAATCCTAACCGGTCTATAACCGGCGGTTCGGTTATAAAAAAACCGGTTTCGGTTCTAAAACCGGTTTTTTGTACACCTTTATGTGTAGTAACCATGAGTAAGAATTTAATGAACTTATGCAGTGTTTATTATCTCTAGATGATGTTTTTGATAGATTTCAAAAAAATAAAAACCTGTAAGGCACAATTTTAAATACGTTTGTAATGACGATTTGACGTGTTTTTGATAATTATATAAATTTTTGTTTAATGTTCTTTTGTCTTACATGACCCGACCAGTTATGAACCGATTTTTTTTATGTAGCTAGTGGCCTAAAATCTTTAAAAATATTCTGCACCCCTAATAAAAAAATATTTGGGTCCGCCAAATGCTACAAAATGTAGTGACGGAGTTTGAGTAGTTAATATTGCAATTAACTAATTGCATGTAATATATCAAACAATATTATTGTTGTTCTAATAATCGTGAAATAACTAGGCTAATTTCGCAAGTTACACTATTACAAAACAACTATTTGACTGGACGTAAAAATTCATATTTGACAATGTTCTAGCTTTCGTTAAGATTTATTCGGCACACACAAACCTTTTGGTTACAAAGTACATCACTTACCATCGAAATTATAGTTAGTGGCGCAATCAGTGATGGTTAAAACATCAAGTCAACAAAATAAAATAGTCTAAGTCGGTGGGACAACAATCAATTTTGGTGTTGACCTTTAAGATAATATTTGATATTTAGGTGATTTCGATGAAGATACGGATGAAGATCAAGCTTAGTGAAGAACCGGATACAACCAAAGATCAAGCTTCCGCATTTTGTTCTTTCGTTTATCAAATCAAACTACGTTAACATATTAAATGTTTTGAAACACTTATGAAGTTTTGTAAATCTCGTAATTTTTGGACGCGTATTTGCATTATATATGTATATAAATGCAAAGTTTTTTATAAAATTTTAAGTTAATTAAGATCGGGTCTTACACACCACAACATGTCTAGTGTTCCAAATTATTTTCATTTATCATATTATATATATTTATATTATAAGGTCATTTTATTTGTATGATAACGTTTTTAAATTATAAAAAACTATAGTGATATGATTTTGTTATACTTAATTGTATTAGAATTGTAAATTTTATTGTGATCAGAGGGTGTGTGAGTTGTTCTATAAAAATATTATTTTATTTAGTTTAGACAAAGAAACTAGAATAGTTGGGAATGAATGGGTAACTTGTTGGTCTTGTTCCTTACTAAACTGAAAAACAACTAGTGATGTATCATGTGGAGAATCTTCAACAAGAGATTTCACAAAGATTTCGGATGGAACTGGATGCATATAATGTGGCCGGGGGTCACAATGGAGGGCTCGTCTGGTGGTGTTTGCCATGAGAGTGTTTGATTTCCCGGATAAACACAAACATGAAGATCGTGACGCCTTTGCAGTATTTGTGAGGGTATATATGAAGAGTTAACTAAAAACAAGTATGTATTCCCAACGCATGCATATATATATTTAATTATAATTTATATTTGTATATGTTTTAAATAAAGTTAAATTAAAAATAAGTTTATTATAAAAGATATTTTGTAATAAAAATGAAGATAACAAAATAGGTGATGATGTAGATCAAAGAGAGGATAAATACTTTTTAAAAGGCCGTAAAAATTTGTATGTGTCGCAGTTGTGAACATCTTAAATGATTAACATTGAAGATGCTTTTACTTTTATCTCAAGATGTTTCTCTTATTCTACAATTTAAAGACATACTGAATCAATATTCATTTCTTTGGCCATGTGCTTAACATTGTAATGGGTTAGAAAATCCATTTTAATTCCGTTCAACAGGCTTGATTGGGTGAGATAAGGGTTGTATAAGTCGCTAGATGCTCACTAGTCGGTTAACTGGGGAGTTGAAAGTACTTGGCATTGGCGGAAAGTACACGTGGAGTACTCGGACATGTGAAACTATAAAGAAATTAGTTTTCGGAAATTAAATATATGTCAAAAAAAACAGAAATTTACTAATATTTATAACAAAATAGGTGAAAATGATATTCATTCTTTAATATGATAGGCATAAAAATTGTGTTTTATTTTATTTTAAGTCAAACTCGCCCCGAGTTTACCTACTAGATCCAAATTTGGACGATGCTGACTACGTTTGATCAATTCCGAGTAATTAGGCGGAGTTGAAGAAAGTCGCATCGCCAGCCTACCTTGTAGTAACTAATCGGGGAGTACTCGGCCTTGGAGACCTTGTTTTACAACCATGAGTAAGACGGAGAGACTTTAATGTTAGGGACATTATTATGTAATGGGTTTTTTTCCCTTTTATCGAGATCTTCAGCTTCTTGTTGGCCCCTATGTTCTATTTTATAAGTTCTGAATAAAATAGCCACCGTTCAAAACAAAATCAGTTTTCCTATGATTGTAAACCGGACGTAAAAATTCATCTTTGACAATGTTCTAGCTTTCGTTAAGATTTATTCGGCACATACAAACCTTATATGAAGTACATCACGTACCAATAGTGGCGCAATTAGTGATGGTTAAAACATCAAGTCAACAAAATACAACAGTCTAAGTCTGTGGGACAACAATCGATTTTGGTGTTATAACATGTAAATACGAATACTTGATGCATGTATGTCCACGTGAACAGTGTCGTGATGAGTTAAGCAAGTTTGGAAGAAAGCGATCATAGTGTCGGTTTCCTATAACGAGCCCAGCCACAATTAGTTCACGATTTAGAAGGTCCACTACAGATGCTTTATGATGATTGCATTCATCATTGGTCCAGTTTCAAAACCTAAATGACCCTTTTCTTTCTTTCACAAAGGCTAACCACATATTTTTCTTTAAACTGCTTATGGCTTTCTAGCTTAGTGACATCTTAGGGTGAGATAAGTCTTTAGAACTAATAGGTTTTATGTTTGATTCTCACAAGAGGGTTTTCCCATATTTATTGGGTTTCCTCCTGAATTAGTGTATGGGCATTATGCCTAGTGGAGATGGATATGATCGGGTGGTTCGCTAGTGGCACGATAATACTCTAGTGGGTCATAGTAATCCAAATTTGTCGTTAAAAAAACATATTTTTCTTTAAATGATGGGGTCACTGAATATCGTCAAAAATATCTTTTTTATTTTATTCATCAAGTGGCTTTGATGGTTTTCTTTTATCAAGTAATAAAACAAGATCAATGACCCTCAGCCCAAGTGGAGCGCAGTGGTATTCCCAAGTGGAGCGAAGTGGTATGACCATCCCAAAACAATGAGTATAATCAATAGTGACGGTATACGTACTACGTACGTTAATAATGTGAGGGTAAAATTACGGATAAGATTCCCTTTTAGGCATGCATACGTCGTTTGTGAGGGCCCATTTTCCAATGGAACTATTGTCGATAACTAGTTGACGTCACCCGCGCGTTGCGGCGGGATGTTGATTATAAAAGTCTTTAGTATCAATATATGAGATGCGAAAATTCTTAGTTTAGCCAGACTTTTTTTTTTTCATTTTGCTTTATCCGTAGGCTACATGCGCAATTCGTGAATTCTGATTATGTGGTTTTCAATTGTAAATCTATAATAAGTTCAAAAGAAATTGTTTTCTGACCCAAATATGGAAAACTTGTCACGCACAAAAAGCACATAATACATGATTAAAAGTTCATGAATATTTAACATTTTTGGGACATTTGTCATAATGACATGAAATATAAGAAGACTTGTAACATACTTGGATGAGTTGTAAAAGCCAATTCGTCGTAATGAAATGAATTAATAGAATATCCTTATTTCGTACATAAACTCACACCATTAGAAATCCCAGCTTCGTTCTTCATCTGTCTCAAACACACACCCAAACACACCATATACAAACAACTTAAAAACCCACAGAAACTCACACCAGCGTTTTTCTTTGTTGTTGCATACACATGTGACTCGAAATTGTATGTGTAAACATTCGCACCGGAACTAAAAGTTTCAGTTTATTTTGTTTACATTCTAAATTCATTTTAGTCTCCTCTATTTTTTTTTTTTTAATAGCAAACCTTACATACTCCTAAATTACACCAACTAAATACTAATCTACTCCTTGCTTTGGATTGAACCCAAGACCTTCCACTAAGAGGCAAGAGCCTCTATCAAGTGGGCTACCCACACATTGTAAGTCTCCTCTGTTAATATTAAAAAATCAACTTTGGCTTTCGGCCTCCTCCTTTGTCTTCACATACCCAGACTACTTCTTAAATGCATATTTGATGCTTTTTAGTTTAAATGCTAGAACCTTGTCCGGGGTCCCTGAAACCAAAACTCATCAACAAACTTAGCCGCCACCTGTTCCAATTCAGGATCCGAACTCCATGAATTAAAACATATAAAGGGTATCGGGCCGAAGTTCTTAGGGTCACCAATAATGGTTAATGAACAATTGTCCGAAACTCTTTTTGGGAGAGTCGTAGATGCTGTATTCGGCCATAGGTTCCCAAAGTTGACATAGACCCGTTCGTCTCACTTTTTTTCAATAACAAAATGGAGTTGGTAACGTAAATAAATTGAAGATTAAGAATTGGAACAGGGATCGTGGTTTCAAAAACAAATACTGTTTGGTAACAAACAAATACCGGTTAGTCATCGATCAATCTTCACAAATGAATACTCCTATCAATTTGTTGTCTGATGCCTGGACCCAAAATATCAAACTGACGTGGTATGCCGGTAACACTTAGACTGTAATATACAGCGGGGTTTAACCCAACAGTGACAAAATCTCTTTCTTTATCACAGTTCGTGTAGAGGTTTTTCATGAACGGGGGTTCTTTGATCAGAAAAAGTGAATGATATTCATAGTTCTTTAGCACCTGGTATAATATCAAATAAAACTTATGTTTGATGTTTAGTAACATATGTGATTTGAGCCTGCCTATTGAATAAGAAAAGGGGTGATGGATATTAATGAGAGGAAGTTGGTCATTCTTCCCATTAATCATTACACATCGATATTATATAACAAACTAATTAGAGTGCATAAATTGGAATACAGGAGCAGCATAAATTTCAATTAGCATAAGGGTCAGGGGCGTTCAGCATATTTTCTAAAAACTTTTTATAAAAACGAATGAAAATAACTGTCAATTCAAGATAAAATGTAGATGATAGAAACCTAATTTCACTATTTTTTTCTATCATCAACATATGCATGATTCCAAACGACCGTAACTGTTATGATGAAACGCATCCACAAATAATTGTTGTAATCGGTTCAAAACTCCTGATCCGATTATTCATTTTTCAAAGATCATGTAGGATTCCAAATAACCGTCACTTCTATAAGGAAACACTCTGACGGTAACAATTAACAAATTATGCAAAAAAATTCCATCATCAACACAATCATGATTCCAAACAACCATCATTCCGACAATGAAACGCTTATAATAACAAATTAACAAAATCGGAACCTAATTTCACTATATACAGATCACTTACGGATGAAGGATATGTAGGAAAGATTGAAGAATAATTTAGTAATCAAGAACATCAAGTACTTTTATAGTTGCAATCCATAACCACGGGTGTAAAATACATACTGGAAGATTATGTCACTGTCGAGAGATCAGGATTTGAGAGATTAAAGGATTTGGTGAATAAACGTAGATGGCAATGGTGAAATTTGAGATATTGCGGTTTTGATGAAGATACGAAGATGGCGGTGGTGAATCTTGAGGAAGGTGTAAACATATGGAATGGGTTGACATTGCCTGTTAACGTTGCATTGTTTTTTTAATGTTTACTATTTAATTATAAGGTCTAATTAACGATTTGACTTTGCAACCGTCACTTTTTGAAACGCTACTTCGCGAGTTGGTGTTGTAAACGTAAGAATATCAATTGATTTTGGTATGTATAGACATGATGTTTAAACCAAGGGGTGTGACTCAAGTTGGTAATTGTATTAGTATATAATATGTCATACATGATAGAAACATGTAAGTGCAACGTTGAATGGTTGTCGGTGATTCGTCGCTATATATCTCGTCGGTAATCCTCAATAATATCAATCAAAAATAAAATTACTAATGCCTTGATTTCTGACGAAGTATCACTAACAAAAATCCACCGGTGGTGGTACTCTCTACTTCCTGTGGATTGTGTTATTCATTGGTTATCACTTTATTACGGATAGATGTTTTTATTATTTCATTTTCTATTTCTTTTTTGGTTTTTATTGTTATCTATCTGTAATTAACGACCTATCCTGTCTATCGATAAATTATCGTGATTCGTTCATGATACTGGTTTTTCAGTAATGTAACTAATACATCAATTCTATTATAATATCTTTAATAAGGGTTATTGGATTTTAATAATCCTAAGTTTCACCAGTTGGCCGATAATACTCTCAACTTTAAAAATTCCCTCCAATAATCCCAACTTGTAAAAGTTTGGCCGGCATTGATCCTTTTCAAACATATAAGAATTTGGTCTTCTCAGTAGATTCAATTACACCTAGATACTCCTTAATTGATTTAAGTGCACCTATGTTAGAAAAGGATCAATGACGGCCAAACTTTTATAAATTGGGATTATTGGAGGGAATTTTTAAAGTTGGGATTATTATCGGTCAACCGGTGAAACTTAGGATTATTAAAATCCAATATAACCCTTAAAAGATGTAAAAAAGGCGTTTGTGTTAACCCAAGTTAGATCATTTCAAACCGAATTAAAAAGGCCTATTTCAACCCGAATATCTTTTAATCCTTGATTGTACATTCCCATGTTGCTACTGTTAGATTCTTGTATCATGTAGACACATGCATAGTTTAAAAAAAATGTATTGCTTCTATCAACATGTTTATAAAAGCAGGAGCGGATTTGGGTAGAAGAAAGATGGAAGCGGGTCACTTGACCCGCTGCATTTTTTATGTGTACTATATAGTATATACCACCAAATGAGTGAAGTCTTGAAGGTTTTGTAGTTTGCTCAAAGGCCATGTAAATAACGCATACAACTTTTTGGATGATTATTTAATAATATTGTTTTTTAGAAGCATAACTAATGTATTAATTGATCATAAAAGGTTTACTTGACCCTTTTCAATACTAAAAATTGACATATTTCATTTCAACATTAACTGAATGTAGAATGATCGGGTAGACTTTCCAAAAATTACCCTAAAAGGGGAGGCTAAAACTAATTAACCCCATAATTCCACATGATACAAATTCATATAAAAAATAATCCAGTCTCAATTAGAATTTACGTAATGCTCATGGTTTTATCTAAAAACCCATTTACTTGTAAAATATTAAGCATTTTAAGGGCATTTTTATTACTTATAAACAATATTACATTGGACAAGATGGGTTACAGTTCCAACAGCAATGGAACTTTGGCATGAAAGGCACTATGTTAATTACCAGAACTATGAAAGGTCAATATTACCTTAATATAACATTTTATTAAAATTTAAAAATCAAATTTTTAAGATAATGCAAAAAAGTTCAACGGTTTAAACCGGTAAAACTGAATTTACCACTAGCACATAAGACATACCGTTTTCGGGTTTTACCGGCCTTTATTGTACCGGGCCGTGTCCGGTATCCGGTATAATTGGGTGGTTCATACCGGTATTTAAAACACTGAGACATAGTAACATATGGCCAACCGAGCAGGACCATTGGCCTGAATCTCGAACGATGCCTTCAATATCCTGCTGTGAATCTTTCCATAATAACAAGATAAAAAGTGGGGTAATCAAGTTATAAGCAACCCATACACTAAAAACACAGCATAAAAGGGTCAAGAAAGTGCATATATATGCATTTAGTCATTCATCTTGAGTTTACAACACAAAAATCTATACAGAGACGAGTTTTTCTTCACACGAAAATGTAGCAATAGAAACACAAGAAGCCGATACGCGAGAGCCATTAGTGAAAGGATCAACAGGTTTCTCCATTTTGAATATTCATCAGGAGAAACATCATAAACATTTTGAAGCGCTTGGTACCCTGATATTGTCCTAACTTGACCAACCGCAAATGATGTTCCATCATATTCGTTCTCCAACAGACCCTAAAACAAAGCAAAACGACAATATCAATTACTTTCAATTATTTGAAACCGATGAAAGTTGACATCTTTATGTATTATACAGAATTCATATAAATTACTGAACACGAACAGAGGCATGTCCGTGTTTGTTTATTTAACTTTAACCAAACACTAACACAAACACGAACATATAATTGAACACATTTTTTGTTCATGTTCGTTTATTAAGAAATGAGCATGTTCGTGTTCATTTATGTTCGTTTAAAACCTAAACGAACAGTTCACGAACGTAAACGAACATAGACAAACAAACTTAAACGAACATAATTTAACTAACAATAAACAACACATAGAGGATAAACATAGATGAACACAAATGAACATAATTTACTAAACGTAAACGAACATAAAGTAATTTTTTTATATAATTCCATTGGAAAACCCATTTTTATTACTAGAAAGACCGATTACCAATTAGTCATATTTATATAAGTAGTTAGAAAATTCCTTTTATGTTTAATATTTATATAAATATAACTACTTATGTATTTAAATTGAAACGATCATATCACACAAATGAACGAACATAAATGAACACAGATGAACGGACATAAACAAACGTCCCCGAACATAAATGAACGAACAAAACGTGTGGTCATGTTCGTTTGTTTAATTAAATGAACAAAAAATTGTGTTCATGTTCGTGCGTTTATTAAATGAATGAACGAACATAAACGAAACAAGTTCACGAATAGTTCATGAACATTCGGTTCGTTTACAGGCCTATAAATTACTTTCCAAAATTTCAGATATTTTATAAATGTCATATAGGATTTTATATTAATATTTAATAAAATTGAGTTACTGGTTTACAGTATCATAAGCTTGCCTGGATTGAATAAGTGTGGAAAGCAATGTAGGAAACCGGATACATCCAAACGGGCCCCGGCAACGCACTTCGAATTCGGAAGTATCCCGCAGAAAGCATCATCACCGCCTGTAAAACATCATATATATATATATATATATATAATCTTTTTCACGCTTAATTGTTCAGTTTTTTAGCATTTTTATCCTATACAAAGGTGAAAACTCACATGTACAAACACGAGTGTTGTTATACTCCAGAACATATCTTGCAAAGCGGTGACAACAACGAGCACCAGCCCTTCGTTAACCAAGAGGCACATGAAGAAATTGAGCACAAAATACATCATAAAGCTGAAACCGTTTCTAAGCCCCGCGAGAAAATAGAAAACCAGACTTGATGAGATGGAGATTAAGAACAAGAACGGGAAACTCGCCAATATTTGTCCCGTTAAGAAAACTATTCCTCCTGAATGTTGATTTGAATCTTCACAAGCATATACCTGCATTAAATTTATGCGTAGTTTTGTTTGTTATATTTATGTTAAATGGCATTTTATGAGTTACTTTATTGTAAAATTACAAGTATAACAATTACCTTGACCTCCTTCAGTTGTGCGGGTACTCCAACAATGCTTAGGAGTGAAGCAAACGATACGAACACGAAAATTGCAGCAACTCTCGTCTGCAAATAAATGACAAGATTAAAGATTTAAACTTTAAAATTAGAGTAAAATGTCATTTCTGTCCCCGAGGTTTGGCCAGTTTTGCGACTTTCATCCAAAAGTTTGTTTTTCCGCATCTGGATCCAAAAGGTTTAAAATCTTGCCATTTTCATTCGGCTCGTTAACTCTATCCATTTTTCTCCGTTAAGTCAGTGGTATTTCTATCTTTTTTGCTAACTTAAAGGGTAATTCGGTCTTTTTCACTTTATGAAAAAAGACCGAATACCCCTGAAAAAGACCGAATTGCCCTTTAAGTTAACAAAAACAACGGAAATACCCCTTACTTAACGGAGAAAAATGGATGGAGTTAACGAGCCGTACGAAAATGGCAAGATTTTAAATCTTTTGGATCCAGATGCGGAAAAGCAAACCTTTGGACGAATATCGCAAAAGTGGCCAAACCTCAGGGATGAAAATGGCATTTTACTCTTAAAATTATTTCAAAACACAAAGTTACCCGACCCGCACATTTTGACACCTCTAACAACGAGCATTAGGTATTACGGAACTCACCCCGACAAAAGACAATGAATGGCCCAAACCCGAAAAAGAAGTGCCAACACACGATGCAAGAAGCAAGCAAAGAATAAGCCGAAGCCAATAATATTTCCATTCCCGTGACATAACCAACAACGATCTCCACGTTAAGACCGCAATTCTTGTAGCACTGCTTGCCTTCCCTTTGCTTTTGAGAGACGGACCTTCCTGTAATTATAACATGAAAGGATACGTCTTCTTACACCACGCAAATAATTATTATAACATGAAATTATGATATTGAAATCCTTTTTACCCTTTCGGTTAGCTTGAGCATTGTAGCCTCGACTGCTGATGCGTCAGATGAAGATCTATATGTTTCTTCAAGGGTACGGATTGCTACAGCAGTGTCCATATTAATATTTGAGAGATCCCCATTTTCGTCCTGAAAAAAAAAAAAATTCAAAAAAATATATTACTCATTAGGAAAAAAAAAGCCTATACAACTGTAATGTTACAAACAGGAACGGGTCGGTTGGGTTATGTTTCATATAAAACGGGTCACAGTATTTCAGTATAATACCTGCCACGTTTTGCACATTGCAATGATCCTGTCAAAGTCTGTGTTTATCGCACGAAGAAAATGATCAGAAGGACTTTGCATAATTGGGCAAGGAAATCCCGCATTTGAGAAGTGCTGCACAAATATAATGTACTATGTTCAGTAACTACAGAAATGAAATAAACAAAAATGAATTAATATTTTGAGTAAAATGTCCTTTTCGTCCCTGAGGTGTGACCACTTTTGCGACTTTCGTCCAAAGGTTTGTTTTTCCGCATCTGCATCCAAAAGGTTTGCAAAATCTTACCATTTTCATCTAACTCGTTAACTCCATTCATTTTTCTCGTTAAATGAGGGGCATTTCCGTCTTTTTAGACATTTTTAATAAAAACAAAAAACACTATAAGAGATAAAGATCCACCTCTGTTGACTTTCTCCCCACCCAAACCCTTTAATCATCACAAAAAAATGTCTAAAAAGACGAAAATACCCTTGACTTAACGTTAAAAAATGGATGGAGTTAACAAGTTGGATGAAAATGGCAAAATTTCAAACCTTTTGGATCCAGATGCGGAAAAACAAACCTTTGGACGAAAGTTGCAAAAGTAGCCAAACCTCAGGGACGAAGTGACATTTTACTCTAAATTTTTTAAATGTATACCTGCAAACAAGCCAGTGTCTCTCCAAAAAACAGTGTGTTTCCATTTGAAAGAAGACAAATTCGGTCATAAAGACCGAACACTTCCGTGCTACTCTGGTAAATAGTGAAGATTAAGGTGCAACCAGTGCTTGCAAGTCTCTTTAGTGTCACCATCATCAAAAGTGCAGAAACACTGGAAATGGACTAGCGTTACTTACGGGTTAATTAAGGGTTAGGCCTGTAAATGAAACGAACACGAACATGTTTGTGTTCGTTCATTTAACTTTAACCGAACACGAACATATGATCGAACACATTTTTTTGTTCATGTTCGTTTATTAAGAATATAGGCATGTTCGTCTATGTTCGTTCGTTTAAAACCTAAACGAACATAAACAAACAAACTTGAACAAACATAATTTAACAAACAATAAACATATATGAACAAACATAAATGAACATAATTGACTAAACATAAACGAGCATGAAGTAATTTTTTATATAAATTAGTGATTAATTACGATAAATTCCATTGGAAAACCCGTTTTTATTACTAGAAAGCCATTTACCAATTAGTTATATTTATATAAGTAGTTAGAAAGTTCCTTTTATGTTTAATATTTATATAAGTATAACTACTTATGTATTTAAATTGAAACAAACATAAAGGAACATAAATGAACGAACGTTCACGAACATAAATGAACGAACAATTGTTTTCATCTTCGTTCGTTGATTAAATAAACTAACTTCCCGCCGAACAAGTTCACGGACAGTTCATGAATGTTCGGTTCGTTTACAGGTTTGTTAAGGCAAAAGAGTAAATAAGAGCATAAAGATGAAAAATCTGACCTGTCGAGATGGTATAGAGGCTCATCTATAAACAAGACTTGTGGCCTCATCACAAGCTCTCTAGCAATGCTGACTCGTCTTTTTTCACCACTATGCAGTCCCTTCATACAACAATGACCACCTATGAGTTTATTTGCGTACTCACCGAGTGACATGCCGTGAATTGCATCTTCCACTACACTCTTTTTTTGGTAAAAGAATCCAGGAAGTTGAAGTAGCGCTGAATAGTAAAGAAACTCGCGTACGGTTAATGACCCGATAAGTGTGTTTTTTCTCTCAACAAATCCCTATAAATGGAGAAAAGAATTGTCGGTTAGATATTATGAGACCCACAAAACAAAAATGCCAATTTTCCGTGGGATCATTATAATTTATAAACGAATATTGAAAGCCTACATAGGATCCGTATTGCAAGCTTGATTTTGCTCCATTGACATATACTTCACCGTATGTTTTTGCTGAATCATCCAACCTTCCTAAAAGTAAAGTAACAACTTGTTAAAATCTAGTAAAGCTATGTTAGATATTTTAGTGTAATCGGGGGATTGACTTGGTGATCAAAGCGAATAATAATACACATCAAGCAAGTTAGGAGGTGCGGGAGTGCACGCTTGTTTGAGTTATTATTATTCGGAGTATACGGGCGGAGCCCGTACCCTACGGGGGTTCCAAGGGGGCAGCGCCCCCTTGGCGGGGGTCCGGGGGCAGCGCCCCTGGGAGCAGGGTCCAAGGGGCGGCAGCCCCTGGCGGGGTCCAAGGGGCAGAGCCCCTGGCTGGGGTCGAGCTGCCAGAGGCATTTTTAGACAAGAATTAAGGCATTTTTAATGCAATTTTAATTAAAAATTAGAAGATAACTGCCAGAGGCAGTTATCTGTAAACACCCCCAAAACTCGAAAACACAGTTTTGATCATTTTTCTCTGGTTCAATCAATTTCACGCAAAAACACATACTCAGGTTCAATTTCTCGAAATCAGAGTTGTATCCGATTGAATTATTCGGGTGAACCACCGAAATAATTTGATCTGAGAGTGATTACACGCCTCTCTGATCGTCCGGTAAACTGAAATTCCCCAACAAGCTATAGATTGAAATACAGGATTAAACGTTTCCAAGTTTAATTAGCAATTAAAATAACGCACATTACAAGAAAAAGCCGTATGCTACACATGTTTTTTTACCATTTAATCCAACATATTTATCAGAGTTTGCAAAGTTGCACTATAAGGAAAAAACGGTAAGTTGTGGCGTTACATGGTTACTAACTGCATACTTTGGTAAGAATATGATACATTAAATGATTACACATGAGAAAGTTGTTGCACTATATGGTTACAAATTATATATATTGGTAAGGATATACTGCATTAGATATTCAAATACGCATGCCGCATATATGGCTAAAAAGTGAAAATCACATTGCATTTTCTTACGGTTTCACTTAAACGTATGCTACATACCAGAAAGGGCTCTCAATAGCGTTGATTTCCCGGACTTTCCCGGTCCCATAATCACAGTCATCGTGCCAGGTAAAGCATAACCATTCGAACTTTTCACAACCCGATCAGAGTATTTCCGTTTACCCTTTATAGTAACCGTCAAATCTTTCCACACAATACTCGCCCCTGCAATCTTTCTTGCACCCTCCGGAAACGGTGGGGATCGCAGGGACACACTGTTAAGCTTCGAAAGGGACGGTGAAGCAGGGGTTGTGGCGGTGTTAATCGAGTCACCACCACCGCGCTCTTCCACCCTAACACCGACATCTGTATTATGATTATTAATATTTTCCTCCCAATCAGGTGAATCTTCGAACGATATCGGTTGTCTTGAACCACCTGGTTTTCTTAGGTAGAAAAAGTTACTTGATGGTACTCTACTAGGCGGGCTACTAGCTGCAGATGATGATGATTCGTAGTTATCCGAATGAGCCTGTATTTCTTCCATTGTGATATCTAATCTGTAATATCATCAATTCATTTAAAAACCCTGCAACCAGCCATTTTTAAACTATTAAACCCCTTAAATAACATGGCATAAAGTGCAAAAAGTTAAAGAGGATTTTAAACAAACACTTGGTGTGCATAATTATCTTCAATTCATAAAAAGCAACTAGTAACAACTGAAACTCGAATCAAGAAACTCAAGAACATCAAATCATTCCAAATGCTAGCAAGATTATGATTTCTTGACGAAAAAACACTACCAAGAACTGACAAAATTGAATTTTGAGTATAGATAACAAGTGGGTAAGTTGAAGAAACACATTTGAATACGTGAAGAATGAAGAACATAAACTCATACTCACCTGGATCTGAAGAGGGGAAAGTGACTGTTGGAAGACAAAAGAATGAAACACAAATGTTGAGATTGAGTGTTCAAGTGTCATCATATAGTCTTGATTTTGATTGATTTTAACTTTAAATAAAGATTCCTTTGATATTTTCATAAACATCCCTTAATGTTCTTTGTAAGTAACATACACATCCCTTCCCTTTTAGTTAGGTCTATCATTCCGATTAGGGTTTCGGCGAATAGTTTGTGAACGATTTGGCGAGAAGTTCATTAGTTTATTAAACTAGAATTACGACCCGCCGCAATGCGGCGGAGATTCTTTAGTTATAACAAAGTCGATTTATGACGCGCACGTCATGTTGAACCTGTCAAACGGAGAAAAATAGACGAAACGTTAAACCAAAGACGCACGTTGCGATGTGTTAAGTCACAAAATTTAGAACGAAGCATAAAGCGAAAAATTTGCGGAAAACAAAAGCTAGAAAGGACCAAAGCTGAAAGAAAAAAAAGTTGTGAGGATATATTGCAAAAGATAAAAAGTTTTGTGTTAAAAGTAAAAAAAAACAAATAGTTTTGGGTTAAAAATAATTTATGAAATACTTTTGGGTGAAAAGTAAAAAAATCAATATTTTTTTAAAAACCCCCAAAAGCCAACGTTTTAACAACCATATGCATAACCATTTTTTGTTAGAAAAACCCCCAAAGCCAAGATTACCACACATAAGTAAAAAAAATCAAAGTGGTTAAATTGCAAAAGATGGAAACTTTTGAATTAGTAGTGAAAAATCAAATTAATCAAAGGGGTTAAATCGTATAAGATAGAAACTTTTGAATTAGAAGGGAAAAATCAAATTAATCAAAAGGGTTAAATTACCAAAGATTAAAACTTTAAACTTAAATTATCAAAGATTAAAAGTCTAGGGTTAAAAAGGAAACAAAGATTAAACTTAAAACTTAAATTGTTAGACATTAAAACTTTAAGGTTGAAAAGGAAAATTTCCATTTTTTTTTTGAAAAACTCCCTAAGCTTACATTACAACACATGTATGCATAGTTAGGTTGCTTCTTTATAAGAATAAAATAAACGAATATGAATAAGAAATTTCGTTCGTTTAGTTAAATGAACAAACATGAATAGAGACCTTGTTCGTTCATTTATGTTCATGAACATTCGGTAACGTGTTTGTTTGTGTTCGATAGTTCGTTAGTGTTTTTGGTTTTTATATTTTATTTAAGTACTTCAAAACTTCAACAAATAAAATATTAAATAAGTGTTAGTGTATTAAATATTTTGTTCTTGAATGCTTGTTTGTGTTCAATTGTTTCCATTTGTCTTCATGAACATTAGTTTGTACTTATTTGTGTTCATCGACGTTCATTTTCGTCCGTTGCCTAAAGCTAACAAACACACACAAATGAACAAGTACATCTCCTTAACAAACGAGCACAAACATAAGTCTCGTTCGGTTAGTGTTCATGAACAGTTAGTGAACATGTACATTTCTTAACAAGGTCTTGTTCGTGTTCGTTCGGTTCGTTTGCAGCCCTCATTATGATATCCGAATCAAACTCGAAAAACAAATTTGAATGGAATGGAATTATTATTAACCACATAATCTGTTCGATTCATATATATATATTTTAATAAAGTAAACATATATTTATTTTTTTATATATGATTCATATTTCTCTTGTAATTTGGTTTACTACATACAAATTCGGGTAGCAAATGATTCCAGCCTAGCTGGTTCATGCATTGTAAATGAGGGGGAAGGACTCAGGCTCGACTCTTGATCGCACCCGAGTTTTCTACTACAGTGCATTTACTCCAGAGGGTCGGCTCTTGTGGAGGGTGCAACTCCTGCCAAGTGGCAGGAGGCTGGAAATTTTCTCGGGGACAGCATAACGCCCCTCTCGACCAGGCGTGGGCCCGATTAAGACAACATATTCTGGTAATGAGTGGTGGCGGGCCTGCGTCTTGCGGGTGTGAATTAGCCGTCTGTTGTGAAGTTCACCTGTAAAAAAAAAAACAAAAAAAAAATAAAAAAAAAAACATACAAATTCGGGTTTGAATCAGTTTTTCGAATTTATTATCTAAAAATCAAATTTTGAATTAGTGAAAGTTGATTCAACAAACACCCTGTTGTGATCAATAAATTACTAAAAGTTAAATAACGAGTTGTCTAAAGCTATTAATAGGTAAGCAATCTGCATATTTAATTAAAATTTAATTCCGTTCATAAAATGATTAAAATTAAATTTTAAATGTTAACTAAACTAGGTTCGTTGATGTCGCGCGTTGCGGCGAAACGAAGCAAATGACAATATAAAACAAACATTATTCGAAATTGAAGCATGTTGTTTAGAAAAACAAACCGTCATCAGGGATTTGGGTAAATGGGATATCTGGACATTTATTTTCTTGTAGTCACAGCAGCTGGGATATCTGGACGTCAGCGAAGACCCTTTGAACGTCATCAGGGATTTGGGTATTCGACATTGGCGCCATCCGTGGGACATTACAGTCTAACTGGTGTTCCCATTCCGAAACTCCGACGTCGAGATAGCCTATTTCACAAAAAAAAAAACAACATGGCAACGCCACCAAGCTCACGTACCATCCAGACGGTGCAGAACGAACATGATAAGGTTACCGCGGAAGACACAACCCACGAGGAAGGGAACGAAAATCATGTGGAAATTCTGGAAAGGGAGGAAGCCATTACTCCAGATTTTGTCGCCATGCACAGAGAAAAGTTGAAAAAGCACCTTGAGGATCTAGAAAGACAAGAGAAACTCGACAGCCTCAGGGCTAGACTGTCCTTCGACACACCATCCAACCAGGAAGGGGTGGATCCTCAAAGCAAAAACGGTGGCAATGACCCTCTGGAAACTTTCATGACGGCCCTAAGGCAGATGACCTCAGAAGAAAGAGAGGATCTCATTACAGGGAAGAAACAGAAAAGAAAAGAAAAGAAAAGGAGAAGGGGAATCAAAGCAACGATGATTTGGACCAACCTTACCTCCCCCGGGACTTAGCCGAGATCTCAAAGTTTACTAGGAGGATTGCTGAAGCACCCATGCCCCCTAAGACGAAGCTACCTCCGAACTTCGACAGGTACGACGGGACAAGAGATCCTGAGGACCATCTCCACGCTTTCAAAGGTGCTGGACAGCTGGGACAATGGCCCATGCCAGTTTGGTGCCACATGTTTGTGCAAACTCTGACGGAGGGAGCCAGACTCTGGTTTGACACCCCCCCCCCCCCCCCGGAGGAATTGACAGCTATGAAGAGCTAAGTGAGAAGTTTCTGAGGAACTTTGGACAACAAAGGAAAGTGATCAAAAACCCAAACGAGATCATGCACATAAGGCAGAGGGACAACGAGCGGATAGATCAATACATGGAGAGGTTTGGCAAGGAAAGCATGAATATCAAGGACGTCCCCGAGGTCATGAAGATCAGCAGTTTCATAAATGGGTTAAAACACGCACAACTATGTGAGAAGCTGGGGGAGGAATTCCCACACTCGTTTGACAACCTTATGGACAGGGTTAGGGCTTTTGTCAGAGGCAAGGACACGGTAAGCAAAGCTAAAGAAATGGACACCCCGTCCCGGAGAGTCAACCCCACTGCCAAGCCTCCTGAAAAAGGTACTCCTTACTTAAGAAAGCCCGCTGTTGATAGAATGTTGCATGATAGGACGAGGCCCTCATATTCCCCATATAGGCCTCGCGGGAGAAGCCCATTCCCCTATTCTGATAGCTTCACCCCTCTAACCAAAACTTCAAGTGAAATACTAGCCACTGAGAGGGTGAAGAGCTCCTTCCCAAGACCACCACCCATAAAACCGGGGCCAAAGGCACAGCCGAACGAATACTGCGATTTCCATAAGGGCTTCGGTCATAAGATTGATGATTGTATGTATCTAAAGAGAGAAATAGAGGTCGCGGTGAAAACGGGTAAACTGGCTCACTTGGTTAAGGAAATAAAGGAAGGAGGGGACCATAAGGGGAAAGATGTGAGGGAGCCTGGAAGGGCGGATGTAGACATGATTCGGAGGAGGGATGAATTTGAGACCGCCAGAAGTGTAAAGGCCAGAATTCTGGGCTCCCCAGACCGCATGAAAGCTCCCATCGTGATGCCACACCTGGAGGAGAACGAGGTGCAGCTACTCCCCCTTAACATTTCAGCCATAATAGCAGGTCACAAGGTGGCCAGGATACATGTGGACGGAGGAAGCGGGGTAGAGGTGATATATGAGCACTGTTTTCTCAGATTTGACAGAGATGTAAGGGATAGACTCGAGGAGGACTCTATCCCCTTAGTAGGCTTCAAAAACAGTGTGTCACACCCTTTGGGAAAGATCAGGCTCCCATTTACAGTCGGGGTAGGAGATCGAGTCCGAACCATAAATTTGACTTTCACAATGGTCCGAGCACCCTCAAAATACAATGCAATCTTAGGAAGGCCCGGAATTGGAGACCTACAAGCACAGGCATCAACCCCACACGGAGCCTTGGTGTTCCAAACGCCAAAAGGCTTGGCTTGGATGAAATCCGCATATGAAGTCGTTTCTTCTGTCTCTCAGGGAGAGGCATCTGAGAAACCCCAAAAGGATGGAACAGAAGAATGGGTCCTTTGTGACAGGTTCCCGGAGCAGACAGTTAAGGTGGGAAGTCACCTGAGTGACAAGTGCAAAAGTGCTCTCAAGGAGCTGCTTCTCCTCAACATAGATGTGTTTGCATTCCAGCACGGAGACATGACAGGAATCCCAAGAAGCCTGACTGAACATCGGCTCAATACATACACCTGGGTGAAGCCAGTCAAGCAAAAGAAACGGAGCATGGGCCCCAGCAAGAGGAGGGCCACCTGTGAAGAAACCAGGAAGCTGCTCAAAGCTGGAATAGTGAGAGAAGTGAAGTATCCGTCCTGGATTGCTAACCCAGTCATGGTTAAAAAGAAAGACGGGGGGTGGAGGATGTGCATTGACTTTCAAGACCTGAACAAAGCGTGTCCCAAGGACTGCTATCCCCTCCCGGAGATAGACGTCCAAGTAGATTCCTTATCTCAGTACCCCCTAAAGTGCTTCCTAGACACTTACAAAGGATATCATCAAATTCAGATGTCAATGGAGGACGAGGAAAAAACCGCCTTCATCACAGACGAGGGAACATTATGTTATACCAAGATGCCCTTTGGGCTAAAAAATGCGGGGGCCACCTACCAAAGGTTCATGAATGCCCTTTTCAGAGAGCAGCGGAGGAGGAACTTAGAAGTATATGTCGATGACATTGTCATAAAAAGCCTAACCGAGATGGCAATGATAGACGATATAGCGGAAACCATTCGAACCATGCAAGATGTGAATGTGAATATGAAGCTAAACCCCGGGAAGTGCTGCTTCGGGGTAGAATAAGGGAAATTCCTGGGGGTAGTAGTTACTAAGGGTGGAATTAAAGCTAATCCGGAGAAAACTCAAGTGGTAGCTGAAATGCGATCCCCCAGGTCTCTGAAGGACATCCAGCATTTGAACGGGAGGCTAATCGCCCTGAACCGTTTCCTATAAAAGGTAGCCGACATGACTCTTCCCTTCATGAAGGTTCTAAAGGATTGTCTCCAGACAGACAGGTTTAAGTGGACCTCAGAAGCCGAGGCCGCCTTTACAGAAATGAAAGATTACATCTGTAAGGTCCTAACCTTAGCATCCCCAGTACCCGGGGAGGATCTACTTTTGTATATGTCTGCTTCGAAAACGACTATAACTGCGGTTATGATGGTGGAACGGGAAAGAAAACAGATACCAATATACTTCATCAGCAGACTGCAATTATGCCCCTGGAGAATGTGACAACTGGCACAAAACCGGTAATTTCCGTACAATTTAATTAATACTTAATGACTGCAATTATGTACTTAAATGTCAACATTATCTAAATTACATGCTATACTTGTGAATTCATGCACGTTTTATACTACAAGAAATTGCTTTATGCATTAATGATAGCGTTGCGTCAGAAATACTAGTAAACTCACCGGTAAGACACATTGTGTCAACAATTCTTCAGAAAGCAGTCAGACAATAGAATTTGGGCCTAGGTGTAGGTCCAACGTGAAGAATACATTAAAACCCAAGAGTATATACAAGGGTTAACATATTGACTTTCTGGAAGCTAAAATATGCACTAAAAAACACCCGAAACGCACTTTAAATGCAGAATTATGCACAAATCAGCTATAATCAGCTTTTTAACACATAAATATTATGCAGAATTCATGTTTTATTATCCAGAATACCCTCCTAAGTGTTGGGAATTAAAAGGGTCACAAAAGGATACTTAAAGGACACTAAACGGTGCAATTTAGCACTTTAATGAACCGGTATCTAACCGAACAACCGGAGATTACCCGGAACATCAAAATATTACTAGAAGCATTGTTTTAATGTTTCTGAACTAGTTATGGTCCCCGAACACCATAACACCCCTTATAACATAATAACACATCAAGTCCCTAAAATTTACACTTGAAACTAACTTATTTATGAAATTAAAGATTGGAATTTACACATTACCCCCCCCCCCCCCTATATAGTTCACGGTCACCTTAGTGGCCCCACTTTTGATTTTGTAAAATCTTGATAAATCCTTCAAATCTTGCCAAGATATATTTAGATATTGTGGGATCTCTTTAGATATGATGTGATCTTGTGAAAGATTATGTACTATAAGTAAAGCATAAGGGTCAAGACTTTCACACACCACTCAATACCACACCTCCCTTCTCCCTTGCTCCCCACTTACGGCCGTGAGCCACCACCCACACCACCACCACCTTCATCTCATTTCAATCCATTCCAAGTTCTTCACAAGGTGCAAGAAGGTGTTTAAGAAGGTTTAGAGCTTGTGAATCTTGAAGAACCTTCTCCATTTGCTTTTATTTAACCCATTTATCATCTTCAACCTCAAGTGTTCTTCCCTAGCCATTGTGCTAGTTGTAAGCTTCTTATCACTTGTTTACTTCTATTTTGATGGTTAAAAGATGATGAATATTGTTAATCACAAGAACACAAAAGAACATGATCATGATACTTTAACATAAGCTTAAATACATAAGAATACATGTAAATAATGATGATTTGCTTCTTGTTGATTGATTATTAGTGTTAGTGATGTTAGACATCATATGGAAACTACTAGATTGTGATTAAACACATGATCTAGTAAGTTAAGGTGGTGATCTTGTGAAAGACCAAGATCATCATACTTTATGTCTCCATGAACTTGAATAATGAAAGTGATCTTCATATGTAAAGATGATTTAAACAAAATACAAATCTTGTAAATAGATGATTACAAGAATAATTTTCCCAAGAAACCAAGTTTATTTATGAGATTTACAAGTCATGGGTTCTAAGTAAACTAATGATATTTTTAGTGTTTAAACAAGACTAGAAACATGATTGTAACAAGAAAAATACTAAAGAAATATTTTTAGAAAAATCATCTTACAAGTTGTAAATGACTAAATCTTTTAATAAAGTGATTTACAAACAAATAACCATGTTTTTAAGGGTAACTAAACCTACTAAATAACATGGTAAGTTACTACAAGTTTTTACAAAACTTCAAGTTCATGATGTAGTATAACTTACTTGATTTTGACACTCGGTAAGTGTTAAATGAATTGTTGATTGTTGTGATGATTTTAAAAGAAAATAAACACATGTTGAAAACATGGGAAACCTCCATTTTTAGGGGAAACCATGTCAAAATATCTATAAATTTTGACACTAAGAAAAATATAAGTTTTGGTGAAACTTATTCCCTAAAAATTTATCTAAATGCATTTACCAAGGTTTCCCTAATTTTTATGTAAACTTCAAGTTAAGAAATGATGATTTTTTCAAGATAAAAATTGATATTAAGTATGTATATTTTTTAGGAAAATATATATATTTATTGATCACTAAATTTTGTGCTAAGTGTATGTAGTATGTATTATATGTAATAGTGTGTTAAGACTTGAAAATACACTAAATACTCCTAAGGAGTAAAAATACAAAATACACATACAACATGCTTAGACAAATACAAGAGAATATATTTATGAAAATATATTTCTTAATAGATTATGTAACTTAGACAAGTTACGAACTGAAAATGAAGTTTTGGACAAAATACATAACTCGGGTGAAAAATACAAGATACTTATATTTATTTTTGAGAAAATAATATAAGTAAGATACATAGTTAAAAATATAAGTTATTTTTAACAACAAGAACAAATACATAAAAGATGGTGACTTGTACTTGTGCGATACAAGTCTAGTGACTAACGTAAATAAAACACGTATAGGTCACGACGCTATATAAGCAAACCCGGTGAAGTTTACGGCGCAAGAAACGCAAAGTTGTGAGTTCATGCTCCCCCTTTTCTTTTAACTGTTTTCAGTTTTATAACTTCGGGGGTGAAGTACATGTTACTAAATGATTACAGAAAAGTGAGATTATGTCCCCACTTTTAAACTTTTACATACTTTTTAAACTTGGGGAAACTACATGAGTTATGGTATGATGGATACAAAAATGAGGAATGATACTAGAAATAGTGTCTCGAATAGGGTACCAGAAGCACCATTAATCGTGTACATACTAAGACCACAGAACAAAAGATTAGATCTAATGGGTTTTCGGGCAGCCACACTCTTGGTGAAAACTAGTACCAAGTAGTGCTTTTGTGTCTCCGTCGTGAATCGACAACTGCCTATGGTTTGGATTGCTTCCTATGTCGTGTCGAATGTTAATGGCCTTGCAACCCATTAACAATCTCGATACATACATAAATACTTAATTGATACAAATTACATACCATGTTTTCATACAAAGTATACAGCGTTCAATACAAAAATTGCATGAATTCACACCAACATTATGTTGACGATTTTCCAAAAACTCACATGTATTTCAGGTAACTAAAGTGGATGTGCGCGCAGTCTTACTCATGCTCTTGGATGTTGTTTATGTTTATCGTTGAATAAAGTTGTAAACTTTTCAGACAATATGTTGTCTTGTGATGTAAACACTTAAACCATGTTTTCAGTTATGTAATGTTTGGCATTTGAAGTTATTTTTACGAGCATGTAGTATGTTTACCATTCGTATGCAATGAGAACCTTTCATGATCACACCTCGTGCTTCCGCCTTAGAAAGGGGTGTGACAGATTGGTATCAGAGCTGCGACTGTAGTGAACCAGGATTCCTTCTCGAGTCTAGTCTACAATCTCAAGGATCCTTTCATGAAAACAATTTTTCAAAAGTTTTTCATTGCATAAAACTTTCCACGACATCCACTACCTGAAACTGTTTACAAAGAATCAAGAAAAGACACTACGAGACTTAGGTTGCACTGGAGTAGCACTTAACTTTGACTAGAAATTACTTGCAACTATGTGTGATAATTGATATATACATATATTAGAAATAGAATATCTCAGGTACTCGTGACTTTACCTGAAAACAATGGCCTATCTGAAGGAAGTGATACGAGGATGAAACGAACTGTGCGGACTATGCAAGGACTTACATAATTATGGATGCATACATAATTATGGAATTCAGTGCACAAAAACCACAACAAGTCTTGTCACGTATCATAAGAGATTCCTTCAAATACTAGAGAAGGTCAAACGTGAACACCCCTCCCCCAGCCTATTAAATACTCTTTTGGAGTAATGATTTAGGGTATAAAGACAAGAACCGCCAATGTGAAGTAAGATATTTTGTCCTTTACATATATTAAACTTGCACTATGGGGTGATGTAACCCTTATGCATTTTGTTTACTTCGCAAACAATGATGTAACAAGTTGTACCATATGTGTAAAGACACGATGAATATCTTATGACACGCATTTATCTATTTATGCATGCTTGTTGCTGTATGAATTGATTTATACATTTGGCAGATTATTTGATGTCACCTATGTGGTATATGTCTGTGTATATATACTACTACTGTCTCGTATGGCGATATCAAACAAATGTCTAACCCTGTTGTGTTATGTTCCGACAGAACATGGCACCTAGAAGAGCTGTGACCAATCAAGGTTCTGACCAACCCCATCCTCCTCCTCTGCCGAGGACCGCTGAAGAACTAAACGCCCTACTAGAGGAACGGATCTCCGCAGCTATCGCCCAGTACGAGGCGAATCGCACCGAACAAAGTGGAGGACCAAGCAATGCTAGACATAATTGGCAGGGAGACACATCTGGAGGAAGCACAGCTCAAGGCTGCACTTTCAAACAGTTTCTCGACTGCAAACCACTGAACTACGATGGAACTGGAGGTGCAGTGGCATTTGTACGCTGGACGGAGAAGACTGATGCCACTATCTGCATGAGCAAGTGTACCGCGGATCAGCAAGTCACTTTTGCTACGGGGTTGTTTGTTGATGAAGCTTTGACTTGGTGGAATTTGCAAGTCCAGACTCTGGGTGATGATGCTGTGTACGGCATGACGTGGGATGCACTAAAGGAACGGATGAGGGAAAAGTATTGCTCTCGTGCTGAACTCCAAAGGTTGGAGACTGAGTTCTGGCACTTGACCATGGAAGGTGCTGACATTACTGGTTATACTCGAAGGTTCCACGATTTGTCAAGAGTGATCCCCTACATGGTGACTCCCAAATTTAAGCGCGTTGAACGCTACATTTGGGGATTGGCCTCAGAATTTCGCAGCATGGTAACTTCGGCCAAACCTCAAACGATCACTGAGGCTGTAACTCTGGCTGTCAGCCTTACTGAAGACGCTGTTCGTATGAAGAAGTTATCACTGAACCCAACTGAAAAGACCGAGACGCATGCTGAGTCGTCTGGTGACAAGAAAAGGAAGCATGCGAACCTGAATCAAGCAACACGTAACACCAAGGGTTCCAACAACAAGAAGCGCGACCCAAATCCGCCCCAGGAGGTGAAAACTCTTGCAACCATGAATGACGCTCCTGCCAAAAGGTACTTGGGCACTCTGCCCACTTGCAACCAGTGCAAGCGTCATCACGAAGGAGTTTGTCGTATTCCAAAATGCGACAAGTGTGGAAAACTGGGTCACCATACTGAGGATTGTTGGGGAAAAGGAAGGAACGGGAATGGAAACCGCAATGGGGCTGGTAATAGAAACAATGGTGGAAATGGCAATGGCAATGGTAACCGGAATGGTAATGGAGCTGGGCAGAACCAAGGATGCTTTGGTTGTGGAAGCAAGGATCATTTCATAAAAGATTGCCCAAGGGGGAACAATGCTCAGGCCCGGGCATTTGTGATTGGAGCAAAGAACGCACGCGAGGACCCTAATGTGGTCACCGGTACGTTTCTCGTTAACAATCACTTTGCATCCATACTATTTGACACTGGTGCCGATTTTAGCTTCATGTCTGTGGAATTTAAACGTATGCTTGGAATAGAATCTAGTAGATTAGATATTCCTTATTCCATAGAACTAGCCAATGGTAAACTTGTTGAATTGAGCGAAGTTGTTAGAGGTTGTACATTAGAACTTGGTGAGCAAAGATTTATCATCGATCTCTTACCTATTCAATTGGGTAGCTTCGATGTAGTGGTCGGAATGGACTGGTTGTCCAAGAACAAAGCTGAAGTTATTTGTCATGAGAAAATCATTCGCATCCCTCTGACGAAAGATGAAACTCTCATCGTACATGGAGAAAAACAAGACACGCCTCTACGAATCATCAGTTGTATGAAGGCGCAGAAGTGCTTAAGGAAAGGATGTGTTGCCTTCCTGGCACACGTTATAGATAAGAAGGCTGAGGAGCCAAAACTCGAAGACATTCCTGTGGTGAAGGAATTCCCTGATGTTTTTCCCGAAGATCTGCCAGGACTACCTCCGCAACGACAAGTCGAATTCCGTATAGACTTGGTTCTAGGAGCCGCTCCTGTAGCCAAGGCACCCTATCGGCTTGCACCATCCGAAATGCAAGAATTATCTACACAACTCCAGGAGTTGTTGGATAAACGATTCATAAGGCCAAGCTTCTCGCCTTGGGGAGCTCCAGTATTGTTCGTGAAGAAGAAGGATGGAACACTGCGGATGTGTATCGATTACAGAGAACTGAACAAGCTCACAATCAAGAATCGGTACCCACTACCGAGGATTGATGACTTATTTGATCAGCTGCAAGGATCGAGCTACTATTCCAAGATCGACCTTCGATCGGGATACCATCAGTTAAGAATCCAAGAGGAAAGCATGCCAAAGACTGCATTCCGAACGCGTTATAGGCATTACGAATTCCTTGTGATGCCATTTGGACTGACGAACGCGCCAACGGTATTTATGGATCTGATGAACCGCGTATGCAAACCATATCTCGATAAATTCGTGATTGTATTTATCGATGATATCCTGATTTACTCGCGAACGAAAGAAAGACACGAGTAACACCTCAGGACTATTCTGGAACTACTGAAGAAAGAGAAACTTTACGCGAAGTTCTCAAAGTGCGAATTCTGGATTCGCGAAGTACAGTTTCTTGGTCACGTTGTGAACGAGAAGGGCATTCATGTAGACCCATCCAAGATTGAAGCAATTAAGAATTGGGAAGCCCCTAAAACCCTGACTGAAGTTCGACAATTTTTGGGCTTAGCGGGCTATTATCGACGGTTTATTGAGAATTTCTCCAAAATAGCTCAACCGCTGACGACCATTACGCAGAAAGACAAGAAGTACGACTGGGGTGATAAGCAGGAAGAAGCCTTCCAGCTGCTCAAAAATAAGTTATGCGATGCACCGATACTATCCTTACCCGAAGGCACTAAAGACTTCGCGGTATACTGCGACGCTTCGCGTCAAGGTTTTGGCTGTGTGCTCATGCAACGCCAAAAAGTCATCGCTTACGCTTCAAGACAGTTGAAGGTACATGAAAGGAATTATACCACGCACGACTTGGAACTAGGCGCAGTGGTATTCGCCTTGAAGATCTGGCGACACTATTTATATGGCACTCGATGTACAATCTTCACAAATCATAAAAGCCTACAACACATATTTGATCAGAAGGAATTAAATATGCGTCAACGACGTTGGGTCGAATTGCTGAACGATTATGACTATGAGATTAAGTACCATCCTGGAAAGGAAAACGTTGTAGCAGACGCGTTAAGCCGGAAGGAAAGGGTTAAGACCCTAAGGGTTCGAGCATTGGAAATGACTATTCAAACGAACCTCACTACACGCATTCGTGACGCACAACAAGAAGCCCTTAAGATGGAGAATTGTAGAACTGAATACCTCCGAGGTATGCTGAAGAATTTAGTGCCAAACAAAGAGGGAACATTGTACTTTAAGGGGCGTATTTGGGTTTCGCTCTATGGCAGTATTCGAGAAGTCATCCTTAATGAAGCTCACAAGTCAAAATACTCGATCCATCCAGGATCGGACAAAATGTATCAAGACTTGAAGGACTACTATTGGTGGCCGAGACTTAAAAGCGATGTTGCTATTTATGTTGGAAAGTGCCTAACCTGTGCTAAGATTAAGGCTGAATATCAGAAACCATCCGGTCTACTGCAACAACCAGAGATACCCATATGGAAGTGGGAGCAAATCTCGATGGACTTTATAATGAAATTACCCAGGACCCCTAGGGGGCACGACATGATATGGGTGATAGTTGATCGATTGACGAAATCTGCGCATTTACTACCGATCCGAGAGAAGGATAGCACTGGAAAGCTTGCTGAGCTGTACTTGAAAGAAATCGTGGCACGTCATGGAGTGCCTATCTCAATTATTTCAGACAGAGATGGACGTTTTGTCTCGAGGATCTGGAAATCCTTTCAGGAAGCCTTTGGATCTCAACTAGATCAGAGCACGGCCTTCCATCCGCAAACAGACGGTCAGAGCGAACGGACCATACAAACACTGGAAGATATGCTTCGCGCATGTGTTATGGATCTAGGCGGCAGCTGGGATACTCACCTACCAGTAGTTGAGTTTTCATACAATAACAGTTATCATACGAGCATAAAAGCCGCACCGTTCAAAGCTCTGTATGGCCGCAAGTGCCGCTCGCCATTATGTTGGGCAGATGACGTGCTGTCGTGGTACACGCAAATTTAATCCCAATAACAACTATAGATAGTGGTAAATGGGTATCGAACTCAGGGAGTATGTGGAAAATATGTCGATTACGTAGCTTTGCACTTAAACTAAAATTAACCTAATTTGCAGAAAGTAAAGATCACTAATTGGATTGTTTGGTTTTAAAACTAAAATTAACTAAATAACTTCAAATCAAAGGTTGGTTGTAAAGCAGATTAGGAAAACAATGACCATCTTAGGATTCAGTTTCTTTTGACAATTGTGTGAAATTCCAACTAGAAAGAGTTACATAGACATAACTCGTGCATGAATAATCGAAGTGATAAAAGGGAACAAAGTACTCGGATTATATAAACGCGAGGTTGTTTCCCGATGATCAATTAATCAATAACCAACCCTAACCCTTCCCGTGATATCTCGATTGCCAACGGCACCAAGAACGTACGATTGAGACTAGAAATTGCACTATCAATTAACAAGCTACAAACAATTATGCATACACCATGATAATCAAGCAAACACAAGTTATCATTCTAGAAATAACGGAATAAACACACAAAAGTTTAGAGAAACCTTCACCTAAGATGATCACCACAAGTTTAGCCGGACATTGTTCGGTTGATCATCATAACATTAAAAGTCAAGTTCATAAGAATAAAAAACAAGCACCAAATGTTTAGAATTGTTTCCAACCAACAAGAACTAGCCAAAATCGCCCCCTCAGTGCAGAGAAACTGTCCAATGATGAGATAATGTGAAAAGGCACCCAAAAACTGATTTAATGAAGGCAGTTACGAAGTTGTACGCAGACTCCACCGTAAGTTACGGTGGTCATCAAACATTTACGATGACTGGAGCCTGAGTTACGGTGGAATTTGCTGATTTTTCAGGGCCACCGTAAATTACGGTGGCCACCGTAATTTACGGTGGAGCCCTGACTTGTGTGTTTTGTTTCTTCATTCCTCCCACGCACGACCCGTTCATCTCCAAAACGTCCAAAGCTGCGTTTATCCCTTTTTAGCTCCCGAACCGCACCTGAAACATAAGCAACCGTAGTCATCTAATTCAAGATAATTACGCGATTAAGTGAAGGATAAATCCGTCTTTTAACATCATTAAGGGTTGTCCTATGGACCACCCGTCACATCCCCATACTTAACCGTTGCTTGTCCCAAGCAACTCATCAAACCGTTTTCAAAACAAGTGATCAATGTAAACCAAGCATAAACATGTAGTCCTTTTACTAACCCTTTTTAACACCCAAAATAACGCACCCCTCGCTATGTCTCTCCTCTCGGTAAAAAGTAAGCACTAGCAAATGTAAGCTAGACACACAAAGGCTAACGGGCGGTTGCACAACTATAGGCTTGTACCTAAATCAATCCTTCTCCTAGCAAGTGCCAAACATGAATGCAAATCAAAGGGGCTTTTAAGGTTGTAACGTGGCTAGGTGTACGGATAGGAAATGGAATATATATGAAGTAGCGAAAACTTAACCTGGTCTTTTTATTACACAAAGAACAAACAAACAACTACCAAACTAAACTACCATATACAAGATAACTAAACATCAATTTTTTTCATTTTTCATTGCTTTTTCTCACTTTTTTTTTCTGTTTTTTTTTCGAGACAAACATAATAACTTTCAACATAATATCAAATAAAATTACATAATACTAAACAATCACTAACACTATAAGACCGGGTCAAGTCGGGTAGATTTTTAGGTAACTAGCTAATGGGTAACAAACGATAGGCTTTTAGGCACAAAATTGGGCAACTAAATGTCCAAACCCCCACCCCTCTCGCAACCATGCTCATATATATAACTTATGAGGTCCAACCCCCCAAATCCCACACTCGCACACACTAAAAACGAGGCTACCTAAATGCCCTTATCCTTTTCACATTCATGTCTAACTAAGGACTCAAACCGTATCAAGGCACAAGTTCTAATGCACCCCCACCCGTAGCCACTCTCATCAAAGATAAGTATTATTTATTTACATGTGTGGCTTCAACTCTCACCAAGAATAAAAGGGGTATCAAGGGTTGCCGGTGCATCAATTGGGGGATCTAGGGTGTTCAAATTCTCACATCGTTTCGCTTGATTTAAAAATTGTTCTTTTCAAAATCTTCAAAAATTTTCCGTCATCCCCACATTTGGGATACATTGACCCCAATGTATGGTTTTAGGAGGATTTGATCACTAAACAACTTTCACATCATCTAAAAGCTCAATACTCAAACCACAAATTTCTTTTTGGATTTTTTTTTTTTGTGTTTTTAATTTTTTTCAAAAACATATAAGAATTACCCTACCCCCTCAAAAATCCCGTGTTGTCCTCAACACAATGTTAGAGCAATTCGTGACCCGAATGTCCCCACACTTGTTTAAAACACAAGATTCAAGTGAGTACGGTAAACATGCAAACTATACAAAACAAACAAAATGAAATGCTAACTATTTACACTACCAAACCTGGGCCTCTCATGGTTGCTCATCGTCGACCGGGCGTAAAATGTAGCCCGCTTTGTCAAGCTCCAAGTTGTTGATGTCGTTCCCTTCCAAGTATGGCTTCAACCGGTGACCGTTCACCGTTTGTTGTTTCAGTGTTTGCTCATCTTGGATATCTACATCACCAAACCTCCCAACTCTCTGAACGACATACGGGCCCATCCATTTGCTCTTAAGATTGCCCGCAAACATGTTGAGTCTTGAATTGTACAACCAAACCTTTTAACCCACTTCAAAGGTTTTCTTCCTCAACTTCGCATCGTGTACTTTCTTGAGCTTGTCTTTATAAGCCAATGCACATTCATATGCCTCATCTCTAATCTCTTCTATCTCGCTCAATTGCAACTTTCTCATCTTTCCCGCCTCGTCATAATCCACGTTTACCGTCTTAATTGCCCAATGTGCCCGATGCGCTAACTCCATTGGTAAGTGACAGCCCTTTCCATAAACCATCCGGTAAGGTGTTGTGCCAATCGGAGTTTTGTAGGCCGTTCGATATGCCCACAACGCATCGTCTAACTTGCTTGACCAATCCTTCCTATCCGTTCTAACCGTCTTCATGAGAATTTCTTTGATTTGACGGTTGGACACTTCGACTTGTCCACTCGTTTGCGGATGGTAAGGTGTGGCAATCCGGTGATTCACGCTATACCTCTTCAACAATTTCCCAAAATTAAAGTTTTTGAAATGGGAACCACCATCACTTATAATAACGCACGGAATACCAAAACGAGAGAAGATGTTGGATTGAACAAATTTACAAACAACCGAGTGACCGTTTGTGCGTGTTGCAATAGCTTCAATCCACTTTGATACGTAATCCACCGCTACCAAAATATATAGGAATCCATTCGAATTCGGGAAGGGACCCATAAAGTCAATACCCCATACATCAAATATTTCAACAACCAAGATTGGTTGTAATGGCATCTCATCCCTCTTCGATATGCTTCCCATCTTTTGACAATTCACGCAATTGCTTGCAAACTCACATGCGTCTTTGAAAATTGTGGACCAATAAAACCCACATGAGAGAACCCGGTAACCCGTTTTATGCCCACTAAAGTGACCTCCACATGCGGATGAGTGGGCATGAGTCAAAATTTCCATCACCTCCGTTTCGGGCACACACCTCCGAATAACTTGATCCGGCCCAATCTTGAAAAGATCCGGTTCATCCCAAATGTATTGCTTCACTTGAACCACAAATTGTTGTCGTCGCTTCTTGGTCCAATGACTTGGGATGGCACCCGTGGCTAAGTAATTTACATAATGAGCATACCACGGTGTAACAAAGGTGGAAACGGCTAAAAGTTGCTCGTCGGGAAAACTATCATTTATTTCACTAACATCGTCAATTCCTTCAACCGGAATCCGAGACAAATGATCCGCCACTACGTTCTCACTTCCCTTTTTGTCTCGAATTTCCAAATCAAACTCTTGCAACAACAATACCCACCGAATCAAACGGGGCTTCGCATCCTTCTTCTCCATCAAATATCGGACCGCACTATGATCCGAATAAACCACCACCTTGCTCCCCCAAATATACGCACGAAACTTATCCAAAGCATACACCACCGCTAATAACTCCTTTTCGGTTGTGGTGTAATTGAGTTGCGCCTCGGATAAAGTCTTGCTTGCATAATAAATCTCTACCGGCTTCTTGTCAACCCGTTGACCCAAAACTGCACCAATAGTAGTGTCGCTTGCATCACACATAATCTCGAACGGCTTTGACCAATCCGGTGGTTGCAAAATAGGAGCTTTGACCAAGTGTTCCTTCAAAACAGTGAAAGCTTGCATACACTCATTAGTAAAATCAAATGGGACATCTTTTAATAACAAATTGCATAAAGGTTTGGTGATAACACTAAAACCTTTTATGAAACGTCTATAGAAACCCGCATGTCCCAAAAATGACCTTACACCCTTAACATTTTTCGGAGGTGGCAAAGATGCTATTACCCGTATTTTTGCCTTATCCACCTCCATTCCCCTTTCCGAAATTACATGACCCAACACAATGCCCTCTTGCACCATAAAGTGACTTTTCTCCCAACTAAGCACTAAATTTTTCTCAACACATCTTTTTAAAACTTTTTGTAATTCGTTGAGACAAGATTCAAAACTAGTGCCAAAGATGGAAAAGTCATCCATAAACACTTCAAGCGACTCTCCAACCATGTCCGAGAAAATACTCATCATACATCGTTGGAAAGTTGCCGGTGCATTACACAAGCCAAATGGCATTCGCCGAAAGGCAAAGGTGCCATATGGACAAGTGAAGGTGGTCTTGTGTTGGTCATCCGGGTGTATTGCTATTTGATTGTAACCCGAATACCCGTCCAAAAAGCAGTAATATTTTTGACCCGATAATTTTTCAATAATTTGGTCAATAAAAGGCAACGGGAAATGGTCCTTAGAAGTGGTGGCATTCAATTTTCGGTAGTCAATACATACACGCCACCCAGTGACCGATCAGGTGGCAATTTGTTCACCATTTTCGTCCTTGACTACTTGAATACCGGCCTTCTTAGGCACAACTTGGGTGGGACTCACCCAAGCACTATCCGAAATCGGATAGATGATTCTCGCGTCCAACCATTTGATTACCTCTTTTTTTACTACCTCCCTTAGGTTCGGATTCAATCGCCTTTGAGCTTCTCGTGTTGGTTTGGCATCTTCGGTGGTAATAATTTTGTGCATGACGATTGATGGACTAATTCCTTTGAGATCGGCAATCGTCCATCCAATAGCTCCCTTGTTTTCTCTCAAAACTTCCAACAATGCTTGCTCTTGCGCCAACTCTAGATTAGAGGCAATAATGACCGGTAGAGTGTCATTATCCCTATGAAAGCATACTTTAAGTGGCTCGGCAAGTCTTTGAGTTCCAACTGCTGTGGTTCTTCTAATGATGGTTTTGTACCCGAGCTAATTTCCACCGGTAAGCCTTCAAATTGGTGCGTCCATGGCGGTCGACCTTCTTTCAAGGCCATTGCATCTTGTTTTTCCTCTTCAACCCGTAGTGCATAAGCATGTACCTGTTCAGAAAAATCACACAAACAAATATCCATACCATCCTCCTCATACTCATGCGGTTTGCATCCGTCAACTATATCTGCCATGAAACACTCATCAACACCATTAGCATTAGAATTGTTAGTAAAAACATTCAAACGCATTTTTTGATTCCCAAAAGTCATATCGACTGTACCAAATCTACAATCGATCACTGCATGTGCGGTGCTCAAAAATGGCCGACCCAAAATTACATTTTGTTGTTGCTTTGGGTCCGCGGACGAGTAGTCCAAAACTAGAAAGTCAACCGGGTAATAAAATTCATCAATTTTAACAATTACATTTTGAACCATCCCTCGAGGTAGCTTATGAGACAAATCGGCCAAAACAACCGTTGTCTCCACCCTAGCTAACGGACCAAAGTCATATTGGTCATATAAGCCCCCCGGTAAAATACTAACTCCGGCTCCAAGATCTAGTAACGCCTTCGCCATTTGAAAATTACCAACTTGAATGTTAATTAATGGCGTGCCCGGATCTTGAAGCTTAGGAGGAAGCTCCCCATTCAAAACTGCACTCACTTACCCGGTTAAATCTACCCGCTTAGGCATTTTCTTCTTTTATTGCCTTTTTTGTGTGCATAATTCCTTAAGGAATTTAGCATAAGCGGGTACTTGTTTTATTGCATCAAGTAGTGGAAGATTAATTTTCACTTGTTTAAACATGTCCCACAACTCTTCTTTTTGGGGACCTCTTGATGCAATAAAATTTTTCTTTCCCGGGTCAAGTAAAGCCGATGGAAACGGGACTTGACTCGGTTCACCCTCAACTTTTTCACTTTTCTCATTTTCACCCAACCCCGGTTTATTAACATTTGACTCTTTAGGTTTAACCGGTGAAACTTCATCATCACTATCATTACCCGTGATGTCCTCAACTACCCCCTCAACCAATTCAGGTGACAAATTGGCTTTAAATTCTTTTCCACTTCTTAAAACACTAACATGATGAACATTAACATTACCTCGTGACGAACCATGTGATGGATTTACCTTGGTATCGCTAGGAAGTTGACCTTTGTTTTTCTTCAATTCCGCCACATCGGTTACCAATTGACCCATTTGGGTTGTTAGTGATTGGATGCTTTTGTCACGAACCTCATCCTTTTGCATTCGAACTTCATCGAGTTGGTTCCGTTTTTGCATCTCCGCTTGCATGCTTTTTAGCATTTCCATCATCTCATTTCCACCCGAAGACCCCCTTGTTCTTGACCCGTTTGATATTGCTTTTGATACCCTTGGTTGTTCCCACCTCGATATCCACTTTGATTGTTGTAAGGTTGGCGCGAACCAAAGTTACCTTGGCTACCTTGAAAGTTCGGGTTAGCTTGATTTGAAGGGTTCCCATACCAAAAATTTGGGTGGTTCCTCAACCCGGGGTGGTAGGTATTAGAATTCATGTTGTTGTAATTTCTACCACCCCCTCCTTGACCTTGAACCACATGCACTTCTTCATATTGCCCTTCCACCATTCCTTGGCAATTTTCAGCCGCATGACCTATTTCATTACACACTGCACAAACATCATAAATTTGGTTAGTGGTTTGAACATTACCATCTTCTATTGCGTGCACTTGAGGTAGGGCAATGGCCGGTCGTGCTCTCCTCGATGCTTGAGCTTTCCTCTTTGAAGTAATTGTCATTTGCTCCAAAAACTCCCAATCGTCATTCTCATAGTTTGTGCCAAAGGTCCCACCGGTAATAGACATTAAGTCGCAAGCATCTTCGGCACTCAACCCCTCATGAAAGGCATTCATTAACTCCCAAAGTTCAATTCCATGATGCGGACAATTCTTGATCATCATGTTAAAACGCTCAAAGGCTTCATGAAACATTTCGCCTTGTTGTTGTTGAAAACTCATCAACCCCTTCCTAGCATCGTTAGTCTTTTGAGTGGTGTAAAATTCGTCTAGGAAAATTTGTTGCATCTCCGCCCAAGTATAAATAGATGTTGAAGGCAAAGTGTAGAACCACTTCTTTGCCTTGTCCTCCAAAGAAAATTGAAACATGACTAACTTGACATCATCAGCCGAAAAACCTTGACTCCCAAGAGTATTGCAAATTGAGTCATAGGCCTCCAAATGAAAATACGGTTCCTCCGTTGCTAGCCCTTTATATTTCGGCAAACTTTGCAAAGAATTTGTTCTTACTTCAAAGGTCCTCCCTTGATCATTGTGAGGAATAACTACCGGTGAGGGATTTTGAGTGATTAACGGCCTAAAATGCGCTTCAATTCCTCTCGCATGTTCTCTAAGATGCCTTCTTGGCACCCCCAACCTAACCCTTGGTCGAACAGGACCCATTGGCCTTGGTATATGCCCTTGTGGTGCGAATGGTTGTTGAAATTACTGTTGCGGCATCGGTTGGTGTTGAATCGGCCTTTGGAATTGTAGTTGTACATTTTGTGGGCGAACTTGTTGCAATGGTGTAGGGCGTTGCACTTGTAGCCCTTGTGGTCTTGGCCGAATATGTTGTGGTATGAGCTGTTGTTGTTGTGGCATTCCACCTACACTTGCCATCCCTTGAGATTGGCCTTGCACATAACCAAACTCTCCTTGATCACCATAACCCCCATAAGCATACCCGTCCTCATCATAACCCTCAAAATCTTCATAACCTTCCTCATATCCATCTCCCCTATACCCGAAGATTGCCCAAATGGAAGGGTAGAGTATTGAAAACCTGATTGGTTCGATGGTCTGAATGTTGAAGTAGCATGGACAATGGTTGAATTTGGTGTTATTGAATAATGGGAAGATGATTGACCCGTAGATGGAGGAAAGAAGTGTGATAAAGGTGGGATTGTGGCTGAAGGACTAAAGGTAAGATTGGGTTCAACTTGAGTAGTAATCGGTTGTGTGGTGTTGGTTGGTGTAGTGTCATGAGGTGGAGTAGGAATTATAGTGGAGTTTGGTATAGTGGTGTTTGGTGATGGTTGTGTGGAAGTAGGTCTGAATAATGAGGTCGTTTGACCCGTTGTGGGTGGTATTTGAGATTCTTGCATGATGTTTCGTGGTGTGATGGGTGATGTAGGTGAACCAATAATTCTGTTTTCTCGTACTAAAACTCTATTTTGCCTTGGTGTTCTTTCGATCTCCGGATCAAATGACAATGGTGACGCTTTGTGAGAGCCTCTAGTATGCATGCACCTGTAGAACCTGCACACTAAACACACCAGTGTAAACCCGAAAATAACAAAGCAAAACTAACAAACTAACACACGTTGCGCACTACTCCCCGACAACGGCGCCAAAATTTGACGTGCTGTCGTGGTACACGCAAATTAAATCCCAATAACAACTATAGATAGTGGTAAATGGGTATCGAACTCAGGGAGTATGTGGAAAATATGTCGATTACGTAGCTTTGCACTTAAACTAAAATTAACCTAATTTGCAGAAAGTAAAGATCACTAATTGGATTGTTTGGTTTTAAAACTAAAATTAACTAAATAACTTCAAATCAAAGGTTGGTTGTAAAGCAGATTAGGAAAACAATGACCATCTTAGGATTCAGTTTCTTTTGACAATTGTGTGAAATTCCAACTAGAAAGAGTTACATAGACATAACTCGTGCATGAATAATCGAAGTGATAAAAGGGAACAAAGTACTCGGATTATATAAACGCGAGGTTGTTTCCCGATGATCAATTAATCAATAACCAACCCTAACCCTTCCCGTGATATCTCGATTGCCAACGGCACCAAGAACGTACGATTGAGACTAGAAATTGCACTATCAATTAACAAGCTACAAACAATTATGCATACACCATGATAATCAAGCAAACACAAGTTATCATTCTAGAAATAACGGAATAAACACACAAAAGTTTAGAGAAACCTTCACCTAAGATGATCACCACAAGTTTAGCCGGACATTGTTCGGTTGATCATCATAACATTAAAAGTCAAGTTCATAAGAATAAAAAACAAGCACCAAATGTTTAGAATTGTTTCCAACCAACAAGAACTAGCCAAAATCGCCCCCTCAGTGCAGAGAAACTGTCCAATGATGAGATAATGTGAAAAGGCACCCAAAAACTGATTTAATGAAGGCAGTTACGAAGTTGTGCGCAGACTCCACCGTAACTTACGGTGCCACCGTAAGTTACGGTGGTCATCAAACATTTACGGTGACTGGAGCCTGAGTTACGGTGGAATTTGCTGATTTTTCAGGGCCACCGTAAATTACGGTGGCCACCGTAATTTACGGTGGAGCCCTGACTTGTGTGTCTTGTTTCTTCATTCCTCCCATGCACGACCCATTCATCTCCAAACCGTCCAAAGCTGCGTTTATCCCTTTTTAGCTCCCGAACCGCACCTGAAACATAAGCAACCGTAGTCATCTACTTCAAGATAATTACGCGATTAAGTGAAGGATAAATCCATCTTTTAACATCATTAAGGGTTGTCCTATGGACCACCGCTGGAGACAAACGTATGGTTGGTCTTGAACTTGTGCAAGAGACAACCGAAAAAATCATGCAGATCCGAGAGCGTATTAAGGCGGCTCGAGATCGACAAAAGAGCTACGCTGACCAAAGACGGAAACCATTGGAGTTCGAAGTGGGAGACAAAGTTTTGTTGAAAGTCTTGCCCTGGAAGGGCGTTGTAAGATTCGGAAAACGTGGAAAGCTGAATCCACGATACATCGGACCATTCAAGATCTTAGAAAGAATTGGTACCGTGGCATACAAGTTGGAATTACCAGAAGAACTTAACGGAGTACATGATACGTTTCATGTATCCAACCTCAAGAAGAGTCCAACATAAGAAACAGTGATCATCCCTGCGGATGAAGTGCATATTGATGACACCCTCCGATTTACAGAACAACCCGTTAAGGTTACAGACAGGAAAGTCAACATAACCCAAAGGAGTAGTGTCAAGCTTGTCAAAGTATGTTGGAACTCTAAGCACGGACCCGAGTACACGTGGGAACGTGAAGACCAGTTTAAAGAAAAGTACCCCCACCTGTTCAAGAAAACTCCTGCGAGAGATAGATCAGCCTGAATTTCGGGACGAAATTCTTTTAACAGGGGGAGACTGTGACAACTGGCACAAAACCGGTAATTTCCGTACAATTTAATTAATACTTAATGACTGCAATTATGTGCTTAAATGTCAACATTATCTAAATTACATGCTATACTTGTGAATTCATGCACGTTTTATACTACAAGAAATTGCTTTATGCTTTAATGATAGCGTTGCGTTAGAAATCGTAGTAAACTCACCGGTAAGACACATTGTGTCAACAATTCTGCAGAAAGTAGTCAGACAATAGAATTGGGGCCTAGGTGTAGGTCCAACGTCAAGAATACATTAAAACCCAAGAGTATATACAAGGGTTAACATATAGACTTTCCGGAAGCTAAAATATGCACTAAAAAGCACCCGAAACGCACTTTAAATGCAGAATTATGCACAAATCAGCTATAATCAGCTTTTTAACACATAAATATTATGCAGAATTCATGTTTTATTATCCAGAATACCCTCCTAAGTGTTGGGAATTAAAAGGGTCACAAAAGGATACTTAAAGGACACTAAACGGTGCAATTTAGCACTTTAATGAACCGGTATCTAACCGAACAACCGGAGATTACCCGGAACATCAAAATATTACTAGAAGCATTGTTTTAATGTTTCTGAACTAGTTATGGTCCCCGAACACCATAACACCCCTTATAACATAATAACACATCAAGTCCCTAAAATTTACACTTGAAACTAACTTATTTATGAAATTAAAGATTGGAATTTACACATTACCCCCCCCCCCCTATATAGTTCACGGTCACCTTAGTGGCCCCACTTTTGATTTTGTAAAATCTTGCTAAATCCTTCAAATCTTGCCAAGATATATTTAGATATTGTGGGATCTCTTTAGATATGATGTGATCTTGTGAAAGATTATGTACTATAAGTAAAGCATAAGGGTTAAGACTTTCACACACCACTCAATACCACACCTCCCTTCTCCCTTGCTCCCCACTTACGGCCGTGAGCCACCACCCACACCACCACCACCTTCATCTCATTTCAATCCATTCCAAGTTCTTCACAAGGTGCAAGAAGGTGTTTAAGAAGGTTTAGAGCTTGTGAATCTTGAAGAACCTTCTCCATTTGCTTTTATTTAACCCATTTATCATCTTCAACCTCAAGTGTTCTTCCCTAGCCATTGTGCTAGTTGTAAGCTTCTTATCACTTGTTTACTTCTATTTTGATGGTTAAAAGATGATGAATATTGTTAATCACAAGAACACAAAAGAACATGATCATGATACTTTAACATAAGCTTAAATACATAAGAATACATGTAAATAATGATGATTTGCTTCTTGTTGATTGATTATTAGTGTTAGTGATGTTAGACATCATATGGAAACTACTAGATTGTGATTAAACACATGATCTAGTAAGTTAAGGTGGTGATCTTGTGAAAGACCAAGATCATCATACTTTATGTCTCCATGAACTTGAATAATGAAAGTGATCTTCATATGTAAAGATGATTTAAACAAAATACAAATCTTGTAAATAGATGATTACAAGAATAATTTTCCCAAGAAACCAAGTTTATTTATGAGATTTACAAGTCATGGGTTCTAAGTAAACTAATGATATTTTTAGTGTTTAAACAAGACTAGAAACATGATTGTAACAAGAAAAATACTAAAGAAATATTTTTAGAAAAATCATCTTACAAGTTGTAAATGACTAAATCTTTTAATAAAGTGATTTACAAACAAATAACCATGTTTTTAAGGGTAACTAAACCTACTAAATAACATGGTAAGTTACTACAAGTTTTTACAAAACTTCAAGTTCATGATGTAGTATAACTTACTTGATTTTGACACTCGGTAAGTGTTAAATGAATTGTTGATTGTTGTGATGATTTTAAAAGAAAATAAACACATGTTGAAAACATGGGAAACCTCCATTTTTAGGGGAAACCATGTCAAAATATCTATAAATTTTGACACTAAGAAAAATATAAGTTTTGGTGAAACTTATTCCCTAAAAATTTATCTAAATGCATTTACCAAGGTTTCCCTAATTTTTATGTAAACTTCAAGTTAAGAAATGATGATTTTTTCAAGATAAAAATTGATATTAAGTATGTATATTTTTTAGGAAAATATATATATTTATTGATCACTAAATTTTGTGCTAAGTGTATGTAGTATGTATTATATGTAATAGTGTGTTAAGACTTGAAAATACACTAAATACTCCTAAGGAGTAAAAATACAAAATACACATACAACATGCTTAGACAAATACAAGAGAATATATTTATGAAAATATATTTCTTAATAGATTATGTAACTTAGACAAGTTACGAACTGAAAATGAAGTTTTGGACAAAATACATAACTCGGGTGAAAAATACAAGATACTTATATTTATTTTTGAGAAAATAATATAAGTAAGATACATAGTTAAAAATATAAGTTATTTTTAACAACAAGAACAAATACATAAAAGATGGTGACTTGTACTTGTGCGATACAAGTCTAGTGACTAACGTAAATAAAACACGTATAGGTCACGACGCTATATAAGCAAACCCGGTGAAGTTTACGGCGCAAGAAACGCAAAGTTGTGAGTTCATGCTCCCCCTTTTCTTTTAACTGTTTTCAGTTTTATAACTTCGGGGGTGAAGTACATGTTACTAAATGATTACAGAAAAGTGAGATTATGTCCCCACTTTTAAACTTTTACATACTTTTTAAACTTGGGGAAACTACATGAGTTATGGTATGATGGATACAAAAATGAGGAATGATACTAGAAATAGTGTCTCGAATAGGGTACCAGAAGCACCATTAATCGTGTACATACTAAGACCGCAGAACAAAAGATTAGATCTAATGGGTTTTCGGGCAGCCACACTCTTGGTGAAAACTAGTACCAAGTAGTGCTTTTGTGTCTCCGTCGTGAATCGACAACTGCCTATGGTTTGGATTGCTTCCTATGTCGTGTCGAATGTTAATGGCCTTGCAACCCATTAACAATCTCGATACATACATAAATACTTAATTGATACAAATTACATACCATGTTTTCATACAAAGTATACAGCGTTCAATACAAAAATTGCATGAATTCACACCAACATTATGTTGACGATTTTACAAAAACTCACATGTATTTCAGGTAACTAAAGTGGATGTGCGCACAGTCTTACTCATACTCTTGGATGTTGTTTATGTTTATCGTTGAATAAAGTTGTAAACTTTTCGGACAATATGCTGTCTTGTGATGTAAACACTTAAACCATGTTTTCAGTTATGTAATGTTTGGCATTTGAAGTTATTTTTACGAGCATGTACTATGTTTACCATTCGTATGCAATGAGAACCTTTCATGATCACACCTCGTGCTTCCGCCTTAGAAAGGGGTGTGACAGAGAAGTTAGCTTTAGCTCTTGTTTTTGCATCTCGGAGACTTAGAAGGTATTTCCAAGGGCACAAGGTCACCTTGATGACGGATCAACCACTCCAAAAAGTGTTAAGGAGCCCAGAGTTGTCGGGCCGACTAGCCAAGTGGGCAGTAGAGCTGGGGGAACACTCCTTGGAGTTCAAACCCAGGACAGCCATGAAGGGACAAATACTGGCCGACTTCTTGGCAAAAGTCCGTGAGGATGAAGAAAAAGAGCTTTTAAAATGGGAAGCCTTGGAAAGGGAAGAAAAAGAGAGGGAAGACGAGGCTGTGTGGAAACTACTCACAGATCGGGCCTCCAGCGAAGAGGGTAGCGGAGCGGGCATTACGTTGATAAGTCCTGAAGGAGTTGAGCTAACCTACGCCATCAGGCTAGACTTTGAAAATACCAACAACACCGCAGAGTACGAAGCCCTTTTAGTAGGGATGAGGCCAGCCAAAAAGATGAAAGAAAAACATGTGGAGGCCAGTACAGACTCACAGTTAGTGGTCAAGCAATGCCAAGGAGAATACGAGGCCAAAGATAGCACAATGGCTCAATATGTGGCAAAGGTAAAGGAAACAGCCAAGGCTTTCCGGACCTTCAAGCTAGAGTATATACCCCGCGGGAGAAACAGGAAATCCGATGCCCTCAGCAAACTGGCATCCGTGGCATTCGACCATCTAGCAAGAGAAGTCAAAGTGGAAGTCCTGACGTCCCCCCTCTCTCGACACAGCAGAGGTGGCTACAATCGGGGACGAACAAGAGACATGGATGACACCGATTGTAAGATTCCTTAGAAACGGGGAATTACCCGAGGGGGACTGGGCAGTCAGAAAAGTAAGAGTCAAAGCTTTACAATATGAGTTAATTAACGAAGAGCTTTACCAGAGATCATACCTGGGTCCATCCCTGAAGTGTGTCGATAATGAGGAGGCCAAGTATGTGATCAGAGAAATACATGAGGGGATTTGTGGGATGCATTCTGGGTCAAGGACAGTAGTGGCGAAGGAAATGAATGCGGGATTCTATTGGCCTAGAATGTTTGAGACAGCATCAGAGGAAATCAAGAGATATGACAATTGCCAGGTCCATGCACTCATGACACACCGCCACAAACACCCAATGATACCTGTTTCAACGTCTTGGCCCTTCCAAAAGTGGGCCATTGACATAATTGTGCATTCCCTGAGGGCCCAGGAGGGGTTAAGTACATGGTGGTGGCCATCGATTATTTTACCAAGTGGATAGAGGCAAGGCCCTTGGCAAAAATAACCGGGGAGCAGATGAGACGGTTTGTGCTAGACAACATTATCTGCAGATATGGTGTCCCGAAGGAGCTAGTGAGCGACAATGGTGTACAATTTGCTGGAAAACCCTTCATTGGGATTAATATTTTGATATGTTAATTCACAAACATGAGCGACAATGGTGTACAATTTGCTGGAAAACCCTTATTTTTATAACTTTTTTTAGATTGAAGATGACGATAATGACTAAAGGGATTAGTATTTTGATATGTTAATTCACAAACGTGGCTCTTGATAAACTTATAAATATCTGGAAAATATATTATATATTATGTTAAAACACGTGATATAATAATAATTATTTGTGTTATTTAATAATAAATGATATGCTTTATTGATGTTTGTGGTATCTTTGGGGTTAACCCGTCATTTATAGTTTGTTGGTCGTAAACGAAAATAATAATTATTTAATAAATCTCTAAAGTAAAGAGATATTATTTTCTTAAATAAATAAACAAAGATATGCACTTTAGACAAAAAAAAAACTAATACAAATACTTTTATCATACAAAACGTACGAATAAGGTGAAAATGTAAAAAAATGCGGTGCATTTTCGTAATTATTTACTCGTAGAGTAATTATCAAAATTACCCTACGTATGATCTTGTAGGGTAATTTTATAAAATGTTCTTGTAGGGTAATGTTGATATTGTAGGGTAATTTTGCAAAACGTTCTTGTAGGGTAATTTTGATCTTATAGAGTAATTTTGTAGAGTACCATAATTACTCTACAAATGATCATGTATGGTAATTTTGATCTTGTAAGATAATTTTGATCTTGTAGCGTAATTTTGTAGAGTATCATAATTACTCTACAAGTGTATCAAAATTACTCTGTAAGTTTCAAAATTACCCTATAAGAACATTTTACAAAATTACCGTACAAGATCAAAATTTCCTACAAGAACATTTTACAAAATTATCCTACAAGATCCAAATCACCCTACAAGATCATTTGTAGAGTAATTTTGATAATTACCCTACGAGCAAATAACTACGAAAATGGCACCACGTTTTTTTTTTCATGCCTTTCGTACATTCTGTACGATAAGGTTGTTCGTATGTGAACTTAACTCATGCACTTTATCATAAACAAACAGATTTTCTTTTCAAATTAATTAATTTATTGAAAAAAGAATATACAAAAAAAAGACACCAAGTAGTAGTATATAACTGAACATAGAGAAAAACGTTCGGATAGCTCCAATGATTTGTTCGTATTTCACTTTTAGGTGTTGTTTGTTTTTTCTACGGGAAAAGGTCTGCAGTCTGCGGACCATATCTACAGGCATCTGCAGGAGAAGAGGTGGACCAAATGTCTGGAGTCTACAAGGAGAAGAGAGTTTGTTTTTTTATACAAAAGGATCTTCACACACACTTCACACACAACACCACAGATCTCTCTCTCTCCTCCCTCGATCTCTCTCTCTCTCCTACCTCTGCCTTCATCTACCACCACCACCGTCACCACTACACCACCGCCACCACCGTCACCACTACACCACAGCCACCACCGTCACCTCCTCCACCGTCCACCTGCCACCACCACAACCAACAACCACCACCGCAAACCCTAGCCGTTAACCACCACCGCAAACCCTAGCCGTTAACCACAACCAACAACCACCACCGATTTGGGGGTTTTGCTTCTATGGTGGCGGATGAAGATGCAGATGAAGATGAAGACGGTGGCGGAGATTTTTGGGGGTTTTGGGGGGTTTTGTTTGCAGATGAAGATGAAGATGATGGTGGCGGAGATGTGGTGGTGGTGTCGGAGGTGGAGGTGGTGGCGGAGATGTGGTGGTGGAGATGGTGGCGGAGATGTGGTGGTGGAGGTGGTGGCGGGGATGTAGAGGTGAGAAGAGAGAAGAGGTCTGTGGAGGGTGTCTGTGTTTTGAAGGTGAGAAGAGGTTTGCAGACATATGGACAGGTCTGCGTGGGGAAGAGGTGGGGAAGACCTTTTTGGTGAGAAGTGCTTCCGGAAAACAAACAAGCTACAGGCATCAAACGTCTGCGCGCGTCTGCGCGACGCAGACATAAGTGGCCAGAAGCACTTCTGGCCAAAAAACAAACACCACCTTAGTCTCCACCTTTCTAAATTGTACTCTTGTTTCCGGTAACAAACAAGTTGTTACTCAAATAATCCCTGAAATAAATGGCAATTAAGTTTTCCAATTAAATGTGTGTAACATGATAAAAATACCGTTACTAATTAAAAATGATAATTAAAACATTGAAATAAAAAAATAAAGTTTTGAGGTTCATTTAATTATTTAATATTGGACAAAAAAGTGGAGCCCACCTATCACTTCTTCTTCATTGTACATATCCCTCCTAAACCCACCTCCGGCCACCACCTCCTTACCCACCACCTTAAACCAATACTTGCCACCACCATCTTAAACCACCTTCAGCACCAACTCCTACAACCACAAATGAAACCAACACCTTCCACCATCACCCTTTCTACACCCAAAAACCCACCTCCTTCTCGCCGGTGACACCTGTTTTTACTAGAAAAACGAGTTCGTCGGCAATAAATAAACCACCATCACCAGTTGCGCATCATCGCTCCCATCCCTAGGTTTTTCTTCTTTCTTTAGCGAAACCTAGGTAGCCGAAAAACGACCATGCCACATTTTTTTATTTTCTAGTCTGCAACCCGATTCCACGACCACACCTCCATCATCTCCTGTCACAACCCTCTATCTACAACCAAAACCCTAACCTGCAACTGCCGCCACCCACTTGCAAACCACTATGCTTCAACCATTGTTGCCCACTTGCAACCGCACCATCTGATTTTCATCCAAACCCTATCTACCACTATTGTTAGCCCTCCCACACCTCCCGATTCCACCTTCCTCACCATCTAGCAACACCGTTAACCACCACTACAAACATCAATTGAAACCCTAACTGTCATTCCGTACGCCTTTCCAACACCATTATCCATCACCACCATCATCCTCTTTCACCACCACAAACCTTCATAACATTGGCTTCACTCTGACCGACATCTAATAAGTGGCCCCACAAATATATATATATATATATATATATATATATATATATATATATATATATTTATATATATATAGAGAGAGAGGGAGAGAGGTCGGTTATTGTACAATGGCCTTTATCATACAAATTGTACGCGATGCCCACAGCCGTACGATCTTCCATCGATTAAACGCTAGCGAAATTAATTTATATGATTAAATTAATCAAATTAATATATTTAAATCATACCGAGAAGGTTAAAATCATCATTGCGAGATCATAAATCTCTGTAATTAACCAAATATAGTTCAAAATGAAACCCTAAATCAAATTCAAAAACCTTACATTCTTCTTCCCCAACCTCCGTTCATCCCTTCCGGTGCGATTTCATCGAACGTTAATGAGGACTACTGATTTGGAAATTATAAGGGAGAAACGGAACAAGACTAACAACGATGGACCACAATCGAAGAAGATGATTCCAGGTTATTGATTATTATAATATGTGAATTCTGATTATACGTTGCATGTTTCTGTGCTTTGAAAGCAGGGTTTTTTACAACATGTGAAACACATTTGAACTATTAGGTTATCTCTTCGTTATGATTCTTATAATATGCGAAATAGATGTAAAAATTATGTTTGAATTATTGTAATATGGGAATTATAATTATACATTGCATATATATATATATGTGCTTGAAAGCAACGTTTTACAACATGTGAAACTATTGTGTGTGGTTTATTATAACATGCGAAACATATGCAAAAATATTAGTGTGGTTTCTTATAATATGCGAAGTCTGTTATTGAGTCACATGAGATTTTGTAGAAATCAATGATGATGATGAGTTTGATATGCCTATATCCACATTGATGAAAGTGCACAACAAGAAAATGGTGAAGTGAACATTATAATTATTAAATATTAAAAACCTCTATTAAAAAAAAGAATTAATATCGATGTGACTGTAATGTGACTTGTAATGATCAATTGTAACATAGATACCATAACTTACCACCCCATCTAACTAATAAATTTACTATTTTAATATATGATGCTCAGAGATAACAAACTTCCAGATTAAGATACCAAAACAACACTCACAAAAAATCACTCATCAAGACAAAAAAATGTCTTCTGGTTTTGAGGAATTAAAGAACATTGCAATCAAAGAACTATTGTTAACTCACACGTTGACAAAAATGAGCACCGATGTCAGCTCTTCTCACCTGATTCTTGATGTGCAGGGAAAGGTTCTTGTTGGGATAAATAAAAATCAAGACATGTGGCAAAGACTCCTTGAACAACCACCGTCGAACTTCGGAGACACCGCATTGGAGCACATTAAGGATTAGTCTCGAGCTGATGACTTGGTCTTCTCTATTCTGAAGGATGCCCTGTCTACAGTGAAAGAAAAGATGGAGTTCAGCTTGAGTGAGCGTGACAAGATCTTTGCTTCAAGAAACTAGGTTATCTTCATCTTTATATTGTCTTTTGTTGTGTTAATTAATACTATGTTGAAACTAGGGTTGTTTTGATAACTTCTGATGGTTGTGGTTTTAAACACTTTTAACTGTGACTAATTTAAAAAGTATGCTTATTTTATATGCTTATGATCTTGCAAATGTGTTATATAAAATCGCATGTCATAACATGGAAACACATTAAAACGCATGTTCAAATAATAAAAACCTCATGTATATAAAATCGCATGTTTCACGCGTAAAATCACATGTTCCTATAATAAAACCTCATGTATATAAAATCGCATGAACAAACGTAAAAACTCGCACTTTTTAATCTTCATATTCTAAAACCTCTTCCCAAACATCTTCTTCACTGTCATCATCACTCTGTTCACTATCATCTTCGAAATTATCTTCCACTTCATCAACTTCATCTTCACTTCATCGACTTTATGGTCGGGATCTTTGTCAACCTGGACTCCCTTCATCTTCTTTTGTTTATTATCTTTCAATGCCTTACAAGTCCGAATATCATGACCTTTTCCATTGCATACACTACAGGTCCTTGTCCTCTTCCCTTTATGACTAATCATTTGTTCCTTCTTTAATTTAATCCTTGTGAGCCACGACCTTTGTTTCTTATACCAGTTGGGACACAGACAGTTGTAAGACCCTTACTATTATTTAACGGTTTTTGTATAAAGTTCGACTAAAAATGTGTAATTCCGATTACACATACTTATGAAGTACGGGTTTATTAAAACTTTTCTTGATAAAAACAATACAACATAATATGTATTCATTCGTCGTTTAAAATGGCGACGAAACAATATGCAGAAGCTTGTGTCTTGATGGTGTTCGGTTCTTTGTTGAGCTTGATCATCACCCGGCATCCCAAGATATACATACATTTCATAAACCATGAAATGATTTTAGTTATAGGGAGTTTATAACGCGAAGAAACAAGTCCTAAACACAAAACAATTAAAGAAACAGTTTTCGCCGAAACAGTACGCCGTCACGCCGCGCGACGACCCCTGGCCCTTGTTGTCGCGTGGCACGACCTCCCACTTTTTCCAGCAAGTTGTAGCTGCAATGCTGCATATTTTCAGAAATTCTAATTTTCGCCGAAACGAGCATAACTCTTTCAATATTTATCCGATTTACGTCACGTTTCTTCCTACGTGATCGTAATTTGATTCTCCATCAGATGGAGTTAAAATCCAACATCCGGAATCAACAAGTTTCTAGATTTTAAGGCCTCGGCTTAAAATTCAATTATAACATTTTTGACCCGTTTCATAATTTATTAACCAAACTTGTTTCTCAATTATTATAAAATCATAGACTACTTATTTAACTCCCAATCTTTAACTTATATTTAATCCTTAATGAATTACGCACCATTTCCCGAGTTATGCGCGTGATTCATTTTGACCCGTTTAGAGTATTTTCAGCATTTAAGCATCAATCTTGCTCTTCTCTTTTCTCACTTACAGTTCCACATTATAACGTCCACTTATATTCCACAACAACTTATTTTTTATGGTGGATTATATAATAAGCAAATTATCCTGAATTTTACTCTTCGGTTAGTCATTTTACAGAAAAAGACTCATTTTAGGCATTTGACCTGAGAAGGCTTATGCCTATAACTTTTAAGCCTATCTAAAGCTTACATTATCATACTACATATTTCTAAACAACCCTTCAGGGTCGTTTGCCCCGATTTATCCATCAAGGGCGTTTTGGTCAACATTAGTCCCTCCTTTTACGACAAAGGACTTTCACTAAGATATTTGACGAACATTGCATGTTTAACTATAAATCTTATATACGCGTACCTGGCTCGAGTCAACATATAGACCCGTTTTATACCTCGCATTTATTAGCCGCTATTTTATAGCGACCCAATTATCCCAATTGCTGTTCACTCCTGTGAACATATGACTTGACAACCAAACATTAGTCGATTTTGTCAAATGGTGTTATCACTACCATTTGACCCGTTTGGCCTAAATGACCAAACATTGATATTTATAAAAACCTGGTATTTAACTTCCAATTCACGCATCCGACCCATTACGGATTTTACCACAAGATCCTTTTTCATAATTTCTTTTTCTTACATATTTAACCCATTTCGGCTTACGCCATGGGTATCCTTTTAACCTCAACTTACATTAGTCGATACTTGACTAAATTTCCATTTTACCCACTTTTTTCTCATTAATATTTACACTATAAGGTAACCTTAATGAAAACTCATTAGATCTTAGTCATTACATGACTAAATTACCGTTTCACCCCTATACACCATGGTTTTTATCATTTATATTTGTTCCGACCCGTATTATTCGCGTCGGAACCCATATTTCGGATATTACCTTTATCGTATTTATAGCTTATATCCTACAAAAGGGTGTACGCTTTACTTACCTCGTATCCAAAAGGGTGTAAGCTTTACTTACCTTGTATCATTTACATATCCTACAAAAGGGTGTAAGTTTTACTTACCTCATATCCAAACTCGCTTTTCTTTTCGTACTTGATTCGTTTGACCCGCTTCCTCCCCAAGCTTCCACCTAGCTTGTTAAGCCTCAAACTATCATTAATCATTCACAAGGTGGCTAGATTAATCATAATTTAATACGATTATTTCACCTTACGCATTTTATATCAAAAATATCAAAATTAGCTCTCATCGTATTATAGGTCAGTTTGACTTTCTAAAAGTCAAATGCCCATTAGTATATAAATTGCACAATCAAGTTATCAACTAGTTTTGGCATTCCTTAATTACCCAGTAGGCGTTATTTTAAGCCACCGTTGTAACTAGTATTCTAACCAAGTTCATTATATTTCAAACACTTCAACTAGTTCAAGCGATTATCATAGCTAACTTATTCCTTCGTTTCTCAAGAACTAAGGGTTCTCATCTATAAGTGAAACCCTTTTCATCATATCTCTAGCATTCACCTGAACACCTATTATAATCAAGTTCTACATATCAACTAGTAGATAACATGATTTCATACACCTATTTACATGAACATAATTACCAATTTCATCATAACATACAAAACCCATTTCAAGTCATGTATGAGCATTCACTCGAACCTATAAATTGTTCAAGTACCTCGCTTCAACTATCAATTATGATGATTTTAAGCACATGTATATCATCATCTTCACTATATAGTTAAAATACACTTAGCTAAGTGTGGTAATCCATCCAAACACCTAATCATAGCAAATCTCTACTTAGGGTTTGTTCCTAAGCAATCCTACTTCACTAATTCGGCCATAGCCTTTACGATTCATACATAAATCACATCTTGTAAAGTTAATTGATTTTCACAACTTTATAAATGTTAAAAATTCGACATACCTTACGATCCGCTTGACTTGGTGATCGTTTATATACTTTCAAACTCGAATTTGAGCTTCAATTTCCCTTCCAATTTGATGATCTATGGAAGAACTAGGGTTTACTCTTGTTCTTTTCTTCTCCTGGTCGCTACACACACACACTTAGTGTGTGTGTTTTGAGTTTTTATCATAATAAACTAAACTTTAGGTTTTTCCCACTTTTAGTCCCTCATGGTTTAGATCTCTATTAATAATGGATATTATCCATTTTTTATCACTAGAAATATAATAATCATCTAGGTTAATTATTCCTAGTTAGCTTAGTGGGTTTAGGGAGTTATTAACCCGTTTTATTTTAAGTCCCGTTAACTCGGGCCTCTTATAAACTTTGTCTTCTCAAAGCGTTTATTCTTCTTTTTAATTAACATTAGGATTATTTATTTAAATCCTGATATTTACCGGGTTAACTTTTACCACTAACGGTATTTCACCCGTTCAATATTATTAACGTGGTTTGACTATCAAACCCGTTTTCGGGGTGTTACAACAGTAGGCGGTGCATCAGTAGTTGCTGGTTGTTGATAACCAATTAACTTTGAGAACCGGTCATACTTCAGATCAATCGGCTTTGTTATGCGACTCTGGTCCACTTTTTCTTTAATCTCCTTCATTTGATCCCTAACTAGAACGAGTTGATCAAGGTCAGTAATCAAATTGCTAACCAGATACTCCCCTGTATACATGATTTCACGGGCAATCTGTTTAGCCTTGTATTGCTCGTCCTTTGCATCAACCTTTATATCAAATGTGGAGTTTAACTCATTCAGAACCACATCTTTCGTCCATCTCTTCATAACGTATTTGTTTGGTATTTCTTTAACTCCAAATATCTTGAAAAGAAAAAAGACGTGTTTACAAAGCAGACCGTACTGTTCGAAACGCAGACAACTACATTGCGCAGTTACATCTTCTTCATGTTTCTTGAAACACACCTACAGGAAACAAAAACAAAATCAAAACATAAAATCGCATGGATGGTTAACAAAAGCGCATTTGTAAAAAAGGGTTTCTTGAAAAAAAAAAAAATCTCATGGGAGTTCATCAAAATCGCATGTTGTAAAAACGGATGTTTTTTTCATAAGTAAAAAAGATATGTTATATTACCTCTAAAAAACCTTCTCCGTGAGCTTTAAAATCTTTCATCGATATCCTTAGCTGGTCACCCTCGATTTTGGTCTCCATCGGCAGACATTCACTAATAGTTCCATATATCTCTGTCTGTTGATCGAAGAATATAGACCTGGTGTAGACTTTAGCAGCATCTACTTCCAGAGTAGTTTTGCTCCAATCGTCAGGCTCGATATATCTTGATATATGATCATTCTTTCTATGATTGAACCTTTAGACATCCATTGAACCGTCAAAACGATTCAAAAACTCTACAAGAGTGAGTTGTGAATTCGCCACCTGGCAAAAAATGGTTCTCACTCTCTAATCATGAAGTTGTTCGCATAAGTCCAAACATTGGCTCATGTCGATAAAAAGCCGGAATCCACATGGATCTCATCACAAACATATCATCAATCCATTTATTATCGGTAAGACCGAACTCAATCATTACCAACTTCCACTCTCTCTCAAATACTTATGGCTCAATGGAATCTGTCCATACAATATCACACATTTTCCTTTTAAAATCCTCATTATTGCACAACTCATGTCCAACCTACACGAAAAAATGCTTTTCTTATCAACATGTAATGGATATATAATGTAAGTAAAAAATGGTAATGACACACAATATAGCATAGTGAACCTTGTCTGCCACCTTTTTCATTATGTGCCACATGCACAATATATGTCTGCTGATAGTAAAAACACCCTCGATAACCTGTTTCATCGCAGGGTCCTGGTCTGTCATTACAACATTTGGCTGACGTCCAAATGAATTTACAAAGGAATTGAGAAGCCATTTATAAGACTCAATGCTCTCTGATGCCAACAACCCATCTCCAAGGGTTACATTCCGACAGTGGTTGTCTATCCCAGTAAACGGTACAAACACCATCTTATACCTACACACCAATAAATTAAAAATTATTGCAAAAGGAACACTTCGCATTGGAGCATGTTTTAGTAACATGCGATTTTTCTAGTATAATGTGCGATATATTGAACTCCTAACTTTCATGTTTATTAACATGCGATTTTTCCAGTTTACGAAATCATACAACATGCGAAAATATTAAAAAAGACATTAATGTAACACTTACTTGTTTGTTTTGAAAGTAGCATCAAACGATATTACATCCCCAAACTCCATGAAGTTACGCTTGCATAACCCTTCGGCGCAGAACAAACCATTTAATCGCTTGTCCTCATCAACTGGATATCCAAAAGAAAAATCAACTAAATATTTTTTTTTATTAGTGAAGGGGTAAGGTCCCAAAAACCTTGTAACAAGTACTTAGGACCATACCACAACCTGGTCGATCAGCCCTTCTGACCTTGCGCGGCCGCGCACTGGTCCTACAAAGAAGGCTTAAGAAACAGATAGCAGACAACACTTGCGCGCCAAAAGGAAATCATAAATCCTTGCGCTTTCCTCCATAAACAAAGGATGAAAATCCTAAAGTAAAGACTTCCACCTAATATATCCAGACTTGGATATTATTTACTTAACTGATACCACACGATAAAGAATCACAGCAGTAATCTTCTAGAAGAATTCAATCATGCACCACTAGGACGGTTATAACCGTCTGGACACGTGTCATTACCTCAGGCATCCCTGAGATCACAATGATAGCATATAATTGGAGAGAAATCTCCACTTAATCACTTTCCACGTGGCAAACCCCCAGCCATGGATCTAAACAGCGATCCGTGTGCACTCACGTCAGATCGAGAAGCTTAACGGAAGGAAATGTAACCGCTTACGGGGTTAGCATTTTCCGTCAACATTTCACCAACGAGTTTTCCCGCCCAGAACTCTCGGCTATAAATATGAGAACAATTCAGGTACGAATTCAAGTTACACACACTTCATCAATACTTCTTCTTCTTCAAAAACACCTACTTATTCTCACGCCGGAGTCGGGTCAAGGAGAGAACCCTTCTTCTCCCCTTGACGAGGCTAACGGTGCTTTGTTTTGCAGAGTTTTCTGGAGAAGAAGAACTATTCCATTAGATCGAACGAGAGAAAACCCACCTTTTATGCAGATCCAAACCCCCTAGATAATTCGATTCCGATCAATTATCTAGCGTTTCTTCATTGGCGCCCACCGATTTCTCTGTTTTTTAGTTTTGTCTCGTTTTGATTCAGTTTTCCTCATTCTCTGTTTTCACATGGCAGAGAATTCATCATCTCACCCATCAGGTCCTCGGTCTGAATTTAGGGGTTCCACAACCCCAAATACTCAGATCGATGGAATCATGGGAGTCAACAAAAGTAATAGTCACTCAGACGAAAAGAATTTCTCAGACCAGTTCATAAAAAGAATCCCAGAATACTGGTTTGACAGATGCCAGGTTGCTTTAAACACAATTTTCACACAAATTACCAGATCTGAGTCCCCAAACATCAGATCTGGTGGTGAAATTGACACTGTAGTATTGGACCCACAGACACCCTGTCAGTGGGACATCCAATCAAACAGTTATGTTAAGAAACGTCAACAATCCAGAAATATCAACCATCAGAAAACTAAACCAGAACAAATAAACATGGTACAAGGAGGCCCTTCACGAAGGCCAAACAAACGACACCATTATCAGCATTGGCGAGAACAGCAAGTCGTGTTTCCTGTTGTTCCGGGAGGCCCCCAGGAAGAGCGACCAGTAATTATTACTGGCATCTTCGGCCATTATCGAACAGACTATATGTTTATAGATCCAGGGAGCTCGATGGATATCATATACGAGCAGTGCTTCAAACAACTCGATCCAGAAGACAAAGCACGTCTAGAGCCGGTTGATTTTCCTCTTACTGGATTTTGTAATGAAGCTGTATTCCCGTTGGGGCAAATAGCATTTCCTGTGACTCTATCTGATGGCGAGCATTCACGCACAGTCACAGTAAATTTCATGGTCATGCCGGCAACATCACGCCATGATGTATTGCTCGGAAGAAGGTCACAAAGAGAGTTCAGCATGATCACTTCTATTCCACATGCTGCATGTGGATTTCCAACAGAAACTGGAGTTGCAATTCTATACTCAAGTAAGGAGGTCATGTACGTGGACGATGAGCCACCAGCAAAAGTGGCCAAACCCTTAACATCAAATGAGCCGGAGAAATGGGTTCTGAACAATGAATATCCAGAACAGACCATCCTGCTAGGACATGCCATTTCCCCAGCAACACGGAAACAATTAAAAGAATTGCTGTCCAACAATAAAGATATATTCGCCTGGTGCCCAGCAGACATGACTGGGGTTCCGCGCGATATAGCACAACATTGTCTGAACATCCGACCCTCAGCAGAGCCTGTTGCGCAGGGAAGGCGCAGCTTCAGCGAAGAAAAAGCAAAAGCCATGGACGAGCAGGTGACAGAGTTACTTAATGCCGGAATCTTGCGCGAGGTTCAATACCATACATGGGTCGCCAACCCAATAATAGTCCAAAAACACAGTGGCGGGTGGAGAATGTGCGTCGACTTCAAAGACCTGAATAAAGCATGCCCAAAGGATTGCTATGCACTTCCTGAAATAGACAAAAAAGTTGACTCTCTAGCATCATTTCGATGGAAGTGCTTTCTTGACTGTTATAAAGGTTATCATCAGGTCCAAATGAAAATAGAAGATGAAGACAAGACCGCATTCCGTACAGACAAGGGCATTTTCTGTTATACAAAAATGCCCTTTGGATTACGCAACGCAGGCGCAACATACCAGCGCCTAATGGACACGGTCTTCAGAGGCGATATTGGTAAGACAGTCTAGGTATACATGGATGACCTCGTCATCATGAGCCATGAAGAAGACACAATGCTCGCAAATATCCAGCGCACGTTTGATTCTTTGCGCGACATAAATTTGAAGCTCAACCCAACGAAATGTTCCTTCGGAATGGAAGAAGGGAAATTTTTGGGTTTCATAGTAACAAGAGATGGTTTTAAAGTAAACCCAGAGAAAGTACAGGCCATCCAAATAATGCCATCACCTGCAACAATAAAAGAAATTCAAAGACTCGCTGGACGCCTAGCAGCCTTGAACAGATTCTTGGCAAATTATGCAGCAAAGTCCTATCCGTTCATTAGCACACTACGAAACTGCGCTAAGAAAACCCACTTCCAGTGGACACCCGAAGCGGAAGCAGCCTTCAAACAAATGAAAGAATGTTTAATTCAGTTGCCAACACTAACAACACCACCAGAAAAAGAGCCCCTGATTTTATATTTATCTGCTGCGGAAGTAGCAGTAGTCGCAGTGCTAATGGTGGAGCGAGAAAACATTCAAACTCCAATCTACTATATAAGCAAGATGCTCACTGGCCCAGAAACACGTTACTCCATGATAGAGAAACTGGTCCTAGCGCTAGTACACGCATCACGGCGCTTACGTCGGTACTTTTCTAGTCATGTCATCACGGTTCTCACAAATTACCATTTAGGTCAAATCTTATCCAAACCCGACATTGCGGGAAGATTGGCCAAATGGGCTATTGAGCTCGGAGGATACAATATCCTATACAGACCGCGACCGGCAATCATGGGGCAAGTTCTAGCAGATTTTGCCACAGAAGTTCCGATCGACAAAGTCCAAGAGTGCGAGGCAATCCAAAACCCTGTTCCTGTTTTCGACGATAGGGTCTGGACTCTACACACATACGGCGCTTCGAATGATGACGGAGCAGGTGCGGGTCTCCGATTGGTCAGTCCAGATGATCACGAACTTACATACGCTATACGCCTAGATTTCTGAAGCACAAACAACGAGGCAGAGTACGAAGCGTTCCTCGCAGGCCTTCGTTTAGCACTCAAAATGGGGGCAAGAAACCTCGAAGCCAATGTAGATTCAAAATTAGTGGCTGAACAGGTCAATGGTCATTATGACGCGAAAGGAGAAGCAATGGCTCTATACCTGGAACAAGCGCGAATGCTAATCAGCAAGTTCCAAACATTCAAGGTTAATCACATAAACAGAAGCGAGAACAAACACGCGGATGTGCTGAGCAAGTTGGCTGCCACTAGTTTCAAACATTTAGCAAAAGAGGTACGCATCGAAGTGTTGTCCAACCCTTCCGTCCCTCTCAAACAAGTGAACGTTATCGAAATCGGCAGTCCATCCTGGATGTCTCCGATTATCTTATGCCTACAACATGGGAAACTCCTAGAAGGAAAGGCGGAGGCTCGGAAAATCCAGAACAAAGCAATAAACTACGAAATGGCGGAGGGGATCCTATACCGGAAATCATTCATGGGACCACTCCTGCGCTGCGTCGATAAAACAGACGCACAGTACTTAGTGAGGGAAATCCATGAAGGATTGTGCGGAATACACGCCGGACCGCGCATGGTAGTCGCCAAAATTATGAACGCAGGCTATTATTGGCCAGGAATGCATGTAGATGCGGTCGAATTACTACGAAAATGCGCAGCTTGCCAGCGCCACGCGCCAAAAATGCTTCGTCCAAAAACTCCACTCGTTCCAGTTACGTCTGCCTGGCCTTTTCAGCAATGGGGCATTGATCTTGTTGGTCCATTCCCAGATGCGCCAGGCACAGTAAAATTCATCATTGTAGCAGTCGACTACTTCATGAAGTGGGTTGAAGCTAAAGCCTTGGCCTCAACCACAGCTATGGTAATCCGCAAATTTATATGGGAACACATTATTTGCAGATTCGGATTACCATTGCGTATCATCTCCGACAACGGCACTAACTTCGCCTCAGATGCTCTTCAAATATGGTTTAAATAAATGAAGATCGAGCACAACTTTGCCTCTGTGGCGCACCCACAAGTAAACGGCCAAGTCGAGAGTGTCAACAAACAGATTGTTGACGGCATTAAAGCACGCCTCGGAACAGCGCGCAGAGGCTGGGTCGATGAACTCCCCAGCATCTTATGGGCACATCGCACCATGCCAAAAACCAGCACTGGGGAAACCCCGTTCAGCCTGGTCTATGGATCAGAAGCGGTAATACCAGCAGAAATTGGTCTCCCATCACCGCGCATGCTAGCCATGGAAAGACAAAACAACGAGCAAGAGCGAAGGTTGGATTTAGACCTTCTCGAAGAAAGGCGCGAAAATGCCGCCATCGCAGAGGCAAGGTACAAATCCAAACTCAAAAAATACTACAATGCGCGTATACGCGTATGTACCTTTGTCCCTGGTGACTTTGTCTTGTGCGATAATGAAACTTCCAACGCAGAAAAACCAGGCAAATTAGCGCCAAAATGGGAAGGACCATACTTCATCAATGAAGTCTTAGGCAAGGGAGCATACACCCTGAAAAGAATCGATGGAACACTAGTTCCCCGCACCTGGAACGCGCAGCAGCTACGCAGGTGTTACATATAAGCCGAACCAATCCGCAAAAATGAAAATATACAGGCAACATATTTCTTTATTATCCTTTGTATTATTGGCCTTGCGCCCTTATTAATACAAACATCATCTTTACTCATGTTACTGTTTGTTACAAATTTCATATAATTCTTTGGGTATACGCGAAAACAATATGGTAAACATTGTACGCTTCATGAACAGTCTAAAAAGGGCACAACCTTGCGCATCTTAGACAAACGTTCACACATGAATACAATACCATTCTCATTCGCTCTACCTATTCAAAGCAATTAAACATATGCAACATATTGTAACTCAAACACAACCTGAAGCTTACATGCACGACAGTGCATCAAAAAATATATATTCATCATCAAAACACAAACAACCATTCACAACGATCACGACAGTGATCTTCAAAAAACCTCCAGCAAAACCAACATAAACGACAAAAGAGGGGAATACACAGTTTCCCAAACCTAACCTAATCAACAGCAGGGCCTTCGTCAACAACCGCCACCTGACCATTACGACGATTCTTCCGGCGATGATACACAAGTTGGCATCCACCTCTTCGGATCATCGGAAAACGAGACATCAGGTCGTCACAATCAGAACCGGCAACAGTCAAAGAATCAGAGTTGAACGGTTCCTTTTCCTTGACAGCCACTAATGGTGGTGAACTGGCAAGAAGCAGGAGACCCTTAGCGGCCTCGTAAAACCTCAAGACATCCAAAAGTCGACGGGTACGAACGGAACCTTTCGTCTTCATATTCTCCAAATTAAGAAAGAAGACAAGAATCCTCAAATATATATAGAGGAACTAAACTCCGGGAAAAGGAAAAGACCACCATGATTAACTGTCAAAAACGTCCTTTCTAAACGGCGCTACAGGACCTAAGGTCATAGCCCCATAAATGAGGACTGACAAGCGTCAATTCGAATCCCAAGGCAAGAAGGAAAAAGTACCACAAATACTAATTTTTTACAAGTTGACGTCACCAAGCGTCAGGGCATGATTACAAAAGATCAAATCAAAGGGAAAAATCACAATTTCCCTAAAAGTTTTAATAAGCAAAGTAAAATCTTCTCATAGAAGATTCCCCACTTTCGCGCCAAAAAGCATTTCCCTCTCACAAGTCCAGTGCTCCACTTACTTGCATAAGAGCAACACTAGACTGGGGGGACTTGAAGGGGTAAGGTCCCAAAAACCTTGTAACAAGTACTTAGGACCATACCACAACCTGGTCGATCAGCCCTTCTGACCTTGCGCGGCCGCGCAACTGGTCCTACAAAGAAGGCTTAAGAAACAGATAGCAGACAACACTTGCGCGCCAAAAGGAAATCATAAATCCTTGCGCTTTCCTCCATAAACAAAGGATGAAAATCCTAAAGTAAACACTTCCGCCTAATATATCCAGACTTGGATATTATTTACTTAACTGATACCACACGATAAAGAATCACAACAGATTACAGCAGTAATCTTCTAGAAGATTTCAATCATGCACCACTAGGACGGTTATAACCGTCTGGACACGTGTCATTACCTCAGGCATCCCTGAGATCACAATGATAGCATATAATTGGAGAGAAATCTCCACTTAATCACTTTCCACGTGGCAAACCCCCAGCCGTGGATCTAAACAGCGATCCGTGTGCACTCACGTCGGATCGAGAAGCTTAACGGAAGGAAATGTAACCGCTTACGGGGTTAGCATTTTCCGTCAACATTTCACCAACGAGTTTTCCCGCCCAGAACTCTCGGCTATAAATATGAGAACAATTCATGTATGAAATTCAAGTTACACACACTTCGTCAATACTTCTTCTTCTTCATAAACACCTACTTATTCTCACGCCGGAGTCGGGTCAAGGAGAGAACCCTTCTTCTCCCCTTGACGAGGCTAACGGTGCTTTGTTTTGCAGAGTTTTCCGGAGAAGAAGAATTGTTCCATCAGATCGAACGAGAGAAAACCCACCTTTTATGCAGATCCAAACCCCCTAGATAATTCGATTCCGATCAATTATCTAGTGTTTCTTCAATCAGTCAGCCTATTGATCACCATGTCTGCATCATATTCTCCTATATAGCTATTAATTAAAGCTCTAAAGTTTTTGCAATCATCGACAGTGGCGCCAACTTTCTCAAAACCACCATATCGTTTTCTCATTATATGAAAAGCTTTGGCCGGGCCAAGGTTTAGAGTACCTAATTCCCATATCCTTTCCTCTTGGACTTCTGGCAATTGCCTGTAAGCTGGTAGCATATGAATATCTTCAGGACATACAAACTTATGATTATGACCATCAACAAATTTCTTGACTGTAAATGATGTCCCATCCACCGAACCAAGCATGAGTTGAGCTTTGCACCCAGTTCTAATGGTTCCTCTATTCCTTGTTGTGTATGGCTTTCTTGACTTCGAATAAGCATCATCAATAACCAATGGCTTATGTCCCTCTTTTGAGCACACAAAATATTTAGTTTTGATTATACCACCAGTATGGGTTTCACCACCTTTGCAGGTAGAAAAACCAGCTAACTTGGCATATGTTTGGTAAAACACGTATGCTTGTTTGATAGAATTAAATTGCATGCCAATCACATGTATAGCTGATGCTTCAACCACCGGAACATAAAGCCTTTCATCTACAAAATTAAATAAAAAGAGAAACCAACATGTTTTATATATATAATGAAAACTACATGCGATTTATGGTATCATTCTATGTGAAACCAGCATGATATGAGCGTGCGAATTGTTGGACTCATAACATGCGAACTTGACATTTTGATTCCATGTTTTATTCATGCGATTTATGATATCATAACATGCGATACCAGGATTTATGCCTTTCGCCACATGCGAATTGTTAGACTCATAACATGCAAAGTTAAAACACTTTGATTCCATATCATTTACCCTCTAATAACATTGAAAACCTTCCACTCAATTATAGTCATACAAAAATCATTACACCGAGTATACAAAACAACTGACATTGAACATTTAAACATCTGAATTAACAAACTTACTATTAGAACTCATTAACACCATTTGCATTTGCAGAATTAGAATATTTGACTTCCTCAATCGTAACTCGCTGATCAGCAGCCAATTGAACGTGATCACTGATGAATTCAGCATCTTCAAATGCAACATTTGTGTTCCGTCTGGTGCTGCTTTGTAGATCCATTGAAAACAACATCCGATTAAACCCTAAATGCACAGAAATGAAAATCGCAATGTATTGTTTTAAGAATTATAAAAATTTGAAACTGATACGATTCATAATTACCGGGATAATGGTGTAACGAACTTCTCGCGATCTGCTTATTGAAGGAATTGTTTAATTTTCCCTCTGCTGATTGAATGGATTGTCTGATATACCCTTATGTAAGAAAAATGAATCAAGGATACATGTAGGGTTGTTATCGTCGTGTACATAATATATGATTAGGGTATTTATATTCTGCACTTCCTCTCTCTCTCTCTCTTTATATATATATAAAGGGTGGGGTTCGGCTACAAAGTCCATTTTTCCTACAAAGTGTACAAAGTCATAAAACACTACAATTTCAGCCATAAAACGTATAAAACACAACATGATAATCAACGTAAAACATACTAATATTAGTCATTCGATAATCAAAGACTTATCATCCAAAACACAACACAAAATCCACAAATATGGTATTTTAGTAATATCCACTATGTTATTTGTGGGTTTTGAGTGTGTTTTATGGTTCACATTATGGTGTTCTATGACTTTTTACACTTTGCAGAAAAAAATGGACTTTGTAGCTAACTCCCACCCTATATATATATATATATATATATATACTACTTTAATAAGCATATAGGAAGAAATGGTCATTTGCCACTTTACAACCATTTGAAGCCCATTGTACAACCTTTTAAGCACAAAGGTGTTGAAAAATCCTTCAACACACGCGGAGCAGCTCATACAAACTAACCGGATCTCTTTGACCCGTTTTACCCAAATGGATCCAATATATACCTTCTTTCACTAAATCTAAACCCTAATTCATTTCATTCACATCCGCCCCCATCCCTCTTCTTCTCTCTTTCTCTCTCTCTCTCTCTCACCAGACGCGGTTCTAGGGTTTCAAAACCAGGCGCTCCAAGATCAAGATCTAGGGTTTCTCTGTGATGAATCTCTTTACATCCGACACCAGATCGACTTCCTCATTATCATCACCACCATTTCTAGGGTTTTTTTACCAGTCGCTTCAAGATATACGCTTCCTCAGCGATGAATCTCTCTAGATCCAACACCAGATCGACTGGTTTGACCGCTCGATATCTTTCTTTTTACAGTATCTTTTTTTGTTATTTGAATCAGATATGTGTAATATTTCAGATCTGCCGTTGAGTTGTTCGTGTTAGGGTGCACCGGAATAACCAGATGTGGTATGTGTTCTGTAGTTTAGTTTTTTTTTTCTTTAAAGAAGTTTGTATTTTTAATTTGAAGTTGATTATTGTGTTTATCTTGCAAGTATCATCTGGAATTTGAATCGGATCTGTGTAATATTTCAGATCTGCCGTTGAGTTGTTCGTGTTAGGGTGATTTTTGTAGCTGATTTTGTTTGTAGCTGTTTATCTTGCAAGTATCATCTGGTATGTTTGTAGATGATTTTGTTTGTAGCTGGGTTTTTTTTTTTGTAGCTGATTTTGAGTTTGTTTTGTTTGTTCTGTTATAGATGAAGATGGAGCGGTGGAGATACCATCGACTTAGATCTACCTTACCACCGTCGAGCCAGGTACTTTTTTCTGCTGAAATTTCTCGGATCTACCGTCATTTTTTGAGGATTTTTTATGAATATTGACAGATCTGAGGTTACACGACTTGCAGATCTGAGTTCTTAGAGGAATATTGGTAGCCCGGATCTGGTATGTTTGTAGCTGATTTTGTTTGTTAAAGATCTGGTATGTTTGTAGCTGATTTACATGCTTATGTTACTTATTATGTTTGTTACAGATCTGGTATGTTTGTAGCTGATTTACATGCTTATGTTACTGATTATGTTTGTTACAAATCTGGTATGTTTGTAGCTGATTTACATGCTTATGTTACTGATTATGTTTGTTACAGATCTGGTATGTTTGTAGATGATTTACATGCTTATGTTACTGATTATGTTTGTACCTGTTCTGGTATGTTTGTAGCTGATTTACATGCTTATGTTACTGATTATGTTTGTAGCTGATTTACATGCTTATGTTACTGATTATGTTTGTACCTGATCTGGTATGTTTGTAGGTGATTTACATGCTTATGTTACTGATTATGTTTGTACCTGGTCTGGTATGTTTGTAGCTGATTTACATGCTTATGTTACTGATTATGTTTGTACCTGATCTGCTATGTTTGTAGCTGATTTACATGCTTATGTTATTGATCAAGATCTAGGGTTTCTCTGTGATGAATCTCTTTACAGATCTGGTATGTTTGTACCTGATTATGTTTGTTACAGATCTGGTATGTTTGTAGCTTATTATGTTTGTTACAGATCTGGTATTTTGTAGCTGATTTACATGCTTATGTTACTGATTATGTTTGTTACAGATCTGGTATTTTGTAGCTGATTTACATGCTTATGCGGAAAGTTATGGATGCAGTGAACAGTATCATGTTGGCTGGAGATAGTTAATTTCAGCAGTTGCAGGTAAATTTACTATTGTTTGGTTTTGTTGATGTGATCAATAGATTTTTGGCTACACTTCAATGACAACTGACTTCAAGTCTCATGTTTCTTATGTAATCAGGTAAGATCAATCAGGATGGGCGGCTCCTATGCATTGGGTCTCTGTGGGGTTGCATGTGGAAGGAATGATCTATTTTATGAGATCGGCATTGGTGCTCCTTGGTATGGAACTCCTTTTTTGTTTCCGTTTATTGAAATGGCAATTTTAACCGGTTCGTTTTCGAAAGGGTAGATTCCGGTTATGTTTTATCTTCAACGGGTCAATTGGGTAACATAAAAAAAATGTATCTAAAACGAAAGTCAGTCAAATGGCTCAAGAGTCGCTCAAATTGTATTTTCATTTTTCGATGCATAAGGTCCTAAATCGTCTTTTAAAAGGGATTAGATAGTTATTGAAATAATATATTTTTGCAATCATATTTTCATATTTGACACCAATTATTTTTATAAAATGTTTATGTTCTTTGACAAAGGTGTTTCAGGTCAACCCCATCCATACAAAAAAAATTACCCTTTTGACCAGTAACTCAACTAACTCATTTTGACACATCTAACATTTGTCCTTTTACATTGCTATTTTCTTTGCATTTTAGGGAAAACTACAAGCAACTCCAGCAAACCCTGATGTTTTCTTTGCATTTTAAGGGGAACATGGGTGCTTCTCTCCCAGGGCATACAAAACTCAGGTTATTGGCGGCCGCTCGCCAGATTTAACATATAAAAAAACTTTATATGTTAAATGTTGCGGGCTGCCGCCAATAACCTGTGTATTGTATGCCCTGTGGAGAGATGCGCCCATCTTCCCCCTAAAATGCAAAGAAAACCTTAGGCTATTGAACCCGCCGCAAGTCGAAACCGACAACGAATCAGGTTAAAACTCTAAACAGCTTTGCACTTGCATCAAATTATAACTCTTTTTAATAAACTTTTTGAATTTAAAGTAAAAATTGATTTAAAGTAATGAATCAGGTTAAAACTCTAAACAGGTTTGCACTTGCATCAAATTATAACTCTTTTTAATAAACTTTTTGAATTTAAAGTAAAAATTGATTTAAAGTAATGAATCAGGTTAAAACTCTAAACAGGTTTGCACTTGCATCAAATTATAACTCTTTTTAATAAACTTTTTGAATTTAAAGTAAAAATTGATTTAAAGTAATGAATCAGGTTAAAACTCTAAACAGGTTTGCACTTGCATCAAATTATAACTCTTTTTAATAAACTTTTTGAATTTAAAGTAAAAATTGATTTAAAGTAATGAATCAGGTTAAAACTCTAAACAGGTTTGCACTTGCATCAAATTATAACTCTTTTTAATAAACTTTTTGAATTTAAAGTAACAATTGATTTTAACTAATGAATCAGGTTAAAACTCTAAACAGCTTTGCACTTGCATCAAATTATAACTCTTTTTAATAAACTTTTTGAATTTAAAGTAAAAATTGATTTAAACTAATGAATCAGGTTAAAACCCTAAACAACTTTGCACTTGCATCAAATTATAACTCTTTTTAATAAACTTTTTGAATTTAAAGTTTATTAAAAAGATTTAGTTTTTTTTATGACAAAAAAATTGAACAGTAACCTGTCAGAAAGGCTTTCGAAACCTTTTTAAGAAACCTAACTCCTGATTTTACAGTTGAACAGTTGACAAGCTTTCAGAATCCAAAATATATTTTGTTGCTACCCTTTTTGAATTTTTTTACTGACGATAACTATTCAAATACAGCTGTAAAAGCAAACACTGTTCGGATTTGTCAGAAAGGAAGCATGCTTGGAAGTCTATAAATTCAACTACATTCATCACAATTCATCACAACTCTGCAAGCACTCAACTTAGATACTAAAACCTTCAAATTGTAAGTCTTGCGTTGAACTTCATCCTACTTTTGAATCTTACATCAAAACTTCGAAACATCAACCTAACATCTTCTATTTTACTTCGATTTCAGAATATCAATCAATACTCTAAACGTCTGGGTCTTGTGTTGTTTCTCGGCTCTTCACATCAAGGTCTTACATTTTTTTTCGGCTTTTTACATCAGGCTCTTGCATTGTTGTAAGTTTACTCACATTTCTTGGTTACTTTTTTCACTCTTAACTGTCGCATTATTTTAGTTTACATGTATTATTTCTATGCATTTTGCTTCTGTATTGTTTCTATGCATTTTGCTTTTGTATTGTTTTGTAACATGTATTATTTTAGTTTACATGTGTTGTAAAATAAATGTTAAGTAGAGACTTTATTGCTTCTGTATTTGTTTTGTTTTGTAACATGTATTATTTTAGTTTACATGTATTATTTCTATGCATTTTGCTTCTGTATTGTTTAACCGTGGCCTTATACACTTAATGTTGAATATTGAATATATTTTGCTGTAAAAAAAGAAGAGTTTAAGCTTCTTTGTTTTTCTTTTTTTTTTTTATGTTTTTTTTCATAGTTTGGTGTTTTACTTCCTATGATATTTCTCTTATTTTGCATTTGGTATAAATTCTAGATGTGAATGATTCTTGACTAGGTATGTAGCTGGTCTTGTATTATAACAAATGTGCCATAATACTTTGTGATTTCTTCATTTAAGAACAGTTTTTTTTTATAATTTCAGGATTAATAAATGATTTTGTAACTTTGCAATATGATTTTAGTACACAAACCATAATAAGTTATGTAGTGCATTTATGAAATATAGTTACTATTTTCGTTGTGTAAAGTTATCCTACAACTTCAAGGCTATTTTCGATGTGATACTTACATCAACTTCAAGGCTATTTTCGATGTGATATATTAAGCATCAGTAATCAATCGGAAGATTTATTTTTTAGAAGTATAAAAAGTAAGTAGTCAAGTAAATTGGATACTCTAAATTCAAGTATTATCTATTTGTTTTTTTTAGTATGTTTTTGAATACTATTGTTTCACGAAACTTTGTTACACGAGTTAAAATATCAAATTTACTATACCTGTCCCGTTCATATTTTGTTGATAAAAACTAACAAATAACGAGTATCGCATTACAAATTGGTCCCGTCCCGTTCATATTTTGTTGTTTTCGGTTTCCAATCGAATAATGAGTTTAAAAAATGATAATTAACTTATGATCCAAACTGCCATTTCTTTTGATAAAAAAAATAATATAAATCCAGTAAACTTTTTAGTTAACTTTGATGTTAAAACTGTTACAATAAAAATTGCATTTTTCAGTTTACAGAATCCTTATGTTTGAGTTTACTTTGATGTTAATTTTTAACATGGTAAGAAAATTGATCTTTATATCCAATAAAATTTGTATGTTTCAGTTTACACAATCCTTTTTTTTATATTTAACCAAACTATTTTTATTTCTTTTAAAATTGATCTTTATATCCATCAAAATTGTATTTTTCAGTTTACAAATCACTCCAAACACATATCAATTGAGAGGTATGGGTGGTGGTTATCCAATTCCCGTTGAACCACAAGGATCAACAAACCATGGACGATCATCCCGTCGCCATTTAAACCTTCCTGATTCAAACCCTCTAACTTCAAACCCTGAAGTTAGAAACCCTTTTCGTCCGGTGTCAACCCCACCTCCGGTTTCAACCCCACCTTCAGTGGCAAACCCTCATTCGTTGACAAACCCTGAACATGATGATCCATTTGGTTGGACGGATGAAGAGTTGAATTGGGCGTATGACTATACCTTCGCTCAACTACAATTTGGTGCAATACAAATTGAGGAGGGGTGCCATCGTCCGGTGGCAAACACTCCTATACTGCCTATGCATCCTCCACCTTCAAACCCCCCTTATGTGGAAAACCACAGTCAAACACAAGAACTACCGACCTGGGTTGTAGGGTACGAAACTGACCCTGGGGCGGTTTACGAACCACCATTGGATGAAGAAATGGTTTGGGAACCTTAGAACAACTTTGATGATGACTGTAGTTTTTTTTTCTCGAATTAGTTTGAATCTTAATTATGTAACTTTTAATTATGTATTAGTTTAAATTTAAATTTGTTGTTGTTTAATTTTAATCATGTTTTAGTTTAAATTTAAGTTTCAAGAGTTTTTATTTATTTAGTTAACTAACATTGAACACTTAATAGGATATGTCTGATCATTTTTCCGTTGAAGAATTTCATCATTGAGAAATGATAGAGCATGGTATAATATAATCTTTGTTAAGGTGGAGTTTATTTGGCATGACGTCGATGAAAAGAGATTAGTGGTTATTTTTCTTGATCAACACGTAAGAACATTATTTTAATTTACTTTGTGTTATACGAGTAAGCGTTTTTCCACCACTAAATTTCTTTTCTTTTTAGAGACAAAAAATTGTTGCGTTCGTCCCACAACATTTGATACACATTTATAATGACGCAGCATTGATGGGTGGTTTTTTTTACTTGAATCATTTCCAAATTGAGAATCTCAACTATAATGAGTACCCAAAGTACCAAAATTACGTGTTAGTTTGGTCCGAGAAAAAAATTGTCATCAACGAATATACAAAGCTTTCTTCACTTATGCTTACGATTCCAAGGGGTGCTTCTTTATATCCATTGGTCCCTTCCATTATGGAATTGAAGCATGACAGGAGACCTCAAATGGATATTGTTGGTACATATAAATTCTCTATCTATATTTTTTATTAAATATATAAAACTTTATATATGTATGTATAATATGGTGTATACGATTTGACTGATTTTGTTATAGATGTGGTTGGGAGAATAATAGAAGGCAAACGTGATCGATGTTGTTTTGAACTTTCTCTTCAAGATAAGACGTAAGTTATTATTTATTATTAACATATTACAAACATAATATTTACATTATATGTAAGAAAATATTATTATTAGAAGAACTTTAACCCAAAATCGTAATATACAGTGGTCACACAATATAATTGTTTTTGTCTGCCCTGAAGCCTTTCGATGTTATACGTTCCATTCGAGCCGTGCAACAAAGGTCTATCATATATGTATCACGTGTCAAGTTGGTTCATCTACCAGATAGTATGTTATGCTTTCTTTACACATGAACATTCTAAAACTTAGTTAGATTTAATGGCTCATGTAATTTAATAAAAGTTATATTTTATTTGTTATTTAAGTTAATATTTTGAAGTCTACGGAGTTGACTTCGATTACGTACGAACCAGATATGGTCGAGGCACGGGATATTTAAATTATGGATCGTTATCCAAGTTTGTGTTTAAGTTAGAAACGTTTGGTGTTGTTATATGTTTAGTTGTTGAATATTAAAGTCTCTCTTGGTGTTTCGTGTTTTGCTTTTTGTTTCCCTCATATTGAAGTAATTGTAGAAGTATACTTTACTTTGTTATTACAAGTATGTTATATTACTTGATTTACATGTAATGGTTACACCTATTTTTCACCAAACTATAATCTTCTTAGATTGGACAACTAAATAGTCATTATCTGTGTTAAACGAAGGTATAACCATGGCTGACCTTCCTGTTCATACAATCGTGTTTGAAATATTAACGAGGGTGCCAGCGAAGGATGTAGGTCGTTATAAGAGTGTATGTAAGCAATGGTATGCGTTACTGTCAACACAAGATTTCGTAAGGATACATTGTTCTCGCTCATTAGTTTCATCTAACCAGAGAGTTCTACTAATTGATGACCTAACGTGCTCTGTTCGTCCGATCATCTCTAAATCCAATGACTATGGGCCAAGCTCCATAGTTACATTTCCATTCCATCACCAAAATAATGATGTCTCAATACTTTCACATTTGAATGGATTGTTGTGTGTTTGCTTGAATCATACATACGAGCTGCTTCTTTGGAATCCAACAACTACTGCTTTCAAGCGTTTGTCAACTCCTGATTCTCATGGATTCTATATAAATAACCTTGATGCCGTTGGTTTGTACGTTGACGCTGACGATGATTACAAGGTCTTGCATATAAAGCGTAGGAGTGGTGTACTTGGTGTCTATGTTTATTCTAGGGAAGTAGACTCTTGGAGAAATATTCCTTTCATAACAAGACAAGAGTACCTAAGCCCTCATTTCAATTGGTCAGCTGGCACATTTTGTGGTGGTACTCTATATTTCACTGTTTGCGAATGTTGGCTTGGAGGTACGAAAAGGGTGATTTGTTTTGATGTTAATTCGGAGCAGTTCAAGGAGATAAGCTTTCCACCCGTTCCTTCTATAGGAATGGTTCAAGGTGTTTTAGTGAATGTAAAAAATGAGCTTCACATGTTTGCTAGCACTGGCATGTTTGAGATGACAATTGACCTATGGACACTACAAGGGGATTACTGGATTAAGGTCTTATCATGTCCTCCGATCCCCCCGATATCATTGTCATTGTGGTGCGATATAACACATTATGTGACAAATGGTAATTGGTTTGTGATGACTAAATTAGGGAAGTTGTTTACAATTGAAATGGATATGAAGCCCTTCGAATGTTTTTATCCCGTTTCTTGGTTTCGAGGTTGTAAGGGTGCGGTGTTTGTGGAGACCATTGTTTTACCAAGTATTTAGATTGGCTTTCACTTAATGTTATCATTATGTATGTCAATGTTTTAAGGATTTGTGTTTTTTTTCTCTAAGTCACGATATTCGGTTTAAGTCATGTATTTTAATGTTATCATTATGTATTTCAATGTTATCATTCGGTTTGTTTTTCTCTAAGTTATGTGTTGGAATGTTGTAATGATTTGAGAATTTCATCATCTATGATAACTCTCTTTTATTTAATTTGCAAGGTATTTGTCATTTTATCAATTTACAATGACTAATGGACAACCAAACCCTCGTAATCATGCTTCTAGCTCGAGTGCATCTACTAAAGCTGAAAAACGAAAAGAGTATCAAAAAAGATACTATGCTGCACGCAAAGAAAATAACCAAGTATCTAAATTTGGGAGTGGTGATGCCTCCCAAAGTGCTTCATCAATATCTTTAATGAGTAATAGGTCAACAGAAAGGACACCATTAAGAAGTTTACAAACTAATATTACTCAATTTACACAAACAACAAATGAGAACGCCTCAAGTGTTTCTACTATAAAACGCAAGGAGTACAATAAAGGATGTTCTAATACACGAAACGATAATGGAATGCGTATTTCAAATGGCAGTCAAGTCAACCAAACCCCGATAGATGATGTTACGCCGACAACCACATTCCCATCTGTAATTGACGTAGTCAGGCATAGAACATCACGAGGTTTCTATTTATTTAACAATGATTTCTTTTTCGAACTTGACATCTTTTACAACCTTCATTACTTAATACACCAATTTTTTTAGGTATTCGAATTCATCCGCGTACTTTATTACCCCAATTTGCTGAAGTAGTTGATCAACCTTCCTTCCAAGATGGGAGCGTAGAAGATGATCCTTATAATTTTGTTTACAACGGTGTACCTGGAGAGCATCGTGTTTTAAAGGAACGAGGTGCATGTCCTAATTGTGGAGCAAAACGATTTCAGTATGAATTTGATACCTTTTGTTGTATGAGTGGGAAAACTGTGTTAGCAAACTTAGAAATTCTAGAGGAATTGTACCGACTTTTCACGTCTCAAGATGAAATTGGAGATATGTTTAGGCAAAACATCCGTGCTTATAACACCAATTTTTCTTTTGCCTCAATGGGTGTGACATTGGATGATACATTGAACAATATGAGAGACGGCGTATATACTTTTGCGTGCACATAAAGGAATATATCACAGAATCGACCAATTAGTTCCAAGGGATGGGACCCCTAGGTACTTGCAGCTTTATTTTTACGATCCTGATACTGAGTTAGATCACAGACTCTGATGGCCAAATCTTGATCGGCGTATTACTCAGATTTTAACACGCGTTCTTTCTACAAACCCATATGTCGATACATTTAGAAGACTTGCGGAACTAGGACCTCTGGACAACTATAGAGTCACTTTGAATACTTCGGTTGAACTTGACCAAAGGGTGTACAATCGACCAACGACATCGGAGGTATATATAATATTATATTAATTGCAATTATTTAATAGTATTGCTTATTTTACTTACTTATAGTTCACAATTATATAGGTTGCTGGTATTTGGGTTGAAGGTAATGACAATATCACTTCGTATAAACGGAGTATTGTTGTGTACGGTAGGTCTGAATATAGTCAAACTATTCAGCCGTACTTCAGTTGTTACGATCCATGGTCGTATCCTCTATTTTTTCCTAATGGTGAGTCGGGTTGGCATGCTAACATACCACGTCACGGAGTATCAATCAATGAGGTTCGCAACAATGACAACATCGAAGGAGAAATGGAAGGTACCAACAATTTGTTATCCTTTTTTAAGTGAAGATCATAAAAATAGCGTAATGCGTTTTATTTTTATTAACTGTTTGTTTTTAATACATCTTCATCGTTCAGAGGCTAACACACGAAGTGGTAGAACAACCGTGGCTATGCGAGAGTACTACAGTTATAAGTTCCAGATTCGATCTACCGATAATGTGCTTTTGTTCGGTGGTAGGCTGCTACAGCAGTTTGTGGTTGATGTTTACATCAAAATTGAGACGTCACGCTTAGAATTTTGTGAGAGAAACCAGGCTAAGATTCGGGCCGAATTGTACCAAGGTATTGTGGATTGCGTCAATACTGGTGAGGTTCATGCAAACAGAGTCGGGAAAAGAATTGTGTTGCCTGCATCTTTCATCGGGGGGCCTCGCGACATGCGACGTCGGTTTCTAGATGCGATGACGTTAGTTCAAGATGACGACAAGCCTGATGTATTCCTTACAATGACATGTAATCCTAAGTGGCCTGAGATATGTGATAATTTACATGTTGGTCAAACTGCACAAGATCGTCCAGACCTTGTTTCAAGAGTATTCCTGGCTAAATTAGAAGATCTTAAGGATCAACTCTTCAAGAAACATGTCCTCGGGGAAGTTAAGGCATACGTCTATGTCATTGAATTTCAAAAGCGGGGTTTGCCGCATGCACATTTTCTCCTAATCATGACAAACAGGTTATTCAAGTCGATCAAAGTGAGCCAGGGGTTGTTATTAATGAGATAAAAAGATTTCAAGATGCACGCTACATATCGCCCCCAGAGGCTATGTGGCGCATTTTTTCCTTCTCTCTTTCTCAAATCTTTCCTGTTGTTCTAGCCTTACAACTTCATCTCCCAAATAATCAAATGGTTAGATTTAGAGATGATGACTTAATGCCTAATATTGTTGATAGGGAAAGGGATAAGAGAACCATGCTAACAACATTTTTTGAGATAAATAGAAACGACGAAACAGCAAGGGTACATTTGTATAAAGATTTTCCAAAACACTTTACGTGGAATGGAAGCACACGCCGTTGGAGTCGTCGTTTCGGTAAAAAACAAAGAGGTCGTATCGTTTCCGCTAATCCAGCCGAAGGAGAAAGGTACTACTTACGCCTACTTTTGTCAAATGTCAGAGGGCCTACTTCTTTTGAACATCTTTGCACAGTTAATGGTCAATGGTGTGCGACATTTCGGAAAGCAGCTCTTGAGTTAGGCTTAATAGAAGACGATGAATATCTATCACAATGTCTCGAAGAAGCCTCTACGTTTCAGTTTCCCAATTCTCTTAGAAGGTTATTTGCGACCATAATGATTTTTTGCCAACCTGGAGATATTCGAAAGTTATGGAATGACCACTTTGATTCACTGTCTGAAGATCATCGGTTACACTGTCAAAGTATAGAACGAGTTCAAAATATGGTTCTTACCGAAATTAGTGTCTTGGTACAATCCATGGGTAAAAATTTCAATGAGTTCGACCTTCCTAAGATAACAGACGATGTTAACTTACAAGATGCAGGTTATCGTGAGTTACAAGAAGAGTATGGAATTGTTTTGGAACCTGAACACTTGAGTGCCAAAGATTCACTTAATCCGGACCAAAAAACGTGTTTGATGAGATCATAATGCATGTTGATAATGATCTTCCAGGCATGTTCTTTATTGATGGTCCAGGTGAACTGGAAAAACATTTTTGTACATTGCCTTGCTTGCTGAAATTCGGTCACGTGGTCTTATTGCTCTCGCAACAGCTTCATCAGGTGCAGCGGCTAATAATATGCCAGGAGGTAGAACGGCTCACTCGAGATTCAAGATTCCTCTTAATCTTGAAAATAATTCAATGTGCAATATCAAAAAACAGAGTGGGGCCGCTAAACTGATTCGGTCTGCCAAAATAATCATATGGGATGAAGCGTCGATGGCTAAACGACAGGCGATAGAGGCAGTCGATCGTACATTCCAAGACATTATAGGTGTTAGTCTCCCATTTGGTGGAAAGATAATGGTTATGGGAGGTGACTTCAGACAGGTGTTGCCGGTTATTAAACGTGGCACTCGAGCACAGATTGTAGACTCCAGCGTACAAATGTCACCTCTTTGGTCTTTGACTAAGAAGATGCGGTTGACCATAAATATGAGAGCGCTGAAAGATCCATGGTTTTCTAAATTTCTTTTAAGAGTCGGCGATGGAACTGAAGAACTAATCGAAGGAAACTATATCTGCATACCCGATGACATGACAATTCAGTGCAACAACAGAGAAAACGCTATAAAAGAATTGATCCATGCCATCTTTCCATCAATTGAAGATAATGTATATTCTTCAGATTATATAATCTCTAGAGCAATATTGTCCACTAAAAATGATAGTGTTGACGAGATTAATAATCAAATGATTGAAATTTTCAAGGGGAGGAAAAAGTTTATTACAGTTTTGATGAAGCTGAAGACGATCAGCGCAACTTCTTTCCGGTCGAGTTCTTAAACTCGCTAAATGTTAGTGGTTTGCAACCTCATAAGCTTCGTTTAAAAATTGGATGCCCAATAATATTGTTACGTAATATCGATCCATCACATGGCCTGTGTAATGGCACGCGGTTGATATGTAAGGGTTTCATGCGAAATGTTATTGATGCGGAAATTGCAGTCGGTCAACATGCCGGAAAAAGAGTTTTTTTGCCAAGAATCCCTCTAACCCTTTCTGAAGATGACATGTTCCCATTCAAGCTGAAAAGAAAACAATTTCCAATTCGACTTAGCTTTTCCATGATGATTAATAAAGCTCAAGGTCAAACAATTCCGAACGTTGGTATTTATCTACCGGATTCTGTATTTTCACATGGACAACTTTATGTCACGTTATCAAGAGGGATTTCAAGACAAAGTACGAAGGTGTTGGTACATCTCGCCAAAGAATTCAAACAACGCGGAGTTTACACATCAAATGTTGTCTACCAGGAAGTGTTGCGTGATTAATTAATCGCATCCGTATCAAAAAGAAGGTAAGTTAGTAGATTTTGTGCCTTATTTGCTTCCAGAAATTACCTTTTAATTACTATTTCAAACCACCTGTAGGCGTCTAACATTTTTTTATGTGTCGAAATATGGTACAGTAGAGGAGAAGATACAAGAAAGTCATAAGCGAACGGATGTATTGGTAAAACATGAAGAGATACAAGAGACTCCCCGCATTTTGTTTTTATTGTTTTGTCCAGCTACTTGACTGTTTTGAATTCTTCTTGTTTTTAATTACATCTACTTCCTTGTTTTGTACTATTCTTGTAGAAGATCACCAAATAATCGATAAACTAACAGAAAAACCAGTGCCATCATATCACGAATAAGAAAACTAACTTAAGTACTATACAATATTTCACGAGACGACGGATAAACTAACGGTAAACAATTATATTATTGTAAATTGCCACTCCCGCCGCATCGCGCGGGTAAGTGACTAGTATATATATATATATATATATATATATAGGGTAGGGTAGGGTTCTAGAGTGAACACTAGGTTGAGAGTGAACTGTGTGAACTAATCTGGGCCATTGGATTATTACATCATCTAGAGATTTTTAAACAATGGCAAGATTGTAATTATAATGTTGTAACTCCCCTTTAAAATAAATCACAGAAGGGTATTTGTGTATTTTGTAAATTGCATTTATTAAACAATATAATCAAAATCCCTAAAATCTCGCTAGTTTCCGTATATACAAGATACATAGTTGTTAGTGTATACACATGGTACAGTCTCGCTAGTATCAGTTTATACAATATACACAGCTGTTAGTTTATACACATGTGTACAGATTCGCTAACTATCAGTTTATACAAGATACGCAGCTATTAGTTTATACACATGTGTACAGTCTTTTATACATCTGTGTATTATATTCAGAAATGGTTATATATGTGTATATTAACAACATATAGTATATTAGGCATGCACACGAGTAGATTCATATAAAAATTATGAAATTAATGAAAATGAAACATATCACATGTATGCAAAAATAAATAACTTCATCACATATTCAAAAGAAAATTAATGCCCAAAAATAATTACAATTTCAATCTCAGAGAAATTTTTTAATGTTTATTAAAAATTATAAAAAGTTAAAAACAATGTATTATGATATCTATATATACGAATAATAAAAGAAAAAACAATATTCAAGTTAAAATTAAAACAAAATCTATGGATAAAGAAATAATGGAGAAATAATTAAAAATGAGAGAGGTGGAGAGAGAAAGAGAGTTAAGAGATGTGAAAATTAAGGGATTTTAATTAAACATACTTTGGGTAATGTCAATCTTACCCCTTTAATCTAAAAAATGATCAAGGGCCATGTTTAGTTCACACAGTTCACTCTCAAGAAGTTGTTCACTCTTAATCCTAATCCTAATCCTATATATATATATATATATATATATATATATATATAGGGTAGGGTTCCAGCGTGAACAACCTCCCAAGAGTGAACTGCGTGAACAGATATGGACCCTTGATTTCCTTTTTAGTTGTTAAGGGTAGGATTGTAATTATATAAAAAATTAGATTTAAATCATTATTTTAATAATTGAATTAAGTTACATCATTCCTAATTTAAATTCATTATCCACATTATGTTTATTTATTAATAAGATAATTATCAAAACAAACAACAAATCCCTAGATTTCAATTTTAATTTTTATTTCAGATTTCATCACCAGAATTCAAATTTTGATTTTTAAGATCCACGTAACCTTCATATTTCAACGGTATACACATGTGGACTTGGATATAAATAGAACAATACACATGTGTACTCAGCATCGTACATATGTGTACAGTAATTCACAGGTGTACATCAACATTCAATACAAAAAAAAAATTCCGAGATATCACAAAAACAGACGATATACACATGTGTACTTCGCATTAAAAAGAGGGCAAAATCATAATACACATGTGTACATCGCATTTAAACAAATAATTATTTTAATAATTGAATTAAGTTGCATCTTTCCTAATCCTTGATTTGATTTGTGAGAGATTTATGCAATCAATTTAAGAGGATAATTGATTACTTGATTTGTGAGAGATTTATGCAATCAATTTAAGATTGAAATTACACATATACCCTTTTTGTATTTAATTAAATGGAAAAAATTAACAAAATAATTACCATCATGCCACTCACTTTAATCTCAAGATCATAAAAATCAAGGGCCCAGATCAGTTCACGCAGTTCACTCTTGGGATTTTGTTCACGTTTGAACCTAATCCTATATATATATATATATATATATATATATATATATTTGTATCATTAATTGTACTTTTTTATAATTAATGGTATTTTTGTCATTTTAACTCATCTGCCATTCACCTTGGGGACTATTCAAGTAACAACTCGTTAAACCACATGAAACAAGGGTGTAATTTTATAATGTTGGGGATACAGAATCATATATTTTCATATAGTTTTATTGACAACGAAGTTGTTTTCAATAAACGAATATCTTTTTGTATCTTAAGTCATAGCGAGAATCAGTTCTGTACCGGTACCGTGACAAACCAAACTTATACCGACCAAACAACATCAATACATGTATCATTGTTATCTAAACTTGTCGGTTTTATGGTTTTTTATTTATGTAAAACAGTTTTATAAACCGTTCGGTTTTATGGTTGCTGATTTATGTAAAACACGATTTTATGTTATGGGCTACGTGATAAAACTCTTGTTTATTTTTATAGAATGTTTCGAAGATTATCAACATCCACCGTAACCCATAACCGCACCTGCTTAGTTGCTTTTTTTTTTAACAAAAAATGTTACTATTAATCTAGTTTACACCAAAATTATTTAACAAAAATTGTTACTATTAATCTAGTTTACACAAAAATTATAAGTTTTAAACTACTCATTAGTTTAATATAAAAAAGGATTAGAAAACTTTTCAATGAACGCAACTTGCATGCTAGCAATTAGTATAGGGACCAAATCAGTAATTTACCCAAATCCGAGCAATTATAAATACCCAAATTCACAACTATCAAACTCCCTCTTCTCCAAACCCTCCATAACTCTCAGAATTCTTCCACAAACGTCGTCGTATCGGCGGTTTCGACATGAGCGATCATCCAGAACCTTCTTCTTCTTCATCGGAGCCGTAAGTTCTCCAAACGCCGTCGTGTCGACATGAGCAAACTTATTATTTTCTCTCTAAAATTTTCATCAGTAGAATATTATAAATTATTATAATGTTAATCAACATGTTAAATGATTATAAATTTATAATAATTACAGTAAAGGCCCCAAAAAGGACTTTTCAACAGCTATCTTGGAGCGCAAGAAATCTCCAAACCGGCTTGTGGTTGATGAAGCGGTTAATGACGATAACTCAGTCGTCGCTATGCATCCTGCTACTATAGAAAAACTGCAGTTGTTCCGTGGTGATACTATCTATACCGATCAAGGTTTTTCTTCTTTTTTGTTTTACGGTTTTGTTCAAATTTTATGTAACTTGAATTTTATGTAACTTGAATTGTGATTTATTGTAGGGTTCAGTTTATAACTTTTGATATTTACGTGACGTGACATTAATAAATTCAAATTTCTGTTTTTCTTTTATAACTTTTGATATTTAATGTTTTTATTAAAAAAACGAATATGGTTTTGCGATATACATATTTTTATCTACGTTTTGATATAAATTTTATAAAAAAAACAGGATATAAAGTTTTATAACGACTTATAAAACATTATATTTGATACGGCTCCGTTTTTATAAGATTTATATCAAAACGTAGATAAAAATAAACACAGAGTGAATTGCAAGTTTTGTCCTTTATGTATATAGGCAATTGTAGGCGGTGTCCTTTATCTTTAAAATTGACGAGTTTTGTACTTATTGTTTCAAAATGTTGCACGGTATGTCATTTGACCCTAACTCAGTTACTTTTTTCTGTTAAATTAAATCATGTGCAAGACACATAAGGGTATAATTGTCTTTATATCTTATTATTTAAAAAAAATATCTTTAAAAAATATTATATAACAGTCAATATCATTCTCTCTCTAGAAACCCCATCTCTCTCTACTCAGTCTCTCTCTGTACTACTCCCACCACCACCACCTACTTCCACCACCACCACAACAGATGTATCAATCATCTTCCTACGGCATCATCCGTCATCCACACGCATCCTCCGATGATCGTAACAGCGGCGGTTCAGCCCTAGACATAGTCCACAGGAAGATCATCTGTCGCGTACGTCACAACAATCGTCTCGAGTCACCGGAAATTCTTCGAATCTGCTCGACATTCATGCTTTTGGTGGTGGAGCCACCGGATGCGGCGCTGTCCAGATCTATGAAGTTTATTCATGGAGGTGAGTGTTGAGTGTTAGAGTGTGAATTGATGATTTGATGATGAATTGTAATTAAGTTTGACTTGGTAGTTGTTAATTGTATAAATCAGCTTTTGTTAATAGAGGATTTGCCTAGAACATCGTCTAGATCTACTGTCATCCACAATCTATTCCTTTCAATAAAGGTAATTTATATTAAATTAAATAACTATTAAACATGATATGGTTTTCGGATTATTTTGATGATTGGGATTGGGACAGTGTGGTGGTGGGTTTTGATTTTTTATGGTTTGGTAAATGAGTTTATTTGAATTCAAGTAAATTCTTGTAGAATTCGTATGTAATCTCGAATTATAGGAAGCTCTAATTTTGACCTATGCATCTGTTTGAACTCAAAAGAGTTCCATTTTAAACCAACCTGGTATAAAAATCTTGGTGAATTGGGGTTTGACATAAACATGACTAGAGTTCTGGCGGCGGTGATCACAGTTGGTGGTTGGGTTCGGTGGCTGGTGGTGGGGGGTATAGATGGCCAGTTGCAGAGAAAGGGGGGTTGTTATTTCTTTTACAAAATACACCCTACATATAAGTTATTTGTACAATAGTCCCTAAAATAATAAATGACAAAAATACCCTCATGTTTAAGGCACATGATCATGCTTAACAGAAAAAAGTAACTGAGTTAGGGTCAAAGGACATACCGTGCAACATTTTGAAACAATAAGTACAAAACTCGTCAATTTTAAAGATAAAGGACACCGCCTGCAATTGCCTATATACATAAAGGACAAAACTTGCAATTCACTCAATAAACACATTGCAAAACCATACTCCTTTTTTATTGTTTTATGTATCGGAAGTTAAAAAGGAAAAACCCAAATTTGAATTTGTTAATGTCACATCACCCGATGCAAATAACAAAAAGTTGGGTTTAAATAGTAGGGATGAAAACTATTATTTGTGTGGTCATGAAGCTAAAGTTAGTGATAAACATGATTGATTGGAAGAAGAAAAACAAGTGCTATGATTTATACTTTATGTAATTACATTGGCAAGTTTAATATCCTGTTGTAGTGCTAAAATTCAAGTGCAAGTTTTCAACAAAGTAAAGATTAATCATGTGAGGGTTCTTTAATATAAAGATTATCTTAATTTGGTTTATAGGGGAAGAAAAGAAAAGATATTGTTTGTATCGCGCTTGCTGATGAAACTTGCGAAGAACCAAAAATAAGAGTGAACAAGGTCTTCAGAACAAACCGGAAAAACGCTTGTAGCAAGAGCCGTAGCGAATGAAACCGGAGCGTTCTTTTTCTGCATTAACGGGCCGGAAATTTTGTCAAAATTGGCGGGATTGAGTGAGGGTAATCTCAGGAAGGCGTTTGAGGAAGCGGAAAAGAACACATCTTGATTTGATTGCACCTAAAAGAGAAAAGACGAATGGTGAAGTTGAAAGAAGGATTGTTTCGCAGTTGTTAACGCTTATGGATGGGTTAAAAGCGCGTGCACATGTTATTGTTATGGGTGCTACTAATCGTCCGAACAGTATTGATCCTGCATTGAGACGGTTTGGTCAGTTTGATCGGGAGATTGATATTGGTGTTCCGGATGAAGTCGGCCGTCTTGAGGTTCTTCGTATTCACATAAAAAATATGAAACTTTCTGATGATGTAAGTATTTCCCCCCACGGGATGTTAAACGGGTCGTATTTTATGGGTTCGTTTGTTAAGGAAATGAACTTGTTCGTGTTCTTTTGTTAATTTTAGGCAACGAACGTAAATGAACACAAGTGGAAACAAACGAACACAAACAGGCGTTCATGAACAAAATATATTTTATACACTAACACTTATTAGATATTTTATTGAGTAAACTGCCATTTTGGTCCCTGTGGTTTGGGCAATTTTGCAACTTTAGTCCAAATCTCAAACCTTTTGCATCTGGGTCCCTGTGGTTTCAGTTTTGTTGCTATTTTGGTCCAAAAATGAAATCAGCTCATATTCCTCAAATTTAATCCTGTTGTTTTGTCATTTTCCTCAGGGGTAAATTGGTCTTTATGATTTTATTATAACTCATTATTAATTAAAATAATTAAACTAAATAAAAGATTTGATCATATAAAAGCACTGCCTACTTTATCTTCCTTATATGTATACAGCCAATAACCACCACCACCACCCAACCTCCGGCAGCCAGAAGCATCACCACCATCTTCCCCAAATGCATACAGCCAACAACCGACCACCACCACACATCATCGTCGCAGCACCACTCTTTCCGACCGGAACCCTTATCCACCCCACCCCTACCTACCGTTCTCCATCACCAAACACCATTTGGCGTTTAATCAACATCACAGATCAAAATACTTTCTTGGGGTTGTTTAGATTTGTAGAAATATATTATATTGGATCACCCAATTTGCTTTCTTTCATAAAATGTGGAATCTTTTGGTGTGGTTAAGGTGTTCTTGTAGCAAATTTGGGGTTTTAGGGTTCTACATTGAGTTTTTGAAATGGGTTTCACGAATCTTGATTGTTAAGGTGTTTTTAGGGGTTGCTTACGTTTGCAAGATTTTGACTTTCTTGCATTCTTTTGGGTTTTTGGTATTAATTTGGAATACCCATTTGCTTATTTGGGGTTTTAGGGTTAAAAATTGAGTCTTTTTCATAAATATTGATTCTTTAAGCTACAATTAGCTTCTTTTTCATTCAATTTTGGGATTTAGAGTTAGTAGTTTCAAGAAAAATGGATTTTTTAAAATAGGCACCCTCTGTTCTTGTTCTTATATCATTATATTTCCACAAATCATCATCTTCTTCATTCACTCCTACTGATAAATACTTGATTGCTTGTGGTTCTTCACAAAACATCACATATCTTGGCGAAACTTATGTCCCTGATTCAACTCAATCATCATTTGATCTTGAGTCCCAACATGATTCCAATATCTTCGAATCGGATTCAACTGTTCCATTACCAATCCACCAATCTGCTAGAGCATTCACCTCTATGTTCACCTACATATTTGATATCCGAAAACAAGGCCGGCATTGGATCTGGCTCCATTTTTACACGATTCCGGGCCACAACCTTACTTCAGCCTCATTCACAATATTTACAGAAAACTTTGTTCTGTTAAACAGTCACAGTTTCAATAGCATTTTGGAGAAGATGATCGTTTGGAGGAGATTATCATAGAACAGAGCTGGGTAATTTTATCTGGGTCCCTGTGGAAGATGATCTGCTTTGAGTTCTTGATCTGGGTTTTTCTTAAATATCCATTTACCCTTTAAAAGCAGTTCATCACATTATATTTATGAAATGACCAATTTACCCCTGAACAAAAAGACAAAATAGGCATATTGCAACAGTGAAAAAATGGGGTTTTTGAATTTTGGACCAAAATGGCAACAAAAACGAAACCACAGGGACCCAGATTTAAAAAGTTTGAGATTTGGACTAAAATGGCAAAAGTGGCCAAACCACAGGGACCAAAATGGCAGTTTACTCTATTTTATTTGTCGGAATTTCGAAGTATTTAAATAAAATATAAATACTAAAAACACTAATGAACTATTGAACACAATCGAACATAAACAAACATGTTACCGAGCGTTCACGAACATAAATTAAAGAACGCTGCCTCTGTTCATGTTCATTCATTCGCTAAACGAATGAAGTTTGTTGTTCGTGTTTGTTTGTCTAATAATCGAACGAACACAAACGAACTTCCCGCCGAACGGTTCACGAACTGTTCACTGAACGTTTGGTTTGTTTCAGCCCTAAACATGACACAAGTTTTCGTGGTTAGCATGAACACGACCTGTTTTACCCGATTTTTTTGTTGCAACTCTCTAAAATTACAATGTACAACCAAAAATACAAATGTATATAAATAATTACGTTCAACTTATAGAGCCCGTTGCTCAGTTCTTTTTTGTTATAAAAATTTTGGCGTAAATTCGTAATCATATGAGGCTAAAGAAACACACGGTTACGTCAGTGCTAACCTGGCGGCACTCTATACCGAGGCTGCACTTCAATGCATTAGAGAAAAAATGGACGTTATTGATTAGGAAGACGCCTCTATCGATGAACCGAACATTATTCGTACTTTATAATATCATCTCAGTGAACTTTTTTTAGACTTATCGTAATCTTTGATTTTGGACTGGTAACAGGTTGTTGAGGTTCCTAATGTCAGTTGGGAGGATATTGGAGGTCTTGAAAACGTTAAACGCGAGCTGCAAGAGGTAATGCATATGAATAGCGCGTTGAGTAACAGATATAAACGGGCCGACATTGTTGTGTTAACTCCGGCCGAACATTCATGAGCTTTTCGCGAACTGTTCGGTGGGAAGTTCGTTTATTCATTTGTTTAAATAAACGAACGAACATAACTTTTTGTTCATTTATGTTCGTTTAAATTTTCATAAATACATAAATAGTTACAGTTATATTAATATAAACATTAAACGGGATTTCTAACTACTTATATAAAAATGACTAATTAGTAATTGGGTTTCTTAGTAATAAAAAGTGGCTTTCGAATTGAACTTATCGTAATTAATCACTATTTTTTTATAAAAAAACTACTTTATATTCGTTTATGTTTGGTCATTTGTGTTCGTTATGTTTATTATGTTATGTTCGTATAAGTTTGTTTGTTTATGTTCGTTTACGTTCATGAACTGTTCGTTTAAGTTTTAAACGAACGAACATACACGAACACAAACATGCTCATTTTCTTAATGAATAAACATAATAAAAAACTGTGTTCGATTATATGTTCGTGTTCGTTCGGTTTGTTTAAAGGCCTAGCTGACCTGAATCAATTTTTTTCTTCTAAAAGAATAGCTTTTATTTGTTTTTAAAATTTTATTTTTAACTACCAAGTAGTATGTCAAATCTGTTATAAAAAATACTATTTGAATAATAATCTGTTTATTTTCTTGAAATATAACAGACCGTTCATGTAACGCCCACATTTCTTACTCCAAAATAAGTATTATTATTTACAAAATTCGGGCATGACCCATTCGTATAATGAACGATTCCCTATAAGACCAACTTGTAAAAACTTAAATATGACACAATGGAAAATATGAGCCCAAAAAATTTCTTTCTTGTTTAGACACATTACTTACTTAAAGGCTCAAATACAAATGATAAACATTTACAAAAAGGGATTTATAATAACCACATTAAATTAACGCTTCAAGACAATACATAATTCAAACTATGTGGCCGTTCTTCCCGTACAATCCTTGATTTGCGGCTCGATCAACGCATGCTTATCTTCGATAGTAGTGGTAGAGATCCGTGCAATACCTGTGGACATCACATACAACTTAACCATTAGTCATTGACAACATCATACAACATTATTCTCACGTAATTAAAATTCGTATAACATTCAAGAATAAAAACTTTGATTCATTCGACTATCCTCTCGAATTCTCTTGTTCCGAGTACGGCTTCAATTTCATAAGAATCTGACGTTCTCATTCCTGCATTACATTCCAACCTCAAATACATTGTTAGTAACGTAAATTCTCAAAAGTATCTAACTTCTGCATGCACACATACTTACATACATACTTACACACGTACATACATACATACACACACATCTACATACCTATATACATTCGAACATACCTACAAACATGTATTCATACCTACGTGTTTCGTTCAAGTTATTGCATATCATTTACATATAATACTCGTCCAACTTAAATACATTCGTCTATCATTCCTTTACATCAATTACATATGACTTAGACTTGGAGTTATAACTCGTAAACAACCAGGAAACACTCGAAGTCATGTTTGGAAGGCTCGCCGTAGACCACGGTTAGTATACCAAAGCTTACGATACATAATTCAACATAAATAAAAATTTTCAGCTTTTCAAACGTGGGGAGGGCGTCGGCGGCGGCCCTACAGGGCTTCGCGACGCCTCTTAGTTTTGCGCGTAGACAGAACCCCGTAGACAGGAAAATAAGGTGTCGGGCAAAAATTGAAAATGCACATGGCGTCGGCGACGCCCTCTCATTTTGTCATTTTACTGCTGTGTTGTTTTCGTCGCTCGAACGCACTGAAACTAGCATAACTTCTAAACCGTTAACCCGTTTGACCTCTCGTTTCTTCCTACATGCTTGAAAATTCACATTCTACCATATGAACTTGATATCCAACATCCGGGTTAAGGAAATTCCTAACTTACACGTTTTCGGCTTATTATACATTTATGAATTATTCAACACATTCATTTTTTTATTTATCAAACCATTCCTATGTCCATACACAAAACTCACATAAAGTTATAACTATAACACCCTTACATTATCCGGGGTTCCGAACATGGGGTTTATGAACCCGATTCCTATTATGCGCTAGGCTTATGCATCTCGATAAATTTTACGCAAATAAGCTTTATTAACACAACTTCCATACATGAAATTGTTCCCATTATCCACAACTCGAAACTAGGTCTTTTACCCATTACCCGGTTATGCTACCGTCATGATTACTTAAGTGAATTGTTTTGTAGTGAAACAAATCCTCATTTTGACCCGTTCATATTATTGTCAAACAAATTTTTTGCTTAGGGTCAAAAGCTAGATCTTTTGACCATTAACCTAAGTATCCATTCTCAGTTAATGCACTCATAAGCAACATTACCTATTACTCGGTTACAATACCGTAACCATTACTTAGACAATCATTCCGACATATCAATACTACCCCATATTGATCCATTCAATCTACTTAGCTAACCTCAACGATTTCATACAACCATAACCATATATATATATATATATATCCCAACCGTTATTATGCTCAATAAAACAAATGCTACCTTACTTAAATATAATCCGAAGTGAATCCGAAAATCACTTACCTTATGCGTCTATGTTCGAGCTAGTCTTCTTGCCTTCCTTTGACACGTCAACCATCCGTGCTTGGGTCCTTGCCAATGTAAATTCCTATTCTTTCATACCATCATTTTCATAACTTGTTAGTTTGCATGATCATCCATATCGATAATCATTTCAAATTCTTAGTTGCATTACTTTCATTAGTCTGTTTTGGGACGTCCGTTTACTGTACTTATGAGCTTTCAAAAATTACGATCTTTTTATGTGACGTGCCCCTCAGAGGGTTTATCATTGTGTTAAATTTTTAGAGTCTAACTCTCTACCAAAAATTTATAAAAATTCATTTACTATGCTGCAATCAGATTCGTCACTTCTGACTGCAGCTTACGGAAAAATTTATTTAAAATTCCTCGTTTATCCGATTGACGAAATTCCAGTTGGAGATTTTTGAAATCACCTGAAGTTACCTACAGTAAAAATTTGAGATCATAACTCAATTCGTAAATTGAGTTATGACATTCGTAATGGGCAGAAAATTCTGCCAGAAAACGCAGCCTAAACCTTCGATACGGAAAAATTCATAAAACGTTCATTTTTCTTTGAAAAAATGTCAATCCAGTTGGGTTTGAAAGGTTTTTCCTGGAATTTCATCAAAAACTCAATAAACATCAGTTTTTGACAAGATTTGACCCGGTTACAACCGATTACATTCAGCTGTAACTTTCTGGACATATTCTATTTCATCAATTCTCTTCTAATAATCTCACCTAAGCATTTCATCAAACACTTGGTGTGCACATCATTAACAAGACATAAGGTACAAGTGTTCAAAGCATTGTTCTTCTAGCTCTATTACATTCATGATTACATATCAAAATTTCACCTAATTTACAACAACTTGATCATCATGTTCATCATACTATTTACATCAAGTGGGTATAGGCTCAAATCATTCAAATAACCAAATTCTAACAAAATTCTTATTCTATTGTGTTTCCCTAACTCACAATTACACAAATTTCTGCATAAATCCATGATTGGGTCGAAACCTACTTTCTAAAATTCATAAATTTTAGAAATTCGACTTACCACTTTGAAGAGCAAGCTTAGATTGTTAGAGAATTGGGTTCATGCATATGATTTGGCCATGATTTCTCTTCCAATCTTGTTAATTTGAAGAAACTAGGGTTTCCCCCTTGTGGCTCTTCTCCTGGTCGATCCACAGAACACACACAAGTGTGTGTTTTGTGTTTTTGTTGTTATTAAAAATCTTTCATTCTTTTTTTTAACAAGTTCAACCCCTCTAGTTACCATTGTTGTTTATTTGTCACATATCTTTCCTTCTTATTTAATTACTAACATATGCATTTAACTAGGTTAGCATAACATAACTAGAAATTTAAGTAACATAATAAATTACATATTTTTGGGGTGTTACAGTTCAATATCCGGTGGAGCACCCGGAGAAATTCGAGAAATTTGGCATGTCACCATCGAAAGGTGTTCTTTTCGACGGCCCGCCTGGATGCGGAAAGACACTTTTGGCTAAGGCTATCGCGAACGAGTGTCAAGCCAACTTCATTAGCATCAAAGGACCCGAGTTACTCACAATGTGGTTCAGTGAGAGTGAAGCCAACGTTCGTGAAATTTTCGACAGGGCCCGTGGGTCAGTATCGTGTGTTCTCTTCTTCGATGAACTCGATTCCATTGCAACTCATGCCAGCATTATATATATATATATATATATATATATATATATATATATATATATATATATATATAACTTTAGCCCCTCAAATTCAATAGTGACATATTTAGCCCCTTAACTTAAATAATAAACAACTTTAGCCTCTTAACTTTAATAATGACATGTTTATCCCCACAACTTTAATAATGACATGTTTAGCCCCTTAACTAAAACATCAAACAACTTTAGTCCCATAACTTTAATAATGACATGTTTAGCCCCTCAACTTTAAGAATGATATGTTTAGCCCCTTAACTAAATGGGAAAGTTACTGTACAAATAAAGTTAATGTACTAAACGTACGAATAGCATGAAAAAGCAAAAAGCACACGGTGGCATTTTTGTAATTATCTGCTTGTAGGGTAATTATCAAAATTATTCTACAAATGATACTGTAGAGTAATTTTGATCTTGTAGAGTAATTTTATAAAATGTTCTTGTAGAGTAATTTTGATCAAAAAACTATACCTAACCAAAAAAACCTAACCCCCACCCCCCAAAAACCTAAAAAAAGCTAACCCCCCCCCCCCAACTAAAAGCTAAAAACTAAACCCCGTAACTAAATGTTAACAGAATTACTCTACAAGATCAAAATTACTCTACAGGATCATTTTATAAAATTACTCTACAAGATCAAAATTACTCTACAAGATCATTTGTAGAGTAATTGAATTGTATATTGTTTGATAAACTTGTAGGGTAATTTTGATTCACTTGTAAAGTAATTTTGATCAGAATAATTTTGATACACTTGTAGAGTAATTTTGATAATTACCCTACAAGAACAAAATTACTCTGCAAGAACATTTTACAAAATTACTCTACAAAAGATCAAAATTACTCTACAGGATCATTTGTAGAGTAATTTTGATAGTTACTGACAATTACGAAAATACCACCGCGTTTTTTTGTCTTTTCCTTCAGTCCGTGCGTTTTGTAGGTTAACTTTATTTGTATTTGATCTTTTACCCTTAACTAAAACATCAAACAACTTTAACTCTCATTATTCGCTTATTTTTATTAACGTTTCGAACCCGGTGCGGAGCGCGGGTGGTAACCCACTAGTTCCTCTATAAAATGTTAAATAAAAGTTTTTTCTTGTTTTTGGGACAGGTTTAAATTATTATTTATTTATTTATTTTGAATTGTTGCAGAGGGGAAGTAGTTCTAGGGATGCAGGTGGTGCTGCTAACTGTGTTTTGAATCAGCTGCTGACCGAAATGGATGGGATGTCTGCAAAAAAGACGGTTTTTATAATCGGAGCTACTAATAGACCCGATATCATTGACCCCGCTCTACTTCGACCCGACCAGCTCGATCAACTTATTTACATTCCACTACCAGACGAGGACTCGCGTCACCAGATTTTCAAAGCGGTAATGAGGAAGTCCCCAGTTTCCAAGGATGTTGATTTGTGAACTTTAGCTAAATACACACAAGGATTTAGTGGGGCCGATATTACGGAAATATGTCAACGCACATGCAAGTATGCCATCAGAGAGAACATTGAGAAAGTAAGGTTTTATGTTTTTTTATATCCTTTCTGATTGGCGCGTGCGCACGGATATGTGATTAGTCAATTTATTGTTTTAGTTGAATTTTTTATGCAGGATATAGAGAGGGAAAGAAAGAGGAGTGAGAATCCGAACTCCATGGATGAGGATGAAGATGAGGTGGCGGAGATCAAGGCGGCCCACTTTGAGGAATCCATGAAGTATGCACGCAGAAGTGTGAGTGATGCCGACATAAGGAAATACCAGACATTTGCTCAGACGTTGCAGCAGTCGAGAGGAATTGGGTCTGAGTTTCGCTCCCCTGAAGCGACGTCCGGGGCTACAGTTGGTGGTGGTGCTTCTGACCCGTTCGTCGCTTCTACTGGTGGAGCTGATGATGATGACTTATACAACTAGTTTGCATATTTCATGCTAGAAGTTAAGAGTCACAGCATCCACATCCATTCCATCAAATTCTATGTGTGGAGTTTTTATAATATAAAGAGTATAAAAAGTGGCTGTGAGTGGAGGAGAGAGAAAATATTACTGTTCATCTGTATATTTAGGGGGACACTGTTCACCCCCTATATTTTTTTAATATATTTTGAAAGTGGTTGTGAGTGAAGAAGAGAGAAAATGTAATGTTAAAGGTATAAAAAATATTATTTAATTGAAAATGAGAGAGAAAATGTAGTGTTTTTTTAGTGTAACTAGTGGTTTCGATGACGCGCGTTGCGCGTGGGGCATTAGCGTCTTCGCATAACATATGTATGCCAGCTCAATATGGGCGTATTCCCAGCCATATACATGCATATTTTTAGCCCTTTATGGCTGTAACATTAGCCCAGTAGTACAACAACGATTTTCTAACCCTGTATGGGCATAAAGTCCATATAACAGCCCCTAAAACAGCTTAATACAACTTTAACTTAGCAAATTCAAGTTAAAAAAATGCAACTATAAATATGTAAAGTTCTAGCATCAAGTTCACATTTGATAGATAGCTAATAATTTACAACATAGTTTAATAAAGTTAACAAATTAGAATTCTTCAAGAATATCATAACCATCCTTCAATAGCTATAATCCAAGTAATAACATGTAAGCATAATCATCTAAAGGTTATGTATATTTCAATCGTTTTTCACTTGGCGTTGCATTATTGTCTATTCCCAAGAATCTTTTCCATTTTCTATGATCATATCAAGCAACTGCAAACATAATCACAGGAAAAAAAAATTAATCAGGATCGACTTAAATAAAATGGTGTATAAAATTGCAATGGGCGCGCTTATGCTCCTTGAAGCTATACATTTTAAATATTAAGATGTGCGTATATTCAAATAAACATTTGGTACCTGATGAATCCAAGAAAAACAGATGTCAAAAAAACTTGGTTCAAGAAGAAACTATGCAACTGCACACAAAACTTCGTTTGCCACATCATCCGAGAGCTGACCAATCACGGGTCCTGTATTATCCATTGGTTTCACAAGCGAAAAATCATCCCCACCGGACAACACTTCACCAAACGCCATATTAATATCCCAAGGCTGTTCAATATTCTTGTTTCCCAGCACATGTGCTGGCATGCCAGGTTTAACCCGCCAAGTGCTTCCAAAGTGGCTTCATCTTTTGATGCTTTCCAAACATTTCTTGCGGATGGACCACCTCCAAATCTATCAGGCCTAGACTGATTAACCTATTATTCATAGGTCGTCTCCAGCCCATTTGTGTGTTTGGACCGTGTGTATGATAGTTTGAATAGCCGTTGTATTTGCCAAATGGTCTTTTAGAAGAAATGTGAAAGCCGTTATTATAACATCTTAAAGTATCCACTGAAACTAACAAATTACATGCCATGTCATCAACCATTCTCTCTAGGCCACACACTTGATTCTCTAGAGTTGCCATACCATCACGTGATCCACCCTTAAAAGCCTGTAAGAACAATAGATTGTTTAATTTATATGCAGGCACCGCTATGGGGTTTTTTTTGATATATTAACACAATAAAACACAGCAAACTGTTTTACCATTAGGATCATTCTGAAACTCAACCCCATTCCTATCATTTTGAAAGATGAGTACAGTTGTTTTAAAATTCAAAATGAGTAAAAAGAAAAACGATTGCGTAATTAAGTCATCCCTTTAGTCAAGAATCTTGCTGGTTACTTGACTCCTAGGTAAGTGAATAAACAATCTAAATAAGTTGATCTACATACTCACATAATTTGTTTCAAAACCCAAATATCAATCCGAACACAATAATCTACATATAACATCTAAAAGCATATACAAACTCCAGCAACATATCAACATTTCAAAAAGCAATAACAGTGTTGTACACCCATAATAGTATGTATAATATAATGAGTTGATGACTACCGGAAATAATAGTATGTATAATATAATGAGTTGATGACTACCCTACAACTAAGCTTATGTTAGTTCTAAACAGATTTTGTTGACCAATGGGATAGCGAGCAAGTATAATAAAAGCGTAAAATCGCTATAGTTTCATCATGAACCATCACAAATCAAATTCATCTGTAATTAGAAAACCAAACTCTATCTTGAACCAATGTGACCCTTTTTTAATTGTATCAAGAAATCAAGAATCATCCTCTAGAAAGGGTGTAACTTCCAATAACTAACCATAATACAAATAATAACACAATAAAACTTATGATAAAATGCTTATTCAAGAGACCTGTCACCAAAACTAACAAAATGCTCAACACAAAAGTGAACATTTTTTAATCAAAAATCAAACTCAAATTAAGAACGGCTGGTCCTAAGAAAAGATGAAAAAATAATCGTCGATCAAATCTGCAGCGGTAAATAAGATTTGATTATACATCTGTGAAAAGAAAATCATCTGACCATTACTCTTCTTCACCTTCTTCAACTTTCTCAAATAATACCAAATTTTGACCACCAAAAATCAACCAATTAACATCCATAACCAACACCTCCACGTATCATTAGAACATAAAAGAGTTAATTAAAACAAAGACTGACCAGAACTTGCTTTTAGCACGAACTTCATCCGGTAGATCTTCGAATTCTCATCAAACCTCGGTCGGTAAACCTCTTCCAACTACAACATCAAAACACAATTATTCACCATTTCAGCAACAAAAATGGAAGAAAACATTCAACTTTTCGATCTATGGATAGAATTTCAACAACAAAGATGTATGATTGCTATTAAAGAGTTGAGATTTGCGAGTTAAATTTACGAACCATTGTACGCCGCCCATCGGTTGCAGTTTCCGCCAGGTTCAATAGCCGGAACCCTAGAGCAGCCACCGCTCCAACAACGGCGTTTTTAACCATCTGAACCCTAACGGCGTTTGAATCACTGCCATTGCCGGAATCCATAAACCCCGCCGTCACTCTCTCCCATCTCTTCTCCGATCTTCTCTATCTCTCCTCCGGTTCTCTCCATTTTTGCCACCGGATTTCAAGAATAGGAGTTGAAAAAAACGTGATTTTGTATAATCAGGAAGTGGGATGCTTAGGAGACGCGTGGTATATGGATGACAGAAATAGGACGCGTGTTTTAAAAACATGCGGCCCAATGAATATGGGCCACACAGTTGTCTACCACTGTTCATTCGATTGTGCTATTATTAGATTTAGATTTAGGGAGAAAATATGATGGAATGGATGTGAATGCTCTCATACAGGCGTATATGCGTATCTTTATACCTACCTACAAGTTCCTGAATTACCGATTTTTTTAACATTTTATTATGGTCGACAATTTGGTCATCGAAACTTGTTTTATCGAGTTTAATATTTTATAAACAATGCATTATTTTTGTATCCTTCTATATAATTTAATCAAAAAACACATTTTTCTCTATCCTTCTATTTAATTTAATCAAAAAACATATTTTTCTCTAAATTAAGTTTACTTTTCAAAAACATCTCACATCCAACTCTCTATCTATTTTTCTATCATACTCACAATCACTTATTTTATTACTTATTTCTCTTTTCTACAAACTCACAATAAAAATAGAGAGGTATGGATATGAGTCTCTTAATATAGAGGTTTGGTTTAATATCTATAAAACTTTCTCTATTATAAAGATTTCAATATAGTGGTGTTTTTGTTGTTTCCTTTATTTCTTCCTCTATATTATATAGAACGTATTAATATAGAGGTTCCAATGCGAATGCTCTAACACCAGTGAAGTTATGATAAGATGTTCAATAACTTTTACTATAAAAACTTACAATAAGTTAGAAGCAATGTAAACAAGTTGACCTCTATTTTATAGAGCAAATTTACTACATATACTTTTTCAGGTTGAGGGAATAGTGTCAGGCAGCTTGTCTGGCACTTTCCTATTGAACAACCCATTTTTAATTTAATTTTACTCCCAGTTTAAAATTACGGTTTCGTCCTTCCTTTAAAATTACGTTTTCCCAGTTTAAAATAAATTTATATTTTGTCTCTAGCTCAAAATTACGCTTTTGCCCTTAGTTCAAAAACCCTTCTTTAATTTTATTCCCAGTTTAAAATTACGGCTTCGCCCACCGTTTAAAATTACGTTTTTGCACCCAGTTCAAAATAAAATTTTGTTTTTTCCCTTAGCTAAAGCTTACGTTTTTGCCCACAGTTCAAAATAAAATTATGTTTCCCCCTAGCTCAAAATTATGATTTTGCCCTCAGTTTAAAATTATAATGTCGCGCCCAGTTCAAAATATATTTACGCTTTTGCCCTCTGTTCAAAATTATGATTTCGTTCCCATTTCAAAAATTACGATTTTGTTCCCACAGCTGCCTGACACTTCCCCATTGGTCCAGCGAAATTACGACTTTCCCCGTATAAATTTGCAGTTTTGCGATTTGTTTTGTTTTTTTCCCGTCCATCCTAATTATGATTTTTCCCTCGGTTTCAAATTTATAGGTTTGCCATTGTTTTTGTTTTTTTTTTCTGTCAAATTACAATTTTGCCCCAGTGTAAAATTACAGTCATTCTATCGTTTTAGTTTTTTTTTTGACAAATCTATGGTAGTGTTTTGTTTTAATTGTTGACTCAGTGTAATTTTTATTCGTGTCAGGCGGTTGCGTGACACACGCTCATTTGTCCTCAAAAATTACAATTCTGCCCCAGTTAAAAATTATAGTCTTTCCATCGTTTTAGTTTTTTTTAGCAAAAGTATTGATAGTGTTTTGTTTTAATTGGTTTTCTCGATGTAATGTTTTTTTAGATCGTGTATAAGTAGTATGTACAAGTAACCGAAACACAGACGTATATGAAAGAGAAATATTTGCCTTAGTGCCTCGCAACGCGTGCGGGGCAAAACCAAGTTTAAGACATAGAAGGATGTCTCGTGTACTCGATGATATTTTCTAGTCCACCTATCGGTTGCAATTTCGAATCATGTGTCAAACCTAAAGTTTAAGTTTTGTTTTATCATCAGTTTTCAATCTGGTAACTGGCATCAACTTCATACAAATCATTTAGACATAGTATTTACAAAAAGAAATAAGTATTAAAAAGTTTTGGTATCTAGTTCCAGCCTATTTACCCATTTGAAGTTCAAAAAGAGACGATATCAAGCAAAAATTAAATACACACATTAAGCCACATCATTCAAAATAACAAAAACACGAAACTAACATAAATGGAATAAAAGATGAATTTGAGTTCAAAAGAAAATCATGTTACATCACTACCATCCATCTATCTTGTCTTGATGCAACTTTAATTTAACCCTTCAACTTGAGTGAGTGTAAAATAAAATTTATTTGTGGCCTTTTGAGTTTTGAATAGATGACCATTGTGTTAAAGAGTTCATTGTCCACCCACTTATGGTTACTTTATATTGTCGAAAGCTTTCAAGGACTTTTATCATTATCTTCAAGTGTCCTTCAACTGACACGTGTCCGGAGAGTTTTGAAGCGTCCAAAGGACGCATCCACGCCGCAATGTGGACGCGTCACAGATGACTTGCGACGGGATTGAGTGGATGCGGCTTGTTAGAATCCGAGTTTGAATTGTTTGTGAATGTTTAAGATGAATGGTGTAAGAAGATAACAAAAATGGAATAATGCAGCGGAATGATAATAAACTTTAAATCACAAACAATGGAAGATTTGCTTTCATCATGATACTTTAATAGAAAGATTGTACGATACAATAGTTCACGTATGCATGAATTACAAACTCCCTCTCAGCCTAAGATCACTCTGATTTGCTCGTATAAAATGTCAAGGTGAAGTGATAATAGAACAGTACATGCACTGTTCTATTTATAGTACAATCAAACCGCAGAGGAATCTTATGTTGACGTCACCTAGATAATGACATCTAGCAACTTCTAACAACCTCTAACATCTGCTAATACTAAAACACTGTTACATAGAAAACTCTGATATACATCATCTGTTGATTCATCATCCGATGAGTCTTATCCTCTGTTGAGCCTCAGCAGACCTTTCTTCATCAGACTTTGTCTTCTAGAACAGAGGATGATCAGACCTTTGCAATAGCAGACTTTGTTTGTATCACTGGTTCACTTTGGCAGACCTTGTAATCCACAGACTTTGTTCTTGAACAGACTTTAGCTTTAGCAGACCTTTGGTTGCAGCAGATGTTGATGCCTTTGCCATTGGGATGAGTATGAACTTCAAGGCACTGTTATTAATGATCAGATGATTGCAGATTATTTTGGATTTCAATCATCTATTTCTTTTGGCGGGGTCCACATGATCCAACACGGTTGGCTCAGACATCTCCCATGCGTCGCCAACGCATAAACTGAAGAGTCAGGTGACTTTTCCCATGCGTCTGGCCAGTAAATACAACATGCCACCTGAAGCGTCAGCCAAACGCTTCCAATGCGTCTTCGACGCAAGGCTGTCAACCGTACATGGGAGACGCTTCGCATGCGCCGTCGAGAGTTTCCTATTCTGTTGGAGAATTATCCGAAAATCAAAATTCCGTACAATCAGACGTTTCTGTTGACTCCCCTAACACATTAAGATACTGTACAAAACAAATTGATTTTCATTTATAACATGTTTTTTTAAATTACCAACGGATTTATTCAGATAATTTTTTACTCGCGTTTTTTACCCAATCAATGAGATTCATTCTCCTAAACCACACTTTTTCCTCATGTTTTTCTTTAATCTACAAAATATCACGTTTTCTACTAATATTATTGGTCAACAAATATGGTGGTTAGATTTGTGATTTATAGCGGTAGGAAGTGGGAAGTCGTTAACGAGAACATTGAATACGTAGTTGAAGCCGATTCTATTAGACGTGTTTTAGAAACTCCAACAAATATTTCATATCATGGTCTCTTGACAAAGGTTTATGAGATGTGTGGGCTTCAAAAAATCACATAATTATCCTACAAGATGTCAACCTTTACTGATCCGATAGATATAAATGATGATTATGATCTATCTATTTTTTTCAAATTCGCTGAAAACAATCCTTATGAACTATTTAAATTATATATTGTTCAAGAAATTGGTGACAGTTCATCTAGTTCACTTTCAGATGGTATTAAATGTCCCCGATTTAAATGCTTCTTTTTAGAAACCAATGACAATTTTTGAAAATTCATTTGAAAATCCTATCCCTGACTGTTTTCCCACTAAAACTAAATGTGGTTCATCTGGTCGGTTTTACGAGGGAGTTATACTTTCAATAACAAAGAACATATGTAAATCAAATTAGGAAAGATATGTTTGTCAGAATGTTTCTCATATAAAGTAGATAGATCATCAACCACTTGTTACGAAGCATCATGTGTAACCGGCAACTGTGCCTAGCGTTTTAGGGCATGTAGTCGAAAATCTTCTAGTGTGTTTTATGTTAAATATTTCAATGATAAACATACATGTTCTAACGTAGACATATCCTCACCTTCGTCAAGCAAACCCAAAAGTGTTAGGTAGCCTACTAAAAGAACCATTTAAAGACAACAGTCGTATATACCATTGCAACGATATAGTCAAAGATCTAAATCAAGGACATTTTCTAATTTTTTAATTTTTTGGATTTTCTAGTTTTTTTTTTCATTTTTTGAAAATTTTATGACTAAAACGACAATTTTAGGATACCGGTGGGTACTTATCTAGGAAAAATATAGTAGCCGAAACTGCCAATAATAGTATAAGAAATACCGTTATAAGCTAAAACTCTTAGAATTTTTGTCAAAGAAAAAATATATGCACCATTGAAATATTGAGCTAGATTGAATGAAAACGATGCCTATTTAATCTTTATTGGGGATGGTGACTCTGATTTAGATTGCCTCTAGGTTAAGTTAAAAGAAAAAAAATTCTAAAATACCGAAGCTCACGTTGTCGCTCTCGGGAATGGTGACTCTAGTTGAGACAGCCTCTGGTTAGGTTATCAAAAGTCTAGTGCTCATGAAAATAAGAAAAAAAAAGACAAAGAAAAGGTTGATTTTAAATTCTTTGAGTTTTGGTATAAAACGGTTAGGAAATAGCCAATTGTTTGGTCCTTTTATTTCATAAACTTGAGGTGGGATTAGGTGATTTGTGGCTTTTTAGTGTGAGACTCTAGGTTTTCTAGCCGAACTTGAATATAATTAAACATGATAAGGGCCTAGGAACCGATGTTGAGTTTAAGTGGATCTTATACCTGCAATCGTATGTTAAGATGTGCTTGATTTGTAATAAAATAGTCTGAATTTTGAGATCAAATATTATCTTGACTATGATTCCGTAGCATATATCTTTTTCAGCGACGAAAAAAGAGTAAGCATGGGGATATTTGATGTGTTGCAAATTACATCTGTTTCAATGTATAGTTTGTATAATATTTCGAGTCGTTTTGTGTCATTTTATCATTGGTTTTGTATATTATGGTTTCTTGTGTGCTTTGTAGGGTCCTAGAAGTGAAAATGAGCTGAAATGTTGAAGAAACGAACACCCGGGGGGAGGTTTGGCTTAGTGAAGGATTTTCATGAAATGAAAATGGATATTTGTGAAGATGAGAATATAGAGAATTGAATTACGAATCCGTAGGCGAAAACGGTGAAGAAAACTGAGTTAAAACGAAGAAGTTATTGCCGAAACAGTTTTCTCAGTTCGCAGGGACCTTGACGTTACGCGAAGCTCTTCCCATAATAGGTCGCGTGACACGGCGTGTGACCTGATCATCACGTAAAACTTCATTATTTGACCCTATTTAAGCCCATGTTTTACCCTAATCACAAGGAGACAGCTCTAGACGAATTGGGAGCAACTTGGACGAAAATTCTGAAGCTTTTGGAGCGTTTTCAAAGGAGAAGAAACATCAGTTGAAGATTGGAAGTTCTTGGATCATGTGGCTCGTGATTCAATCCTCTGGGTTTACTTGTTCTTCACTTTTGATTATAAACCATGTTTTGTTTTCTTGAAAATACTCTTATTTTGCGTTTAATGAATAATATGTCTTGCTAAAACTCTTGTACTGCCTAGACTAGGATGATCGGATGTTAAAGTTATGATTTTTATGATTGATGCTTATTATTTTATGGATTATTTATGTTAAAGTACCCGACTTGATTATTGGTTCGTTGTATATGCATGCTTGGATTCGTTTAATTATTGTTTATTGCTTCGTGTGATCTTTGGTGAATGTCTTTCGCATAATAGGGTCATGCTAGATCATTAACTTATGTTTGTGAGTTGTTGGGTTAATCGACCGATTTACCTTAGAAGCGATAGTTGATTATTGAGTAGGTCTAGCTGTTCTACTAATCTCAATAGCTGAGAGGTGTGAGGTTATTGGTAGGTCTAAGTTGGTGAATTGCTAGGTAGGGTCTTCGAGAGGAGTCCGAACTAGTTTCCTTGTCAACCGTTGTATATCAAGTCGAATCAAGAACCCAAGTTACCCTAGATTTATATCCCGAGAAGGAGTAGATCGAATTAGGGTACTTTACATAAACCACTTAGATAACCCGAGAGGGGGTCTAGACCAACCGGTGTTCTCAATAGCCTTTAGAGCTCCATAGGTGTCTTTCATGAAAAGGGTCGGGGGTCCTGTTTGGTGTCTCGATAGGTTTAGCATTCTAAGATCCCGGTTCCATAATAACTGGCATCCTAATAAAGCATAACTAGTACAATCCAGGATTCCAGTCTAGGTAGTCTTTCATCATCATCTGAATTAAACCCAAGTTAGTTTGTGTCTTAGTTAATTTAGTTAATTAGTTTTTAATTAATTGCAATTTTAGGATATTTAGACACCCCCACAAAACATAAAAACAGATAGAGTCGTATCACTCTAATTCTAGAGAGTCTAGTTAACGTAATTAAATAGAGTCTTGTGGGTTCGATTTCCAGACTTAGCTTTATTAGAGTCGATCGGTTCACTTGCCGGTTAGTAGTTTAGTCTAGTTTAGAGAGTATATTGTATTACTTAGTGTCTAATATAGGTTAATTTAGGTCGTTTTTGTTAAACTACTTTTAGCACATAAGTGAACTTGGCCCGACCCGTATGACTCTTTCGTTAGTTAAATTTGTTAAGTATCCACGGGGCATAGTATAAAATTTGCTTGGCAAGGTTGATAAATTTGTGTTACCCATGACTTTGTAGTGCTAAACATGGAAGCCGATGAGAATGTCCCTCTAATCCTAGGTAGGCCATTCTTTTGCACCGCTAAAGCCTTAATTGATGTCTTCGCGGGCACCATTACACTTCGGGTAGGAGAGGAACCCGTTACATTTGAGGTATCTAAGTCTAGGAAAGTAGTGAGTGATAGGGGAGAGTCAGTTTTTGCGGTTTGTGTTAGTTGGGTAGATGGTGAAGGAAGAGAGTGATAGTTGAGTTTAGAGGGGGAGTTGGGAGAGGAATTAGTAGGATTATCAGAGTATGAAGATACCGGTGAGTTTGATCCAAAGGGTGATCTGGCAATTTTAGAGGCCTTGCTTGATGGTACACCATCTACGGTGATTGGGCTTGAGTATAAGGATGAAAGGGTTATGAGAGTTGAAGAGGAGACGTTAAGTTTAGATGGTCTTGGTTTAGATGTTGAGAGAACACCCAAGTGTGGGGATAGTTTTGTGGAAGAGTTGGAAAGAGAAGTTAAGTGGTTCGAGAGTAGGCTAGACGGTATGAAAAAGCCTAAGTGTGGGGAGGAATTAGTGGTTAGTAATTCTTGTTTTAAATTTACTACACTTGGGTTTAGTTTTGTTAAGAATGAGAGTGAGAAAGGTAGTGGGAATTCGAAAACAATGGGTAGTAGTTTGAGTGCTAGAGCCCATAAGGTTAGATACGGGAGGTGAGCTTGATCTACATGATCCTTTATAAGTGTTTGAAAGTTTAGAAAATAGGGGTAGTACCGTTTTGTAAAGTTGGAGTCGTTAGTCGTAGGACGTAGTTTTGAGTCTTTTTGGTAGGTTTTCAGTTTGTGTTTTGTGTTTTGAGTCTTTTTGCAGGTAATTGTATCCGTGAAGAAGTTTAAAATGCAAAGAAACAGTGTTCCAATGTGTTTTCTCATGCAAAATTTGCCTTAGAATGGGTTTGGAACGAGTTTGGAAGATTATGAGGAACTTTCTAAGGGAATTGAGCTGGAAAACTGAAGAAACGTTCTGTGAAAAAGGGCCCCTCGCGTCGCACGAGGGGTATATGGCAACCAGGTCGCGCGACGCGGTCAATACAAGTCAACCAGAGGAAAGTAGCTGCTCGGGTCACGCGACCAATAGATAAGGCCTCGCCGCGCGACATGACGAGGATGATTTCCAGCCAGAATCAGTTTGTTGCCCAGTTTGATCAGTTTCTTGTGTTTGGTTCGTATACAATATGTATTTTCCTGTATTTTGAGTCTTTGTTTTTGTCTAATTTAGTGTTTTTGAGTCGGTTCTCATGTTGAGTCAGTACTACTTTGGGTTTTTGCTTGTTTTGTTTATGTAGGTTTGAATCGTACACGTGTACTCAATCTCCATTCGGGTGATTTCGGAGCTGTTTATCGAATGTCATGTGACCTACGCAATTACCGGTCAGTTGTCAGAGTAGCCGACCCCGAATGGAATGCTATACGATTGAGCTGGATTGGACGAGAGCTTTGGAGTTAACGTGTTACATAACCAGCTAAGTCCTTTCCATTTTTGCCCTTGTATTTTTTATTCTTATTTATTTAGTCTTTTGAGTTGGTTTCTATTCCTACATTGAGGGCAATGTAGAGTTTAAGTGTAGGGATGTGAAACTGTCTTTTCAGTCTTTTAAGTCGAAAAAATTGAAAAAATACAAAAGAATTAAAAAAATTGAAAAAATTCAAAAAAATTGAAAATGTTTTTGGAAACTTTTTGCAAATAATGGAAAATGATAGAAAAACTGAGATTGGTTGGTTTTCAAAATATTATACATATGAGATAAATCAGACAAAAAACGTGTTTTCCGGGATGTACTCGTAGACCCAGCCGACTTAGAAGGTTCCCAAGATTGTTTAAGAATACCATTACTTTAAATAAATTAGCCTTGTGGGTACTCATCTAGGATAAATATGGAAACTGAAACCGCCAAAAATAGTATAAGGAACACTGTTATAAGTTAATTCCGCTAGAATTTATAATCGTGTGAAAAAAATATATAATAAATGAGCTAGATAGAAAATAACGAAGCCTATGGAATCTCCCTTGGGGATGGTGACTCTGATCGAGAATCCCTGTAGATAAGTTAAAAAAAATATGAAAAATGTAGAAGCTTATGCTGTCATTATTGGGGATGGTGAATCTAGTTTGGACAACTTCTGAGTTAGGTATAAAATGTCAAGTGCTCAATAAAAAAAAGAGAGAAAAAATATATGATTCTAAATTCTCTTGGTTTTCTCATAAGACGGTTACGAAATAGTTAATTAATCGTTCCTTTAGTTTCATAAGCTTGAGTTGGTAGTAGGTGAATATGTGGATTTCGAAGTGTGAGACTCTTTAGATGAAATAACTTGAATTTAATAATTACATGAAAGGGGCCTGATGAGTCGGTGTTTTGATTTAAGTGGATAAGTATACCCGTAATCATAGTTAAATGTTTTGAGTTTTGAAATTAATAAATCTAAAGTATTTAAAACCAGTGATCCTAGTTCTGTATCTATTGCAGAGTTTTTTCTAGGACGAAAAAGTGTAAGTGTGAGATATTTGACGTAATGTAAATTACATGTGTTTCCATGTATAGTTTGTATAATAATTCAAGTCATTTTGTGTCGTTTTACCATTGGTTTTGTATATTATTGTGTCTTGTGTGTTTTTCAGGGTTTCGGAAGTAAAAACGAGCTAAAACGTTAAAGAAACAAGCACACATGAGAAGGTTTGGGCTTAGTGAAGGATTCTCATGGAATGAAAATGGATATTTCAGAAGATGAGATGATAGAGAACTGAATTACGAAACCGTAGGAGAAAACGGTCTAGAAACGGAGTTGAAATGAAGAAGTTATAACAAAAACGGGTTTCTCAATATGGAGGCTGGTTGCAACCAGGAAGCCTTAAGGAGCCCGCGCGACGCGAGCGAAGTCCTGTTCAGCGCGTGGAAACCCGTGTTTAACCCTATTTAAGCCCATAAACAACCCTAATCATAACCAGACAACCCTAAACGAATTAAGAAGCTGAAAATGTAGATTTTGAAGATAAAGAGAGCTCGGGAGTGAAGAATTGAAGCGTGGGATCGAATCTTTCGGGTGTTAAGCATCTTAATACTCGATTCTTTCGTTTATATTCTTTTTACCATGTTTGCTAAACTCTTGAAGGTGATTGTTCTTGATTTCAAGATAATGTTAGGCAAGATTTCTTTTTCACTACCCAGGTCATATGATGAACACCATGTTATGATTCTGTTTTTATTTGGTTTTGGACTTATTAAGTGGGTTTAATAATAAATTAAAGAACTTTGATTTCAATGATTAGATGTTTTTGCTTATTTAATTTTATTTAAATTTCATCAGGTGATTCACTTACGTTTTTGTGGATGTCTTCCATGTATGAATGCTAGTTAGGTCATAGACTGTGTGTCAATGACTAGTTTACGGTTAATTATGCATGATTTTCGTAGGAACTGTGGTTGAGTCTTTGAATAGGATTAAGTATTCTACCAATCTCGATAGCAGTGAGGTGAGAGGTTGTCGATTCGTCTTTACTATTAGATTGCTAAGGTTAGATACTTTGTGAGAAGATCTCCTTAGTTTCCCTTTCACTATTTGCCTATTTAGTCTAATTAGGTTTCCAAGTTGCTCTTAACTTTTGTGATGTGAGGTAGATTTCAACTAAGGGTACTTTATTAGAATAGTTAGAGAGCCCGTGAGAGAGTCTACTTAAACCGGTAATTTAACAGCCTATTAAGGTTCCCTAGGGGTCTTCTTGAAAAGGGTCGAGGGTTCTGTTTGGTTTCCGAGTAGGTTTTGTACTCTAAGATCTCAGTTCCACGTTAGTTCCAAAACCGATAGAAACTTGTCATGCATGTGTTGGATTCTGACCTAGGTGGTGACTTCCCAACATTTGATTACATCTTCAGCTAGAGTTCGCGTTTCTAGTTAGTTTTAGTTATTCTAGTTATTTTAGTAGTTTGTTAGAAAACCCCCCAATCAACAAAACAATTAAGTCGTGTCAGTCTAATAATTAACAGTCGAGTCTAGTAAACATTATTAGAGAGTCTCGTGGGTTTGATACTCGGACTTACTTAGGTTATACTGCATTTACCGATACACTTGACGATTTTGTGGTCTAGGTTTTAGAAAATCTGTTTTTATAAATTTAAAACTTAGCGTGAGTTTAGGTTAATATTAGTCAGTTTTTAATTGACCACTTTGAGCACATCATTACACTCCGGAGGAAAAACTTGTTTTCCACCTTTGTCAAGTAGGACCAAGAGGAGATCCTCATGGAGAGAAAATAAACACTATTGTAAACGTATAACGTCTATTCCATCTTCTCTTCCATGTTAAGTCATCCTCGGGTACCTACAAATTTAAAGTTAAGAAAAACGTCATGTTGTAACGATTCCAACGAATGGAAAGCTAATGTTTTTTTCTTTTTTTCATGTATCTATTACGGTGAATGAAAAGCTAACGTTTTTAAAGGCCTTACAAAACGTTCCCAAAATTGGGTATTTGTAAGGGTAAAAGTTATATTATATTATACATATATTAAAAATAGAAGCTAATGAATAGTTATTTTCTTTACTTTTTAACTTTAAACATTATATATATATAGGGTCAGGATCTAGAGAAAACGGTGGAAAGTGTGAGAATGGTTATGGATTGTCAGATTAAAACAATCTATGGACTAGATGACGCGGTGGCGTTTTTGTAAATAACACCACTTTTATTACTCTGGCGCGCTTCATTAAGGGTAAAAAAATCTTTTGACTTCTCCACACAAAACGCCATCTCATGAAATAAAACGCCATTAAAATTAACGCCTTAACCCTATAATAGCACACCCCATCCTAAATCTAAAAACGCCATTAAATATAAAACGCCAAACTTAATTATAATAAAATCCCGCCTAAAAAACCGCCAAAAACATCCTATATATACAACATCTCAGACATTCAATTAAAACACACAAAAACCCAAACACCATATTTAATATATACCATTCGTTTTAGAAACGCCAAAAAACACAAACATCAAATATCCTCTAAAACCAAACTTCCATTCAATTTATAACGCCAAAACATACAAAACCATTATTGAGGGTTGTTGTCAATAAAGTTTAGCTAGATGGGATGGACAACATTGTCAGACATCTTTGTTAACTGAGGATTAACAATGTTGTCCATCACCATACAGCAAAACATTATTGATTTAGCATGATCAAAATTAGAATTTTAAGGTGCTTTTATTTAGTGGCGTTCTTTTCTCTCGGTAAAACGCTAAAAAGTTAAAAAATCAAATATCGTTCATTGGAAATTCAAAAAGATTGTTGACTGAAGGGTGTAAACTCAATAACATTTTGCTGCATGAGATAGACAAATATTCAATAAAAAGAGGCTGATTTCAGACTTTGTGCTTCCACACGGCGACAAAAAACCTACTTCAAAAAACAAAAATCAAAATAAATCATACGAAAGTCGAAACAGCCAGTGAAGATGGTTCAAAAGAAGAAAGAGACTAGTGACAGTGAAAATTTGGAAGATCAATTGTTTATACATATTTTAATAATTTTCTTTTCCAGTTGATTCTTATATAATAACAACGCCATATGTAATAAAAACGCCACACATTCAAATGTTTGTCCAAACGCCATAAAGCCATAAAAAGCCACAAAAACTACCAAATTATAATAAAATTACTTTGGACAAATATTATAAAAAACCCAAAAATTAATAAAAATAAAAAAAAATAAAAAAAATAAAAACCAAACTTGAAATTGTAACTAGAAACAGTAACTACAAAAACAGTAAACCTGAAGAGACAGATAGTTTATAATATTAGAATCTAAAACGCCAAACTTGAAAGATGGGACGTGTTACAGACTTCAGAGATAAAAGCTATGAAAAATAATAATTACAAAACAGTAATTTATTATAATAATGCACCGCATAACCTACGCGCCAAAAAAACATCCTATAAAATGATACCTCTCAACAACTTCCATTTAATCAAACCAAAAAAATAAACGCCAATACTACTAAATACCACTCACTGTAAAAACACCAAAAAATTAAAAAAATAAAAGATAGCTAATATGCTTTCTTGGATATTCAGTATTGTTCTTCGTGAAGTTTCACTGAATAGATTGTTAGGTGAGGAGAGTAACTAAGTAAGATGTTGCTGCATGAGATGGATAAATATTCAAGAAAAAGATACTGATGACAATCGTATGTCATTTTGTGTTCTTTGTTCTTGAAGAAGGCTTGGATGAGGAGAAAAGATCAATGACACTTAAGAGTGGGATGACTATAAAGATGAAGATCAAGATGAAGAAAAAGCGAAAAACCCACCCACACGTCATAGATCTACGTCCCCAAAACATCCACAAAAAAGCCACTTCAACAGACGAGCAGGCAAAATAATCAAACCGATGGGTTTGTTAAATTTTACATAAAACACCATATATTTGGTGACAGTTCTTGTACTAATAAAGAAGAGAGAGACTGATGACAGTGAAGATTGTGAAGAGAGATCCGATTAGGATTTTTAACTTATTTTCTTCGCTTCTATTTTTTTCCCTGTGGTTGTAATATAATTTTACAATTGTAAAACGCCAAAATGAATATTAAAAATAATAGAACAATGGACCATATTGTCTAAAACGCCTTGAAAAACACCATTCAGAGATATTTTCTGACCCCCTGGGGGTCCAATGGCATACGATTTGAAAAACGCCATAAACGCCAAAATGTTAATACAATGAAACCATTAAAACGCCATTAATTATTGAATTTGGTTAACGCCAAAAATCTTAAACCCTAAAAATAAAACAATATTGTGAAAAGCGAAACTGGAAAAGGATAAGATAAAAGGACAAAAAAGCCCCTCCGCCCTTCTCTAAGCCGCGTGACACGTGTTGGGCCAGGATGCGTTCTCACCGTTCTCACACATTTGAGCGTTTTCTCCTAATCTCTTATATATATATATATATATATATATATATATATATATTAAAATTAATACATATACACATATATTAAAAATAGAAGCAAATGAATATTAACTTTAATATTATAATATAATAATATATATATTTTTTTAATACTTTTATTATTTTAATATTATAATAATTATTTTCTTTAGTTTTTAACTTTAATCATTATATTATATATATATATATATATATTAAAATTATATTATATTATACATTATACATATATTATACATATATTATACATATATTATACATAGAAGCTAATGAATAGTACCTTTAATATTATAATAATATATAGCTTTTTTATACTTTTATTATTTTAATATTATAATAATAGAATATAATATATAGTTTTTATTATATATATATATATATTAAAATTATTATATATATATATATAATATATATAGTTTTTTATTATATATATATATATACACACACTTTTATTATATATATATATTAAAAATAGAATGCATAGTTTTTTTAATACTTTTATTATTCTAATATTATAATACTTTTTAATATATGTATAATAGTTATTTTCTTTACGTTTTAACTTTAATAATATTTTTAATATCACGAGTTGGGATAAGCTTGTTGTCAACCGGTATCGAGCCAATAGTGGTATCGAAAATACCGGTACGGTCCTGTTCGGTATCGGTACATGAAGGTAAAAACCGACACTAATACAAAAAACACCAAAAGTTGGTGCCGAAATGATATTGGAAATCTTTTGGTTCGGGAAATTCAGTGCTGCTACCTGATACCATTTGCTCATCCCTGATCACGGGTACCGTACGAACAACAACGGGATCGTACAACTTTTTTGTTGATTTTCTTCAACTTTTAATTTTTTTCTTTTTTTAGTTTCAGTGGTAGGGATGAGCTCGGTGCCAACCGATACATAATCGGCACTGACACCGAAAATACCGGTTACGGTACCGGTATATGAAGGTAAAAAACAGTAGTGAACCGGTACCAAGAACGTCAAAAGTCGGTACCGAATTGGTACTTAAGATCTTTCGGTTCGGCAAATTTCGTACCGGTACCCAGAACCATTTGCTCATCTCTAACCACAGGTATCATACGAACAACCTCGTTACCATACAACTTTTTTGGTTGATTTTTTTCGGTTATCTTTTAGTGTTTTTCCCTACGTTTTCTTTTTATTCTTGTCAACAGTTCCATTCGCAACGTGTTCGTAGTGATTTCAAAACACAGACTAAATAACAAAAGAAATTTGTCGCAACGCGGCAAACTTCTTTAAACCTAGTTGCTTTAAATACCAATTCCCCCAATCACATTTTCTTCTCATCACTTTACTCTCTCTCTCTCTCTTGAATTCTCTCTCTCTAAAACCATTTCAAACTCCAGTCAATCGCCATGGGTACTGTACTATCTCTGTTTTCGATCAATTTTAATAAAATAAATTAATAAGACTAAGAAAAAAAGGTTGTCTACCATGCATCTGATGTAACATCCGCCAAAATAGGATCTCCAAAATTCGACCCGAATCAGAAAAAATGGCCCTTTTCGATTAAATAAAAAAATAATAAGAAGAAGAATCTTTGATAAATTCTTATTAAATTCAATATTGTATTATTTAAATAATCATCGGATTAAAACCAGAATAAGAATGCATGTTTATAAGCGAAATCGAGTTAGAGTTGGGTGTATATCATGAAGGGAATAATTAACTACGTTTAAAAATGGTAGTTTAAAACAAGTTTTAAACGTAAAAGGGTAAAAATTGTCAAAACTTCAAAGTAATAAGTTAAGAGGGATGTTTTTTATGTAATGGAAAATATATATTAAAAACAAGCTAACTAACTAGGTTAGTAAATCTAGTTAAGTAAGTTAGTATTTATTATATGATGTTAATTAACTAGGTTAGTTATTAGTTAGTCTTATTATAGAATCACATTAACTGAGTTAATGTTATTAGTTAAAATAGGTTAGTCAAGTTTGCAAATCAATGGGCCTTGGTGTAATAATTTGAAAGTTTGTTAAAGAAAATAAGGAAAAAGGGTTGTAGGGGACAGGAACCGAACCCGGTCCCCTTGGCCTAACAAACAAAGCGACAACCAACCATGCTACACTGAATTTTTTTTATATAACAGAGATTGATTATGTTTTAACTTAAACTTTGGGATAAGAAAGGAAAAAAAACTGGGTGACCGCAGGAATCGAACCCGGGATTCATCTTTCTCTTTTACTGAACTTGTTCCATGAACAAAGTTCATCTTCTTCGGAAAATATGACTTTTTAAAACTTTTCTTTTGATTCTTTTTCTTCTTATAACCCAAACCAGCTCTTGTATTTTTCTTTTTGTAACGTGAATTTCCTGATTTGTTATAAAAAAAATTTCTTGCCTTTCAAATTTCCTGTTTCTCCGGCAAGGTTTTCAATTTTAGATTTTTCCATTTTCATCAATTTAAACGCTTTATCAATTTTCCACAATCACATTTTGAATCGGAAATTCAACATCTAGAAACAATTTGTCAGATCCAATCATTTGATATGCAAACATTGTAAGATCATCATCCGGTTTTGTCTCAGATTCAGATTTTGAATTCTTCAAATAATTTTTGTGAAAACTTTCTTCATCTTCATCTTGTGATTTGGAAATATCAATTTTGGTGGAATCGTTTTAATTTTATTCTTTTAAAACATTTTTAATCACATTCCTTACCACCTTTGATTCACCAACATCAGATTTAATGTAAGTCACATCAATGTTATCAGGCAACTGATCAACATTATTTATTGCCTTTTCCACCATCTTACCATCATAAAAAGTATAATTTCCCTCCATCGGTAGTGGAACCTGATGATACTCTGACTCAATGCCTTTTTTAATATTTTTCTTTTCAGAGTCATTCTAATCTAGTGAAATATTAAAAATACAGTCATTCTCATCTAGTGAAATATTAAAAATACGTTCAAGGATATTTGAAGAAGCATGATAACTTTTTAATTTATTATTCTTCTTTTTCCTTTTCAGCCAATTCATGTTTTAGCACAGCAATTTGATCAAGATAGTAATTTACTGTCAATTGTTTATCTTTATAAATGGCTTCAAGAAATCTGTTAGTTTCAGCATGTTTTATGTTTCTTTCTTCAAGATGTTTAATTTCACTTTTTATCTTATCATATGCTTCTTTCGTTCTGAAATGCCTAAGTTTCATCTCATCATAGTGTTTTTGCAACTCTTGAATATTATTTTCTTTTTGAATACACTCGTTGCATTTTGTAGAGCACGTTTGCTTTAAAATTTCATTTTCTTTTTCAAAACCATTCCATTCTTATGTCAGCTCATCTTCTTTTTGTTTCAAAACCTTTTCTTTTTCAAAAACTTCATTGCATTTTTGTATCAGAAACAATTCTTTTTTCTCAAACTCTGAGTAAGTATGATTCAAATACTCTTCAAATTCAACTGCTTCTTTGCATTTTTTGTGACAACTCGAGTTTCCGACTTTCATTTTCGAATTTAGTGCACGTTGACTTTGACTGTGTAGTCGTTTGACTTGTTTAACTTGTAACTGTATACGTTATTTTATAATGAACGCATTGTGGTTGCATGATTTTGTGTTTGGTTGTATAACATGAAACACCTGTTGAAAACTTAAACTGTTAAAAACATGAAAGGACCCGACGAAACTGGTGTGTTTCGCCATATACATTCCGACGAAACTGGTGTGTTTCGCCATCAAGCAACTCGACGAAACAGTGTGTTTCGCCATAGCACTTCGCGACGAAACTGATGTGTTTCGTCGGCCCATTGATTCGCAAAGCCCATTAAGGGCCCAGAACGGTAATTCGTGGATATTAAGTGAAATCGACTTCCTGTTTCACACTTTTAACAAAAATAGAAACCCTAGAACTCTCTCTTTTGAAAGGCGATACCCATCATCAACCATCATCTTTCTCTCTCGAATCCTCCCTTGTTCATCCCGAATATCTCGGTTAGTGCGTGCTCGTCTAATCGGTTTCCTTGTCCTTTGATTTCTTTATACGGTTGTGTTGTGTTTATGCTTGATTTCTGGATTTTAGGAGGGTATGTTGATGATACTCGGTTCTGAATGTTGTTTATATGGCCTGATTCTGAATACACATTATTATCTTGATAGGAATCGATGATAAAATGTTGTATGTTAATCTATATGTTGTACACATAACCTAGGGTTCGTGCTAGACGTTAAGAACTGTGATGCTTATGTTATGATGATGTTACGATGATTCTGTGTTGTATGATTTCTGTATGATTGAGGAATTGCGGTTTTTACGGCTATTGGGTTTATGTGTTTTTCACTCTGCTGTAACTGATGTCTGCGAAACTGAACTGTTCGACGAAACAGAACTCTCGGCGAAACAGAATGTGTTTCGCCAAGAGTAGTCGACGAATCAGAAGTTCTGTTTCGCCAGGGGACACCTCGACGAAACAGAATGTGTTTCGTCATTATATGTGTTTCGTCATTATCTGTGTTTCGCCAACATGCGTGTTTCGCCGAATAGCTGATCTGTGCAGTAACTTGAGTTAATTCTGTTAAGTGTTAACTGGAATATTTAACTGCTGTTAAGTGTAGCCATCTTGTATATGATTGTGATTACGTGCTACATGTTTATACGTGCATAACTTGGACACAAACTGATTTCGCATACGTGCATAATTTAGGACGTGATTGATTACTTGCGAGCATATACTTAGCATACCGAGCAAACAAGGTGAGTTCACACCTCTACCAAGGCATGGGATTCCCAGGACTTGGGAATGGGATTTAAGGAATAAGGTTGAATAGATTCATGCGGACATTATTACTAGACTACCATACCATTATCCTCGGTTGTGTCAGGCACTTACGTAAAACCTACGTATACTTATGCTATTCGCTATCCTCGGTTGTGAAGGATACTCACGTAAAACCTACGTGAACCTATAATTACTACTGCCTCGGTTGTGTCAGGCACTTACGTAAAACCTACGTAACACTTGTACGTATTACTGTTCTCGGTTGTGAAGAACACATAGTGGTTACAAATAGTCTAGTGGTTATACAACACGGGAAGCCCCCACCAATAGAACTTACTACCGGCCCAGTAGAGCCACATGTTACAAACTAACTTACTATTACGCATTACTTTCTGTGAACTCGCTCAACTAGTTGTTGACTCTCTGTTACATGCCTTGCAGGACCTTAGGTACTTTTGGAGCTTGCACGGGAGGCACGGTCGTTGTGGATATGGATCGTGAATGTGTTGTTAAACATTATAACATTTTGTACTTAAACTTATGTTGGGTTTACATTAAATGCTTCCGCTACACACTTGTTTATATTTGGTTTTGTAAACACCTATCGTATTGTTGAATGACTTTTGATATACATACATATGTTCAATATGATTGGTGGCTTGATCCTGGTCATGTCACGCCTCCAAGCGGTAGTACTCCGCGTGTGGAATTTGGGGGTGTGACATTTTTGTTCAAGAAATTCTTCTTTTTGAGCAACTTCGACATATGTTCATTTAAAAAATCTTCTTTTTTTCTCAAGTACTGTGTGTTTTTGTTTGAAAAACTCTTCATTTTCCGCACAGACTTCACATGGTATTATGTCAAACTTACTCTCAGTTTTACCATTTCTACCATCATCTTTAGCGGTTTGAGCTGCCATCGTTTGATTATCTTTCATCATCTTTTCTTTCTCCTCTCTGCTGATTCCAATGCTGCTGTAGTACATATTTGCAAGATTATTATAAATTTTATCAGCTACAGAAACATTAGAATTTTTAGAAACTTCATCATCACAACACTATTCTTCATTAACCGTGTCTTGAGGTTCTTCAATAATTTCAGCAATCATTGCTCGTCCATCAGTTTGAGAAAACATGTTATTCCAGTTGAAACCTTCATCTTCATGTATGACAACTAATGCTTTGTTTCTCGACTTTGAAGATCCAGTTTCAATCTGTGGCTTGTGATATATCTCTTGTTTATAATACTCACCGAACGGATTGATGTTATCTTGATTTTCCTGACCGGTACACTCTCTTTTGAAATGCACTTTTCGTTTGCATTTGAAACAGGTCACTTTTGACTTGCTAAATCCTAGCTTAGCATCAGATTCCAAGAAACACTGTCTCCCTATTCCACATGATATCCATCAGTTCCATTTCTTCTGGATTAATCTGGTCATAGTATTTCTTTTTCATATAGTTTCCGACTTTTCCAGCTATGAGTCTGTTATATGATTCAAGAACTGATCCCAGAAATGTCATCTATTGTTTTACTATAGTTTCATTCAGACTTTGAGTATTTTGCAGATTTACCGTGACATTGCATTATAGCACATGAGACTGATTGTTTCTTTGATTTGAATTTGTGTTTGATCCCTGTGATGACTTTGAATTTGGAGTTGAAAAATTAGATTCATTATTCGAGAATGTTCCAAATCCACTGCCGTTTGAGTTACTGTTTGTTGAAAAGACAGAAAATCCAGATGAACTTCCTGCACTGTATGCTGTTTGTACCTTTTGACTCTGATTATCTGATGAACTACCACTTTTGTAGTACAGACTTACATCTTGCTGTTCATTCTTTAACATTCCTATTTTTCTCAATTCTAACTCGTGTGCTTCCAGTTTTTGAATTAACTTGTTAAAACTAATAGTCTGGTATTCCATATTATTTTTCATGATCAAAATGAATGTAGACCGATCATTTTCTTTTGGAAGTGCATCAACGAGCTTGTCAATCATATATTCTCGATTCTTTTATATGCTTAGCAATTTCAACTCTTTAGTCAAGTAACTAAATCTTTCAATAAATTTTTTTAACATTTTCGCCTTTCAGACTTGTAAACTTTTCAAATTCTTTCTTCATTAGAGCTCTCTTGCTTTTCATCACCTGATCATTTCCTTCAGCTTTATGTTTTAATGCATTCCATATTGAATAAGCAGTTCCATTATGTTGTAACAGGGATAAGATACTGTCTTTCACTAAGTGTTATATAAAACTTATCGTTTTCTTTTCATTCTTGAATTTTTCTCTTTCTTGTTCATCATATTCTATCAGTGAATTCTTTTGACCATCATTATCTAAGGGTTCATTATATTCTCTTAAGATTGCATACCAACACCCCATATGGTAACCTTGAACCCAATCAGCAAACCACTCTTCCCATTTTCTATAATCATCTAAGTTCATTAACCTAGGTGGTTTAGATGATGTTCCTTGTTCGTTTTCAAATCTTAAAGCTTGAGCTACCCAATCCGGCATGGTTGCAAAGGCATTGTAAAATTTAGAATCCATGTTTAACACCTGCAAAAATCAACAAACGATCAAAGACTTTGAAACAATATAATGACCCCTTTCATGCGAAAGAGAAATGCCACTTCGTGCGAATGTGACAAGGATGAACAAACTAACAACAAATGCTCTTTCATATGAACTGGACTCGTCCGTTTCGTACGAATGTGATGATTCTTCAAACAAACTGACTTTTAAGCACTTTCGTACAAAAGTGTCTTGAACGACTTAGACGAATGCGAAACTTCAAGTTACGTTTTTCATGATTTTCCAAGAATTTTCAATGATTTAGTTTGAATTTTAATCTGATTCTTTCAAGGATTGATTAAAACATGATTTCGCATGTTATGTCTAAAAATAAGAAAATTTTATCCGTGAATTTGACGTTAATTTTGCGTTTTAAGTTGGAAGAAGATGAGTAGAAGAAATGAGAATAGAAGGATGATGTAATAAGATTCAAATCAGCTCGATTCTGCTTATATCTTGTGTTCTCAGTCCTTGAAATCGGTCTCCAAGCTCTGATACCACTTGTGAGGACCGTTTCGAACTTCCCGAATGCTCCGACCGGCTAATATGACTTCATATCTCGTGCGGAATCCAAGTATGAAGGTGACATGCACAAGAACAAACTAATTAAACTGGTTTCTATTGAATATTTGAAGTTACAGAACCACGAAACCAAATGGACAGAGTTTCCCCTCTATTCCACCAAAAGATACAAATGACAAGACTTGACCCACTATTTATAGGATGCCCAGTCGTCCGAACCACCTTGGAAACGACTGGGACTTTATCACGAATGGCACCCTGGGACGGATGTGATGTCCCATTAGTACGAACTGCCATTCATACAAACTAACACTTTCATTATAATCTCGTCTTGTCCCATACAATCACGAACGACTCAATACATTGACAAATACGAACACGATTGACGGAAGCATTAGACATAGTGCATTCACAAAAAACCTCAAACCTATATCAAATTGAAAAATCACTTGATCTATATATTATATCCATATATATCTGCATATGATCAATTATGTTCTCTTCTCAACCAAGTCCCAGTTAAGGTTTCAGAATCCTAGAACAGACTTGTGAAAATATGTGGTAGGGAGACTACTTGCATGATAGAGTGTACTGGTCATAGTTCCAGGATTTGATTGTGATTTGTTTGAGTGTTCATATCAAATATACCAAACATGATAAATCAGTTACAGACAGTCATATGGAAAAAGCCTAAGGAAATAAGTTTAAGTGGACAAACATACTGGAAATTGCTCGAATCACCCAAAGTAAATCAGTGTTGATATGTGTAGTTTGGCATGAAACACTGTGATTTGATCCCGTAAGAAAAGGCTTACAAATGATTATGTGTGTGTTTGTTTGTTATGAATTTGTTAATTTGTTGTTTTATTGGTATAATTTAATCGAAAAGTGACCTCGTTCAAGAATTGAAAAGCACATACTTTCTTCAAAATTCATGTGTTAAAATAATTGTTGGTCTCGGGATTAGAGCTGGGCCTACCGTACACTTGGTGCGGTCCACAAAATCATAACAGGGGTAACTGATCAGTAACAGGCCCACCGCACACTTGGTGGGCCCACTAAATCAGAAAAGGAAGTCAGGGTATTAATGATCGAAAATTGACGTATGCTAATATTTCTCTTTGTTTTCAAAAAATCAAACCGCACACACAAGCTCACTTCTCTCAAATCATTATCATCTTCAAAATTTCTGATAAACTTCAAGTATATCAAAATGTCAGGATCTGGGGCTAAGACTAAAGGTCGGTATATTGATTTAATACTGCCATGATTGATCTATGATAATCTGGTGTATTAGGGTTATCGAATCATTGTGGGTATTGAAGAAGATTGACGATGTTGACGTTGAGTGGAATTTTGTTGATAGAATCAAAAAGGAGTTTTCAGGTTTAAGTTGTAGGTCACCAGAACAGTTCTAGATTTTGAGATTTTGGCCAGAACAGTGATTGAAAAATATATTGTGGCCGGGGAAGACGACTGGTGTGGCGGAGCGTGGGATACACGCGTGAAAAGAAGGAACTACACACTCATGTTTAGACATTATTGCCCCTCGCACACCTTGTGATATGACCAAAATACCCTCGCACACTTGGTAAATTACCAATGTGCCCTCAAAGGGTGTGCGGGGTGATAAGATTAACATGTATTTGACCAAAATACCCTCGCACACGTGGTGGTTTACCAGATGTTCCCTCCGCACACTGGATTATTACCAGTGTACCACCACTAGGGTGTACGGGTTGACTGGTTTGATCAAAAGGGTGTACAGGTTGATTGTTTTGACCAAAAGAGTCTGTGGTGATGGAACTTGACTGTTTTACCCCTCGTGCATATTAGTAAATTACTTGATTATCCTCGCTTTCAGGAGTGTGGACCGCACACTCCCTAATGTTTGGGCCTGGTTGTTTAACTTTTGGGCCTGATCAGTTTTTAAATGAAATTTTGACAACGTTTTTTAAAAATGGTTGATTTAATCAGTTATTATCTTTTTTTAAACTCAAAGTTAATTTTAAAACTTTGACCAGGGGGTAAAATGTTTGACCAAGTTTACGGTCAAACTTGGGAATGTCTTGAATTTGTGGCTATGATATATGTCTAATTCGAACCATTTGATGCAAATACGGGAAAGAAAGTTGCTGATCAATCAATACATGTTCCTGGATTTGAGAAGAGTAAGAATATTTCTTGTTATCTAGGAGAACCTCTGAAGGGACATGAAGAGTTTAAATCTATGATTGTGGGGTTAAATACGTGTCGGCTAGCACACGCATTACGAGAAAATCCTATTATCCGAGAAGAGTGGATTGGGGATTTCTGGAATAATGCCTCTGCCAAGAAGATAAACAACGTGCTTCGGTCAACGATTCACAATAAAGAGATTCTTATCACTGAACAAACAATCAGAGAGGTTCTGCTTTTTGGAGATGCTGCTGATGATCCCATCGTGTATTCAAAGGAAAAGATTATACCAGTCCTTGAATGAATGAGTTATGAAGGCACATGTCCTCCCACGACAAAGAAACTGCTTCATCCGTATTGGAGTTTTTTAGCTCACGTGTATCTAGTCTGCATCAGCAGTAACAAAAGCGGGATAGACACTCTTTTGATCAAGCAAACTTCGGGAGTGGTTGCTCTAGTTGAAGGTTGGGATTTCAATTATTCAAAATGTCTGTTTGATGATATGATGGCGAATGTCAAGACAATAAACAAGAAATATTGGTTGAATTTCCCAAGGTTTCATCAAATGATTTTGGATGCCAAATACCCACAACTGCAACAAACTGTCAGTATCTATGATACCAAGATGATGAACCACATGGTATTTGCATTGATAAAGCAAGTGCGGACAGATGTGCAGGTGTTGTATTAGAATAAGAAGCTGTTAGGAAAATTTGGTGCGTTTCCTGAGATTGTTGAACAAGTACTAGCACCGGTCAATGCAAATGTGACTGAAGAACATGATGTTCAGATCATTGATGCACCACCAAGAGCTGAAGAGCTTGTTGAAAACATAGATCTGACTGAAGTAGAGAGTGAAGAAGAGATTGTTGAGAATGTGTTTGAAGAAACTGTGATGGCTGATGCGGAAGTTAATGAGAATGCTGGTGAAGATGAACCTGAGATTGAAACTGAGAGCCTCGCAACAAATGATATCAATGAAGACCAAGTGTTAAGTGTGAATCCTCCTCATGCTACAACATTTGAACAAGTATCTGCTTGATCTGATATGTTACAAGAAGACCCTACGACTGATCTTCATCCTAGGAAACGGAGCCGAAGAGATCCTAGGACCAGTCGTGAAATGACCGATGTATCATGTTTAAACCCTGAATCGAATATACCAGAAGTTACTGCTTCTCAACCTGTCAGTGCTACTGGAACACCCATGAGCGATGTGCTTATTAAATTTCTATCCAACCCAAAGGCTGCTATGTATATGCCTGCTGCTAAAGCTGGTGAAGGATCAAGTAATACTCCTTCTGATGCTGAAGTGTTAAGGGAAGTGTCGTTAGAGCAAGCGGTGAGAGAAAGTGTTGCAGCAGAGAAACCTGTTCAGGAGGAAGTTGGAGAACCTGCTAGTGGCTCGGATAGTGAGAATTTGTTTGGTGATGTTGATGTTGGAGTGTTAATGAAGAAGATCACTGCTCTTGAAGAAGATAAAATCTTTAAAGATGTGCAGATTGCAAGCTTGTTAGAAGAAATTACCCACAAGAATCAGCAAAAACAAGATCTTGAAACGAATCTGGGATCACTTTCAGCTATTGTAATGGATTTAAGCAGAACTTGGAAGGAAAGTTCGGGAAAGAGTTTGCTGAGCCACCAAAAGAATATACTGCAGCTGAGAAATAGCATATGGATAAAGAGCGTGAAGAAGTGTTAAACAAGTATATTCAAGATCCCCCTCGCATAGTGAGTCGAAGAATGAAACAAAAGGAGGTTGTTATGAGGAATGTGGGTAGTGAGAAGAATTATGGATTTCAGGATATGCCTGATTGATACGTAATCAAGACTGGAAAAGGTATATATGATCGATATGGGAACATAACTGGAATTAAAAGTTGGGCTTACAATGACGAGAAAACGTTGTTCTTGGTGACTAGATGTCGCAGCCCCCGTGTCACACCCCGATATTTCCACGTATTACCGGTGGGCCCGGTGGGGAGTATTGTGACATAGTTGATATCATCATAGTCAATTTATCACAGTTCAATGCACAACGGAAGTCTAAAAGTAATAATATTACAAACCGAATGAAAGTAACATAAGTATTACAAACGGAATGTAAAAGGATCCACAGGCGGATCAAAACGAAGGAACTATTGTTCAACAGATTTTAAGTGACAAAGCTTGCAAGACTCTTTATTTATTCACTCAGGAGTAGCCAGCCTATTTCGCCTAGTACCTGCACTTAATCTTTTGGAAAATACGTCAGTTTACACTGGTAAATACAATTAACCGACTCTTTTGAAAATATTTAAGAAAATTGATTTAAATGCACAAGGCACAAATAATCTTTTATAACTTGGGACAATTATTATAAAAATAATCTTGTATACAGTTTTAAATGTTTGTCATCCATCAGGGCTGGTTAGAAGAGCCGGACAAGATTAACTGACACACCATAAGTATAATGCCCACAAGGAATACCTTATTGTGGGATACTTTTCTACATACGCAACTGTCAGGTGTATGTCTACACCCCGTGCTTAAGTCGTGGCCATTTCAATGAATGAGCCGAGGATATCCAGGACATGGTCATTAACCCCCCCAAAGGCCATATACCAAACAAAACAGATTAAAACGGGTTATGTAAATATATTAATCACAATCCGATTTAAATAACTACACACCCGACCAAGCGGTATTATTATAATACTGTATCCCAAGCCCGTATAAGGGAAAATAAGTTAAAATTATTTACCTGAGCAAATTATACAAATTTATCCCAGCCATATACAATCAGCAATCTGGAACGAAGGTTTTAATAACCTGTTAGATTCCTAACGGGTCTTACTTAAGTTTAAACTTAGACCGGTTAGTTTTAAAGAAAGGTTTACGATTCAAAACGCAAGATTAAGCGAAGACCGGATTAGAATGTGATTTAGACCCGACAAGTATGAAGACTTGTATAATATGGGTAAACTAAACACATTATGGATTTTGAAGTGAAAATGATAAGGTTTGACCCGTTTTGGTCAATTTATGCAAACTAGTCACATAAAACGTACCGAACGCAAAAAATGCATAACGTTAACCAAATGAGTCATATAAAGGTTTCACAAGTTAATATGCCTTAAATATGTTGTGATATCAGTAGGATACCTTCCATTATGCCCAAAACGGATTTAAAATCAATTTAAACCCCGTAGGGGTATTTTGGTCATTTTAAAGGTTATAAAAGAGATTAAATATTAATATGAGGTTCTGGTCTAAAATGATCAGTAAAAATATTTATTTTTGCAAGTCATATCAGTAGGGTATTGCATATATGTGAAATTTATAATTTATAACCAAACTATGTGCCGTAGGGGCATTTTGGTCATTTCACATAAGCTTTAAAGGTCAAATTTGGAAATCTGAGTTCAAAACTTTTACTTACTGTTAAAGTATAAAAATTTACTTAGAACATCAGTAGATATTAAGTCTTACATGTAGGATCGTTTTGTGACCCGAACGAGTCGTTCAGAAGAGATTTAGTCCGTTTCAGAGGCGGAAACTAAGAAACGGATGTCGAAACAGCTTGCTTATCACTTTAAACACTGATTATATTGATATACTATCGTTTACAATCAGTCCTCACACCGGCAGCACCTCGGTATGGAATTTCAGAAAACGTTACAAAAGATTTAGCTTGAAGGCTATTTATAGTTGTGTTGATTTAGCTTGAAATGACACATGCCACTTTCAAGGGAAATCACCACGTTCAAGCTAAATTACCTTAAACATATTCTAAAACCTCTTATACTCTCGTATAACAAGATCTAATCTAACAATTCTAATCTGAAACTCGACATAAGACGAAGACGACATATGAATGCACCAACATTACATGTCAAAAATAGTTTTAATCTATATTCCATACGATGCGTTTAATACTCGTAAAAAGTCGGTTTTAAGCGATTTTCAGGTTATATAAGGAAATATGAGTTTTTGATCAGTTTATAAAGTTCAAAATATTTTATTTATCATATAAAATCAGTAGCAAAAGATTTGGTATCAAAATGTTATGTAAAACTCATTTTATTAGCAAAAAGGGTATAATCGTCAATTAACGAATCAAAGCAAGAACCCCATGTTATGATCAGTTTAAAAATTAATAAAAATCTTCAAAAATCCCAAAATATTATATTACATCAGTGGGTAAAAATTTTGGTGTCAAAATTTGGGTTTAGATAGGCTTTATGCTAAAAATGCCGTTTAATTAATAAAAAGCTTTCAAATTACGATATTGAGCATAACTCCTAATTTAGACCTCAAATTGATGTCAAATTTTTAGGACATGTTTATAAATCAGTAATAAAGGTTTTTTTCCTCTCACATTTTCAAAAATCTCGTTTTAATATCAAAAGGGCATAATGGTCAACATTTAAGCAATTAACGGAAACATGCAAATGAATCGGATAAATAAGGAACCATGTAGTATAACCTCAGAGGGTTTTACTAACTTATAATATGGTCCTAAAGAAACCTTAAGGAATATCTAAAACAAGCTAAATCGGGTCAGAACTGAAAGTCAAAGCAAAAGTCTTCTTTTGCGACTTTCGGTTCCGAACCGAGCCTAAACTCATAATTGTCGGGTTGAACATGCTTAGACATGTTCTTACATTATTTACCAAGTTATTTTAGTGTTAAAACATGTTTCATAACTTCTACATTATCAGATATGGATTTGTTTGTAAAAATAGCTTCTATTGACTTTTTAATATTAAGTTTGACTCGACAATTGACCAAGTTCGAGTGATAATCAAGGGGTGTCCTTTTAAGGATTTATTACCCACATAATTACCAACTCATAGCCACTTTCAATTCGAATAATGGATGGACCATTAGTGATTAATCACTAAGTCAAAGCTTAACTACGAAGACTTTGACTTTTGGTCATTAAACTAATAAATATTGAACTAGAGAAGCTAAGAATGCTTACAAAGACTCTTAGCACGAATTAGGAGCTGAGGGAAACTTGCTTGAAGTCCAGAGAGCTCCAGAGAGTGAGTTTGAATAATTTTTTGAAAGGTGCAAGTGAACTAGCAAACAATAACTTCTTATATAGCCAAAAAGAATTCACAAGATCACTCCACACAAGTCTACAATTGATTCCTGATGATTCCAGGTGTCCCTATGCATGAAATACTGTTGGCTCAGCCCCTGGAATCGAAAACAAGACATGCAAAGGCGGTGCAACAGGCTGACCTACAGCTGTGCAGAGTTTTCTGCATCTGTGCCTCTTACGCGGCCGCGTAAGATCCTTAAAGGGTCTACGCGGGCCGCGTAGACCTCCTGAACCGGTAAAAACTTTGACAGCTTTGCCATTTCGGTCCCTGGTCCATATAATCTTTATTTTACTTCCATTTATTACACTTAGGACCCCCATAGTTAACTTTTAAGGACCTTAGGTCATTTTCTAACTCCGTTAAGCTCCCGGTTAGTTGAACGATCACCCGAAAAGTCTTGATTTCTTCAAATCTCCACAAAATTAATATCTAATATTCTTGTGAGCGAAATATTAATTTATTTACAATGTTTTTGGGTTTGTTAAAGGTCACTCCGAGGTAACTTTAACATGTTGACACTTTTAACCCCTATGTTTCGTAAGATCCTTGTTTTTAACACAAACGACTTCCAATGTTCGATGAATTATTCATTAAAAAATACGAACGTCGTGTGAGGTCAATCAGAGGCACAAGAATGGCATGTTGACACTTTGGATCCCTTTAATCACATATTTACATTGTTCGACAGTTTTAGTCCCTCGGAAACAATTCCTTACACGTTTAAAGCCCATGACACGTGTCTTTATTATATTGGTCGTGATTTTACGAGGTGTTACATCCTCACCCCCTTAAAAGAAATCTCGACCTTGAGATTTACTGAAATAAATGAGGGTACTTCTGTTTCATTGTTCCCACGTGTATTCGGGACCTCTACGGGCATCCCATTTAACCTTCACAATCGGTACGTGCTTCTTTCGAAGTTTCTTGACCTGTCGATCCTCGATCGACAAAGGTTTTTCAACAAACTTTAAGCTCTCATCTATATGCACATCCTTATGTGACATGGCTAGCGATTCATCAACTAGACGCCTCTTCAGATTGCAGATGTTGAACACATTATGAATTCCACTGAGCTCTTCAGGAAGGTTTAACTTGTAAGCCACTGTTCCAACACATTCGATGATCTCAAATGGTCCTATGTATCTTGGGCTTAACTTGCCTTTCTTGCCAAAACGCATTACCCCTTTCCAGGGTGATACCTTAAGCAACACTTTGTCACCTACCTTGAATTTCAGAGGTTTACGCCTTTTATCTGCGTAGCTTTTCTGCCTATCCCTGGCAGCTTTGAGACGATCACGTATCTGCACAATCTTATATGTCGTCTCCAGGACTATATCCTGTTAGTTGGACATCTCCAACTTCCGCCCAACAAACTGGCGTTCTGCACTTTCTTCCATATAAAGCTTCAAAAGGTGTAGCTTGAATACTGGAATGATAGCTATTATTATATGAAAATTCGATCAATGGAAGATGATCATCCCAACTTCCACCTAAATCAATAACACAAGCCCTTAACATATCTTCCAGCGTTTGTATTGTACGCTCGCTTTGACCATCCGTCTGAGGATGATAGGCAGTGCTGAAGTTTAATCGAGTGCCTAGGGATTGCTGAAAGCTTTTCCAAAAATGCGATGTATATCTCGTATCCCTATCAGAGATGATAGACACTGGCACTCCGTGAAGAGATACAATCTCGTCCACGTACAGCTGAGCTAACTTATCTGAGCTGTGTGTTTCCTTAATAGGTAAGAAGTGGGCTGACTTAGTCAGTCTATATACTATAACCCAAATAGTATCATTTCCTCGCTTTGTTTTCGGTAACTTAGTGATAAAATCCATAGTTACCATTTCCCACTTCCAGGTGGGAAGTTCAGGCTGTTGCAGCAAACCTGACGGCTTCTGGTGTTCTGATTTAACTTGTGCGCACGTCAGACATTTAGCCACATAAGTGGCTATAGATTTCTTCAAACCTATCCACCAGTAATTTGCCTTTAAATCCTGGTACATCTTATCACTACCAGGATGAACAGAATAGTTGGAACTATGGGCTTCTTGAAGGATCACGTCCCGAAGTCCTCCATAGATTGGAACCCATATTCATCCATTCAATCTTAGGATTTCATCCTTGCCATATGATAAATGTTCAGCAGTGACTCCCAACTTTTCATTCAGATAGTTAGCTTCTAATACAGCTTCCTTCTGAACGGCTAACAACCTTTCATTCAAGTTGTTCTTCAATTCAATGCTCTTGGCATTGATTCTAATGGGCTTAACCCTTTCCTTCCTGCTCAAAGCATCGGCGATTACATTTGCCTTGCCTGGATGGTATCGGATTTCACAGTCATAATCATTCAATGTCTCCATCCATCGACGCTGTCTCATGTTTAGATCCTTCTAGTTAAATAGGTGTTGAAGGCTCTTGTGATCAGAATAGATCACACACTTGGTACCATATAAATAATGCCTCCAAAGTTTTAGTGCGAATACAACTGCACCCAATTCCAAATCGTAGGTGGTGTAATTCTTTTCGTGCACTTTTAATTGTCGGGGAGCATAGGCAATGACCTTGCCTTTCTGCATAAGCACACATCCCATACCTGTGTGAGATGCATCACAATAAACTACAAATTCTTCAATCCCTTCAGGCAATGTCAACACTGGTGCATTGGTTAACTTCTGTTTAAGAATATCAAAGGATTCTTGTTGCTTAAGACCCCAATCAAACTTTATATTCTTGCGAGTTAATGAGGTTAGGGGTGCAGCAATCCTTGAATTTTTTTTCAATAAAACGCCTGTAATATCCTGCCAGACCCAAGAAGCTACGAATCTCTGTGGGCGTCTTCGGCACTTGCCAACTCATGATAGCTTCAATCTTAGCGGGATCCACCTGGATACCACGCTCGCTAACCACATGTCCAAGAAATTGGACTTCACGAAGCGAAAACTCACATTTTGAAAACTTGGCGTCGAGCTTCTCTTGCTGAAGAAGTTTAAGGATACATCGAAGGTGCTTTTCATGATCAGCCTAGTTCTTCGAGTAAATAAGGATGTCATCAATGAAGACGATGACAAACTTGTCCAAGTAGGGTTTGCAAACGCGATTCATGAGATCCATGAATGCTGTTGGTGCATTAGTGAGCCCGAAAGGCATCACCAGGAACTCGTAATGACCATAACGAGTTCTGAATGTAGTCTTATGTACATCTTCGTCTCTGACCTTCAGCTGATGGTATCCTGACCTTAAATCAATCTTGGAGAAGTAACTTGCCCCTTGCAGTTGATCGAATAAATCATCGATCCTGGGCAACGGATACCTGTTCTTGATTGTAACCTTATTTAGCTCACGATAATCGATGCATAAACGCATCGACCCATCCTTCTTCTTTACAAACAGAATCGGTGCTCCCCAAGGAGATGAACTAGGTCGAATAAAACCTTTGGCCAAGAAATCATCCAGTTGAGTTCTCAACTCTTTCATCTCAGTCGGTGCTAACCTGTAAGGTGCTCTTGCAACAGGCGCTGCTCCAGGAATAATGTCAATTCTGAACTCCACTTGCCTATCTGGAGGTAACCCAGGTAGTTCTTCAGGGATTACTTCTGGATATTCAGAAATGACAGGGATGTCTTCAACCTTGGGCTTTGGTTCATCAATAGTTACTTGTGCCATGTAAATGACACAACCCTTCTTCAAACACCTTGACGCCATAAGCATAGACACTTGCTTAGGCAACCCATACTGAGTATCTCCTTGTATGGTAAGTGGCTCACCATACAGAGTCTTGATAACCACTTGTTTCTTGTCACAAACAATTTAGGCTTGGTTATGAGATAACCAATCCATGCCTATCACTATGTCGAAACCAGCTAGTTTCAAAGGAAGCAAAGATAATGGAAAACAGTGGTTCTTAATGGATATAAAACATCCATCTAACACAGTTGAAGCAGTTTCTATGGTACCATCGGCCAATTCTACTTCATATTTTATGCTTAGGGTTTTAACAGGCAGATTTAGTAACTTACAAAATTTATCATCCACAAATGACTTATCTGCACCCGAATCAAATAATACCCTTGCATAAACATCATTGATAAGAAAGGTACCTGTTATCACGTTGTCATTCTGGATCGCTTCTTGTGCATTCATTTGAAAGACCCTAGCATTGGTCTTCTTACCTTCTTTAGGTTTCTTTGCATATTTCGGGCAATTTGTCTTAATATGCCCCTTCTCGTTGCAACCAAAACAGGTCGCATCCTTCAACTTCTTGCAATCCAAAGTCTTGTGTTCTTTGGACTTGCAGATCCCACAACCAATCGGCTTTGATTGCGACTTTGATTCAAACCTGCATTTTCCAAAATGACGCTTCTGGCAGGTTTTGCATTTAGGCTTCTCATCCGTTTGCTGGTTACCCTTGTTAGACCCAGAATTCTTCTTGTGGTCTGAGTTCCCCATATGCTTCTTATCAGAACGACGTGAGTTCTCATCTTCATGTTTCCTTTTTCCTTCCTCAGAATTCCTAAGCGATCTCTGCCTGACCGCGTCGAGGGTAAGGGATAATGACAAATCAGCTACTGACCTAAAGGTAGTAGGTCGAGATGCCTTCACACTAGCTTTAATTTCTGGAGCTAAACCCCCAATAAAACGGGCTATACGTTTTGGTTCCGGTGTAACCAAGTAAGGAACCAATCTAGACATGGTATTGAAACTGGTAAGGTAAGCCTGGCAGTCTAAATTTTTCATGACCAAGGTCACGAAGTCAGTCTCAATCTTCTCAACTTCATGTTGAGGACAGTAATTCTCCTTGATCAAAGCAACAAACTGAGCCCATGTCAAGTTGTATAACGGAATCTTTCTAGTAGCTTGGATTAAGGACCTCCACCAAGCTAGAGCTTCTCCCTTGAACGATTGTGAAACATACTTCACAATATCTTGCTCCGCACATCCGCTAATATCAACCACTGTATCCATCTCGTCTAGCCACGTCATGCAATCAATGGCTCCTTTTTCCCCAGTGAAATCCCTGGACTTGCAGGAGACGAAATACTTATATGAACAGGTCTTTGCACGTGGCTCATGATTGAATACAATCTTCTTAGACGGAACACTATGCTGATTTGATGAGTGTTGGGTATCATCCTTCTTCGACTCATGAGATTTAGAAGGTGGCTTACTGTGAGCCACATAGTGAGTCTTAGAGTGTGTACCACTAGACTCTCTAAATTTCCTGTCCATGGCTTTAGAAACAACATTGTCAATCAATGCTCGAAGTTCCGCACCAGTTACGTTGATTCTGGTAGTATCATGATTCTCTATAGGGTGACTGTTGACTTCTTCAGATTCTGCCATGTAGCTTGATTGCTACATAAAATAATGATAGTGATTCATTCAGAAGTCTATAACAGAATTGTCATCTTGATAATTTATTAACCATGGAATTAATAAACCATATTGTTAATTTATTAAGTATTTTCATTCAGGATTTTTCATTATAATTATCCTTAGTTATAATTCATTAAAATATAATAATGACACAAAAGGCCTAGTCACTAGGAAAATTTTAAATTATAAGCCATGATCTTATAGGATCGAGGCATTAAGGCTTGAGCATAGTTCATTACCCTTTTCTCGACAGGAAGTCGTAGACTACAACTATCTTTTGTCTCAAAGGACAATAAATATGGCCCGTAGGCACTTCATCACTAATGGATGTTTTAAACAATAAGAAAGGAATTGGAAGAATCCAATATAAGGATGACTTATGTGATTTTATTGAAGCACATTTGCCAGGAGCGTTAACATGTTTTCAGATGTTAACAAGGATTTAAATCTTAAAAAGGAACTACCATCATGGCCCTATCTTAATATGACACATAGGCTAGGTTTTGCCTTTAAGATTTTGTTTAATATATAAAGGGAGATTATTTACAAAAGGAATGATATTTTATTTATTTCATATATTACATTGATGCACATAGTGACAAAATGAAATTTAATTAAAACATTCCACTAACTTAAAAAAAAGAGTACATAATTGCCCTAAACGGCACTTTTACATAAATAACTTGCCCGCGCAGGGGCTAAACTGAAAACACAAGTCCTCGCAGGGACTAAATACATAAATTGATGTCCACAGAGGGACTTAATTGAAAATTAAAGAAATATAAAATAAATAAATAAGGAATTTTAATAATCCCTCTTGTTCTTCCCTTTGATCAAATTTTCCAAACCCTTAAGAAATCCCCGGTGGCTTCTACGCTCCTCTTGAACCTCTCGCTCCACCTGGCTCAACCTCTGAAGAATCTCCTGCTGCTGCGGAGGTTGGATCTGTGGGGTTGAGGAGGTGGCGGGTATTGGTACCCATATGCTGGGTATCCAGTCTGATAGGGGGCTCCGAAGGGCCCCTCAGGATGAAGAGCATTGTAGTTCGCCGCTACTAGATACGGGTCAACATCGGGGGCATTGTAGTAATTGTAGCCAGAATGGTCCGGCTGCTCAAATGGGTTATACGCCGCTGTACCGGCGTAAGAAGGAATTGGGTTATCAAAACCCATATGTGGTGGTGGTGGTGCGACTGGTGCAGAGTCCACCTCAGAAACAGGGTTTGAAGGCCCTCCCATCTGCGGGTCTTCATAAAGTGGCGGGTGGTGACTGCCACTAGAGTGTGGGGGGTACTGAAGTGAAATCCCCCTCGCACGGACATCCATGCTCCTGATCTTCTCCGCCTCGGTGGCTCTAGAGGAGCTTGCTGCTCTGGCGGTGGCGGTGGCGGTGGCGGTGGCGGTGGAGTGACCGCCTGAAAACGAGAATCCTCAGAGGGATCCTGCTGCTGCTGATGCTATGGCTGAAAAGGGGGATTGAACTCCCTAGGGTACGAGGAAAACCTTGCTTCATGGCTGTCTGGGCCCCGATATGGAGAACCGTGAAAGGACGATCCGTCAGAAATCTCAATGGGATGCGTCGGCGTCCCACTTGGCGGCATCTTCGGATCGGGGTCATCATCTATATCCATAGCTTGGTCACCAGAGAAATGATCTTCTGGTCCCAATGGGTTAAAACCCACTGGTTCTTGCACCTGATTTGCTAGATTGAACCGGCTCTGAAAATACGAGGTCGGGTCCTCAAAGGCACGGTGTGAACCCGACCGCTGCAACGACAAGTAGGAGTGGTGAGAATGTTCGGACTCGTTGCCTTGATGGAGCCCGAAGGAGTCGTGGTACGAAGGTGAGGAGCTTAGCGAGACATAATGCCTCGCAGGATCTAAGTATGTCCTCCAGTCCTCTTCGGGACTAGTGCTCATCGTCACTGAAGGAGTTCGCCGGTGTGATGGCCTGGCTTCATGGTCATGGCTGGTGAAGATTGGGGCTTTACCGCCTCTTCCTCGTCCTCTAATACGCGGTGGCATCTTCTGTTCCTGACAACACAAACAAAAGAAACACAAAGGAAAACAAGAAAGGACAAAATAAAAGATTAGGATTAGTCCTAAGTCCTTTGCCTAGACTCGGAAGTCAAGGAATGTGCAACTGTGTCATTGAGATTAAACACAAAAGGCTAGTGTTTAATTCACTCAATGTTGGCTCTGATACCAACCTGTCACACCCCGATATTTCCACGTATTACCGGTGGGCCCGGTGGGGAGTATTGTGACGTAGTTGATATCATCATAGTAAATTTATTACAGTTCAATGCACAGCGGAAGTCTAAAAGTAATAATATTACAAACCGAATGAAAGTAACATAAGTATTACAAACGGAATGTAAAAGGATCCATAGGCGGATCAAAACGAAGGAACTATTGTTCAACAGATTTTAAGTGACAAAGCTTGCAAGACTCTTTATTTATTCACTCAGGCGTAGCCAGCCTATTTCGCCTAGTACCTGCACTTAACCTTTTGGAAAATACGTCAGTTTACACTGGTAAATACAATTAACTGACTCTTTTAAAAATATTTAAGAAAATTTATTTAAATGCACAAGGCACAAATAATCTTTTATAACTTGGGACAATTATTATAAAAATAATCTTGTATACAGTTTTAAATGTTTGTCATCCATCAGGGCCGGTTAGAAGAGCCGGACAGGATTAACTGACACACCACAAGTATAATGCCCATAAGGAATACCTTATTGTGGGATACTTTTCTACATACGCAACTGTCAGGTGTATGCCTACACCCCGTGCTTAAGTCGTGGCCATTTCAATGAATGAGCCGAGGATATCCAGGACATGGTCATTAACCCCCCAAAGGCCATATACCAAACAAAACAGATTAAAACGGGTTATGTAAATATATTAATCACAATGCGATTTAAATGACTACACACCCGACCAAGCGGTATTATTATAATACCGTATCCCCAAGCCCGTATAAGGGAAAATAAGTTAAAAGTATTTACCTGGGCAAATTATACAAATTTATCCCAGCCGTATACAATCAGCAAGTGCAAATATCTTTTACTGGGCTCCTAAATCTGGAACGAAGGTTTTAATAACCTATTAGATTCCTAACAGGTCTTACTTAAGTTTAAACTTAGACCGGTTAGTTTTAAAGAAAGGTTTACGGTTCAAAACGCAAGATTAAGCGAAGACCGGATTAGAGTGTGATTTAGACCCGACAAGTATGAAGACTTGTATAATATGGGTAAACTAAACACATTCTGGATTTTGAAGTGAAAATGATAAGGTTTGACCCGTTTCGGTCAATTTATGCAAACTAGTCACATAAACCGTACCGAACGTGAAAAATGCATAACGGGTAACCAAAAGAGTCATATACAGGTTTCACAAGTTAATATGCCTTAAATATGTTGTGATATCAGTAGGATACCTTCCATTATGCCCAAAACGGATTTAAAATCAATTTAAGCCTCGTCGGGGTATATTGGTCATTTTAAAGGTTATAAAAGAGATTAAATATTAATCTGAGGTTCTGGTCTAAAATGATCAGTAAAAATATTTATTTTTGCAAGTCATATCAGTAGGGTGTTGCATATATGTGAAATTTATCATTTATAACCAAACTATGTGTCGTAGGGGCATTTTGGTCATTTCACATAAGCTTTAAAGGTCAAATTTGGAAATCTGAGTTCAAAACTTTTACTTACTGTTAAAGTATAAGAATTTACTTAAAACATCAGTAGGTATTAAGTCTTACATGTCAAAAATAGTTTTAATCCATACTATGCGTTTAAAACGCGTAAAAAGTCGGTTTTAAGCGATTTTCAGGTTATATAAGGAAATCTGAGTTTTTGATTAGTTTATAAAGTTCAAAATATTTTATTTATCATATAAAATCAGTAGCAAAAGATTTGGTATCAAAATGTTATGTAAAACTCATTTTATTTGCAAAAAGGGTATAACCGTCAATTATCGAATCAAAGCAAGAACCCCATGTTATGATCAGTTTAAAAATTAATCAAAATCTTCAAAAATCCCAAAATATTATATTACATCAGTGGGTAAAAAGTTTGGTGTCAAAATTTGGGTTTAGATAGGCTTTATGCTAAAAATGCCGTTTAATTAATAAAAAGCTTTCAAATTACGATATTGAGCATAACTCCTAATTTAGACCTCAAATTGATGTCAAATTTTTAGGACATGTTTATAAATCAGTAATAAAGGTTTTTTTCCTCTCACATTTTCAAAAATCTCGTTTTAATATCAAAAGGGCATAATGGTCAACATTTAAGTAATTAACGGAAACATGCAAATGAATCGGATAAATAAGGAACCATGTAGTATAACCTCAGCGGGTTTTACTAACTTATAATATGGTCTTAAAGAAACCTTAAGGTATATCTAAAACAAGCTAAATCGGGTCAGAACTGAAAGTCAAAGCAAAAGTCTTCTTTAGCGACTTTCGGTTCCGAACCGAGCCTAAACTCAGAATTGTCGGGTTGAACATGCTTAGACATGTTCTTACATTATTTACCAAGTTATTTTAGTGTTAAAACATGTTTCATAACTTCTACATTATCAGATATGGATTTATTTGTAAAAATAGCTTATGTTGACTTTTTAATATTAAGTTTGACCCGACAATTGACCAAGTTAGAGTGATAATCAGGGGGTGCCCTTTTAAGGACTTATTACCCACATAATTACCAACTCATAGCCACTTTCAATTCGAATAATGGCTGGACCATTAGTGATTAATCACTAAGTCAAAGCTTAATTACGATGGCTTTGACTTTTGGTCATTAAACTAATAAATCTTGAACTAGAGAAGCTAAGAATGCTTACAAAGACTCTTAGCACGAATTAGGAGCTGAGGGAAACTTGCTTGAAATCCAGAGAGCTCCAGAGAGTGAGTTTGATTAATTTTTTGAAAGGTGCAAGTGAACTAGCAAACAAGAACTTCTTATATAGTAAAAAAGAATTCACAAGATCACTCCACACAAGTCTACAATTGATTACTGATGATTCCAGGTGTCCCTATGCATGAAATACTGTTGGCTCAGCCCCTGGAATCGAAAAAAAGGCATACAAAGGCGGTGCAACAAGCTGACCTGCAGCTGTGCAGAGTTTTCTGCATCTGTGCCTTTTACGCGGGCCGCATAAGATCCTTAAAGGGTCTACGAGGGCCGCGTTGACCTCTTGAACCGGTAAAAACTTTGACAGCTTTGCCATTTCGGTCCCTGGTCCATATAATCTTTATTTTACTTCCATTTATTACACTTAGGACCCCATAGTTAACTTTTAAGGACCTTAGGTCATTTTCTAACTCCTTTAAGCTCCCGGTTAGTTAAACGATCACCCGAAAAGTCTTGATTTCTTCAAAACTCCACAAAATTAATATCTAATATTCTTGTGAGTGAAATATTAATTTATTTACAATGTTTTTGGGTTTGTTAAAGGTCACTCAGAGGTAACTTTAACATGTTGACACTTTTAACCCCTATGTTTCGTAAGATCCTTGTTTTTAACACAAACGACTTCCAATGTTCGACAAATTATTCATTAAAGAATACGAACGTCGTGTGAGGTCAATTAGAGGCACAAGAATGGCATGTTGACACTTTGGATCCCTTTAATCACATATTTACATTGTTTGACAGTTTTAGTCCCTCAGAAACAATTCCTTACACGTTTAAATCCCATGACACGTGTCTTTATTATATTGGTCATGATTTTACGAGGTGTTACACCCAGCCCTATTTGTCACGGGAACGGGCGGCCGCGAGACCAGTTTTGGTGGTATCATTTTGTTTATCAATTTGGCAGCGGAAATTTCATCAGGACCGTAGTTAGGAAATGTTATCAGAGTAAATACCACACTTTTATAATATTAAACATACTTGGATAAAACCCAAGTTTTCATTACAAACATTTTCATAGGGAAAATCCCTATTTTTATTGAATAAAACATCTTCTTTTATTTAGGTAACTTTTATAGCAACTTTTCCATGCCTTCTGTGCTGCCCAGTTGGCTTCTAGTTGGCTTTCACATTTTGTTACCTGAAACGGGTTTAAAAACATTTTGTCAGTGGGAAATACTGGTGAGTGAATCCCATTTTAATCAGGAAGAGTTTTATTCATTAACAGTATTGAGAGCGATCACATTGTTTATTTCTACACAATTACTCATTCAGTATTGTCAATCCTGACTGGTGGGTCATATTACACATTGGCTAACTCATTTTCCAATGGTAACGTGTTCCACATTTTGTATACAAAACCCCAACATACCGGCAGTAATTGAAGAACTACAAAGACTCAATCACTGCTTAATCACATTGTAAAACATTTAAGGTTTTGTAAAACAATTTACAAAAAAAGGAGATTACTCACATTGCTGTCTTAGATTTCTTCTAAGGTTTCCTGGTGATCATCTATAATTTACACAATGCACACGCGTTAGTATAATAACCCTTTATTTTTACATTAGTTATACCCTCCTCGAGATGGCATTCCAACGACTACGTCTGGCAAAACCACGACAGCCGTTACGGAACCCTGGTTCAATCGGGCCGCGTATCTAATACGTAACCGGGGTTATGATACTTACATCGGGGTAGAACTTCGTTAATTAGGGGGATATTATACCCGATTATAGCTTATACTATCAGAAATTCGAGATAAAGAATAGGAAATGAGCGATCGTAGACTGAAGCCGATGCCTCCTTTATATAGGGCCTGATTTCAAGTTTTACGTGGCCCGCGTAAGACGTAGCTAAGGGCTACGCGGCCCGCGAGGCTCCCTAGGGTAGGCCCTAGGGTTGCTGATTCGGATCATAGACTCCACACGTGTTATGCCATGTGGCACCTCAGGGTGCGACCCTGGTCTCGAGCTGTCGTGGCCCGCGTAGCTTAAGGGGGTGGCTTACGCGCCCCGCGAGAGACCATAAAATTCGTTTTTAATTAATTTTAATGAAAATTAAGGTATTCAGGGGCCGTTTTCGGGTATGGGGTGTATTTTAGGACATATAGGAATATTTAATATATATATATTAGGGCGTCAGAATTCAGGAGGGTTGTTATATCCTCCCCACCTTGTTTTAGAGCTCGTCCTCGAGATCTACTGGAATAGGTGTGGATATTTCCTTTGCATTTCTGATTCATGCTCCCATGTGTATTCTAGTCCTCTTTTGGAGTCCCATTTTACTTTGACCAGAACTAATCTCTTGCGCTTGAGGTTCTTAACTTTCCTGTCTTTAATCTGTAGAGGCTTCTCTATAAACTTTTACTGTTCATTTACCTTTATATCCTTAAGAGGTTCTACAAGTGATTCATCAGCTAAACACTTCTTGAGAATTGATACATGAAATACATTATGTATTCCTGCCATTTCCTCTGGTAGTTATAGCTGATAGGCTACAGGTCTTATTCTTCTAATAATCTCAAAAGGTCCAACATACCTGGGGCTTAGCTTTCCCTTTTTATGAATCTTACCACTCCTTTCCAAGGAGAGACTTTCTGTAACACTTTATCTCCTACTTGAAATTCCAAGGGCTTTCGTCTGTTATCAGCATAACTCTTTTGTCGATCAGGTGCTGCTTTCAGTCGTTCCTTGACTTGAATGATTTTATCTGTTGTTTCTTGTACTATCTCAGGTCCAGATAGTTGCTTTTCTCCAATTTCTGCCCAACAGACTGGCGTTCGGCACTTTCGTCCATAAAGTGCGTCGAATGGTGCAGCATTGATACTTGTGTGATAACTGTTATTATAAGAAAATTCTATCAATGGTAAATGATCATCCCAATTACCTCCGAAATCAATTACACAACCTCTAAGCATGTCTTTCATTGTCTGGATTGTCCTTTCGCTTTTTCCGTCCATTTGAGGATGATAAGTTGTGCTTAGATTCAACTTGGTTCCCATTGCTTTTTAGAAACTCGTCCAAAAATGAGAGGTAAAACAGCTATCCCTATCAGAAACAATTGATAAAGGAATTCCATGTAATGAAACTATTTCATTTACATATAATTTAGCTAACTGTTCCATACTGAAAGTTTCTTTCATTGGTAGGAAATGAGCTGACTTGGTTGGCCTGTCTACAATCACCCAGATTGTATCATTACCTTTTCTTGTTTTGAGTAATTTAGTAACAAAATCCATTGTTATCAATTCCCATTTCTATACAGGCATTTCTAACTGTTGCAATAAACCTGAGGGTTTCTGATGTTCAGCTTTGACTTGTGAACAAGTTAAACACTTTGCAACATATGCTGCTATATCCTTTTTCATTCCTATCCACCAAATTTTTTTCCTTAAGTCTTGATACATCTTATCACTTCCAGGATGCATCGTATACTTAGACTTATGGGCTTCTTCTAATATACGGTGGCGTAGGTTTCCTAATTTAGGTATCCACATTCTTTTCTTATTAAATCTCCAAATTCCATCTGTTCCTTGTTCTAATTCCTTAATCATTCCTTTTAACCTTTCAGTATCATCCTTGATTACTGATTCTTGTGCTTTTCTAATTTGATCATTTAAATCTATTTGCAGATTTAACTTAAGAGAACGTACTCTTTTTGGACTTTCATGATACTTTCGACTTAAAGCATCGACTACTACATTTGCTTTTCCTGCATGATACTGGATATTACAATCATAATCACTAAGTATCTCCATCCAGCGTCTTTGTCTCATATTCAACTCCTTTTACCCAAAAACATACCTTAAACTCTTATGGTCGGTGAATATGGTAAACTTACTACCATAAAGGTAATGTCTCCAAATTTTAAGGGCAAAAATTATAGCTCCTAATTCCAAATCATGGGTTGAGTAATTTTCTTCATGATTCTTAAGTTGTCTAGACGTGTAAGCTATAACCTTTTGACGTTGCATTAATACACATCCATAACCTAATTTAGAAGCATCACAATAGATTACAAAATCTTCAGTTCCTTCTGGTAACGCTAGTATGGGTGCATGGGTTAATCTTTGCTTAGGAATTCTAAAGGCTTCTTCTTGTTTTGGTCCCCATTCAAACTTAACGGATTTACAGGTTAACTTAGTTAAGGGAATGGCTATTCTAGAAAAATCTCGAATAAACCTTCTATAATAACCGGCCAATCCTAAGAAACTTCTAACCTCAGTTGGTGACTCAGGGGTTTTCCACTTGGTAATCGCCTTGATCTTGGTAGGATCTACATGAATTCCTTCATGATTAACTAGATGTCCAAGAAAGTGTACCTGTTCTAACCAAAACTCACACTTCAAAAACTTAGCATAAAGCTTTTCTTTTCTCAGTAAACTTAGAAGTGCGTGCAGATGCGCTGCATGATCTTCCTTGCTTTTGGAATAAATAAGAATATCATCTATAAAGACAATTATGAATTTATCCAAATATGGCTTACATATTCGGTTCATCGTGTCCATAAATGCAGCTGGGGCATTGGTTAAACCAAATGGCATGACAGTAAATTCATAATGGCCATACCTTGTTCTGAAAGCGGTCTTAGGAATGTCCTCTTCCTGTACCTTTAATTGATGATATCCTGACCTTAAATCGATTTTAGAGAAAAATTGTGCTCCTTGCAATTGATCAAACAGATCATCGATTCTTGGTAATGGATACCGATTCTTAATCGTGACTTTGTTCAATTCGCGGTAGTCAATGCACATACGCATTGATCTGTCTTTCTTTTTAACGAATAATATCGGTGCTCCCCATGGCGATGAGCTTGGCTGTATGAATCCTTTCTCCAACAATTCATCTAATTGTTTCTTCAGCTCTTGCATTTCTGCGGGTGCCAAACGGTAAGGTGCTTTGGCAATTGGTGCGGTTCCTGGTATTAAGTGGATTCTGAATTCAACTTCCCTATCTGGAGGTTGCCCTGGTAGCTCTTTTGGAAATACATCTGAAAACTGGAATACTACTGGAAAATCCTTTAATTCATTTCCTTTAGTGTTAGTGATTATAGAAATCAAATACACTAATGATCCTTTCCTTATATAACTTACTGTTTTCATCACAGAGATGAACTTTGTGGATTTAAAGGTTTTATTTCCATTAATTGTGATCTTTTCACCCTTTGGTGAATTTACTTGAATTGACTTTTGATCACATAAAATACTGGCTTTATTGGCTATTAACCAATCCATTCCTAACACAACATCAAATCCTACCAGATTCATGGGGTAAAGGTTTGCAATAAATTTCTGATTTAAAATTTCTATTCTTGCTCCCTGCAAGATTTCAGAAATTTTAATGGCTTCCCCATTTGATGTCTCTACTAGACATTCTTGTGGGAGTTTAGTTAATGATTGATTAAGAAGTTTGCAAAATGAAGTATTAATAAAACTTTGGTTCGCACCAGAGTCAAATAATACTTTAGCAAAAACATCATTAACTAAAAACGTACCAATGATCACATCTGGGATCATCTTTGCTTCTTCTGTGGTTAGAACAAATGCTCTAGCATTTTTAGTATTCTTGGTGTTCGTGGCTGGAGCTAGCTTTGGACAGTTAGGCTTGATATGACCTTGTTCTCCGCAGTTGTAGTATATATTGTTGTTAGGCTTTTTCCTGCAATCTTCCTCCTTGTGTCCAGATATTTTGCAAAAGTTACAGTATATGGAGCATCTTCCAGAATGCTTCCTTTTGCAATACTTACAGTAAGGTGCAGAGATAGAACCTACATTTCTCCCACGGTTAGAATTTCCAGAACGGAATTCTTGAGTAAGCTTCTGGGTTAGGTTCCTCCTTTGATCCTCTTCTCGTGTACGAACTAACTCATATGTCAAGGTGTTTGCTAGTTCTACAGCTTCTTCTATGGTTTGGGGTCTTGCTGCCTTGACTACATGCCTTATCTCTCCAATTAATCCCCAGATGTAATGAGAGATTAATATTGGTTCAGGTGAAGCAAGGGTTGGTACTATTCTAGCATATTCAAAGAATAATGTAGTATAACCCTTACTATCTACCCCAATCATCCTAAGGTTTAGGAATTTGTTTGCTATCTGTTCTTTTTCATTTAGAGAGCAGAATTTCCTTTCTACCATGTTTTTAAACTCCTCCCATTCCATATTGTAAGTTCTATCACTTCCCCTAGACTGGAGGATAGTGTTCCACCATTCTAGTGTTGAATTCTTGAACAGATTGGAAGTAAACATTATTTTATCATCTTCCGCGCATTTACTTATCCTTAAGACTGCCTCAGTCTTTTTTATCCAGCGTAGAGATGCAACGGCCCCTTCATTGCCTGAGAATTCCATTGGTTTACATGACCAGAATTCTTTATAAGAACAACCGTAAGACACGGTTCTTCTTCTTTTGGGAATGGGCACTTGAAGTACGGGTCCATTGTTTATGTTGTTTTCAGGTTCAGAGGGTCGTTTACTATCATGCTTACTTTTATTTTCCGCTTCCTTAAACGTTTTGATAATATATGGCATCGCATCTATTATCCCTTGTGTCACTATATGCTGCATGGCACTGTTATCTACTTGGTTTCCATTATTGTTGTTGTTCGGGTTTTCATTATCCGGGTTAATGTTACTCTGGTTATCATTATTCTGGTTTTCCTGGTTTACCTCATCGTCCATCTGAATGTTAAACATTTACCAATTGTTAATATCACAAAATAATTAATAATTTAGGCAACAATCACACATATTGGTCAAAAGCGTCGAGCATTGCGACTTACTCTTTTTTATTATAGTATGCGTCAAATACACACTAAGACTGGAATTAAAATTACAACACTACTATGCATCGCTAACCACAAAGTGGTCTATACTACAACATATATTATTATTACACACACACACACACACACACATATATAGGGGTGTAAACAAGCCCAGAGGCTCGAGAGCTACTCGTGATCGGCTCGGTTAAAAGCTCGAACGAGCCGAGCCTTAATGAGCCAGAGCCCGAGCTCGAGCCTGAAATAGAGCTCGTTTTGTTATCGAGCCCGAGCTCGAGCCTGAAATACAAAGCTTGTTTAGGCTCGCGAGCCTAAGCGAGCCCATACAAAATTTTAATTTTTTTTATATAATAATATATTAATAATGATGATAACACTGTTGAGCAGAGCTAGAGCCGAGCTTTGGCTCGTTTAAGCGATGTTGAAGTGAGCTCGAGCCGAGCTTTTAGCTCGTTTAAGGTTGTTCTAAAAATAGTTAATAATATATATATTCATACAAACATATTATATATTATTATATTATTATTATTATTATTATTACCAACTCCACCATCACATTCACTGATCTGGATTCATCCAGTAATCCATATTGCACTTGTCGTACTTCCAGACGAGTCGCTCTCCTACCTGCCTCATCCTCTCGCTACTCTCTAAAATTTCTTCTCCGAAAGTTCGGAGCTCATGCACATTTTCTGCACTCATTGGGGGTGCAGGTGCTGGTACTGGGTCTGGGTACTGGGGCATGGGATTCTCCTGAGGGTACAAATTCTCTAAAATTTCCCTAATGTATTCATCGTTATCATAGTAGTAGGGATCTAGAGGGTCCAGACTTGGATAGACTGCTAAGTATGGCATGGGTTCGTCGTTTAGATGGTAGCGTGGCACATAATCCCTATGATCATCGAACCATGGATCATAATCTGGGTCTAAGGGATTAGGGGCTGGTATCCTAGGTATCTCCTCAGGGTTGAAATCATGCATTTGGACTTGGGTTTCGGGGTTTTCTTCTATCTCCATCGGCTGAGTGGGAAACAAAGGTAAGGGTTGTGGGGCTACTAGTTGTTCCAGGTTTGGGTCGGCAGCTGTTGTTTCTAGGATATGAAAATTGGCTAAGCTTCTATTAAGCATATCCTGTGTATAGGCATCTGACACTCGCTTAGCGGCTGCTAGGACTCTCTGCTGTTGCAACTTTCGCATTCTTTTCCTACGCTCGAATGCTCCCTTACTGAACCATCCTCTCTTTTTCTGAGGGAATGGCTCTTCAGACTGAGCCTTAAAGACAAACATCCCTTCTTCCTGGTCAGCTGAATACCCAGAGAGGGCATGCTGGGAATAGGTACCTTCACTCCTAGGTGAATCGGACAACTGACGATACGGGTCTGAGGGTCCTTGATCACTCATACTGTAAACTATCAAATAGTCAAATAACACACAACAATAAAATACAATTATACACGTATTTCCATAATTAATTTCCTAAGAATTTGAACAATATATTGGTGTCAGCAGAACACTTCTGTGGTTGAATCAGTGGCTTAGCTCTGATACCACCTTCTGTCGCAGCCCCCGCCCCCTATCTGTCCCGGGAACGGGCGGCCGCGAGACCAGTTTTGGTGGTACCATTTTGTTTATCAATTTGGCAGCGGAAATTTCATCAGGACCGTAGTTAGGAAATGTTATCAGAGTAAATACCACACTTTTATAATATTAAACATATTGGGATAAAACCCAAGTTTTCATTACAAACATTTTCATAGGGAAAATCCCTATTTTTATTGAATAAAACATCTTCTTTTATTTAGGTAACTTTTATAGCCTTTTTTCCAAGCCTTCAGTGCTGCCCAGTTGGCTTCTAGTTGGCTTTCACATTTTGTTACCTGAAACGCGTTTAAAAACATTTTGTCAGTGGGAAATACTGGTGAGTGAATCCCAGTTTAATCAAGAAGAGTTTTATTCATTAACAGTATTGAGAGCGATCACATTGTTTTTTCTACACAATTACTCATTCAGTATTGTCAATCCTGACTGGTGGGTCATATTACACATTGGCTAACTCATTGTCCAATGGTAACGTGTTCCACATTTTGTATACAAAACCCCAACATACCGGCAGTAATTGAAGAAATACAAAGACTCAATAACTGCTTAATCACATTGTAAAACATTTAAGGTTTTGTAAAACAATTTACAAAAAATAGGAGATTACTCACATTGATGTCTTAGATTTCTTCTAAGGTTTTCTGGTGATTATCTATAATTTACACAATGCACACGCATTAGTATAATAACCCTTTATTTTTACATTAGTTATACCCTCCCCGAGACGGCATTCCAACGACTACGTCGGGCAGAACCACGACAGCCGTTACGGAACCCTGGATCAATCGGGCAGCGTATCTAATACATAACCGGGGTTATGATACGTAACCGTAGTTAGGAAATAGTTTATCAGAGTAAGACCATAATTTTTTTAAATAATAAACACATGGGAAAAACCCAAGTTTCCATTTATTATATGTTTATAGGGGTAAACCCTATTTATTGAAATAAAACTTCTTTCTTGTTTAGGTAACTTTTATAGCCACTTTTCCAACACTTCAGTGCTCTCCAGCTGGCTTCTATTTGGCTTTCACATTTTGTTACCTGAAACGCTTTTTAAAAAGTTTTATCAGCAAGAAATACTGGCGAGTGCATCCCACTTTAATCAAAACAAGATTTATATCTTTACAATATTGAGGGCGATTACAATATTTCTATCTACCAAATTACCACCCACGGTACTGTCAATCCTGACTTGTGGTAATGTTACTATTCACAGTATTAGTAACAAGTAATGTATACAAAACCCCAACATACCGACAGTAATTGTAAAATACATAGACTCAATCACTGTTTATCATAATTTAAAACAATTGAGGTTTTGTTGAAACAGCTTGTTATAAAAAGAGAATGACTCAAATTGCTGTTTTAGATACTACTACTGCTTTCTGATAACTTCCTGGTTATAATCTATTAAAATTAAACAATGCACACGTGTTAGTAAGATAACCCAATTTACCTTAGCTATACCCCCGAGACAGAACTCCAACGACTGAGTCAGGCTGTGCCTCGACATGCGTTACAGAGCTCTAGATCAATAGGGCAGAGTAACTAATACGTAACCGGGGGTTATAATACTTACAACAAGGCAGAGCTTCGCTTTTTAGGGGTATTATTCCTGAGAGTTTTAGCTTATAATATATATAGAGAGAAAAGAAATTTGAGCACTGAACAACTGAGCTCTTGATTTCATTTATAGGGTCTGATCAGGGAGCTCTCGCACCCCGCGAGAGATACAAGAGCAGCCTTCACGGCCCGCGAGACGACGCGTGTCGCGTATAGGCTTGGCCAGTCATTGGTCTAGCTTGGGTGACTCATCAGACACGTGGCGCAACCGGGTGCGGCTTGGTGTCACCGGGTCGCGGCATGCGACAGGCTCAGAGATTTGGGTCGCGCCCTGCGAGCGGCCGTAAAAATTTGTTTTATTTGATTTTTGATAATATAAAGGTATTTTAAGCTCGTTTTTCATATAGGGGGTATATTTTAGGACGCCTAGGAATATTTTAAGGGTATTGGGAGAGTTGTTATATTCTCCCCACCTTGTTTTCTGTATATTTCCTTTGCATCTCTGACTCAAGCTCCCATATGTATTCTGGTCCTCTTTTGGAGTCCCATTTCACTTTGACCAGAACTAATCTCTTGTGTTTGAGATTCTTGATCTTTCTATCTTCAATCTGTAGCGGTTTCTCTATAAATTTAAGTTTTTCATTTACCACTAATGATTCATCTGCTAAAGACTTCTTGAGATTACATACATGAAATACATCATGTATTCCTGCCATTTCGTCTGGCAGTTGTAGCTGATAAGCTACTGGTCCTATTCTTCTAATAATCTCAAAAGGTCCAACATACCTGGGGCTTAGCTTTCCCCTTTTTACGAATCTAACCACTCCTTTCCATGGAGAAACTTTTAATAATACCTTGTCTCCTACCTGAAATTCCAAGGGTTTTCGTCTGTTATAAGCATAACTCTTCTGACGATCTTGTGCTGCTTTTAGTCTTTCCTTGACATGAATAATCTTGTCCGTTGTTTCTTGCATGATCTCTGGTCCAGATAGTTGTTTTTCTCCAATTTCTACCCAACAGACTGGAGTTTGGCACTTTCGTCCATAAAGTGCTTCAAATGGTGCAGCATTGATGCTGGTATGATAGTTGTTATTGTAGGAGATTCTATTAATAGTAAATGATCGTCCCAATTTCCTCCGAAATCAATTACACAAGCTCTAAGCATATCTTCAATTGTTTGAATTGTCCTTTCGCTTTGTCCGTCCGTTTGAGGATGATAAGTTGTGCTTAGTTTTAACTTGGTTCCCATTGCTTTCTGGAAACTAGTAAAAAAATGAGAAGTAAAACGGTTATCTCTATCAGAAACAATAGACAAAGGAATTCCATGTAATGAAACTATTTCATTTACATATAACTTGGCTAATTGTTCCATGCTGAAAGTTTCCTTCATAGGTAAGAAATGAGCAAATTTGGTTAATCTGTCTACAATCACCGAGATTGCATCATTAAATTTTCGTGTCTTGGGTAATTTAGTAACAAAATCCATTGTTATTAATTCCCATTTCCATATAGGCATTTTGAGTTGCTGTAATAAGCAAGAGGGTTTCTGATGTTCAGTTTTAACCTGGGAACAGGTTAGACACTTGGCAACATAGGTTGCTATATCCTTTTTCATTCCTATCCGCTAGAAATTCTTTCTAAAGTCTTGATACATTTTATCATTACCAGGATGTATCGTATACTTAGACTTATGGGCTTCTTTTAAAATTCGGTGGCGTAGGTTTCCTTGTTTGGGTATCGAGGTTCTTTTCTTATGGAATCTCCAAATTCCATATGTTCCTTGATATAGTTCCCTAATCATTCCTTTTAATTTTTTAGTATCGTCCTTGATTACTGTTTCTTGTATTTCTCTAATTTGCTCATTTAAATCTATCTGCGGATTTAATTTAAGAGAACGTACTCTTCTTGGCTTTTCATGATACTTTCGACTTAAAGCATCAGCTACTACATTAGTCTGTCCTGCATGATACTGGATATTACAATCATAATCACTAAAAATTTCCGTCCAGCGTCTCTGTCTCATATTTAACTCCTTTTACCCAAAAACATATCTTAGACTCTTATGATCAGTGAAAACAGTAAACTTACTACCATAAATGTAACATCTGTGCTTGTAATCATTATGAACAGTACCATTATCAATAAAACAATGTCATTTGATCCCAATGTTTGTTTGGTTATGTTTTACATTTTTCATGTTTTAACTTTTATTCAATTTCAAACTCTATATCACTTTCTAGAGAGTTATACGCAAACTGGTGCGTAAACGTAGCCAGTTTAATGCGACAAATACTCCGGAACATCAACATATACTTAACATACCTTAAATAACCCTTACATAACTTAGAAATAAGTTTTGAAGGCTTTGGTATGGCAAAAACAAGTTAATTCGCTTACAGGGACTAAACTTGACAAACTGCGAAAGTATGCCAATTTGAACTGTAATGAACATTCTGGAACATGACCATAAGTTAAACATACCATAAATATCCTTTACATAGCTTAGAAATAGGCTTTGAGGGGTTCGGTATGCAAAAATAAACTTTTGGGGTCATTCAGGGACTAAAAGCGTCAAAAAGTGCACACGTTTGCATTTTCGCGCATAACTTACGTTCTGAATACATCCGGACATCCAAAAATTTATGTAAGCACTAAAATATTTTATTTTAGTGTTTGGCATAAGAAAAATCCATTCGTCACGCCATTTGGATCATTTTTGGCGCTTATGCGCATTCCGTCGTAATTAACCGAACAACGTAACCGTACGGCTAAACGAACCGACACCCGAGATATTTTTGAACACATTTTAAGTTCCCTATACTTTAACTTCATTTTAGAGCTTTGAAATGAGGTTAACGGGGCTTAAACGTGTCAAAAAACGCATCGAAAACCAAGTTTTGAGGTTGCAGGGACTGAAACTGTAAATCTGCCAAACTAGGTCCGTAAGTAGGGGCCAGATGCAGCAAAACGTTTTTTTTTCAGCTGTTAACAGCCCTTAACACTCTCCAAAGGCCAAGTGCCAAGTGTCAAACTCTTATGGTGGATGGCAAATGAGTTACCACAACTTTCCAACAAGTGTACGGCTTAGATCGTGCCCCCTTTTCCAAGAAATGATCCTAACGGTGAACCGAAAACTATAAATACCCACCTCCACCCTTCACTTTTCCTCACAAGAATCTGATCTAATGTGCTCTAAGTTGAAACCTTTGTTTCATACCTGAGCTATTTTGATCTAGATTAGCATTCGGGGACCCTTCGTAAGTGTTCCTTCGTTCTTTTATTTCTTTTCGAGTCCGTAAGTCAAACTTTGTTTGACTTTCGAAGTTTGTTTGAACTTCGCAACGTGATTGTAATCACGATGGTTATAGTCCCTTGTGACTATGCCTACTGATTACCACGTTGTCTAGGGTCGTAAGGGTAAGCGATCTGATAAATCGCTTATACCTTCGAACCCGACCCATTTGGTCGATCGTTAGGATCCGACCAAATACATTAGGTGACCATAGTATACAGGGAATAACCCTCCGAGGTTATACCTTATGGTCGCTTCGTTTAAGTAGTTGTATGATAGGCAGTTTATATGCCTTAGGTAAATTACCAAAATACCCCTTTGATGCTAAAATTCGTTTTAAACATATGTAACATAACTTTTGACATCTAAACTGATTTGACAACCATATTAGACATCTTAAGGCATATTTTACTTGTCATAGGACTAGTTAGGCGTTCCGAACGCGTTCTACGCGAACGACGCGTTAAAGTAGCATAAGCTACCTAAACGGGTCGTAATGGGTCACAAACACTTAGGTTAAGTTTCGTTTTAGTATGTGGGCCTTGTTAAACCATACAACATGAGTTCCAATACTCATTTGGTTTACGAGCCCTCATTCTATCCGATCTTCCGATATAGGTCCGGTTTATTAACATAGTTACCTATATTAGGTGCCGTTTGATTCCGTGATCTCTAGCATTGCTTGGTGGTTATCTTAGGACATCTGAGCAATCTCAAGTGAGTACATAGACCCCTCTTTTACTGTTTTCCAAACATTTTGGGGTGAAACACATGTGCCTACTTGTTACTTTCATGCTTTCCATGTTTTCATATCATATGCTTGTTATGTTCAATAGTACACTTATAGTACATGATTTCATTGTGTTCATGCTATGTATGCCCATTGTGTGCATATTTAGTACATTGTTTTACATTACATTTCATGCTATGTATGCCCATTGTGTGCATATTTAGTACATTGTTTTACATTACATTTCATGCTATGTATGCCCATTGTGTGCATATTTAGTACATTGGTTTACAATACATTTCACGCTATGTATGTTCATTTGATTACATACTTAGTGCATTGTTTTCACATGCTTACATTTTGGTATGACATTTGGGTTGTTTACAATGGAACAATACATTCATTAACATTAGCTATGCCGTTCGTTAGTAGGTAGTGGTACCATAGGAATTGACAACTCCCGTTCCTGAAATCCTGGGTTTGTTTGGATTGGAAGGAATGACCGAATTCGATATACATAACTTAGATAAACCTTTAATTTGTTTAAGGGTTTATCGCCACAGTCTCAAGGCTTGGATGTATGCATTTTCACAATACCGCATAGATGTTTATATCAGTATAGCATGCATTTGTTCCACAAAAACATAACTTTGATTTAAACCATGTTTTACTTCAATACCTTGTTTTTGTGCATTTTACATATGGTTTAGTTGATATAATTCACATACCATACATGACATTTTTGGATACACATTACATGATTTACATTAGACATAAACATTTTGACATTGATATACACAATTCATGATTTACATTAAACACAGACATTTGATATGGTTTACACAATAACATTTTGACATTTGATTATACATAAACAATTTACATTGGTGGTTTGGTTTGAGTAAGTGATTTAAGTAACGAGGCGTGTGTAATACGATACAATCATGGTGGATACGCCGCTGGTACTTCCTATGTATAAGTGTTTGTATGGTATTACATATCGTAGCGTTATTTAAATCATTTCAATTTATGACACATGACATTTTATACAAATAACATACTTTTTACAAGACACTGTTTACAAACAACTTATCTTACACAAACTCATTTTTACATGGTTATTCATTTAACCTTACATTTATTTATACATATCATCTGATCTTATCGTTTTTCAAATGATTTATAAGACAAAGCGAATTACAAGGTTCGTGACTAAACATTTTCTCAAACATAAGTCATGAATTCTATTTTCACAAAACCTATGTATCTCACAGGCATTTTTATGCTGACGTACCTATTTTCACATATGTTTTCAGGAGCTTTTCCATAGGATGATGATCGTGACACTAGGGCGGACCTGTGCCTTAGAGACTAAAAAGGAAGATAGACTAGTTTAATTATGTTATGAACTCTTTGTTTCCTGTTTAAGACAATGTAACACTCTTGTTTAATAAATAAAATACAACTTTGTATGCCATGGTTATGAAACAATTAATTCTGTTACAACACTCCCCGACGTTTTCCGCCACGTTTTGTATGTTATACGTGGTCGAGGTGTGACAGAAGAGTTGGTATCAGAGCCAATGGTTATAGGGAATTAGGTTATTAGTAATTCTTTGACCTAGACTATAACCTTTCTAGGAATCTAACACAAGTTATCTTTTGTTTAGATCTTAAAACATGCACATCACCTATCCTTAGGTGATTATCAAAACAAGAACCCAATTTTTCCGAAACGATTTTTGAAAAACAATCATTTGTTTTTGGATGATTTATTACAAGGTTTTGAACCCTCTTTTGTAAGGTTTTGAACCCTTCCAGTTTGACTAAATTTTTGGCCTTGTGCCTTCAAATTTTCAAAATCTAGTCAACGTTTTGGGTTTTAAATAATGTGAACACGTGCAAACTGGAAGAGTGAATGCCTGTATTATGGGTTTTCTGTCTAGGCAAGCACTTCATATATATCTCATCAGACGCGAGACCAGTTGTGCTTACCTGGGAATTCTTGGGATGAGTGTTCACTTATAGGCGAGCGTGTCTTCGTGATACATTATTTTTGATCCATTTACTTTGATTAGTCACTGTGTGTCGTTTGTTTGCTTGGTAATGCGGACGAATGACCACCATCTTTGCTTTTGTTGATTTTGTTTCATCTCATTCTCTTCATCCAATCATCTCACTCGTTTCCTTTCATGTTTTCCTCTTTTAGAATACCTCCTCGACGCGAAAACCAGATAGCGACTGCCGAACTGGCAGAAATTATTGCGCAGCACATGGCTGCTCAATTCCCAAATCTCTTTGCTCAATGGCACCAAGCCAACAACAATAACAATGCTCCATGCAAATACAAGGATTTTAACTCGGCTAAACCACTCAAGTTTAGTGGTTCTGAAGGAGCGACTGGGCTTCTTCAATGGTTCGAGAGCATTGAGAATACTTTCCGCCACGTGCAGTGTCCGGATAATCGCAAGGTCGAGTTTTCTTCGAGCGTGTTTCAGAAGAGGGCTCTCACATGGTGGAACGGGGTTATGCGAGACCGAGGTGCAGAAGTTACTCTAGCACAAACTTGGGCTGAACTTAGGGCCCTTATGATGAGGGAATTCTGTCCTCGCCATGAACAGCGAGCGTTGGAGAAAGAGTTTGATGACTTGAAGCAAGATAGTGGCGAGCACAGGGCATATACTGATAGGTTTGAGGAGTTGAGTCTGCTATGCCCAACAATGGTTACCCCACTTGACAAGGCTATCGAAAGATACATCGACGGCCTACCTGACTCAGTACAAGACATCATTACTGGTAGTAACCCTGCCACACTCCGTCAGGCAATCGAGTTATCAGCGACATTGACTGAGTCGCAGATTCGGAAGAATAAGTTACACAGGAAGGGTGACAAGGGCAAGAAACAGTCGTCTGACAAGGAAGATAGCAAGAAAGGTCAAAACAAGAATGGAAAGGATTCTGGTTCATCGAAAAGGGCAAGGAAGCGTAAGGCTTCCCAAAACTATGCTGTCACTGCCCAAGCTAACCAGGCAGCTCCCAACCAACCCGGACAGCCTCCAGCGAAGAAGCCTTACTCAGGGAATGCACCTTTGTGCAATAGATGCAACAGTTACCATCAGCCGCAACATCAGTGCCGTTTCTGTACTAACTGTGGGAAGTCAGGTCATCTTGCCGATGTTTGTCGGTTTGCTCAGAATCGGGCAGTTCAGAACCCGGCTCAACAAGTTGCTCAGCCTCCTGCTCAGCATCCTGCTCAGCAACAGGGTCAAGCTGCACGACCACACTACCCACCAGGTGCTTGTTATAACTGTGGGGATCTGACCCACTACAGAAACCGGTGCCCAAGGCTAGCTAACCAGAATCCAAATCAGAATCAGGCTCATGCTCGAGGGCGAGTCTTCAACATGAATGCCCAAGAGGCGCAGGCGGACGATAATGTGGTGAACGGTACGTTCTTTATTAATAATCAGCCTGCATCTGTTCTCTTTGATTCGGGTGCCGATAAGAGTTTTGTGTCATTGTCTTTTGAGCCAATGCTTCGCGTGTCTAGAACGAAACTAGGTAAACCTTTGACAGTAGAGGTTGCTAGTGGTGAACCCATTATTCTTGATTCTGTTCTTCGCAACTGCCAGTTGAACCTTAACGATCATCTTTTTCCTATCGACCTCACGCCAATGCAACTTGGAAGCTTCGACGTTATTGTGGGTATGGATTGGTTAGCCAAGCATCGCGCAGAGGTAGTTTGTTTTGAGAAGATTGTTCGTGTGCCGCTTCCGACAGGCGAGATCCTACAGGTTCAAGGTGAGAAACCGTCTGGTGGCCTCAAGCTCATGTCTTGTTTTAAAGCTCGGAAATATCTGCGGAAGAACTATGTGGCCTTCTTAGCACATGTTACAGCAGATAAAGGCAAGGGTAAGTCTATTTCAGATATTCCTGTCCTTCGGGATTATTCTGAAGTATTCCCTGAAGAGTTACCTGGCCTACCCCCAGCACGCCAAGTCGAGTTCCGCATTGATCTCGTACCTGGTGCAAATCCCATTGCCAGAGCTCCATATCATCTTGCACTGTCTGAGATGCAAGAGTTGTCTAAGCAGCTTCAGGAGCTCTCTGACAAAGGCTTTATCCGTCCCAGCTTTTCACCTTGGGGTGCTCTCGTTCTTTTTGTCAAGAAGAAGGATGGATCTTTTAGGATGTGTATCGATTATCGTGAGCTTAACAAGCTTACCATCAAGAATCGATATCCCCTACCTCGCATTGATGATCTCTTTGATCAGTTACAGGGCGCTTCTTATTTTTCGAAGATTGATCTGCGTTCCGGGTATCATCAACTTCGTGTACATGAAGAAGATATTCCCAAGACAGCTTTCCGCACTCGTTATGGGCATTACGAGTTCACAGTCATGCCATTCGGTTTGACTAATGCTCCTGCTGTTTTCATGGACTTAATGAATAGGGTCTACAAGCCTTATTTGGATCAGTTCGTCATTGTTTTTATTGACAACATCTTGATATACTCTAAGACGCGAGCTGATCACGAGCAACATCTTCGTCTTACTCTGGAACTCCTAAAGAAAGAGCAACTTTTCGCCAAATTCTCCAAGTGCGAATTTTGGCTTAAAGAAGTTCAATTTTTGGGGCATATTATCAACGAACAAGGTATTCATGTAGATCCCTCCAAGATCAGTGCGATTAAGGATTGGGATACGCCTACTACTCCCACTGAGGTTCGTTCTTTTCTTGGTCTAGCGGGTTATCACCGCCGCTTCATTGAGAACTTCTCAAAGATTGCAGTTCCTCTAACTGCTCTAACTCAGAAGAACAAACCCTTTGACTGGGGATTCAAACAAGAGGAAGCTTTTCAACACTTGAAGCGGAAGCTCTGCGACGCGCCTGTTCTAACTTTGCCTGAGGGCAATGATGATTTCGTCGTTTATTGCGATGCATCTAAATTGGGTCTTGGCTGTGTCCTGATGCAAAGGAACAAAGTCATAGCATATGCATCGAGGCAGTTGAAGATACATGAGAATAACTACACCACTCATGATCTTGAGTTGGGTGCAGTTTTCTTCACTCTTAAGATCTGGAGACACTATTTGTACGGTACAAAATGTGTGGTTTTCACGGACCACAAAAGTCTTCAGCATATCTTCAACCAGAAAGAACTCAACATGAGGCAACGACGTTGGGTTGAGCTTTTAAACGACTATGACTGCGAAATTCGCTACCATCCTGGTAAGGCGAATGTCGTAGCTGATGCATTGAGTCGTAAGGAACGTACTAAGCTTCATTGTGTACGTATTCAATCTGTTATTCAAGCTCGATCCGATATCCAAGCACGCATTTCTCAGGCTCAACAATCTTGTGTTTCACAAGGTTTGATGGATAAGGAATTTCCCTATCACATAACACCTGCTCTTGAACTGAAGGACAATGGATCGTATTACTTCATGGACCGTTTGTGGGTCCCAAGCCAGGATGATCTTCGTACCTTGCTTATGGATGAAGCCCATAAGTCTCGTTATTCTATTCATCCGGGCTCAGATAAGATGTATAAGGATCTTCGTATTCACTATTGGTGGCCTGGTATGAAGAAAGACATTGCCTTATATGTATCAAAATGCCTTACTTGTCTCAAAGTTAAGGCTGAACATCAACGTCCTTCAGGTTTATTGGTGCAACCCGAGATCCCAGTTTGGAAATGGGAAAACATTACTATGGATCTTATTACCAAACTTCCACGCACAAAGAAAGCTCATGATGCCATCTGGGTAGTTGTTGATCGTCTTACTAAGTCAGCGCATTTCTTGCCAATCCGTGAGGATTTTTCTGCTGACAAACTTGCTAAAATCTATGTGGATGAAATAGTAGCTCGACATGGTGTTCCTTTGAACATCATTTCTGACAGAGATGCTCGCTTCACTTCTCATTTTTGGAGAACCATGCAATCTGCTATGGGGACCCAACTAAATCTGAGCACGGCTTATCATCCGCAAACGGATGGTCAATCTGAGAGAACAATCCAGACTCTGGAGCATATGCTTAGAGCTTGTGTGATCGATTTTGGTGGTAGTTGGGATTCACATCTTCAGTTGATTGAATTCTCCTACAACAACAGTTATCACACCAGCATCAAAATGGCTCCTTTCGAGGCTCTCTATGGTCGAAAATGTCGTTCACCAGTCTGCTGGAATGAGATCGGCGAGGCTCAGCTTACTGGACCTGCCCTCATTTTAGAGACAACAGATAAGGTCAAGAAAGTTCGTGATAACCTTCAGATAGCTAGAAGCCATCAAAAGAGTTACGCGGACCCAAAACGCAAGCCTTTGGAATTTCAAGTCGGTGATCGAGTATTACTTAAGGTCTCACCTTGGAAAGGTGTGATCAGATTTGGAAAGAAAGGAAAACTTGCACCTAGATATGTTGGACCATTCAAGATCGTCGAAAGAATCGGTAAAGTAGCCTACAGACTTGAGTTACCTCCTGAACTTGGAAATGTTCATCCAACTTTTCACGTGTCCAATCTCAAGAGGTGTTTAGCTGATGAGAACCTCCACATACCACTTGACGAAATTCGTGTTGGTAAAACACTGAAATTTGTTGAGAAACCTGTGGAAATCATGGAACGTGAAGTCAAGTGGCTTAAACGCAAACGCATTCCTTTGGTCAAAGTTCGCTGGGAAGCTAGACCTGGACCCGAGTTTACTTGGGAACGCGAAGATCAAATGAAGGCGAAATATCCGCATCTTTTCCCACGAGTTTCCTCTAAATAAATTTCGGGACGAAATTTCCACAAGTAGGGGAGACTGTAACATCTGTGCTTGTAATCATTATGAACAGTACCATTATCAATAAAACAGTTTCATTTGATCCCAATGTTTGTTTGGTTATGTTTTACATTTTTCATGTTTTGACTTTTATTCAATTTCAAACTCTATATCACTTTCTAGAGAGTTATACGCAAACTGGTGCGTAAACGTAGCCAGTTTAATGCGAAAAATACTCTGGAACATCAAAATATACTTAACATACCTTAAATAACCCTTACATAACTTAGAAATAAGTTTTGAAGGCTTTGGTATGGCAAAAACAAGTTAATTCGCTTACAGGGACTAAACTTGACAAACTGCGAAAGTATGCCAATTTGAACTGTAACGAACATTCTGGAACATGACCATAAGTTAAACATACCATAAATATCCTTTACATAGCTTAGAAATAGGCTTTGAGGGGTTCGGTATGCTAAAATAAACTTTTGGGGTCATTCAGGGACTAAAAGCGTCAAAAAGTGCACAAGTTTGCATTTTCGCGCATAACTTACGTTCTGAATACATCCGGACATCCAAAAATTTATGTAAGCACTAAAATATTTTATTTTAGTGTTTGGCATAAGAAAAATCCATTCGTCACGCCATTTGGATCATTTTTCGCGCTTATGCGCATTCCGTCGTAATTAACCGAACAACGTAACCGTACGGCTAAACGAACCGACACCCGAGATATTTTTGAACACATTTTAAGTTCCCTATACTTTAACTTCATTTTAGAGCTTTGAAATGGGGTTAACGGGGCTTAAACGTGTCAAAAAACGCTTCGAAAACCAAGTTTTGAGGTTGCAGGGACTGAAACTGTAAATCTGCCAAACTAGGTCCGTAAGTAGGGGCCAGATGCAGCAAAACATTTTTTTTCAGCTGTTAACAGCTCTTAACACTCTCCAAAGGCCAAGTGCCAAGTGTCAAACTCTTATGGTGGATGGCAAATGAGTTACCACAACTTTCCAACAAGTGTACGGCTTAGATCGTGCCCCTTTTTCCAAAAAATGATCCTAACGGTGAACCGAAAACTATAAATACCCACCTCCACCCTTCACTTTTCCTCACAAGAATCTGATCTAATGTGCTCTAAGTTGAAACCTTTGTTTCATACCTGAGCTATTTTGATCTAGATTAGCATTCGGGGACCCTTCGTAAGTGTTCCTTCGTTCTTTTATTTCTTTTCGAGTCCGAAAGTCAAACTTTGTTTGACTTTCTACATTGACCAGTTTATGGTCAATGCGAAGTTCATTTGAACTTCGCAACGTGATTGTAATCACGATGGTTATAGTCCCTTGTGACTATGCCTACTGATTACCACGTTGTCTAGGGTCGTAAGGGTAAGCGATCTGATAAATCGCTTATACCTTCGAACCCGACTCATTTGGTCGATCCTTAGGATCCGACCAAATACATTAGGTGACCATAGTATATAGGGAATAACCCTCCGAGGTTATACCTTATGGTCGCTTCGTTTAAGTAGTTGTATGATAGGCAGTTTATATGCCTTAGGTAAATTACCAAAATACCCCTTTGATGCTAAAATTCGTTTTAAACATATGTAACATAACTTTTGACATCTAAACTGATTTGACAACCATATTAGACATGTTAAGACATATTTTACTTGTCATAGGACTAGTTAGGCGTTCCGAACGCGTTCTACGCGAACGACGCGTTAAAGTAGCATAAGCTACCTAAACGGGTCGTAATGGGTCACAAACACTTAGGTTAAGTTTCGTTTTAGTCTGTGGGCCTTGTTAAACCATACAACATGAGTTCCAATACTCATTTGGTTTACAAGCCCTCATTCTATCCGATCTTCCGATATAGGTCCGGTTTATTAACATAGTTACCTATATTAGGTGCCGTTTGATTCCGTGATCTCTAGCATTGCTTGGTGGTTATCTTAGGACATCTGAGCAATCTCAAGTGAGTACATAGACCCCTCTTTTACTGTTTTCCAAACATTTTGGGGTGAAACACATGTGCCTACTTGTTACTTTCATGCTTTTCCATGTTTTCATATCATATGCTTGTTATGTTCAATAGTACACTTATAGTACATGATTTCATTGTGTTCATGCTATGTATGCCCATTGTGTGCATATTTAGTACATTGTTTTACATTACATTTCATGCTATGTATGCCCATTGTGTGCATATTTAGTACATTGTTTTACATTACATTTCATGCTATGTATGCCCATTGTGTGCATATTTAGTACATTGGTTTACAATACATTTCACGCTATGTATGTTCATTTGATTACATACTTAGTGCATTGTTTTCACATGCTTACATTTTGGTATGACATTTGGGTTGTTTACAATGGAACAATACATTCATTAACATTAGCTATGCCGTTCGTTAGTAGGTAGTGGTACCATAGGAATTGACAACTCCCGTTCCTGAAATCCTGGGTTTGTTTGGATTGGAAGGAATGACCGAATTCGATATACATAACTTAGATAAACCTTTAATTTGTTTAAGGGTTTATCGCCACAGTATCAAGGCTTGGATGCATGCATTTTCACAATACCGCATAGATGTTTATATCAGTATAGCATGCATTTGTTCCACAAAAAACATAACTTTGATTTAAACCATGTTTTACTTCAATACCTTGTTTTTGTGCATTTTACATATGGTTTAGTTGATATAATTCACATACCATACATGACATTTTTGGATACACATTACATGATTTACATTAGACATAAACATTTGGACATTGATATACACAATTCATGATTTACATTAAACACAGACATTTGATATGGTTTACACAATAACATTTTGACATTTGATTATACATAAAAAATTTACATTGGTGGTTTGGTTTGAGTAAGTGATTTAAGTAACGAGGCGTGTGTAATACGATACAATCATGGTGGATACGCCGCTGGTACTTCCTATGTATAAGTGTTTGTATGGTATTACATATCGTAACGTTATTTAAATCATTTCAATTTATGACACATGACATTTTATACAAATAACATACTTTTTACAAGACACTGTTTACAAACAACTTATCTTACACAAACTCATTTTTACATGGTTATTCATTTAACCTTACATTTATTTATACATATCATCTGATCTTATCATTTTTCAAATGATTTATAAGACAAAGTGAATTACAAGGTTCATGACTAAACATTTTCTCAAACATAAGTCATGAATTCTATTTTCACAAAACCTATGTATCTCACATGCATTTTTATGCTGACGTACCTATTTTCACATGTGTTTTCAGGAGCTTTTCCATAGGATGATGATCGTGACACTAGGGCGGACCTGTGCCTTAGAGACTAAAAAGGAAGATAGAATAGTTTAATTATGTTATGAACTCTTTGTTTCCTGTTTAAGACAATGTAACACTCTTGTTTAATAAATAAAATACAACTTTGTATGCCATGGTTATGAAACAATTAATTTTGTTACAACACTCCCCGACGTTTTCCGCCACGTTTTGTATGTTATACGTGGTCGGGGTGTGACAATAAAGATAGTGTCTCTAAATTTTAAGGGCAAAAATTATGGCTCCTAACTCTAGATCATGGGTTGTATAATTTTCTTCATGATTCTTAAGTTGTCTAGAGGCATAGGCTATAACCTTTTGACGTTGCATCAACACACATCCATAACCTAATTTAGATGCATCACAATAAAGTATAAAGTCTTCAGTTCCTTCTGGTAATGCTAGTATGGGTGCATTGGTTAACTTTTGCTTTAGAATCCTAAAAGCTTCCTCCTGTTTTGGTCCCCATTCAAACTTAATTGATTTGCAGGTCAATTTCGTTAAGGGAATGACTATTCTACAAAAATCTTGGATAAAACGTCTATAATAACTTGCTAGTCCAAGAAAACTTCTCACATCCGTCGGTGATTCAGGGACTTTCCACTCAGTAATCGCCTCGATTTTTGTGGGATCCATATGAATTCCATCATGATTAACCAGGTGTCCAAGGAATTAAACTTCTTGTAACCAAATTCACATTTTGAAAATTTAGCGTAAAGCTTTTCTTTTCTCAGCAAATTTAAAAGTATAAACAAATGCTCGACATGATCCTCTTTACTCTTAGAGTAAATAAGAATATCATCTACAAAGCCAATTATGAATTTATCCAGATATGGTTTACATATTCTGTTCATCATGTCTATAAATGTGGCTGGGGCATTGGTTAAACCAAATGGCATGACTGTAAATTCATAATGACCATACCTTGTTCTGAAAGCAGTTTTAGGAATGTCCTCTTCCTGTACTTTCAGTTGATGATATCCTGAGCGTAAATCGATTTTAGAAAAGAATCGAGCTCCTTGCAGTTGATCGAACAGATCATCGATTCTCGGTAACAGGTACGATTTTTAATCGTAACCTTATTCAATTCGCGGTAATCAATGCACATACGCATTGATCTGTCCTTCTTCTTGACAAACAAGATTGGTGCTCCCCATGGTGATGAACTAGTGTCGCAACCCCCGTCCCCTAACAACCCGGGAACGGGCGGCCGCGGCCAGTTTTGGTGGTATCGTTGTTTTATCGTTTTGGCAGCGGAAATTACATCAGGACCGTAATTATGAAATATTTTATCAGAGTAAAATTCCACGCTTTTATAATATTAAACACATGGGAAATTACCAAGTTTCAAGTATACACATCTTCATAGGGATAAACCCTATTTTATTTAAATAAAACATTTCTTTATTTAGGTAACTCTTATTGCCACTTTTCCAAACCTTCAGTGCTGTCCAGTTGGCTTCTATTTGGCTTTCACATTTTGTTACCTGGAACGCGTTTTAAAAAAACATTTTGTCAGTGGGAAATACTAGTGAGTGAATCCCAGTTTAATCAAAACAAGTTTTATCAGTCTACAGCATTGAGGGAGGTCGTGCAATTACATTTGTTTCCATCTACTTTAATTACCACCCACGGTACTCTCAACCCTACTTGTGGTCATGTTACTACTCACAATGTAGTAACAAATTTTGTATACAAAACCCCAACATACCGACGATAATTGTAGAATACAAATACTCAATCACTGTTTAATATAATGTTAATCATATGAGGTTTTGTAAAAATAATTTGCAAAAAGGAGGATTACTCACATTGCTGTCTTAGGGTTTTCCTTAAGGAAATCCTGGTGATTATCTATTAATTACACAAATGCACACGCGTTAGTATAATAACCCAATATTTACATTAGTAATACCCTCCCCGAGACAGTATTCCAACGACTACGTCGGGCAGAACCACGACAGCCGTTACGGAACCCTGGATCAATCGGGCAGCGTATCTAATACGTAACCGGGGGTTATGATACTTAAAACGAGGCAAAACTTCGTTATTTAGTGGGGGGATATAATGCCCGGATATAACTTCTACACTATAGAAATTAGAGAGAGAATTGTGTGTTTGAACGATTTCAAATGGACAGCTGATGGCCTCTATTTATAGGTCTGTTCGACCACCTTGTCGCGGCCCGCGAAGCTTTCAGCAAAGGGCCACGCGGCCCGCGAGGCCAGCTAGGGTAGGCCCTAGCTTGGCTGATTCGACCCATAGCTTCCACACGCGTTAGGCCACGTGGCATCTCAGGGTGCGGCCCTGGTCCTGAGCTGCCGCGCCCCGCGTAGCCTGAAGGGAAGGCCTTCGCGGCCCGCGAGAGCTCCACAGAATTTGTTTTTTTTATTTTTATAAAATTAAAGGTATTTAGGGCCATTCTCGTAATCGGGGCGTATTTTATGACGTATAGGGATATTCTAAATATATTAGGGGTGTCGAAAATAATTTTGGAGGGTTGTTATAACTAGGCTGTATGAAACCTTTCTCCAGAAGTTTGTCCAACTGTTTCTTCAGTTCCTACATCTCCGCTGGTGCTAAACGCTAAGGTGCCTTAGCAATTGGTGTTGTCCCTTGTAATAGGTGAATTCTAAATTTAACCTCTCCATCTGGCGGTAATCCAGGTAATTCTTCTAGAAAAACATCTGAGAATTTAGATACTACGGGAATATCTTTTAATTATTTTCCTTTAGTGTTAATGATTATGGAAATCATATACACCAGTGATCCTTTCCTTGCATAGCTGGTTGTTTTCATCACAGAGATGAATTTTGTAGACCTAGTTGGCTTATCTCCTTTAATTGTGATCTTTTCACCCTTTGGTGAATTTACTTTTACTGACTTTTGATCACATAGAATGCTGGTATGATTGGCTACCAACCAATCCATTCCTAATACAATATCAAATCCAGCCAGATGCATAGAATGCTGGCATGATTGGCTACCAACCAATCCATTTCTATTCTTGCTCCCTTCAAGATTTCAGTAATGTTAATGGATTCTCCATTTGTCGTTTCTACCAAACATTCTTGTTGAAGTTTAGATAATGGTTGATTAAGAAGTTTGCAGAACGAAGTATTAATAAAACTTTGGTTTGCACCAGAGTCAAATAATACTTTAGCAAAAATGTCATTAACAAAAAACGTACCGGCATCACATCTGGAATCATCTTGGCTTCTTCAGCAGTCAGAACAAATGCTCAGGTATTCTTAGTAGTTTTGCTGTTTGTTGCTGGATCTAGTTTCGGACAGTTCGGCTTGATATGTCCCGTCTCTCCACAGTTGAAGCATAGCTTGTTGCTGGGTTTCCTCCTGCAGTCTTCTTCCTTGTGTCCAGACATTTTGCAGAAGTTGCAGTATATTGAGCATTTTCCCGAATGCTTCTTTTTGCAGTACTTACAGTAGGGTAAGTTTCTGGGCTAGGTTCTTTCTCTGGTTTTCTTCTTGCATACGTACCAATTCATCAGTCAAGGTATTGGCTAATTCTACTGTTTCTTCTATGGTTTGTGGCCTAGCTGCCTTGACTACGTGTCTGATTTCACTAATTAATCCCCAGATGTAACGGGAGATTAATGTCACACCCCAACCGATGGCGGAAACATCGGGATGAGACAAACAAATCGCTCAAAAGCATCATAACACTAATTGTGACAATATAGATTAAATCAAATTTCATAAATGACTAAATTCAAATACATTGTTTCAAATAGAGACAAATTGCAACAAAAATGGTTTATTATTAAAATGGGTATCTAGTCCATCCTAACTTGATTTCTTCATCACTTCGTCTATCAACCTGCAACATGTATTAAAATAACATCAACAAAAAAATGTTGGCGAGTATACAAGTTTGATACATAGCATAAAGTAGAATAAAAAGTTTAAGTACTCATATCCAACATGAACAACACAATACAAGTTACTAATATGCTGAAACGGTGTCACTATATGTCAAACCCAAGTTTCCAACGCAAACACCCCAAGACTCAAGGGCGGTGCGTACTCCTATAGCATAGGAGTTTAATGAGTATAAGAAGTCTAATAAGTCTCAGAAGTTTAATAAGTTTAACAAGGTTAATGAGCTTATAGACACGAAAAGTTTACATGGCATACGAGATTAACAAGAATCAAATTGTTTCATGTTTAAAAATGGATAGAGTGTGCATATAACAAGTTTCAAGCGTTGCGTGTTTTTGTATAAAATACATGTTGCACCCAAAGTGTTTAAAAGTAAAAAATGGGATCGAGTATTGTCACACCCCGATATTTCCACATATTACCGGTGGGCCCGGTGGGGAGTATCGTGACGTAGTTGATATCATCATGGTCAAACATACACAGAATAGCACAGCGGAAGTCTTGGAATATAAAATATTATTACAAACTCAAATGTCTGAAAATATCAAAGTATTTATTATAGACGAGCCTGTAATATCAATTCCACAGGAGGATCATTACAGAAAGTATAAAATGAAGCTTAGCAGACTTTATGGCATCTTTAAGGATTTGCAAGATCCTCTATTTCGACACCGAGCAACTCCCAACCTATTACGAGTAGTACCTTCCACTTAGTCTTTTGAAAATATGCCAGTTTTCACTGGTAAATACAATTAACTGACTCATTTGAAAGGAGTTTATAAAAAATGATTTAAGTGCACAAGGCACAAATCTTTTATAACTTGGGACAATTATTTAAATATAATCTTGTATACAGATTTATATGTTTGTCATACAATTGGGGCCGGTTGGAAGCCGGTCGTGATTAACCGACTCACCACTTATAGAACCCACAAAGGAGTTATCCCCAACATGTGGGTTTATATTTTAGGATTTGCATCTGTCAGGTGTATGCCTACACCTCGTGCATAGGTCGTGGCCATTTTCAAATGAAATGAGCCGAGGATATCCAGGACACGGTCGAATTAACCCCCAATGTTTATGTTATCAAACAAGACAGATTAAAACGGGTTATGTAAATTTATTAATCACAATCAAATTAAATGATTTCATACCCGACCAAGTGGTATTATTATAATACCATATCCCAAGCCCGTATAAGGGAAAATAAGTTAAAAGTATTTACCTGAGCTAATACTTGACTCACAGCAAAATAACTCAGTCGTATCCAATCTATCTAAATGCAGGTAGCTTTTACCGGGTGGCTCTAGTCTGGAGTGATGGTAATATATAACCAATTTAGAATGCTAATGGTCTTTATTTAAGTCATAGACTTAGACCGGCTAGCTTAAAGGATCTAAAACGGTACGACACGCTAGATTAAGCGATGACCGGAATAGAATGTAATTCAGACCCAACAAGTACGAGGACTTGTATAATATGGGTAAACTAAGTACATTCTAGATTTTGAAGTAAAAACAATAAGGTTAAACCTGTTTCATCAAACTTACATAAACTAGTTACGTAAGTTTAACCGTACGCGTATAAGCGATAACGAGTAACCGGATGAGTCATGAACAAGTTCCGTATGCCAATATACTTTAAACAAGTTATAATATCAGTGGGATATCAACTTGTATGCCCGTTTAGGTTTTAAAATCAAACTATGCCCCGTAAGGGCGTTTTGGTCATTTAATGACGTATAAAAGGAACTTGGGTACAATCTGATGTTATGATCATAAACATTTTTTTAAAATACTTTATTTATGATATAATATCAGTATGATATCAAACATATGTGTGTTTCATAGTTTAAAACCAAACTATGCTCCATAGGGGCATTTTGGTAATTTCACACATAGTTTTGAAGGCTAATTTGGGAATCTGAGTTTATAACATATACCTACTGTAAAAATATTTTTAAAATGATTTATAAAATCAGTAGGTAACAAGTCTTGGTTGTTAGTTATGGTTTAAAACCATACTACGCGCCGAAGCGGCGTTTAAGTCGTTAAATGACGATGTATGCGATCTTTTATGAAAACTGATATTACAGTCAGGTTTATATGACCAAAATATGTTATTTAATATGAAATTTCAGTAGTAAAAATATTTCGTGTGAAAATCATGCTTTAAAACCATTTTAGGTGCCAAAAGGGCATTATCGTCATTTGAAGACATAATTCAAGAACTTGTGCATAAACTCAGTTTATAATCTGAATTGATATCCCAAATTATCCTATTTATGATATTAAATCAGTAGGCAATGAGTTTGGTATAAGGAATTATGCTTAAAACCGATCTATGCGCCTAAAGGGCATTTTGGTCACTTTAAAGCACAATTCACGACATTATACGCGAACTCAGTTTATGATCAGATTTATAACATCAAAATATGTTAAACATGTTAACATATCAGTACCTAAGTTGTTTGAAAGCTTATTGGTGTCTAAACCTTATTTTTGCTAAAAAAAAAAGCATAATAGTCAAAGTATGGCATATTAACGGAAACTTGCATAAGACTCGGATTACTAGTATGATCATGTAATATAATCCCAGAGGGTTATGCTACATTATAATACGATCATAATGGAACCTAAAATCAGTAGCATACTAGTCTAATTCGGCTTATAACCAAAAGTCAACGTAGAAGTCAAATTACGCGACTTTTGGTTGCGAACCGATCCTAAACTTAGAATTGTCGGGTTAAACATGTTTAGACATGTTTAAATAATAATTACCAAGTTATTAAAGTGTTAAATATAATTTATAACCTTTGTATTATTGGTTTTACTTATTAATCACAATTCTGCCAAGTTTGACTTTTTAATTAAATAGTTTGACCCAACAATTAACTAAGCAAACGAAGGAATTAGGAGGTGCCCTTTTAAGGGTTAATCACCTACCTAACTATGGTCTTATACCCACATTCATTTTGATCAGTGGTTAGACCATTAGAGTTTAAACCGAAAGTCAAAGTTAATTTATGATAACTTGACTTTTCGGTTTTTAAATTATGAAACTGAACTAATGAGAGGGCTAAGACACTTACAAAGGGTCCATGCTATATTTTCTACTAAAATAAGTTCCCAATTCAGCTTAGGAAGCTCCAGGTTTGAGAGATGTGATGATAGAATGAGAATTGTGCAAAGAAATGAATGAAAGCTTGAACTATTTATAGGTTTTGGATATGATTTGGATTGAGACAAGTGTTAGATGGATCTTTAGGATCACTACAGGTGTTACCCCAGCTGTCCAACTTGATTTGGAGCCCAAGGAATCGTTTTTGATTGGTTAAGAAGTGAATGGAGTGGGCTGCAAGCAAAAACAACAAAGCTGCCCAGACCTGGGCGTAGGCTACGCTGCAGGGGGCGTAGGCTACGGCCTGCACAGATCAAACAACTTGCAGATGTTGCAGTTTTGGTCCCTGCATGTGTTTAAGCCCATATTTGACATGTTTAAAGCCCGTTAAGCCATTTTCAAGGCTCTACAATGATGCCTAAGCATAGGGAACATAAAACATGCTCAAAAACATGTCGGATGTCGGTTCGTTTGGTCGTACGGTCGCGTTGTTCGGCTAATTACGACGAAACACGAACGGACGCGAAAAACGATCAAAATTACGCGACGAATGGAATGTTATCGTACCGAACACTAAAATAAAATATTTTAATGCTTACATAAATTTTTGGATGTCCGGATATATTCAGAACGTAAGATATGCGTGAAAATGCAAACTTATGCACTTTTGACGCTTTTAGTCCCTGTTGATCAAATAAGTTTATTTTTTGCGCACCAAACACCTCTAACCCTATAACTAAGCTATGTAAAGGATATTTAGGGCATGTTTAACTTACGATCATATTCCGGAAGGTTCGATACCATATGAATCGATAGACTTTTTGCAGTTTGACGCAAATAGTCCCTCTGATGTGCGAACTTGCACATATCATCATTTAATAGTATCGAAGCCTTATCTAATCCATATTAGGCATTCTTAAGAGTATTATTAAACATCACGATGCTTCGGGTTCGTTAAAAGGTCATTTAGAGATATAATTTAAACATATTGACACTTTTAACCCCTTATATTTGTAAAGTTGGGCGTAACGTCACTTAAAGACGTAAAAGCCTTGGACGGCCAATGATTGGCATTCCCGAGAGTATAATCAAATATCATGAAGCTCTCGGTTTGTTAAAAGGTCACTCAGAGGTAAGAATTAACATGTTGACACTTTTAACCCTTCGTCGCGCAAACTTTCAATAATTACACAAACGGCTCCTTTCGTCCAATAAGTGGCTCGTTTGAGAATACGGACACCGTATAAAGTCACTCAGACGCCTAGTTTAGGCATGTTGACACTCACATGCCTCCTTTCGAAGCTTCTTAACCTGTCGATCCTTGATTGATATAGGTTTCTCAACTATCTGAAAATTTTATCACCTGCACATTTTCATGTGACAATGCTAGCACATATTGGCTAGGTATTCCTTAATTCACAATGTGGAATTCGTCGCGAGTTCTACTAAGCTCTTCTTATAGGGTACTAATCCAACATATTTGATTCTTTCGAATAATCTTATATACCCAGGGCTCAACTTACCCTTGTATCATTCCTTTCATGTTGGTATTTCCAATAGAATCTTGTTCCCTACTTGGAACTTTAAGAGATCTGCGTCTCTCTTTCATATTGCTCTTCTGCCGATTACTAGCAACCTTCAGACGATTTCATATTCGTATTATCTTATCCATCGTCTTTAAGACAATCTTAGATTCTGATATTTTGGTTTTCTCAACTCCTACCCATCCAACGGGCATTTGTCACTTTCTCTCATACAAGGTCTCCAAGGGAGCAACCTTGATGTTTATATAATGCTATCGGTTATAGGAGAACTTAATTGGGGTGAGATAGTCATTCCAACTACTATCCGAAACAATCTTAAGGAATTGACTACACTTAGTTAGTCGAACAAATCAACGATCCTGGGCAGCTAATAACAATTCTCAATCGTTTCCTAGTTAGGTTGCAGTAATCAATGCACAAACGCATTGCATCGCGCTTTCCTTTATTAACAATAATTGAGGCTCCTAAGATGATGAGCTAGGCTGTACAAGCCTTTCTTCAAAAACTCATATGTTTAGCTTTCAGCTCTTCCATTTTTCGTGGATGCCGACCAATATAGGGCTTTTGTAACAGATACAGCTCCTAATAGGATGTCAGTCCTAATTTCACCTTGCCTTTCAGGAGATAAAACAGGGCAATTCTACTGAGAAGGAATCAAGTTATCCAAATATGATAGAGGTAACTCAATCTTTGACCTTGGTTCACTTACCGTCGCTTATGCCATGCAAATGACACATCTGCTTTATGAGTGCCCGGATGCCTTAAGTAGAGACGCCTACTTAGGCATTTCTATTATGGATATCTTCTTTGAATACCACTAGCTGACTTTAGTACAATATGACTATTGGTATATCTTAGTGGTTCCATGCATTAAACTCCCATACTGATCAGGCATGGAAGCAATCTATGGGACACACTAGGTTACGCCAATCCTCATATGGCGCTTTTATCAAACATAGTTGGCACTCGCAGTTGATAAAAATCAATGAGGAAGTAATTAAAATAACATATATCGTCGTACTCTATTCGAAGAAAGAGTACTTTTAGATTTTTACAGAAGGATTATAGCCGAGAAAAAGAAGAAATGGTCTCTAGGGTTTTATTGGTAGGTTCTACCTTACTTAGTATCTGGAGTTCTTATGAATATCATCAAAAGTTTGCTAAGCTTACGGTCTATGAAAGACTTATCACTGCCTGTATTAAAAACAGGACACTTAGCAGAAATTATCATTGATAAATGATAAGAAATGTACTTGATGACATCATGCACTGCCTCTTGGCATTCATCAGGTGAGTTTAGGCATTTCCCTTCTTAGCCTCTCCAGGCTTAGCTGCACCTACTTTGACAGCTTTATGGCATCTAGTTCTAATTTGGCCTATCTCACCACAGCCGTAACAGACTGCATTCTTTATGTCCCTACATTCATGGGACTTATGACCAGTTTCTTTGCAGATGCACACTGCTTTGGTCTTTATCCTATTCGACACTGTCCCCCGTGTCTTTTATAGTAATTCTTACATACAGGCTTCTTACTGAACTTATGATGGTTCTTATTAAGCTCGTAATTTGCTCTTTTTTTATTTCTTGGAGTTATCCTCCTCCCTTGGTTCATCCTTCACATTCGAAGTGTGAACAAAACTCTTTTCATGAGCAATTGATTGAGGTTTTGAATGAAATTTAGAGCGAGAAGCATTCGGCTCTTTGAATTGTTTCATGACCTTTTCCATGGTCTTTCAAACTGCTGCGTCAACCACAGCTTGGAGACTAACTCCATTAATATTGAGGTTTATGTTGTAGCATTATTAGCTTTTGTCGCCTTAATAGTATCGCGACTGCTATCCACCTCATTCGAGTTTGCCATACTCGAAACTTGGTACTAACCACCACGTTAAGCAATTGTTAGTCATCATCCTGATGACCTAACATAGATCAGCTATGGCATCCTTAAACCGTATATGCTATTATTTTCCAAACATTCCTAACGAATGTTATTTGGATGTATATTCACTACATTTAGTCTAGGTCACAAAAGGACCGTCAGTGGCATTTAAGGTTTGGAGTGAGTCCAATACCTGCCTGACAGGGAATCATAATGTCACAACTATCTTTGTCACAAGGACGATTATGAATAGCTCGAAGGCTAGCCTTACATGACTTTTATTATAATTATATACATATATGGCATAAATGCCTGTCGCGAAGGACGTAAAAATATATATGGCATAAAGCCTAGTCATGAAGGACACAAATGATTATATGGCACGAAGGCCTTGTCGCAAAGGACATTTAGATATGGCTCAAAGTGGCCTCGTCACAATGACATTTATAAGATATGGCACCAAGGCCTGTCACGGAGGACATTTATCAATGCTGGCACAAAAAGGCCTGTGACTAGGAATGTTAACATTTAATATGTTAACTTGTCACGAATGACAACTATAGTACATTGGCTTGTCATGGCTGACTTTAAAAACATAGCTCATTGTTTTGTTACCAAGGACATTAGTTTATAAGCCACAATCTTATCGGATTAGGGGCTTCCAGGTTTGAACATAGTTCTTCACCTTTGGACAGGGAGTCATAAACTACAACTGTCATTGTTTCTAAAGACGACTTATTTGGCACAAAGGTAAACTAGTTGATATCAATAATGGATGTTCATATATCATCATTGCATTTGATGATGTTAGTCATGATCACACTGATCATATAGACTGTTAGGGTTGGGTATAACCCACCACTTTGGATAGGGGATTATGGGGATCACCACTATATTTGTCTTATCGACAATAGAGTAAAGTATAGCCCGTAGGCATTTCATCACGAGGGATGTTAATATTATGATCATCATACTGATGATACTAGTCAGGATCACAATGATCAGATAGACTATGGGATTCGAGAATAGCTCACCCCCTTGGGCAAGGAATCATAAAAGATTACAATTGCCTTATCTCAATTGGACAATATAATATAGCCCTTAAGCTAAACATCATTAAGGATGTCAGATTTAATCATTGTACTGGTGATTTTAGTTATGATCGCATTGATCATGTAGACTATTAGGCTTGAGCACAGCTCACTACCTTGAACAGGGGGTCGTAAAGATCACAATGTCTTTGTCATAGAGACATTCTCACATAGCACAAGGCTTGTCTTGAAGGACAGTTAGATGGCACAAAATGCCTTGTCACAAGGACAATTAAAACATAATCAATGATCTCTTGGATCAGTGATCTTTAAAGGTCGAACATAGTTCATCGCCTCTTGACAAGAAGTTTATAAAATAAAACTATCATTGTCATGAATACACCTTCGTCCATAGGCATACATCTTAATTGGATGTTTTGATGTATACATCATACTGTTGTTTAATAGCCGTGATTTGTATTGATCATATAGGCTATGAAGGTGGCTTGGAAAAGTCCAAGTACTTTTGGAAGCTAGTGTGGTTTCTTAAGTCACACAGCCAGGAATGTTAACATGTTCATAGATGTTAACAAGGATTAATTATCTTAAGAGGGTTTTACCATCACAGCCATGTTCATAGACATATAGGCTAGGTTATACCATTAAGAGGATCTTTTGAAATTTTCAGTTGATCGATAAAGTTCGAGTAAAATTTGGAACTATCGTTGGATAAAGGACGAAATGAATACCTACATAAAATTTTTCAAACTTTCCTAAATCATTAGGAATTTATAATAGTGCCTTAATCAGGGCTTTAGTAATATATTTGTCCACAAAGGACTAAGAGAAAAATGTAAGTCCGTATAAGGACAATGAAATATTATGAGTCCATATAGGGGTTATAATGAAACATCATGTCCTCAAGGGACTATTTCGAAATAACGTATCCCCAAAGGGATTTTAATGAAATAACATGTCCATAAAAGGACTATATTGGTACAGCGTGCACACAAAAGGGCTTTGCTGTACAGTTGTCCTCACAGGGACTTTAAATAACCCTAGTCCGTGCAGGGACTATAAGGGAGTAGTAGTCCGCAAAGGGACTATAAGATATGTCCGCAAAGGGACTTTTATGATATAATATATCCATAAAAGGACGTAAATAAACAATTGTCCTCGTAGGAATTTTATGTCTAAAGACACGTCCTCAATGGGACTTATTAATGAAACAATATGTCCTTAGAGGGACTTATAATAAAATATCATGTCCACAAGGGATCTTAATGGAATAATATGTCCAATAAGGGACATAATGAATCAGCATGTCCACGAAGGGACTACGATGAAATAATATGTCCGTGAAACGACTATAATGAAATATTATGTCCGCCAGGGGACTTTGATAAAATAAGATGTCTATGAAGAGACTTTTAGTGAAATATTATGCCCATGAAAGGACTATGATGAAATATAATGTCCATGAGAGGACTATATTAAAATATCAAGTCCATGAGAGTACTATTTTAAAATAGTATGTCCACCGAGGGACTTTATCGGAATATAATGCCCACAAGGGACTATATTGAAATATAATGTCCATGAAATGACCAAATAGCAAATGCCCATATAGGGTCTTAAGTCAAAAGGTATGTCCACACAGGGACTAAATAGAAGAGATAGGTCCTTATAAGGACTTGAAAGAGAAAGAATATTATGAAAGAAGGATTCTCTAACGCCTTCCTTGCTCCATTTCGACTGTTTCTCTTCTTTGTTTACCATATACGGTAGGAATACTGAAGATCTTAGTGAATAAAGTAAATATTCCAATCAGGATCCGTTATAGAAGTAGAATTCAAGGATTCAATGGTTAAAGAATGATATAAATAACGGATTGGGTTTGGCTGATATAATCCAAGTCTGGGATTCCAAAACTTGGAGGTACCAAGTCTTGGTTGTTAGTTATGGTTTAAAACCATACTACGCGCCGAAGCGGCGTTTAAGTCGTTAAATGATGGTGTATGCGATCTTTTATGAAAACTGATATTACAGTCAGGTTTATATGACCAAAATATGTTATTTAATATGACATTTCAGTAGTAAAAATATTTCGTGTGAAAATCATGCTTTAAAACCATTTTAGGTGCCAAAAGGGCATTATCGTCATTTGAAGACATAATTCAAGAACTTGTGCATAAACTCAGTTTATAATCTGAATTGATATCCCAAATTATCCTATTTATGATATTAAATCAGTAGGCAATGAGTTTGGTATAAGGAATTATGCTTAAAACCGATCTATGCGCCTAAAGGGCATTTTGGTCACTTTAAAGCACAATTCACGACATTATACGCGAACTCAGTTTATGATCAGATTTATAACATCAAAATATGTTAAACATGTTAACATATCAGTACCTAAGTTGTTTGAAAGCGTATTGGTATCTAAACCTTATTTTTGCTAAAAAGAGCATAATAGTCAAAGTATGGCATATTAACGGAAACTTGCATAAGACTCGGATTACTAGTATGATCATGTAATATAATCCCAGAGGGTTATGCTACATTATAATACGATCATAACGGAACCTAAAATCAGTAGCATACTAGTCTAATTCGTCTTATAACCAAAAGTCAACGTAGAAGTCAAATTACGCGACTTTTGGTTGCGAACCGATCCTAAACTTAGAATTGTCGGGTTAAACATGTTTAGACATGTTTAAATAATAATTACCGAGTTATTAAAGTGTTAAATATAATTTATAACCTTTGTATTATTGGTTTTACTTATTAATCACAATTCTGCCAAGTTTGACTTTTTAATTAAATAGTTTGACCCAACAATTAACTAAGCAAACGGAGGAATTAGAAGGTGCCCTTTTAAGGGTTAATCACCTACCTAACTATGGTCTTATACCCACATTCATTTTGATCAGTGGTTAGACCATTAGAGTTTAAACCGAAAGTCAAAGTTAATTTATGATAACTAGACTTTTCAGTTTTTAAATTATGAAACTGAACTAATGAGAGGGCTAAGACCCTTACAAAGGGTCCATGCTATATTTTCTACTAAAATAAGTTCCCAATTCAGCTTAGGAAGCTCCAGGTTTGAGAGATGTGATGATAGAATGAGAATTGTGCAATGAAATGAATGAAAGCTTGAACTATTTATAGGTTTTGGATATGATTTGGATTGAGACAAGTGTTAGATGGATCTTTAGGATCACTACAGGTGTTACCCCAGCTGTCCAACTTGATTTGGAGCCCAAGGAATCGTTTTTGATTGGTTAAGAAATGAATGGAGTGGGCTGCAAGCAAAAAAAAACAAAGCTGCCCAGACCTGGGCGTAGGCTACGCTGCAGGGGGCGTAGGCTACGGCCTGCACAGATCAAACAACTTGCAGAAGTTGCAGTTTTGGTCCCTGCATGTGTTTAAGCCCCCCGTTAAGCCATTTTCAAGGCTCTACAATGATGCCTAAGCATAGGGAACATAAAACATGCTCAAAAACATGTCGGATGTTGGTTCGTTTGGTCGTACGGTCGCGTTGTTCGGCTAATTACGACGAAACACGAACGGACGTGAAAAACGTTCCAAATTACGCGACGAATGGAATATTATCGTACCGAACACTAAAATAAAATATTTTAATGCTTACATAAATTTTTGGATGTCCGGATATATTCAGAACGTAAGATATGCGTGAAAATGCAAACTTATGCACTTTTTGACGCTTTTAGTCCCTGTTGATCAAATAAGTTTATTTTTTGCTCACCAAACACCTCTAAGCCTATAACTAAGCTATGTAAAGGATATTTAGGGCATGTTTAACTTACGATCATATTCCGGAAGGTTCGATACCATATGAATCGATAGACTTTTGCAGTTTGACACAAATAGTCCCTCTGATGTGCGAACTTGCACATATCATCATTTAATAGTATCGAAGCCTTATCTAATCCATATTAGGCATTCTTAAGAGTATTATTAAACATCACGATGCTTCGGGTTCGTTAAAAGGTCATTTAGAGATATAATTTAAACATATTGACACTTTTAACCCCTTATATTTGCAAAGTTGCGCGTAACGTCACTTAAAGGCGTAAAATCCTTGGACGGCCAATGATTGGCATTCCCGAGAGTATAATCAAATATCATGAAGCTCTCGGTTTGTTAAAAGGTCACTCAGAGATAAGAATTAACATGTTGACACTTTTAACCCTTCGTCGCGCAAACTTTCAATAATTACACAAACGGCTCCTTTCGTCCAATAAGTGGCTCGTTTGAGAATACAGACACCGTATAAAGTCACTCAGAGGCCTAGTTTAGGCATGTTGACACTTTCAGTCCTTCTATAATCAAGGTTTTTGATTTTGACGAATTTAGTCCCTCATAGTCAACGTTTGACTTTATTAGGGTTTATTACACGTGTCCACACATCATTGGACACGATTTTACGAGGTGTTACAAGTATACTCACATTGGTTGCGTTGCGAATTCTTGTAAGTAACGCACGAGTAAGATTGGGAATTCCAATAGAACGAACAATCGCGATTATCCTAGATATTTAGAATATCACATAATAAACGCGTTATTATTTATGGATTAAAATAAATAATCCTAATATTTATTGTTTATAAGTTAATAATTTGTACATTTTATATCACTATAAACTTTTATTATGGTAAAAAGAAATAAAATTGACAATTTATTTATGTTAGAGGTTTTTGTGTTAAACGAAAAAGAATTAAATGAAAATGATAATACATAATATAAAATACCTAATTAGCCTTCAAAAAATCAAGTAAAGGAAAATTAAATAAGAATGAATTTACAAGAATAGTAACTTAAAGTTCCATTCAAAAGTGCTAAATGGAATTCACAAACACATTAACTTAAAGTTACATTCCAAGGTGTTAAATGGCATTTGAAATTTGAACAGCAAAAAGAAGAAAACAGCAAAAATGGTAACATTTAAAAGTATTAATTATATAAATTGATTTTAAAAATAAAACAGCAAAAATCGCACTTAAACCTGGGCTGGAACGGGAACGGGACTCGAACACATACCTTTTGGTATGACAGACACGCATCAACCTACCAAGCCACATGTTTCATTGTGAAAGTGTTTCAGTTTTAAATCATTTAAACCATGTCGGCGACTTCATCTTCTTCATTAAAAAAAACAATACGTAAACTGTTGTGCAAGTTTTCCAATTCATTTTTATAACATCAAAATTTTTATTGTATTTAATCGGAAAAAATAAAACAACAAAGGAATGAGACGGTATACCGAAATGCGTCGAAAAGGCTTCCCGTCGACCACCGTTCGGTTCCGGCGACTTCGGTTCTCCGCGAATGTGCGGTGTCGTCTATCTTCGTGTTTCGAGTGACTCAACTCCAACGACCTCCGGCGAACTTCGAAACAATGCAACGCGCTCGGTGAACAAAACGATGCCGCGTCGAGTTCCTCTCCGGTCCGGCTCCGGTGGCGGCTTCACGTCAAACAAGAGAGGGTGAGATTATGGAGGTGGCTGTCGATGGTTTAATGTGGAGTACAAGAACTTGTTTCAAGTGGTGAAGGAAAAGAAAAGATGGAATTAATCTAATGGTGGTTGTCAACATATAAGGAGGTGTTTCGTTATGGTTAAAATGGAAACCGTATAAATTATGGGTCAATCCCGTCAAATCAGGGATCAACGAAAGAAGGAAATGCGTAAATGATCCCGACAAATCAGCATGGTAATCAACAAGTAAAAGGAAACTTTGCTGTGAGTTGTTGACTCCTGTTTTGGCAGCAACTTGAAATGAACGACATTGTCGCTAAGTTAAGTTTCAAAAGATATGTCGTTTAAACTATCTGAATGCGGTGGCAGAGTGGTTTGTGTGATGTTTGGTGAGGGGGTTAACCCAGGTTCGATCCTAGGCTTCACATTAAGTTTTTATTTTTTTGATTAAGTTTTGAAATGTTACAAACAAACCCCTTTAATTACACGAACTATACTAACTGAACTAACTAGGTTGTTAACTTAGATTAACTTTAAAAATCACAATTTACCTAATAAACTAACTAGATTATTTTTATAGAAATAAAAAGAGTAAACCTTTTAATTCGTAAATTTAGTTAATTTAATTAATTAACTAATGAATAACCACTTCTATAACGAATTAAATTAAGGATAACGATTATTCAACGATTGTTTATTTCACGAAGCTTTCGAATTTCAAGGTTAGGATCCGAATTTTAAAATGGATCGGATTTAGATATTCGTTTTTTTGACGGATGTTACAATTAATACTGGTTCGGGTGAGGATAAGGTTGTCACTATCCTAGCATATTCGAAGAATATGGTAGTGTAACCATTGCAGTCTATTCCAGTCATTTTAAGATTTAAGAACTTATTAGCAATTTGTTCTTTTTCATGAGGAGGACAAAATTTCTTTTCAACTATATCCTTAAATTCAGTCCATTCCATATTATAAATTTTATTACTTCCTCTAGACTGGAGAATAGTATTCCACCATTCTAAGGGTGCATTCTTAAAAAGATTAGAAGCAAACATAATCTTGTCTTCATCTGCACATTTGCTTATTTTTAATACTGCCTCTGTCTTTTCTATCCAACGTAAAGCTGCAATGGCTCCTTCATTGCTAGAGAATTCTATTGGTTTGCAAGACCAGAATTCTTTGTAAGAACAAACATCTGACATGGTTCTTCTTCTTTTTGGAATTGGTAACTGGAGTAGTGGTCCATTATTCACACTGTGACTTGGTTCACTAGGTGGTCGCTTACTTCCACTTTTATTATTTTCTGCTTCTTTAACAGATTTGATAATATATGGCATAGCATCTATAATTCTTTGTGCTACTATATGTTGGATGACACTGTTATCTATTTGGTTTCTATTATTATCATTATTCTGGTTTTCCTGATTTACTTCGTCGTCCATCTGGATTTTACAAACATTTATCGGGTATTAATATCACAGAATAAAATTTAATGCAAACAATCATTCAAACAAATTGATCAAAATCGTCGAACATTGCGACTTTTAATCTTTATATATATATATATATATATATATATATAGGGGAAAGATAAATCGAAAACCCACTCCAGTTGACTAAACCCTGAAAACCTTTGTAAAAAACCCATGTAAACTCAAGATACATTTCTAAAAAAAATAGGAAATGTAATATACATATATTTGAACATTTTTAAAAAAGAAACACAAAAAAACACGTAGTAGTTTTTTTTTTAAAAAATGTTACAAATTTCAGGTTACATAATATGTTTGTCCAAAAAAAATGTAACATACAAATTTTCAACATTTTTAAAAAAAAAAACTATTAAGCGTTTTTTACATTTTTTTTCATAAATAGGTCCGTGTACATTTATATTACATTCCCTATTTTTTTAGAAAAAAATAAAAATGTTACATAGGGTGTATTTGGGTTTTCTCAACTCAAGTGGGTTTTCTATATAGCCCTCCCCTATATATATATATATATATATATATATATATATATAGGGGATAGATCATGAGAAAACTAGTTTAAATAAGAAAACCAAAAAACTAACCAAAAAAAACCTAAAAACATACCAAAATTTTTTTTTTACAATTTTTATATAAAAATCGCTACTTTTTATGTATGAAAAAAAAAAAAACTTTTTTTGGTTGTACTGCACATGTGCACTAATACATAAAGCTTAAACCACTTAACCCACCCCCCCACCGACACCCCCCAAAAACCTAAACCCCCCACCCCCACCCCCCAAAAACCTAAATTCACCCTCCCACCAAAAGCCTAACCCCCTCCCCCCCAAAAAAAAAAACATAAACTCCCCCACCCCCACCCTCCCGAAAACCTAAAACTACACCCTAAACATAAACCCGAAAAAAACCTAAACCCCCCCACCCCCACCCCCCAAAAACCTAAACCCCCCCTACACCCAAAAACCTAATCCTAATCCTAAACCTCCAAAAAAACTAACCCTAAAAGCTAAACTAAACTCAAAAAGCTAATTTTAAGCATGTAATGCAATTGTAAACCCGAAAAAAACCTAACCCCCCACCTCCCAAAAACCTAAACCCACCTTCCCCCCCCCCCCCCCACACCCAAAAACCTAATCCTAATCCTAAACCTCCAAAAAAACTAACCCTAAAAGCTAAACTAGACTCAAAAATCTAATTTTAAGCATGTAATGCAATTGTAATACATGTTATATTGCACATGTGCACTACTATAATAATAGTATTGAAAACAAGACGACACCATAAATCTTTTTTTATGTCATACAAAATATGCTCGAATATACTTGAATGAAAGATACAAAAATTTGTGATCTTATGGTGCCATTTTTGTTTTAAAATGATAACGTATGGAGAAATGGGAAATGTTTGAAAAGTTATATATTTTTTTTTTCCAATTTTACCCCCCCCCCCTTCATTAAAAGTCCCCCCCTCCTTCATTAAAAGTCTCCCCCCTCCTTTTTTAGTGGTTTTTAGTTAGTTTTTTAGTTTTCTCATTTATATCTAGTTTTCTCATGATCCTCTCCCTATATATATGTATCTGTTACAATCTAAAACTGAAATATAAACACACTACTAGTTATGCATCAATAGATATTAGGTTACCTATTTTAGTTGATTTGATTTTTTTCAAACTACACGCATTTATATATATATATATAGGACAAAGATCCGTTAGGAACCACCCTTTATTGCGAGAACCGCGAGAAACAGTGTGAACACAAACAGTAATTCCTAAAAAATCTAAAAAACACCCAAAAATTTTTTTTTTTTTTACTATTTTTTTGGAAAAATCGTTATATTTTGTTAATTAAAAAATAAAAAAAAATTCAAATTTTTTTTTCGAGTAACAGTTATCCATGCTCATGTGCATATGTATCATTTCTTTGTCAAATTCCGGAATTTATTACAAATAATAGTCAATTGCACTTTCATTTACACTACCACGTGTAATACACTACTTTTTACGTTAACAATATTAGCAATGCACATGTGCATCTATATGTATCAACATGAAATAAGGTGTTTTGGTACACTACTTTCTCTTTCATCTATCATTCCATCCATAATACACAAGCATGCACATGTGCATTTTTGTCATTTCTTTGACAAATTCCGTAATTCATTACACATATTAGACAATTGCACTTTTATTTACACTACCATATGTAATACACTACTTTTCACATTACCAATATTAGAAATGCACATGTGCATTTATATGTATCAACATGAAATAAGGTGTTTTGGTACACTACTTTGAATACATTTTCCCTTTCATCTATCATACCATCCATAATACACTACCATTACCTCCTACCATCCATAATACAATACCATTAACAATATTTTCACTTTATTACATGTATGTAAACACCATTTATACCATCCAATCAACATATTACATCATAAATTGACAACTATAACCAAACCATCAACCACTAGATATAACTAACCAAAAAACATGTATATGGGCCTACTTCTCCATTCAAAATCACAAACTTTTTGTATCAAAACACGTTATATCATGGTTATACCTAATGATGCACATGTGTTGTCACGGCCCCTGACCCGGTTTGACCCGTTTCAGGAGCCGCGAGACAGAAATCCCGTGGTATTTATTTAATTGAGTTTAACAGCGGAAGTTTATCATCAGGATCTTTTTAAAGCTAAAATTTTCCCCTGAGTTTTATTTCACAACTTGGGATAAAACCCCGGTAATTTACAATCATATGATTTCACTGAGAAATCTTTATTTTACAAAACATATTTCTTTATTTTATAATGAGCCACTTTCTTAAGCTTGCAGTGCTCCACAACACTTTTCCTGAATCACAACAGATCACCTGAAACATGTTTGAAAAAGGTTTTGTCAGTGGGAAATACTGGTGAATCATTCTATTTTACTAAAATGACCTGTTTGTTATAAGTTACAGTATTAAGGGTGATTACATTATTTCTATATCAACCAACTACCCACAGTATTTGTCACTCGACTTATTTCTGTGACTGTGGTCAGATCACCCATTGGCTAACTCGTTGTCCAATGGTGACGGGAAAAAGTAATGTATACAATACCCCACATACCGGCTGTAATTTGGTGATTACAAAGACTTAATCCCTGTAATTATAACTCTGAAAGTAAACATGCTTTTGAAATCAAATTTGATAAAAAGAGAATGACTCACATTGCAGATTTAACATGGACAGAGTCTAGTCTACTGATTAGCCTTGTTAACCTAATTTAAATAACAATGCACACAAAACTGGGTTAGTAATCAATTCAGCATTTACGATAACTCACGAGATTAAACCCTCACAACGAATGACAAAGTGCGATACTTAAACATCCATCGAATTAACGACGAATGACAAAGTATAACCCTAATGTGGGCAGCACTTAAACATCCATTGGATATTTTAATCGATCGGACAATGAATCGTAATAGCGATCGAGTTATTATCCTGTTTTGCGGCAGCAATTAGTGATCGTGTGTGTTTTGATATTAAACAGAACGTAACTCAGTGTGTATTTTGACTTTTTACGTCGTTTCAGTTTCAGAAATCAAGTCCCAAGGCCCTCTATTTATACACAAAATTTGATCAGGCTTGCGCACCGTAAGACTCATCCCTTACGGTGCGCAAGGGACACGAATCTATTATAGGGTTGCTACGTCCTTGACTAGCCTTGCTGACTTGACAGAATTCGAAATTTAAATTTTGACAGCGTTTTATGTAGATAATCGTAACTAGGGTTTACCCCCCCTGAGTTTTAGGGGCCCTGATCCTGATTCTGATTGTTCTGAAAATTTCAGGGTTTGTGCAGAATCACTTGGGTGTTTCAATTAGGGTTCCCTATTGGACTAAATATAATAATAAATAATAGTTTTGGTGAGAGTTGTTACATTCTCCCCACCTTAATAAAAATCTCGTCCTCGAGATTTACTGGAATAAGTGAGGATACTTTCGCTTCATTTCTGATTCCAACTCCCAAGTGTATTCAGGTCCTCTCTTTGAATCCCACTTGACTTTAACTAGCACTAGTCGTTTGTGCTTGAGAAACTTCACCTTTCGATCTTCTATCTGAAGAGGTTTTTCAACAAATTTTAACTTTTCGTTTACCTCTATGTCTTGAAGAGGTACTACCAGAGATTCGTCTGATAGACATTTCTTGAGATTGGATACATGAAATACATCATGTACTCCAGCCAACTCCTCTGGTAATTGTAAACGATAAGTAACTGGTCCTATACGTTGGATCACTGGAAATGGTCCTACGTATCTTGGACTTAACTTTCCTTTCTTACCGAATCGAACTACTCCTTTCCAAGGAGAAACTTTCAAAAGTACTTTATCTCCGACTTGAAATTCCAGTGGCTTGCATCGATTATCGGCATAACTCTTTTGACGATCTCGAGCCGTCTTCAGTCTTTCCTTGATTTGTGTGATCTTATCAGTCGTCTCTTGCACAATCTCGGGACCTGATAATTGACTTTCTCCTATTTCTGCCCAACAAACTGGAGTTCTGCACTTTCTTCCATACAGTGCCTCGAATGGGGCAGTTTCAATACTTGAATGATAACTATTGTTATAGGAGAATTCAATTAAAGGTAAGTGATCATCCCAGTTTCCACCAAAATCTATCACACATGCTCGGAGCATGTCTTCTAGAGTTTGGATCGTTCTTTCACTTTGCCCGTCTGTTTGAGGATGATATGCAGTACTCAGATTTAGTCGAGTTCCCATTGCTTCTTGGAAACTTTTCCAGAAATGAGAAGTGAAACGACTATCTCTATCTGATACAATGGAGAGTGGAACTCCATGTAAGGATACTACTTTATCTACATACAACTTTTCCAATCTTTCCATGCTAAAGGTTTCTTTCACTGGTAGAAAGTGAGCAGATTTGGTTAATCGATCCACAATTACCCAAATCGCGTCATTACCTTTTCTGGTTTTGGGCAACTTAGTAACAAAATCCATTGTTATGAGTTCCCATTTCCATACTGGCATTTCTAATTGTTGTAGTAAACCAGAAGGTTTCTGATGTTCTGCTTTAACTTGTGAACAAGTAAGACACTTAGAAACATATCTAGCTATATCCTTTTTCATGCCTATCCACCAGAAATTATTTCTTAAATCTTGGTACATCTTATTGTTTCCAGGGTGTATGGTATACCTAGATTTATGAGCTTCTTCTAAAATCTTATTTCTTAATTCTCCCTGATTAGGTACCCATATTCTGCTTTTGTGGAATCTCCAAATTCCATCAGCTCCTTGTTCTAATTCTTTTATTCGTCCTTTCATTCCTTCAGCATCATCCTTGATTGCTGTTTCTTGAATATTCTTCAATTGTTCCATTAAATCTAACTGTAGATTTAACCTAAGAGCACGAACTCTTCGTTGTTTTTCATGGTACTTACGACTTAAGGCATCTGCAACTACATTTGCCTTTCCTTCGTGATACTGAATATCACAGTCGTAATCACTTAGGATTTCCATCCATCTTCTTTGCCTCATGTTTAACTCTTTTTGCCCAAATATATATCTTAAACTTTTATGATCTGTATAGATAGTAAACTTACTTCCATACAGATAATGTCTCCAGATTTTCAGGGCAAAAATTACGGCTCCTAATTCTAAGTCATGAGTCGTATAGTTTTCTTCGTGCTTTTTCAATTTTCTTGAAGCATACGCAATTACCTTCTTGCGTTGCATTAACACACATCCAAATCCTAATTTTGAAGCATCACAGTATACTTCAAAATCTTCAGTTCCTTATGGTAAAGCTAAGATTGGAGCATTGGTTAATTTCTGTTTCAAGATCCTAAAAGCTTCTTCTTGTTTAGGTCCCCATTCAAACTTAACTGCTTTACAGGTTAGCTTAGTTAATGGTACAACTATTTTGGAAAAATCCTTAATAAACCGTCTATAATATCCGGCTAAACCTATAAAACTTCTAATTTCCATTGCGGATTATGGAACCTTCCATTTGGTAATTGCCTCTATCTTAGTAGGATCTACATGAATACCTTCATGATTTACCATGTGTCCTAAGAATTGCACTTCTTGTAGCCAAAATTCACACTTCGAGAATTTGGCATAAAGCTTTTCTTTTCTTAACAAAGTTAAGAGTGCATGCAAATGTTGACAGTGTTCGTCCTGACTTTTGGAATAAATAAGTATATCGTCTATAAAAACAATTACAAATTTATCCAAATACGGTTTACAGATTCTATTCATCATGTCCATGAATGCGGCAGGAGCATTCGTTAACCCAAAGGGCATGACTGTAAACTCGTAATGACCATACCTAGTCTTGAAAGCAGTTTTAGGTATGTCTTCCTCTTGTACTTTCAATTGATGATATCCAGAACGTAAATCGATCTTAGAAAAATATCTAGCTCCTTGAAGTTGATCAAAGAGATCATCAATTCTAGGTAATGGGTATCGATTCTTAATTGTGACCTTATTCAGTTCTCTATAATCAATACACATTCTCATCGAACCATCCTTCTTCTTTACAAACAACACTGGTGCTCCCCAAGGGGATGAGCTAGGTTGTATGAATCCTTTGCTTAGTAATTCATCTAATTGCTTTTTCAGTTCTTGTGACACCTGGGTCACTGCGACCATCAAACAAATACCAAACCAATGAAATATTGTACTTCATACTTGGGATCTGTATAAATATGTGTATCTTTTGCACATATCAATTCTTGTTCGATTTCAAGCTTTAAATCGCTTTCTGGAAGGTTATACGCACAATGATGCGTAAATATAACCCGTTTAATGCAACAAACACTCCGGAATAGTGAAATAGGCTTAACATACCTTAAATAACCTTTACATAACTTAGAAATAAGTTTTGAAGGCTTTGGTATGGCGAAATCAAGTTAAATCGCTTACAGGGACTAAAATTGACAAACTGCGAAAGTATGCCAATTTGAACTGTAACGAACATTCTGGAACAAGACCATAAGTTAAACATACCATAAATATCCTTTAAATATCTTATAAATAGGCTTTGAGGGGTTCGGTGTGCTAAAATAAACTTTTGGGTCATTCAGGGACTAAAAGTGTCAAAAAGTGCACAAGTTTGCACTTTCGCGCATAACTTACGTTCTGAATACATCCGGACATCCAAAAATTTATGTAAGCACTAAAATATTTTATTTTAGTGTTTGGCATAAGAAAAATCCATTCGTCGCGCCATTTGGATCGTTTTTCGCGCTTGTGCGCATTCCGTCGTAATTAAGCGAACGTCGCGAACGTACGACCAAACAAACCAACATCCGGCATATTTTTGAGCATGTTTCATGTCCACAATGTTTAGGCATCATATTAGGGCATTAACGTTGGTTAAACGGGCCTTAAACATGTCGGAAATGGCCTTAAACACCAACAGGGACTGAAACTGTCATTTTGCAAAGTTATTGTCTGATCAGGACCCTCAGGCGGCCCGCGTAAAACCAGGGTGTATCTTTACGCGGCCCGCATCAGCCTCTCAGACCAGATTCGATGTTTTAACAGCCTGTTATCAGCTGTTATGCACTCCTAATCCAATTGCACATGGTAATTCTGATACTAGGGGCTGGTTTTGGATGTGCACATGGTATTACAATACCATGTGTGCAAGTGTATGGCTAAGATCAAAGCATGTTTTCCGAGAAACGATCTTAACGGCTCTACGAATCCTATAAATACCCCTTGCCTTCACTTGCAAAAACCCACTAGAATCCTGATTTGAGAAGCTCTAAGTTGAAACCATTGTTTCATACCTGAGCTACTTGGATCGAGATTAGCATTCGGGGACCCTTTGTAAGTGTTCCTTCGTTCTTTTATTGCTTTTCGAGTCCGAGAGTCAAACTTTGTTTGACTTTCTGCGTTGACCAGTTTATGGTCAATGCGAAGTTCGTTTGAACTTCGCCACGTGATTGTAATCACGATGGTTATAGTCCTTTGTGACTATGCCTACTGATTACCATGTTGTCTAGGGTCGTAAGGGTAAGCGATCTAATAAATCGCTTATACCTTCGAACCCGACCCATTTTGGTCGATCATTAGGATCCGACCAAATACTTTAGGACCATAGTATATAGGGAATAACCTTCCGAGGTTATACCCTATGGTCACATCGTTTGAGTAGTTGTATGATAGGTAGTTTATATGCCTTAGGTAAATTACCAGAATACCTTTTTCATGTGTAATTGGTAATTAAGCATATGTAACCTAAACTTTCGTCACTTAACTTTTAGGCATATAACACTTGTCATAGGGCTAGTTAGACGTCTCGAGTGCGCTTTTGCGCGCACGACGCGTTAAAGTAGCATAGGCTACCTAGACGGGTCGTAATGGGTCGTAAGCACTTATGTTAGGTTTCATTTAGTATGTAGGCTTTGTTAAACCATATTACACGAGTCTCCATACTCGTTTGGTTTACGAACCCTCATTCTATCCGATCCTCCAATTTAGGTCCGGTTTATTAACATAGTAACCTATATTAGGTGCCGTTTGATACCCGTGATCTCTAGCATTGTTTGGTTGTTACTCAAGGACTACTAAGCAATCTCAAGTGAGTACATAGACCCCTCTTTTACTGTTTTCTAAACTGTTTTGGGGTGAAACACATGTGCCTACTTGTTACTTTCATGCTTTCCATGTTTTCACATCATATACTTGCTATGTTCATTAGTACATTAATAGTACATGATTTACATTACATTTCATGCTATGTATGCCCATTGTGTGCATACTTAGTACAGTTGTTTCACGTCACATGCTATGTATGTCTATTGTTGCATACTTAGTACAGTTGTTCACGTCACATGCTATGTATGTCTATTGTTGCATACTTAGTACAGTTGTTTCACGTCACATGCTATGTATGTCTATTGTTTCATACTTAGTACAGTTCACATGCTATGTATGTCCATTTGTTGCATACTTAGTAGAGTTGTTTTCATCACATGCTTACATTTTGATATGATATTTGGTTTGTTTTGATGGATCAATATACATTCATTAACACCGATCACGCCGTTCGTTAGTAGGTAGTGGTACCATAGGAATTGACAACTCCCGTTCCTGAAATCCTAGGTTTGTTTGGATTGGAAGGAATGACCGAATTCGATATACATAACTTAGATAAACCTTTAATTTGTTTAAGGGTTTATCGCCACAGTCTCAAGGCATGGATGTATGTATTCTCACAATACCGCATAGATATTTATATCAGTATAGCATGCATTTGTTCCACAAAACATAGCTTTGATTTAAACCATGTTTTACTTCAATACTTTGTTCTTGTGCATATGGTTTAGTTGATATATTTCACTAGCCATACATATCATTTTGGGTTACACATTACATGATTTACATTTGACACATAAACATTATTGACATTGGTTACACATTACATGATTTACATTTGACACATAAACATTATTGACATTGGTTATACATTACATGACTTACATCTTGACATAAACATTTTGACATATTATTCAATACATTTGGCAATTGGTTTAAACATAAACATCTTACGTTGTTGGTTTGGTTTGAGTAAGTGATTTAAGTAACGAGGCGTGTGTAATATGATACAAGCATGGTGGATACGCCGCTGGTACTTCCTATATATAAGTGATTGTATGGTATTACATATCGTAGAGTTATTTGAATCATTTCAATTTGGACATATAACATTTTATACAAATAACATACTTTTCACAAGACATTAATTTACAAACAACTTATTTTATACAAACTCATTTTACATGGTTATTCATTTAACCATACATTATTCTCTTATTTATACATATCATCTGATCTTATCGTTTTTCAAATGATTTACAAGACAAAGCAAATTACAAGGTTCATGACTAAACATTTTCTCAAACATAAGTCATGAATTCTGTTTTCACAAAACCTATGTATCTCACAGGCATTTTTATGCTGACGTACCTATTTTCACATTTGTTTTCAGGAGATGATGCATAGGACTTATCAAGATACACTTAGGCGGACTTGGGCCTTAGTGACAATAAAAGATGCAAGACTAGTTATTTATGTTATGTTTCTTTGATTGTCAAGACAATGTAACTCTTTTATTTAATAAAACAATATTTCAATTTCCATGTGTTATGAAACAATGATTCTGTTACAACACTCTCCGACGTTTTCCGCCACGTTTTGTTATTCTACGTGGTCGGGGTGTGACAGAAAAGTTGGTATCAGAGCTCATGGTTATATGGAATTAGGTTATTAGTAATACTTTGACCTAGTCTATAACCTTCTTAGGACCCTAACGCGAGTTCACTTGCATTTAGTCATAAAACAATACTGTCACCTATCCTTAGGCGACAACCACAACAAGAACATAAATTTCAAAACCGCTTTGAAAACTAATCATTTGTTCTAGGATGATTGATTTCTAGGTTTTGAACCCTCTATTGTAAGGTTTTGAACCCTCTGTTATAAGGTTTTGAACCCTCTAAGTTTTTCAAATCTCGTCAAAGTTTGGGTCGTATATTGTGAACACGTGCAAACTGGAAGAGTGAATGCATGTACCCTGAGTTTTCTGTCGAAGGCTAGAGTGTTCGTATAAATCCGCAGTATCCGACCAGTCACTCTTACCTGGGAACTCTTGGGGTGAGTGTTCACTTATAGGCGAGTATGTCTTCAGTGATACATTAATATGATCCGTTTACTTTGATTTGTCACCGTCTCATTTGTTTGCCTTAGGTAACAAACAAATGATCGCAATTCTTATGCATTGCCATTCTGTTTTGTTTATCCGATAATCTTTCACTTGTTTCTTCCTATGTCTTTCATTTTTTCTAGAATGTCTCTTCATCACGATGACGCCCAGATATCCGAGCAGACTGCCAAATTCGCTCAGCGAATAGGCGAAGTAGTCCTGAAGACTGTTGAATTAGCTACTGCCATGTATCGTCTCCAGGATGAAGCCACTCAAGAGTCACCACGACAGGCAGGACCTAGTCAGGTGACAGCACCATCAACCAAGAAACCAATCGAGGAATCAAAGACCATGGATGAACGATCCCCTAAGAAGTCAAAGAAGCGAAAGGCTTCTCAGAACTTCGCCATGGTCGCTCACAATGGTAAAGCCATCCCCAACCAACCAGCTCAACCCCCTGCTAAGAAGCCATACAAAGGAGCTGTTCCTTGGTGCAAACGATGCAACCGTCATCATTCAAACCTCATACTCTGCTCCAAATGTACCTACTGTGGACGGAGGGGACATTTGGTTAACATATGCCGCTTTGCTATCCAAAACAAAGCTGCTATAAACCTTGCTGCTACCCAACTCCAAGATAACCCTACTCAAGCTCGTTTTTCGTCTGGTACTTGCTACAACTGTGGCGAGACGAGCCATTTCAGGAACAACTGCCCGAAGATTGTCAGTGCAAATCCAACCCACGGATGAGCAGTTGGCTGATTAGAAGATGTTGTTGTCTTATGCTTTTGTTTCTTCTATTTCTTGTAATGTGAAACAATCTGTTTTGATTATAAATAAATTGTTGTTCACAATTCTGATATACAAGTGTAGTTACATGAGTAAATGGAAATTCTCTATGATACCTGTATTAAGGAACTATGTTCCTTACAAACTACTCTTGTGATTCTCTCTTTCAAATGATCACTTATGATTCCCTCAAAAATTTTAAGTACTCGTTTCACTCTAAGAAACAAAGTACAGAAAATAAAGTGACATTATGAGTAATCATGCTTCTGCACATCTGTGCCTTTGAATCCTTGGTTAGATAACTAAGAGTATTTTCAAATCTCATACCCATTACGTTTTGATTTTTCAACATACACAGTACAAGTATTTCAAAAACAATCTTCATGATCTCAAAACATTTCATATAGTTTGAAAACAATTTTTTTTTTCAAATGCATTGTCTATGTTATTTCAAAAACATTGGCTATGTTTTCAAAAACAACCTTCATAATTTCAAAATGTTTCATATAGTCTGAAAACAATATTAACACAATACATTTTCTTATCAAGTGCATGATTTTGAAAAGCATCATTCATGTTTTCAAAAACCTTATACATAATTTCAAAATTCATCTCGCATGATTTTAAAACACTTTTATAAATATACTTACCTAGTACACCTACTCTATGATTTCAAAGGTATTATATATAAGGTTTCAAAAACATTGAACACATTTTTTAGAACCCCATGCATAGTTTTCCAAAAATATTTTTCCTCATACATTGACTTAACCTTCAAATTCTGCTTCATATGTCACCTTGACATATCTAGCATCTCAACTTCATAAGCATTTTTACTTCATGTTTTGACTTAAGCACATCCAGTGCAAGATTTCAAACATCTTCAACTTCTAAAAATCCATATGGGATCTTTTTATCTTCACATTTAGATCCTTGTGGATGATTATCATTCAAATCAGAATCCTTAATTGGATTCCTTTTGTACCTAAATTCGAACATTTCGGTTCCTTATAATCGAAATCGAATTTTTCTTTTAAAAATCTTTCTATCTTTATAGTTAGATTCTTGATAATGTTTAAAGTACCAAATGAAATCCAAGGAATTGATTCCTAGTGTGCTTTAAATACATGTGCTCTGTTAGTAGAACAAATTTCTAGTTAAACAATTTTGTGGTTATGTGACTATGTGTTTATGCATCTTAGGTTTTCTTTTATGCATTTTATGTTTTTATACTCTGGGTATTCGTTATCCAAATCCTCGTAGAATCTTTCATATCTTTATATGAGGGATTCGTAGTAGGATATTCAAAAAGGTACTACCTTAAATCCTGAATGGGCTTCTATGTAATAGTTAAGACCCTTGGATTATATAGTACTATTCCATGATTCATAAGAGACCCTTTTAGTGGTCTAGTCAAAAAGATTGATTCAAAAAAATCTGGTTAAGAATGACATGTGATGATATAAGCTGAAAAGACTCCTTGGTTGTCTATTAAAATCATTTATTGATTTAATAAAAGGGACCCTATGGTGGTCTAGTCACACTCATCACAGGTTTGTTCATTTGGTTTTCCCCTACACATTATAAAATAGACTGTGTGAACTATGCAAGGAATTATCTAATTATGGACGCATACATAATTATGAAATTCAGTGCACGGAAACCACAGTAAGATTTATTATGTGTAAGAACCGATAGTGGCAACAATAACGAAATGTGAACAATGTACAGGAGGTATGGTGGACGCACCAATGACGCTTCATATACTTGTATATAAGTATCCCTCTTACATTGCAAGCATGATGTTATTAAAGTTACTAGAAGTTCAGAACCCTAACCAATGTTGTTCGATCTTTTCAACTTCATGTTTTAAACTCTCACAAGTTTCCTCTAAATAAAAAATTTCGGGACGAAATTTCCTAAAGTAGGGGAGACTGTGACACCTGGGTCACTGCGACCATCAAACAAATACCAAACCAATGAAATATTGTATTTCATACTTGGGATCTGTATAAATATGTGTATCTTTTGCACATATCAATTCTTGTTCGATTTCAAGCTTTAAATCGCTTTCTGGAAGGTTATACGCACACTGATGCGTAAATATAACCCGTTTAATGCAACAAACACTCCGGAATAGTGAAATAGGCTTAACATACCTTAAATAACCTTTACATAACTTAGAAATAAGTTTTGAAGGCTTTGGTATGGCGAAATCAAGTTAAATCGCTTACAGGGACTAAAATTGACAAACTGCGAAAGTATGCCAATTTGAACTGTAACGAACATTCCGGAACAAGACCATAAGTTAAACATACCATAAATATCCTTTACATAGCTTAGAAATAGGCTTTGAGGGGTTCGGTGTGCTAAAATAAACTTTTGGGTCATTCAGGGACTAAAAGTGTCAAAAAGTGCACAAGTTTGCACTTTCGCGCATAACTTACGTTCTGAATACATCCGGACATCCAAAAATTTATGTAAGCACTAAAATATTTTATTTTAGTGTTTGGCATAAGAAAAATCCATTCGTCGCGCCATTTGGATCGTTTTTCGCGCTTGTGCGCATTCCGTCGTAATTAAGCGAACGTCGCGATCGTATGACCAAACGAACCAACATCCGGCATATTTTTGAGCATGTTTCATGTCCACAATGTTTAGGCATCATTTTAGGGCTTTAACGTTGATTAAACGGGCCTTAAACATGTCGGAAATGGCCTTAAACACCAACATCCGGCATATTTTTGAGCATGTTGCAAAGTTGTTGTCTGATCAGGACCCTCAGGCGGCCCGCGTAAAACCAGGGTGTATCTTTACGCGGCCCGCATCAGCCTCTCAGACCAGATTCGATGTTTTAACAGCCTGTTATCAGCTGTTATGCACTCCTAATCCAATTGCACATGGTAATTCTGATACTAGTGGCTGGTTTTGGATGTGCACATGGTATTACAATACCATGTGTGCAAGTGTATGGCTAAGATCAAAGCACGTTTTCCGAGAAACGATCTTAACGGCTCTACGAATCCTATAAATACCCCTTGCCTTCACTTGCAAAAACCCACTAGAATCCTGATTTGAGAAGCTCTAAGTTGAAACCATTGTTTCATACCTGAGCTACTTGGATCGAGATTAGCATTCGGGGACCCTTTGTAAGTGTTCCTTCGTTCTTTTATTGCTTTTCGAGTCCGAGAGTCAAACTTTGTTTGACTTTCTACGTTGACCAGTTTATGGTCAATGCGAAGTTCGTTTAAACTTCGCAACGTGATTGTAATCACGATGGTTATAGTCCTTTGTGACTATGCCTACTGATTACCACGTTGTCTAGGGTCGTAAGGGTAAGCGATCTAATAAATTGCTTATACCTTCGAACCCGACCCATTTTGGTCGATCATTAGGATCCGACCAAATACTTTAGGACCATAGTATATAGGGAATAACCTTCCGAGGTTATACCCTATGGTCACATCGTTTGAGTAGTTGTATGATAGGTAGTTTATATGCCTTAGGTAAATTACCAGAATACCCTTTTCATGTGTAATTGGTAATTAAGCATATGTAACCTAAACTTTCGTCACTTAACTGATTATGTAACATGTTTAGGCATATAACACTTGTCATAGGGCTAGTTAGACGTCTCGAGTGCGCTTTTGCGCGCACGACGCGTTAAAATAGCATAAGCTACCTAGACGGGTCGTAATGGGTCGTAAGCACTTATGTTAGGTTTCATTTAGTATGTAGGCTTTGTTAAACCATATTACACGAGTCTCCATACTCGTTTGGTTTACGAACCCTCATTCTATCCGATCCTCCGATTTAGGTCCGGTTTATTAACATAGTTACCTATATTAGGTGCCGTTTGATACCCGTGATCTCTAGCATTGTTTGGTTGTTACTCAAGGACTACTAAGCAATCACAAGTGAGTACATAGACCCCTCTTTTACTGTTTTCCAAACTGTTTTGGGGTGAAACACATGTGCCTACTTGTTACTTTCATGTGTTCCATGTTTTCACATCATATACTTGCTATGTTCATTAGTACATTAATAGTACATGATTTACATTACATTTCATGCTATGTATGCCCATTGTGTGCATACTTAGTACATTGTTTTACATTACATTTCATGCTATGTATGTCTATTGTTGCATACTTAGTACAGTTGTTTCACGTCACATGCTATGTATGTCTATTGTTGCATACTTAGTGCAGTTGTTCACGTCACATGCTATGTATGTCTATTGTTGCATACTTAGTACAGTTGTTTCACGTCACATGCTATGTATGTCTATTGTTGCATACTTAGTACAGTTCACATGCTATGTATGTCCATTTGTTGCATACTTAGTACAGTTGTTTTCATCACATGCTTACATTTTGATATGATATTTGGTTTGTTTTGATGGATCAATATACATTCATTAACACCGATCACGCCGTTCGTTAGTAGGTAGTGGTACCATAGGAATTGACAACTCCAGTTCCTGAAATCCTAGGTTTGTTTGGATTGGAAGGAATGACCGAATTCGATATACATAACTTAGATAAACCTTTAATTTGTTTAAGGGTTTATCGCCACAGTCTCAAGGCTTGGATTCATGTATTCTCACAATACCGCATAGATATTTATATCAGTATAGCATGCATTTGTTCCACAAAACATAGCTTTGATTTAAACCATGTTTTACTTCAATACTTTGTTCCTGTGCATATGGTTTAGTTGATATATTTCACTAGCCATACATATCATTTTGGGTTACACATTACATGATTTACATTTGACACATAAACATTATTGGCATTGGTTACACATTACATGATTTACATTTGACACATAAACGTTATTGACATTGGTTATACATTACATGACTTACATCTTGACATAAACATTTTGACATATTATTCAATACATTTGGCAATTGGTTTAAACATAAACATCTTACGTTGTTGGTTTGGTTTGAGTAAGTGATTTAAGTAACGAGGCGTGTGTAATATGATACAAGCATGGTGGATACGCCGCTGGTACTTCCTATATATAAGTGATTGTATGGTATTACATATCGTAGAGTTATTTGAATCATTTCAATTTGGACATATAACATTTTATACAAATAACATACTTTTCACAAGACATTAATTTACAAACAACTTATTTTATACAAACTCATTTTACATGGTTATTCATTTAACCATACATTATTCTCTTATTTATACATATCATCTGATCTTATCGTTTTTCAAATGATTTACAAGACAAAGCAAATTACAAGGTTCATGACTAAACATTTTCTCAAACATAAGTCATGAATTCTGTTTTCACAAAATCTATGTATCTCACAGGTATTTTTATGCTGACGTACCTATTTTCACATGTGTTTTCAGGAGATGATGCATAGGACTTATCAAGATACACTTAGGCGGACTTGGGCCTTAGTGACAATAAAAGATGCAAGACTAGTTATTTATGTTATGTTTCTTTGATTGTCAAGACAATGTAACTCTTTTATTTAATAAAACAATATTTCAATTTCCATGTGTTATGAAACAATGATTCTGTTACAACACTCTCCGACGTTTTCCGCCACGTTTTGTTGTTCTACGTGGTCGGGGTGTGACAGTTCTAACATTTCGGTAGGATCTAACCGATAAGGTGCTTTGGCTATCGGTGTAGTTCCAGGAATTAGATGAATCCTAAATTCCACTTCCGTATCTGGTGGTAATCCTGGTAACTCTTCTGGGAATATATCTGGGTATTCTGAGACTACAGGAATCTCCTTAAGTTCTTTACCCTTGGTATTAATGATTACTGAAATCATATACACTATTCCTTGCTTTCATTCATAGCTAGCAACTTTCATTACTGATATGAACTTCATGGGTTTACGTGGTTTATCTCCTGTAATCATGATTACTTCTCCAGTAGGTGTTTGAATTTCTATGGAATTCTGATCACAAAGAATTCGAGCATGGTTGGCTATTAACCAATCCATTCCTAACACGACATCGAATTCAGCTAATTTCATAGGTAACAGATTTGCAGAAAATTTATGACCTGTAAGTTCTATTTCTACTTTTTGCAAAACCTGATCTATTTTAACTGAATTCCCATATGCGGTTTCGACTGTAAAAATCTGCCTAATGTTGGTTAAAGGTAACTTAAGAGCTTGACAGAATAAAGTATTTATAAAACTTTGGTTTGCACCAGAGTCAAATAATACTTTTGCGTATACGTTGTGAACTAGGAACGTACCAGCTATCACATCTGGAATGAGTTCTGCTTCTTTGGTGGTCAGCTGGAATGCTCTGACATTCTTCTTAATAGCTCCGTCGGTCGCCTTGGTTTTGTTATCTGCTGGTTTAACTAATTTAGGGCATTCTGGCTTAAAATGTCCTGTTTCTCCACAGTTATAGCAGATTCTTGTTTTCTTCCTGCAGTCTTCTTCACGATGTCCTATGGCTTTGCAAAAGTTGCAGATTACATTACATCTTCCATAATGTTTCTTTCTGCAATTTCTGCAAAACGGCGAAGTTGAAGATTGCCCTGTTTCTTTTCTCTTGAAGTTGCTATTATTACCCACCCGAAATCCTTGGGTAATTTTCTGAGCCAGTTCCTTCTTTCTATTTTCATCTGTTGTACGTACCAGTTCGTCAGTTAGGGTGTTAGCTAGTTCTACCGCATCGTCAATAGTGCGAGGTCTCGTAGCTTTAACGATATTGTGGATTTCGCTAATTAATCCCCAAATATAGCGAGAAATGAGTACCGGTTCTGGCGAAACCAGTGTTGGTACCACTCTAGCATATTCGAAGAATGTCGAAGTATAACTGCGACAATCTACACCCAACATTCGATGATTTAGGAACTTATTTGCCATTTGATCTTTTTCATACTCGGGACAAAATTTTCTTTCTACAAGATTCTTAAATTCTTCCAATTTCATGGCATATGCCTCGATCCTTCTTGTAGCTTGTAACACTGTGTTCCACCATTCTAGCGCCCCTTCTTTAAAAAGATTTGACTCATACATAACTTGATCTTCTTCGGCACACTTACTTATAGCAATTACTGCCTCAGTTTTCTCTAACTAACGTAGTGCTGCAATAGCCCCTTCGTTACCTGCAAACTCAGTTGGTTTACAGGCAAGGAATTCTTTGTAAGTGCAACCAGGTGTTGTAGCTTTCATTTTCTTGAAAATTGGAGCTTGCAGATCATTATTGTTATTAACATGATTACCACCTCCGTTTATACTATTACTAAAGTTGTCGCCTTGTGTACGTTTACTAGGAATGATTGATTGAGGTTTAATAGGTTTTTGAACAGCAGCAACGATTGCTGGAATAGCATTGGCTATTCCTTGTGCAACGATATCCTCGATATCTTGCCTATTTAATAATTGCTCTTCCTGAATTTGCTCGGATTGATTTACTTCTTTTACTGGTTCATTACCAATGTTTGCCATCTGATAATTTTTTTATAAATGAATAATTAGTATAAGAAATAATCCAATGTCACAATTAATTGCACATAATCACGTAAATAAATATACAAACAAAATTGTAAATTCTCTAAAATTTCATTTATTTTATAGATTATATCATGCTTCTATATACAACCGTTTTATTGTTTATTTTACACATACTGATTTTTATTAATATTACTGTTATTATACAAACATAGACTCATAACCCATTTCTCCTTCGTCAACTTGCATCTTTAATAACGATGTTCCCTCTCATCATATTTCCATGAAATTTGTCCTCCTATCTCTCGGATCCTATTCCCAGCATCCATTAATTCTTCGCCAAAATGGCGGAGTTCAGCCATATTCTCATTACTCATTGGTGGATTTGGCAGAGGTTCTGGATCAAATTGAGGGAAAAACGTATAGGGACTGTTGATAAGGTTTTGGAATTGCCAATCATTCGTCCACCATTCGTCCATTCCCAAAGGTTGAGTATGGATTATTGGTTCTGGGATTGCTGGTTCCAGATTTATAGGGATTTGATTTTCGATAGGATTAGAGTAAAAAATTACTATTATTGACAGGCTTAATAGTATCACAGCTTGTCAATATAAAATCTAGTTCCTCCTGAAATGTCATTTCCTGGGTTTGTTTAGAGCTTTCTCCAATTTCCATTTAGGTTTGTCTAAAACCTTTTCCACCTCCATTTCTATTTGGTTAGAATATTCCTCAAACTGTATTCTCATTTGTCTAGCATCTTCCCCTACTTCAATCTCCAATTCCTGCTATCTCGAACTTTCCCCGGTTTCAATTTCTTTTCCTTTTTCTAAAGGATTGTTTATTTTAGGAAGTCTCTTAGCTGGCTTTTTCCTATGTACACGCCTCCCCCATACGAATCTCTTTCTTTTCTTAGGTTTTGGCTTTTCCAGAGGTGGAGCGTTGAATTCTATAGGTTGTTCCACATCAGGAAAGTACCCAGTGAACTCTTTAGAAACTTCTATGTTTACAGGGTAAATGTTGAGATTCTCTAGGGCTCCAGATAACTCATTCATGCTGTTTAACATATATGTAAAAATAATAAATTAAAATTTTATAACAAATTTTACAGATAAACCTCAAATATTATTACATATTCTGTGACTAATTTAATACAAAGGAAAATTGACAATTTAAACATACTAATTTTTATTGAAATTTTATTTATTTACTAGATGATATTTCTAGCTTGTAAGTTGCTAATATGGAGTCATGGTATTCTAAAGATTAGCATTTACTGCTACGGTGGCTAGCATATAAAGATCCGCCCATTTTTCATCTAAATTGTCTTCCCATGGTGATTTAATGATTAATTCCTGGGTTTCCTTTTTAATTTTCTTTTCTCGGGATTTCTTTAATTTCTCCTGACTTTTTCTAATAATCAAACTTCTTTTATCAGGAGAAAGTGGTTCCTCGTATTGGGCTTTTCGAACAAATATTCCTTCTTCAGGAGTTTGAGATGAACTTCCCTTTTCATTTGATGATCTATCTAATTTAAGATAGATGTTTGAAAGCTTTTGCTTACCCATACTGTAACTAACAAATAGTCAGTTAATTAAACACATAATCACATAATGGTATTCAGGAAAAATTAAGTATTTCTAAATACTTAATTAGCTTAACTCAGTGGCTCTGATACCACCTTTTTCTGTCACGGCCCCCGACCCGGTTTGACCCGTTTCAGGAGCCGCGGGACAGAAATCCCGTGGTATTTATTTAATTGAGTTTAACAGCGGAAGTTTATCATCAGGATCTTTTTAAAGCTAAAATTTTCCCCTGAGTTTTATTTCACAACTTGGGATAAAACCCCAGTAATTTACAATCATATGATTTCACTGAGAAATCTTTATTTTACAAAACATATTTCTTTATTTTATAATGAGCCACTTTCTTAAGCTTGCAGTACTCCACAGCACTTTTCCTGAATCACAACAGATCACCTGAAACATGTTTGAAAAAGGTTTTGTCAGTGGGAAATACTGGTGAATCATTCTATTTTACTAAAATGACCTGTTTGTTATAATGTACAGTATTAAGGGTGATTACATTGTTTCTATATCAACCAACTACCCACAGTATTTGTCACTCGACTTATTTCTGTGACTGTGGTCAGATCACCCATTGGCTAACTCGTTGTCCAATGGTGACGGGAAAAAGTAATGTATACAATACCCCACATACCGGCTGTAATTTGGTGATTACAAAGACTTAATCCCTGTAATTATAACTCTGAAAGTAAACATGCTTTTGAAATCAAATTTGATAAAAAGATAATGACTCACATTGCAGATTTAACACGGACAGAGTCTAGTCTACTGATTAGCCTTGTTAACCTAATTTAAATAACAATGCACACAAAACTGGGTTAGTAATCAATTCAGCATTTACGATAACTCACGAGATTAAACCCTCACAACGAATGACAAAGTGCGATACTTAAACATCCATCGAATTAACGACGAATGAAAAAGTATAACCCTAATGTGGGCAGCACTTAAACATCCATTGGATATTTTAATCGATCAGACAATGAATCGTAATAGCGATCGAGTTATTACCCTGTTTTGCGGCAGCAATTAGTGATCGTGTGTGTTTTGATATTAAACAGAACGTAACTCAGTGTGTTTTTCGACTTTTTACGTCGTTTCAGTTTCAGAAATCAAGTCCCAAGGCCCTCTATTTATACACAAAATTTGATTAGGCTTGCGCACCGTAAGACTCATCCCTTACGGTGCGCAAGGGACACGAATCTATTATAGGGTTGCTACGTCCTTGACTAGCCTTGCTGACTTGACAGAATTCGAAATTTAAATTTTGACAGCGTTTTATGTAGATAATCGTAACTAGGGTTTACCCCCCCTGAGTTTTAGGGGCCTTGATCCTGATTCTGATTGTTCTGAAAATTTCAGGGTTTGTGCAGAATCACTTGGGTGTTTCAATTAGGGTTCCCTATTGGACTAAATATAATAATAAATAATAGTTTTGGTGAGAGTTGTTACATGTGCATTTTGAATATTGGTAATGTAAAAAGTAGTTTATTACTAATGGTATTGTAAATTAAAGTGCAATTGTCTATTCCTGATAACGTATTACCGAATTTGTCGAAGTAATGATACATATGCACATGTGCATGGATAACTGCTACTCGAAAAAAAAGTTTTTTTTTATGGTAACGAAATATAGCGATTTTTTTTAAATATTAAAAAAAAATTTGAGTGCTTTTTTGATTTTTTTAGATTTTATTTTGTGTTCACATTGGTTCTCGCGGTTCTCGCATGAACCTTAACTATATGTCAAGTTCTCCAAATGTGACTTTTGGATGCGCGAGGTTCAGTTTTTGGGGCATATAGTGAATGAAAAGGGTATTCATGTTGATCCAGCCAAGGTGGAGGCGGTAAAGAACTGGGAAGCACCAAAGACACCGACAAAGATACGACAGTTTTTGGGTTTAGCAGGCTACTATCGACGTTTCATCAAGGGATTTTCTAAGACATATATATATATATATATATATATATATATATATATATATAGGGGAAGGTTCATTTGAGAAGAAAATTTTATTGAGAAGAAAAAGAATAAAAGGGTATAATTGTAAAACATTAAATAGTTTTTTTTTCTCATCTCATTTAATATTATGTTTGACTAATTAATAAGTCATTAAGACTATAATCCTCCACACTAAATATTTTTGCCTACACACATCAAAAGTTATCCTACACATTTCGAAATTTATCCTACACATATTGAAATTTATCCTACACAACTCGTAATTTATCCTACACGCCTCGTATTTATCCTACACTTTAAATGAATTTTTATTTTTATTTTTTGTGAAAAATATATATCTTAAAAATAAGTTACAAATTTAATATAGTTAGTTATTAAAGATGAAACTACCAATTAATGATGTATGTAAGTTCACTAATATACCCTTATAGTTACATTAAGTACAAATATTAAATGAAGTCTAATGAAACATTCATATTGGTTGAAATTTCTTCTTTTTTCTTCTTACAAAGAATTTCTTCTCATTTGAACCCTCCACTATATATATATATATATATATATATATATATATATATATATATATATATATATTTGGACTTAAAAATTTCTTTTCACGTAATATGGCAAGTGATTTTAGTAGATGTGAAAAAAATGTGCGGAAATGGAAATCAGACTTTCAAGAAACAAGACCTACAGAATTATCTAGTTTATATCACTTTGAAACAAAATAGTTTACAAGGTGATTGTAAGATTATTATCTAATACAAATGAATCTTGAATTCTGTGGGTGAGAGGGCAATGGAGTTTTGTAGTATGTATGAATGCTAAGCTTAACTCATCGTCTTCTGCTTGGTGAGCCTTCTATTTATAGAAGGCTGTGTACATGAATAAAAAATTGTTTATTCATGCAATAAGTCCTGTATAAAGTAGCCATTTGACATATTCATTGAATCCAACAGTCAAGTTGTCTTTGTAATCATGATATCTAATAATGTCAAGTTGCTTCGGTTATTGTGGCAGGATAGAGCTGATTTTTAGACAAGTGGGGTATTCATCAGAATTTCTGATAAACCACTTCATCAGAAATTCTGGTGAACAAATCATCAGAAAATCTGATGATTAGAATCGTCAGAAACTGATGATATTTCATCAGAAATATCATCAGATCCATCAGAAATGACCTTTTCTGATAATCTTCTTCAGCTCTTGATCAACTTGTGATTCTTCGAAGTAGATGTTGTTCATTTCAGTTGTCCTATCCGATCTTCTTCTTCTTGTTGTGATCTTCAGGACTGTTGTCTTCTTCATAGATCAAAGTTGAATCTGATTTTCTTCAATACTTACAAATAAAGTTTCCTAACAGTTTCCCCATGAACAGTTGCCTCAGTTGTGTGTAGTGTATCAGAATTTTGATTCAAGATTTCTGATTCATTACTCATTTGTTCTGCAGGGTTAGTACATGAAATATCTGTTGATTTGTATGTGAGAGATTTGTCATGTTCTAAGAAATCTTTTGTTATCATTTCAAAGAGATGTTCATAGTTTTCTTGTTTGTTAGAAAATTTTATTTCTTTCATGTATTCACCAGAAACCTCTGTTTCTGATGAGTCATCAAAAGAAAAATACAGACTTTCTCTAATTGTCCTAGTGTTTAGAATAAAAATTCTATAAGCTTTTGAGGACAAAGAATAACCAAGAAAAATACCTTTTTCTGCTTTTCTGTCAAATTTTTCAAGGCTTTCAAAATCATTGAAAACAAAACATCTACAATCAAATGTACGTAAAAATTTTACACTTGGAATCCTTCCATTGATAATGTTGTATGGTGTTTTGTTTAGCCTTTTGTTGATTATGGTTCTATTTTGGGTGAAACAGGCATTTGCTATTGCTTCTGCCCAAAAGTGAGTGGGCATTTTAGCATAAGCAAGCATTGTTCTAGCAGCTTCTACTAAGGTTCTATTTTTTCTTTCAACTACCCCGTTCTGTTGAGGTGTTCTGGGAGCAGAGAAATCATGAGAGATTCCTTTACTTACAAGAAAGCTCTCAGTTTTTAAATTCTTAAACTCTGTCCCATTGTCTGATCTGATCCTTCTGACTGTTAGTTTTAACAGATTTTCAATTTTTTCTGATAAAATTAATGATCAGATCAGGAGTTTCACTTTTCTTCCTTAAAAATTCGACCCATGTGTATCTGGAAAAATCATCTACTATTACTAGTATTTATTTCTTTCCAGAAAAGCTTTCTGTACTTATGGGTCAACACAAATTCATATGTAAAAGTTCCAAATTTTGTGTAATAGAAGACTCAGAAATTGATTTGTGTGAGCTTCTTTTGGATTTTCCCATCTCACAAGATTCACAAATTTTATCCTTCTTTGAGGATATAAAAGGTAATCCTTTTACCAGACCCTTGCTTGCTAATTTGCTTAGGTTTTTGAAATTTAAGTGGGCTAACCTCTTATGCCATAACCAACTACTACCCTTGTTGATTTTTGAAAATAAACATAATTTTGGATGTTCATTTTCTTCTTTGAAATCAAAGTGGTAAATTGATTGTCTTATCCATTTTCCACTTAAATAAATTTTATTATCATCCATACCTATTAACAAGCATTTTTCTGGTAAAAAGGTTACCTGAAAACCTTTATCACAGAATTGACCACAACTTAGCAGATTGTACTTTAAGCCTTCAACATAGGCTACTTTCTCTATGGTCAAACATCCATACCTTATGCATCCATATCCCATTGTAGGATCGTTTTGAGACCCAAACGAGTCAATCAGAAGAGTTCTAATCAATTCAAGAGGCGGAAACAGATGAATTGACTTGGAAAACAGCTTGTTTCACAATTAATTGTCTTGTTTTATTGATATAACAAGTTTCCAGATCAATGGACACGTCGGCAACACTTCGGTACCGGAATTACGAAAGTTACAAATGAAATCAGCACTAGGGTATATATAGTGGAGGTGATTTGGCATGAAAGTGGCACTGGCCATTTCAAGCGAAATTACAATGTATAATTTCGTTTGAAATAGCCAATGGCTATTTCATGCGAAATTACACACTTATATATAATCCCTAATTTCTCGAACTACGTGCCCTGATCTAACATTCTTAATACAAGACTCGATACAAGACGAAGTTGACAGACGTATGCACCAACAGACTCCCCCTCAGATGTTGACGAGTCTTAAGTGTCGAGTCTTCACAGTCTTCAGTCTTTATCAGTCTTTGGGCTTCTTTTCTCAGTCTTCTCTCTTCTTCTTTCTCTCCTTTACCAAGATCTGAAACTAACTCTTACATCCTCTTGGTCAGATCTCTTGATTCCTTAAGCTCTACATCAACAGACTCCTCATTAAAGATTGCTTGTATCAAAATCTTGCTTTCATAGGTTCTAGAAACGCAACCTGACTCTCTCATAGCCATAACCTGCACATTCTCTACCTCAAAGTAAGATCTCACAAAATTTAAAATTTGACAAATTTAAACTTTTTCAAGAGACATCAACTAAAAAATAGTTTTATAATTTTAACCTCTGATGAACCACTTGTATGCAAAATATTCAAAAAAAAAATTATTTCAAACAATCTTCTTCATTCCAAACAAACTTTCCCAACCTTGTTGTTCATCATGTTTAGCACTCGAAATTTTGAAAATCGGCTTTTCAAACATCAGTTGTCGAAAATCTTTTTGCATTTTTCAAAATTTATGCTAAAACACACTAAAATCTTTTTGGATTTTTGAAAATAAAGAAATTCAGTAAAGAAATATTTACAGACAAATATTTTTGTGAGTTTGTGTAAGAGGATCATATCAGTATTTAACAAGTCACAAGTACCGTTGAGCTTAGTTACACATTAAGAATAAACAGTTCACTTAGATTGTCGATATACTGATCCACTTAAATTCTCAAACAAATTTCAACTGATTTATGATACGAATTAGATGTTTTAGAGACTTAAACTTATTCATGTGTCCCACCACTTGAATATACTCCCGAATCCAGATCCCAATATTCAGTCTTACAGGTGAGTATACCACAGATGATATCTGTAAGGGGTTAAATTGCGAGGGCCGTGAGAGCTCAGGCTATTGCTTCCGCAAAATCAGAGAGATGGCGGCTTCGACTTTTGGTGTATCCCCTTTAGAGGATCTTTTCTTCAACAGCACATGATTAGCATTTTTCAATGTTTCATCATTTTTATGCTGAGGGGTGTGCTATATTTCAAGCAAGCGTAAAGTATTATACGGGGACTAGGCCATTGCTTTCACAAAATCAGAAGTCCCGGGATAATACCCCAGATATCACTGAGCATAAAGACCTAGTATTTCAGAAAGAGGGACCTTTCAAACAAGATTTCAGGGGTTACCTATATATCCAAGTAGTGTTCCCCACGAAACAAGCAAGTTTGAATTTAAGTTTATATCCCGAAAAAGTTTACTAAATGTGTAAAAACCTATCGGCATATCATCAGTGAGACCGTTTAAAGCTAATTAAACATTACAATTCTTTAGCATACCATAACTGTCTACTGATGTACTATCATTTCCTCTTGTTCACAACAAAACTCATTTTTTTGATTTTATCATGTTTTTGACTTTTTCAAATTTTCTAATGTTTTTGGATTTTCAGAAAATTTTTACTCCCCCTAAAATTTAAAATCATTTAAAAGAAATTTGAAAACAAACTGTACAAACAAACTGACAACTGATATCGAATCGCTTCAATTCGCCATCCACTTGGCATAAACAATCAGAACTCCCCCTTACAACAAACTATTTTTCCATTATGATTTCAAAACACTTAAGTTTGTTTTAATCAAAATGGTTTTTCCGAAAAATAAGTTTTGTTTTTCATCATAAACCACTTGTAGGTTAGGGGATCTCATCACATTGTTCTTTCATTTTCAACCTTTTGAAAAATATAACAATTTTAAGTTCAATCAACAAACACTACTTGTAGAAAATCAAGTACAACTTAATGTCCCTGATTTACCACTTGTAAGTCGAAATATCACAAACGTGAATTTCTCAAGAAAGATGCTGATTCCTGCTCCTCGATTACCAACTTGAGAGCTCCGGCAAGTCAGGATTTTAGTTTGAAAAAGCTGCCACCCAAGCCTGACTAGCCTTGGGTGATTTTGGTTCACATCTATCCCACCATCTTTTCGATTGATAAAATTCTTTAGCACCTTTAACCTTCCCATCAACCATTTTCCCAAATATATGTTTGACTTTTCCATTGAAAGCCTTTTCAGCATCAAATTCTCCTTTACCTGTGAAGAATTGATCTGAAATCTCAAACCTACCTTTTGATTTCAGATTTTCCTTTGACAATGGCGGAAAAATTTCATCGTTCAACTCAAGAACGGAATTCTCATTCTTTTTCTCAACAGATGACTCATCTGATTTTATGGAATCAGATTCATTGTCAGAACTACTCTCAGATTTAACAACCCATCTTTGTTTGTTCAAATCAACTTTTCTTTTGTAAAAACGTTTTGAACTTTCACCAGTTTCAAAAATCGAATTTTCAAACACCTTAGATTTCTCAATTGGTTGTTTCTTTTCATCAACTTGTTTCTTAATCATTTCAGAGTTAGAAGAAACTTCCTGTTTTGTATTGTTGAACTGTTGGCAATTCCAAGCAATGTGTCCAACTTTGTGACATTTAAAACAAATTCTTTTGTCAACTCTTGATAAAAATTTCTTCATATTCTTCTTCCTTTCAGCAAGAAACTCTTGATTTGACTGTCTCCAGAATGGTTTCTTCTGCTCTTCTTCAGAACTTCCTCCTGCAACAAATTTTGTTTTTTATTTATAATTTTTCTCCTTTGTATAAATTTCTGAAGAACTAAAACCAAGACCTTTCTTTTTGAAATTACAGTTATGGTTTGGTTTCTTTCGATAACCTGAACCAGAACTGTAACCCTTTTTCTTGTTTAATCTCTGTTGAACTCTTGAAGTGTATTTTTTAGGTTTTTCATCAAGATTTAAATCTTTTATTTCAGAAATATTAATTTCTGTTAATTTGAAAACCTGTTTGATCATTTCAGATTTGACACTTCTTATTGGAAATTCCTCATCAGAATATAATTTGTCTGAATCATTCAAAGTATATGCCACTTTGATTGTTCCATCATTCAAAATAGATTTTGATAACATGAATTCTTTATTGTAAACCCTTTTAACCGGTGAACTCGGACTCTTTTCTGACGAACTCGAACTTTCAGATTTTGACTTTGACTCTTCATCCATATCCAACACCTGATCGACCACTTTCTTTAACAATTCAGACTCATGATCAGTGTCAGACGCTGTGAATGTGACATCAATATTATCTGGTAACTCATCAATGATTTCAGACTTTAACTTGATGTTGAGAGCCTTATTTAAACGTTCCTCATTTGGCTTTCTAGGAGAATAACTATTCCAAATCAGGGGCGGACACTTGTTATACTTGACACTTTGTTTCTTACCAGTATCCGTATCTTCTGTCTTTTTATCTTGAAATGCTTCAAGACCTGCAACAGTAGGATAAACTCTATCAATCAAATAATCACAAGTTGTATAACTCAACAACAAACGTTTGATTCTTTCACTCTCAATCTTTTCAAGTTCCAAATCCTGCTTTAGCTTTGCACAGTCTTCAATATACTCATTGATGACTTTCTGCTTTGTCATTAAAGTGGAACTCATCATTGTCATAGCAGCATCAACTTCTCGGTTTGTCTTGTTCAGGCCATCAACTGTTCTGTTCAGCACATCATATGACTCTTTTACGTACTTCACATCAGACAACAAATTCTCTTTCATGTCTTCCAGTTCACTAATCTTCTTGTCTTTCTCCTCACAATCTTTGCAAGATTCCAGACAAGGTTTAATGACCTCAACTATCTTTTCAACCTCGACAATTTTATCAACTTCAACAACTTTTTCTACCTCGACGACTTTCTCAACTTCGACGAGTTTCTCAACTTCGACTATTTTTTCGACTTCAACAATTTTTTCTATCACTTTCTCAACTATCTTTTCAACCACATCTATTTCTTCATCACATTCTATTTTTACCTCACATTCTTCATTTTCAATTTTTTCTGTTGAATTTTCTTCAGCAATTCTTTTTACTTCCAAGTCTCTCTTCAATCTGGCAGCTTTCTTCTTATTCAGTTTTTTCAATTTTATCTGCAAAAAACAAATTAAAACTAAATGAGTCTAAACTTTTTCTTGCATTATTAATGTACTCTTCCTCGTCATCAGTATCATCATCACTTTCTGATGATCTTAAGATCTTCGTTCTTTCGACTTCTTGTTCTTTCAAGATTCTAGCAACAAGACCTGAACCAGGTGGAATGTATTTATCCCAGCTAAATCCCTCTGCAACCTTTTCATCATCCTGGTCAATTATACCATAACAAGCTCTTTTCTCTTCAATGGTACGTGCATGAGCAGTTTGTGGTTGTTGAGCAATCTGATGAAAAATTGACTTTTGATAATAATTGTTCTTTCCAGATTGATCTTGTCTTCTATCTGCTTCTTTGTTTTTGCACTCATGCTTAAAATGCCCTTTTTCTTTGCAACGAAAACAAGTGACCTTTGATTTGTCAAACCCTATTGGAGATGCACTCATTTCTCGAAAATCATCTCTTCCGGTGACTTGTGTAAATTTTTCTGCTCTTCTAACTGCACTGGCTAGACACCACTTGATGTCCATTAACTCAAGTTCATCCGCATCAATTTGGTCATAATCCTCTTTGGTAAGCATCGGATTTCCAATTCTGCCAACAATTAAACTTTCATATGATTCCAACATAGCAACGAGTGATGCCATGTGTTGCTTAGCTATTTCCGGAGAAAGATTTTGACCATTTTGAATGTTCAAGGTAACATTGCACTGCAGATTTGTAGAATTCTTTTGTTGAGGACTTGGTGTTGTAAAATTTGGATCAAAACTTGAATAAGCAGATGAACATCCACCACTTTAAGTTACAGTACTTCCCTTTGTTCCAGAAGAACTATCAGCACTGAAACCAGTTTGTATCTTTGGACTTGGAGTAACTTCAAATCTGTTTTCTTTGTAGTATAAACTCACATCTTGTTGAGCATTTGGATTAGACATAATAGCAGTTTTCTGGATATCCAACTCATGCTCTTCAATCTTCTGAATAAACTGTGCCAGATTCATGTTTTCAGATTTTCTCATGTGTTTGAGGATCAACAAATAAGTTCCCCATTTCTGCTGTGGTAATGCATCGGCTAATTTATCAACCCATTCATCGTCGTCTTTCTTTATTTCCAATCTTCCCATTTCCAAAACCAAATGACAATATCTATCAATGGTCTTTTTTGTTGTTTCACCTTCTAAGGCTACAAACATATCAAATGATTTCTTCAGTAAAGCCTTTTTTGTAACAACCCGCACTTTCGTGCATTGTTACTACTCGTTATACTCGTTACGCCTAACACCAGAGATTCGGATCATAATGTAACTATATCAGATACATCGCTATATCACAATATATTCGAATGACTACACATATTCCATCGCTATTACAAAACTATTTTTGCAAATAATAACACTCACGATGACGTTGAGTGAGGACCTATTCTACCATCCTCGATAGCCGTGAGGTGTCGAAACGTAAACAATTAACGCTAACAAAGACTTTCGGGTGAGTACCATGCCTCCAGCCGTCGTGACGATGATGGCAATACGAGCAAGTAGTACCCCGTTAGTCATTGTGGCACATCACATCGAAGAACGCACTCGAAGGCACGCGTAACTCGACCATCGCACCGAATATTGAAGGTATGAATACGTATATACGACCCGTTTGTGATTAATGATAATAAATAAATAAATACGAATGAAAATGTGTGCCCAAAACTATCGCAACGCGCAACACACGGAACGAAACGCCAAACGTAACTCGCCGAAGGGCATCTGAACGGACAGGCCGTCCGAACGGATGGGCCAGCCTAACGGCTAGGCCAGCCGATCGGATGGGCCAGCCGACCGGATGGTCGAACGGACAGCCTTCACCCTCTTTCCTTCCTCACTTGCCTATAAATACTCCATTCACCCACTATTTGCTCTGATGAGAAGCTCCCACTCGACCAGCACGCTCTTGAACTATTTTCTCTCGATTTCTCATGATTCTTGTAAGTTTCTAGCCTAAATCTTGTACTTCTATGATCTATATTCAATTCTACACCCTTCTACCTTCTAAATCTACACTTTTAACCGTGAAATCTCTGGATTTTGGGCATTCTAGGGTGATGTCACCATGAAGTTCTTATGAACATCAAGAGTGAAGTCATCCTGTGAAAGAACGACTCGGATATGGGTGATTTCCATACATTTTTACATAAATCTCGGCTAAATCTATGTTCTCTAATCAAGAAGTTGTGTGATTCCTATGGATTTGAGGTGTTTCGAAGATGATGTCATCATAAGTTCACATGAACTTCAAAGAGTGACCTCATTTTCACCATAAACAGCTCGGATCTAAGTAATTTCACCTGTTTTATAATAAATCTCACCTAGCTCTACGTAACCTAGTCAAGGTGTGTATGAATTCGGGATAAACATGAGAAAAACCATCAAGAACGGCCAGATCTGATGGAACGGGGTGGTTCCCGGCCGTTAGAACGGGTCGGATTCGATGGGATTTCAGTGGTTTAACACGATGACACACCACCTCAGTCAAATTACCTGAAATCTTTCTGAAACCCATCAAGTGTGACATGATCAGGACAATGGAACGAATTGCCGTCCGATCAGACTGCTGTCTGATCGAACAGCAAACAAGGTTCAACCGTCCGATCGGACAATGTGTTAACCAATTGGACCACATGTTAACCGATCGGACAACATGTTAACCGATCGACTAGCATGTTAACCGGTAGGACAACATGCTAACCGATCGGACATAATGTTGAACGATCGAACAACATGTTAACCGATCGGATAGCCTGGTAGCCGATCGGACCACATGTCCAGCCGACCGGACGAGCCCAAGCATCAATGTCCGAACCAATTTTGGTTCTCTCGCCACCATTTAACGCGCTATTCATCGCTTAACGATCTGTAACCAGGATAACTCAGACGTACTCTCAATCAATCCAAATCAAGTTGTGTTTACTTGTCAATTACGCACTGTGAGTATACTTGAACCCTTTTTGCTCTTGCACTTTTGGGGTGTAACATACGTTGCTATCAAATCGAATTATATCGAATGCCTAAACTACTTATCACTTGCGAACGACTTACGTGCATAGTTATACGTGATGCTAGTTACATATGTGCTAGGACTTATACTCGCGACTTCCCACCACGACTAGTATAGTACTATTGTGCCCGACGGGGTCTAGTTTGCCATCGCGTATTCGAGCATCAAGGACTTAGCTGGTAGTATCGGTTTTGTGAGTATGTATGTCGTGTATCTCGTTTATGTATGTAGGAGATTTGCAGCACTTTTAAAACTATTATGCTATTACATATCAAACCTGTATACTCGCCAATACGTTTTTATTGACTTTATTTTAACGTATGTTGCAGGTTTAGACGCAGACTACATAAACCAAGCTAGGAAGTCTAGAAACTTCACTAAAAATCTAGGTTGTCAGAATTGTATTGTTCGAGAGAATAAGAAATCTGTGACGACTTATGTGATTGTAATGGTTTGTTAGTATGGGACAATGAACGCATTAATTATTGTCGCAAAATAGTTGTTATGGATTCTCCTGAGCAATCTGATTCGCCTAGTGCTGCGCCCCGATAATTCCGCCATCGGTTGAGTGTAAAATGCAACAAATAAATTACATCAAATGAGGCATAAAACTAACCCTTTTTAAGTACTAATATTGGAAAAAGAGTGTTTTTGTCTTCCTTTTGTATTTTCAGGATTAAATGAGCTCAAAAACGCAAAAGAAGCAAAAAGACAGCTAAATCCAACATAAATACAAGGAAAGGAACATTAGTGGACTGCCCGACCCTCAACGGCACCTTCCAAAGCAAAAAGGAGAAGACAGAAGGCTGAACACGCCCCGTGCTCAGCCAGCACGGGGCCGTGCCCAAGAAGCAGCAGAAAAGACAAATCCATAGAAGCTTCTATTGCCCATCACGGGGCCGTGCTCAGCGGACACGGGGGGCGTGTCGAAAGTACAGCAGGCGCATTTATTGTAATTGCGAATTACAATTAATGAGGAGAGAGATTGTCAGACGGACACGGGGCCGTGCCCAGCGGACACGGGGCCGTGTCCAGCACTCTGTTCAGCCTATAAATAGGAGTGCTTGGATTCATTTCATCTCATCCCTTGGCACACCACCTCTCTCACACTTCATCCACCACCCACCACCATCACAACACCATCATCCACCACCATCATCCATTGTCCATCGTAGAGTGTGTGAGTCGTCTCGGGATCCAAGATTGATCGTAAGAGTTCTTGACAATCAAGGCCATGTTTGCCTAAGTCTCTTACATCACTTGGTGAAGACAAAGTGTCTAGTATAATACTTTTTATTTCTAATCTTTTGCACTTTTTATTTGGTTTTGTATTAATGACTTTAATAACTAGTTACTTATGTTGAAGGTGATCTTTCCTTATCGTTTGTCCGTGGTGTCTTGGCATTATTTTACTGTCTATATAAAATAAAGGATTTTCACCATTCATATCTCCACGGTCTATATGGAGGTATGTTGGCTACCTGGTAGGGGGTTAAGGGAACGGTTTGGTAAAGGTCTTGCCATTGTTCAGCGTTTAGAGGTCCTGCAATGGACCTGGGTCAAATTTAGTAGGACCTCCTTCAATACTTCACGGTATTGGATGGCGGGGGTCCAAACTCTTTGACCCCCTCATAAGTTAACTACTATTAATACTATAACCCGGCTATTTAGGACTGTATCCCTGCTGACTTAGACTACTTAGCCGAGGGTAACGTCACCGCCAAAAGCGGGGCCTACCACAATACTGCATTAATAACTTAATTAATTATCTTCCAATAATCCACCCTTTTAGGATTGTATCCCTGCTGACTAAAACTACTGGGGTGAGGGTAACGTCGCCTTCAAAAGAGGGGCCTACTACAATAACTAAGATAATCTCTTAATTATGTGCAAAAGTGCGGAAATAATCAAAGGTTATACTAGATATGAGTCGGAACCAAGTGATTCATCTTGTCTATCTGTTTTTCTTTTATTTTTATTTTTCAGCATTTTAGTTAGTTTTTAATTTTCTTAGTTTAAAACATTTTTTTCTAAACTTTTATTTTGGTTAGACGTTGAGGATAAACCGGTACTAAAAGCTCTTGTGTCCTTGGACGACCTCGGTATCTTGCCAACGCTATACTACACTCAACGATGGGTGCACTTGCCCATATGTGTGTTTAGTGTTAGTGAAATATCGTGTTTTATAAATTTAAAACTTGGCTAAAATAAGTGTTAAAAAAGGGCTTAAAATATACACCTAATATATATAACACTTCACACGCATCAAGTTTTTGGCGCCGCTGCCGGGGACACAAGGATTTTAAGAAAGTTAGGAATCAACGGCCTAATCATCTTTTATTTTTCTTTTTATTTTTTTTAGGATTTTCTTAGTTTTTCAGCTTCTGCAGCGCTCAGCACGGGCCGTGCCCGGTCAGACACGGGCCGTGCCCAGCATCATCACTGGCAGTTTTTATTTTCTGAGTTACAGAGAGCTGAACACGGGGCCGTGTCGGTGCAACACGGGGTCGTGTCCAACTCCCAGTAACAGGGATCCAGAAATCAATTACTGTGCCTCTGAACGCGGGCCGTGTTCATTGAGCACGGGGCCGTGGTGAACATTCTGACCAGCGTTCTTTTCTGTTTTTGTTGCAGGACTTGGAACCCAGGTGCCACATTTGAACCTCCTACGTAGTGCATGAGCTCCAGTTCTAGTAGAGACATAAAAGAACCCCTAGACGAACCCGAGCGCTTTCTCAGAAAAAGACTAAAAGCTAAAAATCAAGAGAAAGCTTCGGGGGACCCACTTCCAATGGCGGACCAACGTACCCTCATGGATTACCTACGGCCTACCGTAGGCAATCTTGGCGCCGCTATCAATGCACCGAATGTCGAGGCCAACAACTTCGAACTTCGGCCGCATTTGATACAAATGCTCCAAAACTCCGCAACCTTCCACGGGCTTGCGGACGAGGATCCCCATCTACATATTACTAACTTCTTAGAAATATGTGATACCTTTCGGATCAATGGAGCATCCAATGACGCCATCCGCCTTCGAATGTTTCCTTTTTCACTAAAAGACCGAGCTAAGGCTTGGCTTAACACCCTCCCAGTTGGATCGGTAAACACCTGGGATGAACTCGCCCAAAATTTTTTGTATAAGTATTTCCCTCCTGCTAAAACGGCTAAATTAATGACTGAAATTAATACATACTCACAAGAGGATGGGGAATCCTTATATGAAACTTGGGAAAGGTTCAAGGAGCTTCTAAGAAAGTGTCCTCACCATGGTCTAGCGGTATGGCAACAAGTATCCACTTTCTACAATGGATTGTTGCCACACACAAGACAGACACTTGATTCAAGCTCCGGGGGACTCTTAGGTAATCGTCGCCCAAATGAAATATATAACCAAATTGAGGAAATTGCTCAAACCAATTTTCAATGGCACACTCCCCGAGGTAATAAATCTATTGCCCCGGGCGCCCATAAGGTTGATGAAAGCACCTCTTTACAAGCCCAAATCGAGGCCCTCTCTTCAAAAATCAAAAGGCTAGAAATGACAAAAACGGCCTCGGTTATGGCTTGTGAAGGGTGTGGTGGGTCACATGAAAATTGGAGTTGTATGAAAGAGTTAGATGAACAAACTGAAACGGTAAACTACATGGATAATAGACCTAGGCCGTCAGGTCCTCCAACGGGTACCTACAACCAAGGATGGCGTAACCACCCAAATCTTGGTTGGAGAGATCCCGGCAATAGTAGTAACCAACAAAACCAACAAACTAATTTTCAACAACCGCAAAATTTTCCTCAACAACAAGGTGGAAGAGAAAGGCTTGAAGATACTGTATCTCGCCTCATCTCTGACACTGAAAAGAAAAACTCGGATCGATTTCAACAATTGGAATCGAATTTCAGAAATCAACAAGCTAGCATTCAAAACGTTGAAAAACAATTAAATCAACTAGCTCAAAATTTCTCCGAGAGACCACAAGGCGCATTACCCAGTAATACCGAAACGAACCCGAAGGCACAAGTACATCTCATCACATTAAGAAATCGAACCGTGGGTCCCGAGGATGCTCCATTGCCGCCAAATGAAAGAAGCCATTCTAGCCAGCCTGTGACTCCTCCTGCGCCAGAAAAGGCTTCCGCACCAAATCAAGAGCCCACCAAGACTCCTCCAATCCCGTACCCCGGTAGGTTAAATCGTCAAAAGACCGATGAGCAATTCGCAAAGTTCGAAAGTTTACTAAAACAATTGCATGTTAATATTCCTTTTATTGAGGTCCTAACCCAAATGCCTAAATATGCAAAATTCATGAGGGATTTCCTCACTCACAAAAGGAAAATTGAATCATTGCAATTAGTTAACTTAGGCGAAGAATGCTCTGCTCTAGTACTCAACAAACTTCCACAAAAGAAAATCGACCCCGGGAGCTTCACAATCCCTTGTTCGATTGGGAAGTCCCCCGTCCGAAATGCTTTAGCCGATCTTGGGGCTAGCATCAACCTCATGCCCACATCAATGTTCAAGCGACTCGGCCTAGGAACAACAAGCCCTACAAAGATGAGCATACAACTCGCCGACAGATCCGTCAAATTCCCACAAGGTGTCGCTGAAAATCTGCTAGTCAAGGTTGACAAGTTCGTCTTTCCAACCGACTTTGTCATCCTAGACATGGAAGAAGACACCGAGGTCCCTCTCATCCTCGGGAGGCCATTCCTAGCCACCGCCCAAGCATTGGTGGATATGAATGACGGAACTCTAACATTGAAGTTTGGGGATGAGGAAGTGAAATTTGAATGTGGAAAACGAGTAGAGGAAGAAGATCCGGTCAACTACATGAAGGTCATAGACTCAAGCTTGGATGACGCTCTCCGACGGTGTAACATGGGATGCAACACATCCCACTTGGGTAACATATGACCAGGCTTTGGGTCTAGCCAAGGACCCTTATAAACGTGGCGCACCATGGAGGCATTCCACGGAACTATCCTTAGTTTAATTTAGATTAATTTTTATGCTTTCTAGTTAGTTTTAATTTTCAGAAATAAAACACACTCATGGTGGTAAAGGATGAAAAGGGGAACGAGAAAAATGAACCCATGCACAAGAACAAGGCAACCCGACAATTTTCTCCATTTCAGAAGGTTCAACACGGGCCGTGCCCAACCAACACGGCCCCGTGCCGAACCACCTGCAGAAAAACGCCCAGTTCAGGTACCTGGACACGGGCCGTGTTCACCCAACACGCCCCCGTGTCCAGACTTCTGTTTCTCTTATTTTAATTTTGTTACTGGCACTTGAACACGGGGCCGTGCCCGGACAACACGGGGCCGTGTTCAGTGCCCAGTAACACAAATTTTTGCTTTTTAAACACTATTTTACACATCTAATCAACCTAAAAATTTATTTTTTGGACACATTGAGGACAATGTGTAATTTAAGTGTGGGGGGGATGCTAAAACCTTGAATTTTGCAAGTCCTAAATACAAGCCTTACACAAAACTCTATTGGAACCGCTAATCACCCCAAATTTTTTCAAAAATTTCATATTTTTTTTTACTTGTCTAGGTTTAACTCGGGAAATTCAAGTTCTAAAAAAAGGTTATATTTTTACAAATTTACAACCGATAGCGTAGTGATAAAAAGAACCAACATAAGAAAATTATGAAAAGGCATGACAAACTTATTTAAAATTTGATTATGTATACTTGATCACATAAAAACCCATTCCCACAAAAGTGAGTTTTGAGCCCTTATTGAGCACACAATTACATATCAATTGACTAAATGCTCATTTTTCGTTTCTTGTGTGAATAGCCGCTTGGTTCTTACGACTCTAGAACTTGCCATGACAATACACTCCCGGTCCTTATCAACTTAAACCCGAGTAAGTAAATGATGGAGGCATTAGGACTAACCCTTTTTATCTTCTACACCATTATTTTTCTTTTTCTTTTACCACCTACCCAAAAATCCCCCTAGTTAGCCCATTTGAGCCTAAACCTTTTCGTTTCATCACCCAAACAAAAACCCTTTTTACCCACCAAAACTTTTTTTTATTTTTATTTTTTTTTATTTTAGTAACAAGTTCGGTTCATCGAAAAAAAAATGAGAAAATAAACAAACAAGTTAATAAAAAATAACTTAGTTTGAATAAAAGCTTCATCAAAATAAAAAGTTGCAAAAATACGAAAACCGACACTTGTTACGCTTTTAGCCCTTTTTCTACTAACCACTAACCCAACCACCTACCTTTAACCCTAGCCTAACCCTTAACCCGCAAAGTCCTCTTGATATCTACAAAGGTATAAAAGTTAAAAAGGAGGAGGATTGATTTCTTGGCAAGCCTATGGTAGAAATAAGTTCCATGCCGCTCTCGAGTGATTCACTAAAAATACACCTTCGGCCGAGTGTGAGTGATTTCCCCGTGAGGTATGTGAACTTGTATATAAATAGAATTTTAAAAAGGCATGTTATGCCCAAATAAGTAATTTCTTTTATGAAAAGTTCTAAATAAATCATTACGAATAGGAGTGTAAATAAAAATAAAACCCAAAAAAAAAAGATCTTGGAAATCCCGACACTCTACGACAAGCCCAAAACCTTCTCTTCTACCTATTCCATTTGGGAGTGTAAGCCACATATTAAAGAGTTTTGCTTGAGGACAAGCAAAAGTTCAAGTGTGGGGGTATTTGATGTGTGTAAAATGCAACATATAAATTACATCAAATGAGGCATAAAACTAACCCTTTTTAAGTACTAATAATGGAAAAAGAGTGTTTTTGTCTTTCTTTTGTATTTTCAGGATTAAATGAGCTCAAAAACGCAAAAGAAGCAAAAAGACAGCTAAATCCAACATAAATACAAGGAAAGGAACATTAGTGGACTGCCCGACCCCTCAACGGCACCTTCCAAAGCAAAAAGGAGAAGACAGAAGGCTGAACACGCCCCGTGCTCAGCCAGCACGGGGTCGTGCCCAAGAAGCAGCAGAAAAGACAAATCCATAGAAGCTTCTATTGCCCATCACGGGGCCGTGCTCAGCGGACACGGGGGCGTGTCGAAAGTACAGCAGGCGCATTTATTGTAATTGCGAATTACAATTAATGAGGAGAGAGATTGTCAGACGGACACGGGGCCGTGCCCAGCGGACACGGGGCCGTGTCCAGCACTCTGTTCAGCCTATAAATAGGAGTGCTTGGATTCATTTCATCTCATCCCTTGGCACACCACCTCTCTCACACTTCATCCACCACCCACCACCATCACAACACCATCATCCACCACCATCATCCATTGTCCATCGTAGAGTGTGTGAGTCATCTCGGGATCCAAGATTGATCGTAAGAGTTCTTGACAATCAAGGCCATGTTTGCCTAAGTCTCTTACATCACTTGGTGAAGACAAAGTGTCTGGTATAATACTTTTTATTTCTAATCTTTTGCACTTTTTATTTGGTTTTGTATTAATGACTTTAATAACTAGTTACTTATGTTGAAGGTGATCTTTCCTTATCGTTTGTCCGTGGTGTCTTGGCATTATTTTACTGTCTATATAAAATAAAGGATTTTCACCATTCATATCTCCACGGTCTATATGGAGGTATGTTGGCTACCTGGTAGGGGGTTAAGGGAACGGTTTGGTAAAGGTCTTGCCATTGTTCAGCGTTTAGAGGTCCTGCAATGGACCTGGGTCAAATTTAGTAGGACCTCCTTCAATACTTCACGGTATTGGATGGCGGGGGTCCAAACTCTTTGACCCCCTCATAAGTTAACTACTATTAATACTATAACCCGGCTATTTAGGACTGTATCCCTGCTGACTCAGACTACTTAGCCGAGGGTAACGTCACCGCCAAAAGCGGGGCCTACCACAATACTGCATTAATAACTTAATTAATTATCTTCCAATAATCCACCCTTTTAGGATTGTATCCCTGCTGACTCAAACTACTGGGGTAAGGGTAACGTCGCCTTCAAAAGAGGGGCCTACTACAATAACTAAGATAATCTCTTAATTATGTGCAAAAGTGCGGAAATAATCAAAGGTTATACTAGATACGAGTCGGAACCAAGTGATTCATCTTGTCTATCTGTTTTTCTTTTATTTTTATTTTTCAGCATTTTAGTTAGTTTTTATTTTTCTTAGTTTAAAACATTTTTTTCTAAACTTTTATTTTGGTTAGACGTTGAGGATAAACCGGTACTAAAAGCTCTTGTGTCCTTGGACGACCTCGGTATCTTGCCAACGCTATACTACACTCAACGATGGGTGCACTTGCCCATATGTGTGTTTAGTGTTAGTGAAATATCGTGTTTTATAAATTTAAAACTTGGCTAAAATAAGTGTTAAAAAAGGGCTTAAAATATACACCTAATATATATAACACTTCACACGCATCAACGCGCGTGCACGAACTTGTTGAATATAGTTGGGCTATCTTGGGTAGTCGACGCCTAAAACACCCAAGGCACTCTATCATACGACCCGCCAATCTTACAAATGGTTGGAACTTATTTACGTTTTAAAACTTTACGCTTTATCGATTTCTCGATTTAACGATTTTCACTCCCTGTTTTATAAACGCACAAATTCGCACAGCCGTCGCAATCTAAAACGAAACCCGAATGTTCGCAACAAAACTAATGCGTAATCTATCGCCTTCGCTCTCGCTTTCTCACCTCAACGCGTCCTTGCGTATTCTGAATCGACCTGTATGTGTATGATTACAAATTACAATTATATAAATACATATAAATACGTATAAACAACAAGTTCTTATGTGAGAACTTAGGGACAACATGTTAACCGATCGGCTAGCATGTTAACCGATCGGACAACATGCTAACCGATCGGACAGAATGTTGAACGATCGAACAACATGTTAACCGATCGGATAGCCTGGTAGCCGATCGGACCACATGCCCAGCCGACCGGACGAGCCCAAGCATCAATGTCCGAACCAATTTTGGTTCTCTCGCCACCATTTAACGCGCTATACATATGTGCTAGGACTTATACTCGCGACGTCCCACCACGACTAGTATAGTACTATTGTGCCCGACGGGGTCTAGTTTGCCATCGCGTATTCGAGCATCGAGGACTTAGCTGGTAGTATCGGTTTTGTGAGTATGTATGTCGTGTATCTCGTTTATGTATGTAGGAGATTCGCAGCACTTTTAAATCTATTATGCTATTACATATCAAACCTGTATACTCGCCAATACTTTTGTATTGACTTTATTTTAACGTATGTTGCAGGTTTAGACGCAGACTACATCAAATCAAGCTAGGAAGTCTAGAAACTTCACTAAAAATCTAGGTTGTCGGATTTGTATTGTTCGAGAGAATAAGAAATATGTGACGACTTATGTGATTGTAATTGTTTGTTAGTATGGGACAATGAACGCATTAATTATTGTCGCAAAATAGTTGTTATGGATTCTCCTGAGCAATCTGATTCGCCTATTGCCGCGCCCCGATGATTCCGCCATCGGTTGGGGTGTGACATTTTTGTTCTTGATCATATCTGCACTTCCTTTAAACTTTTGAATTAACGCTGTCCAAATCGATCTAGCAGTACCCTCATGTTGGAGTAAAACAAATATATCTTCTTTAACAGCTTGTTGAAGAATACTGATCATCATTTTTTCACTTGTATATTTCAATTTTTCAATCTCTGAAAAGTCACAAAACGCCTTTTCAAGCCCACGTTCATTTTTCGGTTTCTCGTAATCTTTCTCTAATGAACACCATGCATCAAACTTATAAGCTTGCACCCAGTTTTCAAATCGATTTTGCCATCCTCTAAAATCTTCGATGTACATAAGTTTTGGCGGTTTTTGATACGTTCCCGTCTCATTCTCACTGTACAATGTTTCGGCAACTGTAACTGGTGCAACTGGTGTAGCAAACGCATTGTAGAATTCCTCTTCCATGTTTCGGAAAATTGTTTCACAAAAACTCAAATTTCACACGAAATACAGGTTCAAACGGAATCAACTCTCGAGCGAAATCCCTTTTGAAGCGGAATACCCCTTTGATGCGAAATAACACTTTTGGTACGAAATAACTTCTTTCAAGCGGAATCACTTTTCACACGAAATAACTGATTTCGTGTGAAATAGCACACTTTCAAACGGAATACCAATTTGGTGTGAAATAATCTAATTTCGTGTGGAACGTCTCAAACGAAATTACACTCTGAAGCGAAATTAACGAATTTCAAGCGGAATTAGGTGATTTCGTGTGAAATCAAGCAGGTAATTCCGTACGAAATTATGTTGACGTCATCATTATCGATCTGTGTTTCAAGCGAAATTATGAATTTTCACAATTTTAAGCTGAATTAAGGTCCAATTCTTTCAAGGATTCATTAAAACACTGTTTCGCATGACATGTGTGAAATTCAGATCATTTTGACCGTAAAATTTTGTGAAATATGAAAAAGAAAGTGTAGAAGACAGATTTTATGGCTGTTTTGGCAAGAACTCTTCCTCCTGAGCTCTGATACCACTTGTAGGATCGTTTTGAGACCCAAACGAGTCAATCAGAAGAGTTCTAATCAATTCAAGAGGCGGAAACAGATGAATTGACTTGGAAAACAGTTTGTTTCACACTTAATTGTCTTGTTTTATTGATATAACAAGTTTCCAGATCAATGGACACGTCGGCAGCACTTCGGTACCAGAATTACGAAAGTTACAAATGAAATCAGCACTAGGGTATATATAGTGGAGGTGATTTCGCATGAAAGTGGCACTGGCCATTTCAAGCGAAATTACAATGTCTAATTTCGTTTGAAATAGCCAGTGGCTATTTCATGCGAAATTACACACTTATATAAAATCCCTAATTTCTCGAACTACGTGCCCTGATCTAACATTCTTAATACAAGACTCGATACAAGACAAAGTCGACAGACGTATGCACCAACACCCATGATCCTCCCTTTCACTCCATTTCCAAAATTTACCATTTTACCCAGCTTTGAAAAAAAGTTGCTGAGTAAGCTCCTGTCCCCAGTCATGTGCTTGGAGCTTCCTGAGTCGCAGTACCAGACTGCTGCACATGATGGTCCTGAAATGGAAAAATTAGAGGGTTTTTGGTACCCAGGCTTGCTTAGGTATTCTTTCTGATGAGATTTTAATCAGATTATTTTCTCTTGATGGTCTTTCATCAGAATATCTGTAATATGCTGAGCCATAAACAGATTTTTCATTTTTCTTTTGGAGATGGTGTTGAACAAGCTTCAGTATGTCAACACACATACAAGATTTATCAGAATTTTATGATATTCTTTCTTGTGATGGAATGAGTGGATAATTTTGAAAAGATGAGTGAACTGCTTCTGGAGTGTTTAAAGATTCTTGTTTGCATTCACTTCTTTTTGGTTTAAAGTTGGGTTTTTCAAAAGAGTATTCAGAACATGTTGACTTGCAAGATTCAAAATCAGATTCTGATGAAAATTTATCAGAAATCTGATGGGTTGCTTTTACAAAGACAGTGGGTTTATTTTCTCTTGTTTTTACATATCCTAAACCCTCTCCTTTGTTCTTTGGTGTGGACTCAATGAAGTTTATGAATTCTTTGGCCTGTTGAAAACCTTTTACATTAATTTCCTTATCATTAATTTTCTTATAAAGATCTTTTCTTTCATTTTGAACTCAATTTTAGCTCTTTGATCTAAATTTTATTCTATTAGTAATTGGTTTTCAAGAATGATTTTATTCATGGTCCTTTGCAACTCATCAGATTTTTTACTATCTGATTTCTGCTTATCTTGCAGATTTAGAAAACCTGACATGAGCTTGTTTAGCTTGTGTTCAAGATCAAGATTGTCTAAATTTACCTTTTGTCCTGAAGTTTCTGGTATGTCATCAGAAAGTGCCATGAGGCAGAAGTTAGCCATTTCTTCCTCTTCTTCATCAGAAGAGTCATCAGAAAGCCATGTGTTTGTCCCTGCAATTAAACTGACTTGCTGCTGCTTCTTAGCTTCTTCTCATAATAAGCAATATCTTTCAGCTTCTTGGTCTTGCATTCTGATGCATAGTGGCCTCTTTGCTTGCACTTGTAGCACACAACTTCAGCCTTCCCCTTATCCTTAGATCTACCTTCTTCCTTAGATCTTCCATCCATCCTCCCTCTATCACTTCTCTGGTATCTCTGGCCTCCTCCCCTCAACCTCTGCTCAAATGTTTTGGTGAGCAGTGCTATTGCTTCAGCAAAAGCTGAAAAATCTGATGATGTATCAGAAATTTCAAGATTTTGGCTGTTTGATTGTTGTGGATCATTGGTAGGTGGTGTTCTTTGTGAGTTTGAGATAAGAGCTAAAGAACCCCCTCTTTGAATAGTTTCTTCAAATATTTCTTCCTCTCTGGGGATCAAGATGCTGTATAAGTCATGAAGACTAATATTTTCTAGTTCTAAGGTTGAGGACAAATTCATGGTTAGACTTCTCCATTCTCTAGGTAAAGCATCTAGAAATTTTATGTTTCTTTCATCATTTGATTTTGTTATACCAAATTTCTTTAGCTCGTTCAAAAGTTTTGTAAATCTTTGATAAGTATCATTTAATCTTTCATTGGGTAAACTTTTGAACCTCTCATATGAGGAAACATTGTTTGTTCTCTTGTTTCTTCTCATCCTTTCTCCTCCTTCACAAAGATTTTCCAACTGATCCCATATTTCCTTAGCTGATGCACATGCATCAACTTGTGAAAATATGTCATTGGGGATGGCCATTATTAAAAGTGACTTTGCCCTTTCATCCCCAGCCACCTTTTCCTTGTCTTTCGCGCTCCAGTTTATTTCACTTTTGGGAGCTCGGGAGGCAAGGATTGTAGGTGATTGGTCAGTTGCTGGAATAGCTAGTATTTCAGTCATTGGTATATGTGGACCCCTTTCAATGGATTGAAACAGAGCTCAGTCATGACCATTAAGGAAATTGACCATCCTGATTTTCCATTGGGGGTATTCCTCTCTGACCAGAGACGGAGGTTTGGACACAGAACCAATGTTAAAAGCATTATTCCATGATTGAAAGCTGGCTATATTTAGAGAAAAGAAGATGAGCGATTGATCGTTTGAAAATAGTTTATTCAATCTTCTCTGATACCAATTGTTGGACCCAGTTTGGACTTAAAAACTTCTTTTCACGTAATATGGCAAGTGATTTCAGTAGATGTGAAAAAGATGTGCGGAAATGGAAATCAGACTTTCAAGAAACAAGACCTACAGAATTATCAAGTTTATATCACTTTGAAACAAAATAGTTACAAGGTGATTGTAAGATTATTATCTAATACAAATGAATATTGAATTCTGTGGGTGAGAGGGCAATGGAGTTTTGTAGTATGTATGAATGCTAAGCTTAACTCATCGTCTTCTGCTTGGTGAGCCTTCTATTTATAGAAGGCTGGGTACATGAATAAACAATTGTTTATTCATGCAATAAGTCCTGCATAAAGTAGCCATTTGACATATTCATTGAATCCAACAGTCAAGTTGCCTTTGTAATCATGATATCCAATAATGTTAAGTTGCTTCGGTTATTGTGGTAGGATAGAGCTGATTTTTAGACAAGTGGGGTATTCATCAGAATTTCTGATAAACCACTTCATCAGAAATTCTGGTGAACAAATCATCAGAAAATCTGATGATCAGAATCGTCAGAAACTGATGATATTTCATCAGAAATATCATCAGATCCATCAGAAATGACCTTTTCTGATAATCTTCTTCAGCTCTTGATCAACTTGTGATTCTTTGAAGTAGATGTTGTTCATTTCAGTTGTCCTATCCGATCTTCTTCTTCTTGTTGTGATCTTCAAGACTGTTGTCTTCTTCATAGATCAAAGTTGAATCTGATTTTCTTCAATACTTACAAATAAAGTTTCCTAACAATATATATATTATTAGTACTATGGGTTATTTCTCCAGAATTGCATCTCTCGCTCGTCGTATTTCCACATGAGCTTCTCTCCTATCTGTATTATACTCTCTCCTTCTTCTATCAATTCCTCACCATAAGTGCGGAGTTCCTACACATTCTCATCACTCATGGGTGGTCGTGGTGCGGGTACTAGGTCAGGGTACTAAGGTATCGGTTCTCCATAAGGATAAGGGTTGTTTTAATATTTCCTGAACATACTGATCGGCATTCCAATACGGATCTAAAGGATTAAGGTTGGTGTATTGTGCTATGGGGTTTGGTATTGGTTCTTCCTGTGGATAAAGTTCCCTATAATCCCTATGGTCATCTTCCCATGGATCATATGCTAGAGGATTAGGTGCTGGGATTCTAGGTATCTCGTCAGGGTCAAAGGCTGGTATGGGAAATTGGTTTCCTGGGTTAGGTTCTATCTCCATTGGTTGGGTTGGAAATAGTGGCAATGGTTGTGGTGCGATTATCTGGTCAAGGTTTGGATCTGCTGCAGTGGTAGCTAATATATGGAAGTTTGCCAAACGTCTATTAACTAAGTCTTGTGTCTGGGCATTGACTTCCCTATTGGCTGCTGCTAACGCTCTTTGTTGCTGCAACTTTCTCATTCGCTTTCTCCTCTCGTGTGCTCCCCTACTAAACCATCCTCTCTTTTTCGAAGGGAATGGTTCATCGGATTGCGCCTTAAATATGAAAATCTGCTCTTCTGTATCAGCAGAATACCCCAAAAGAGTAGGTTGTGACGAGGTTCCTTCACTTTTGGGAGAACTATCTAGATGGCGGTAGGCATCAGACGTACCTTGCTCACTCATACTGTAAACTAACAAATTGTCAAATAACACAAAACAATAATATACATATATCCTTCTGTGACTCAAATCAGTGGCTGTAGCTCTGATACCACCTTCTCTCGCAACCCCCGACCCATGCCAAGGGAGGCGGACGGTCGCGGCACGCAGAGCGTGTGGTATCGATGTTTATTAATTTGGCAGCGGAAATTTACATCAGAACCGTAGTTAGGAAATAGTTTATCAGAGTAACACCATAATTTTTTTAAATTATAAACACATGGGAAAAACCCAAGTTTCCATTTATAATATGTTTATAGGGGTAAACCCTATTTATTGAAATAAAACTTCTTTCTTATTTAGGTAACTTTTATAGCCACTTTTCCAAGCCTTCAGTGCTCTCCAGCTGGCTTCTATTTGGCTTTCACATTTTGTTACCTGAAACGCGTTTTAAAAAGTTTTATCAGCAAGAAATACTGGCGAGTGCATCCCAGTTTAATCAAAAGAAGATTTATATCTTTACAGTATTGAGGTCGATTACAATGTTTCTCTCTACCAAGAAATACTGGCGAGTGCAGTCCGTTATTTAAAAAAGGCCTAGGGAGATAAGTTTAAGTGGACAAATATACTTGCAATCGCTCAGATCATCGAAAGTAAATTAGTGTTGATAAGTGTAGTCTGGCTTGAAACACTGTGATTTGATCCCATTGCAAATTGTAATTGTATATTAGTTTCTTTGTTTATTTGTGTTTCAGTTTATATTGTTAGATTTTAAAAATCCAAAATCCAAAAAATAGAGTGCTTTTTTGTTTTATTAAAAATTTTAAATGTTCTTGAAGATTTGATAAATTGAAAGAAATTTGAATTGTGAAATCCGAGTACAAATACTTGGATGTACCGAGTGTTCATGTGGTATTTCCCTCTGTTGCTTAGAAATGTTTGCTTATGAGTTTCAGAGCATGTGCAGAATTTGATTCGAATCAAGAAATATGGGTTATTGAAGACTGAGATGATGTTGGCTGCTAACAAAGCATGAAGCATCACAACAACAAGATGTGCCTGAGTCAAAAGAACCAGATACGAGTCATCATCTGACAGTGATAGTACATTTGAAGAGGTACATGTGAACCTGCTTGAAAGACAAGACATTGACAAAGAAAAGAGTTGCTTAGAATCCTCCTCTTGCATTCTTTTCAACAAGATTTTCAAGCAAAGCTGATCGTAAGAAGAACTAAAAGCCCAAGTTTGAAGATTAAAAAGATGAAGTATCTTCCCACAGAGACATGAGATAGATGGCAGTTTGATAAAGACAGTATAAACCTAGGGGGATATTGTAAGGCCCTATAATTAAGTAGGTTTGCGCTTATCTTTATCAAACACAATTAAAGACTATTGGGTTTAGTTTCTAGTGGGTTTGATTGTATTTGAATAAGCCATGTGGGCTAATTAGTTGTATTGGGCTTGGGTTAGGCCATGTGGGCCGAATTCTAGAAGGACCCTATATAATGACATGTTTAGTTCATTATTAGGGTTAGACATATTTAGAGAGGTTCTTCATTTTTTTTCATTCCTTGTGGGTGTACCAGACGGTTCTCTAAAAATCATGTGCACCTTGGTTTTTATTCAATCGATTTCGTTCTTGTTCTTATCACTTTCATTAGTATTCAGCGCTTTTGATTGTAATTTTGATATCCGATTGGTAGTTTTGGGACTTACACCCTGGGAGGTATATAGATATAATTAAGGATATGTATAGTAGGACTGAAACGAGTGTACGTGCTCCTTTAGGAGATACCGACTTCTTCTCAGTGGAGGTGGGTCTCCACCAAGGGTTGGCGTTAAGCCCGTTTCTTTTTGCGGTTGTCCTAGATGAGTTGTCAAAGTCCATCCAGGAGCCAGTTCCATTGTGCATGCTTTTTGCAGATGACATAGTGTTAATTGAAGAGGCTAAACAAAGCCTAAATGTAAGGTTGGAGGAGTGGCGCACAACCTTAGAGGGGAGAGGCTTAAGATTAGTCACTCAAAGAGGAGTATCTCTATTGTAACTTCAAAGGTGCTGGTGACTGCGAGGACACTCAGATCACTATTGAAGACCAAGCAGTCCCACAGGTAACTAAGTTTTAGCACTTAGGATCATTTGTTCAAAGGGATGAAGATATAGATAATGACGTAGCCCACCGCATCCAGGCTGCGGGTGTAAGCGGAGAGCAGCCTCTGGGGTGTTGTGTGACAAGCGATTCCCAACTAAATTAAAGGGGAAATTTTATAGGGTTGCAGTTAGACATGCTATATTGTATGGAACTGAGTGTTGGGCCATAAAAAAGGCACAAACGCGCAATATGGAGGTTGCAGAGATGAGGATGATGAGGTGGATGTGTGGATACACAAGACTAGATCGGATAAGAAATGAGGTTTTCAGGGAAAGGGTAGGAGTAGCTAGTATATCAGAGAAGATTAAAGAAGGGAGATTGAGATGGTTTGGGCATGTGAAGAGAAGGCAGGCTACAACGCCAGTTGGAGCAGTGGAAAACTTCATTGTGGAGGGGAGACGAAGTAGAGGCAGGCCTAAATTAACTTGGGAGGAACGGATTAGACATGATTTGATAGAGTTGCATCTCTCTGAGGACATGATCTAGGATAGGGATTCGTGGAGACATAGGATAAAGGTGAAAGACTATTAAGGGATGATGTATAGGTAGCCTAGTTTTGGTTAAGGGGGGTTTAGCATATGATTGTCTTTAGGTAACATGTGCATTGGTTGTTTTATGATGCTATAAATGTTTATGTAGTATATGCTCACTCCTGTTGATATTTGATAGTTTTATTTCACTATGGTACCCGTCTTTTCTGCTTGTATCATGTCTGTTTGTTCGTATGCTTTTGTTTTTTGAGCCGATGGTCTTTCTGAAAGCAGCATCTCTACCCCCAATGGATAGAGGTTAGGTTTGCCTACATCTCACCCTCCCTGACCCTACCACTAGCTCTGCTATTGGTGGGATATACTAGGTATGGTTGTTGTTTGTTATTGTTCGGTTTTATACAAAGGATAACTCTGAACAAATATGAGGATACTCTGGAAAAAATAGGTTACTTGAATTTATTAAAATCCCAAATTTTTACAAGCTTGAACATTTTATAACCCCAAACCTGTATAATTAATAAGCTCAAATTATAACGTTAGTCCATATTAAGAATAGTTTAATCGAAAGGAGGCCCAACTTAGCCTAAACCCCAAAGTCCAAAGAATAAAATACCCAAGTATAGATTAAGGCGGTAATTAGATTTTGGAAATAGATGGTTACTGGACTGCTGGTACAGTTGCACGCTGTCGATATTGCCCCTGCTACAGACTGCAAGTCTGATAGCCGTTGACCTGTGTTTGACCTTGGTAATTTGTGAGTGTTTATTTTCCTTTGATTTCTTGTGTTGTTGTTATTGATTATGTAGAATTGTACTTTGTAGGTTTGTTAGGGTTTAAGTGTTATAGATAAGTTAAATTATACAAAAACTTATACTTTTGTAGTTTTCTTGTTTATACGAAGATAACAAATTTATTAGGTATTTGTTTTACTTTATTTATTATCGTCTTCATTTTATTATTTTATGATTGCACGATAATTTTTTTTGGATACCCATGAATTAATGGGCTAGCTCCGCCAATGCTGACCCGTATCCATGAGCCGAACCTGATCCGTCAAGATTAACCCTACCAATTGAAGTAACCCTATAATTAGTCTTTTAGCGTATGGTTGTGTGCATGGGCTGCTTAAGTGTTTTGAGGGTTTGTTGCAGATTTATTCATTCAGTTTAACATTAGAAATGATTAATACTTAGTTCCACCAGTTTTACCTTTTCGAAACACCATTTTACCATAGAAGATCATGGATCCGACAAGCATGCAGAGATCACCCATCGTATATGTATGTACAAAGTTGAGTGGTCCCTTTTGTTGTTTATTGTCGGTGGATCATTGGATTGCTTTGAGGGTTTCGCATGATGCCACTGCTCGTGCAAAGATCATATCTTTGTCAAAAGATTTTATATGTACCCTTATTTTGCCACCTTCATGTTAAGGTTTTTGTTGTGTATATCAGTATACAGTCGCTACCTGCCCTCACTTATTGATAACTAGACCGGAGGGTATGGAGAGTCTCATCCTCAAGGGAATGGGCCGTCACGTCACCGCTACGTAAGCAGGGCTTGAAGGGGATGGACCTAGGGGGTGGGGGGATGAGCCCCTTTATGTATATATATGTATGTATGTGTAGCCATAGGTATATGTGAGAGAAGGGAGGCACGGCGAGATCGTCGTGTGAGAGCCGGTTGGGACGAGCCAGGCTGAGGGGGGCGGTGTGGGGGACCGGCGCCGGGCCTAAGCCGGCCCCGTACCCTTTCTAAGGAACTTGTAAGATGGGAATGTAAAGAACTTTTTTTTTTTAATTTCTACGTTATTGGGTAACATTTAATTTAAGAACTGAGTGTATACATACCATAATTGAGATATAAATTAGTGTATTTTAAGGTTCAGTTTATAAGCCATTAAAGTTAATACAAATTAAATGAAGTTACGTAAAATTTAATTATATCATTTCTTATTCAGAATTAATAATTGGTAAATGATACTAACTCGAGTTACTTTAAGTTTTGTCTCCGCCGCAACACGTGACGGGTCAAAATACTGGTTTGTAAAAATCCACATTTATGTCACTTTTTTACTAGTTGTGTTAGTTAAACAAATTATATTAGTAATATGCAACAAAAAGTAATAAAGCGTAAAATAAACAAACATTCTTTTTATAGTTAAATGCCATTTTAGTCCCTGTGGTTTGAGCCATTTTGACAGTTTAGTCTAAAGTTTTCATTTTTAACCTATGGGTCTAAAAAGGTTTCACACTTGTCATTTTAGTCCACTGGGTTAACTTCATCCATTTTTTCTGTTAACAAGAAGGCCAATTCGGTCATTTTATATGGCTGAATTGTTCTTTTAGTTAACATAATTACATACAAAATGACCAAATTGGCCTTCTCGTTAACGGAAAAAATGAATGAAGTTAACCAAGTGGACTAAAATGGCAACTGTGAAACCTTTTTGGACTCATAGGTTAAAAATGAAACATTTGTACTAAACTAGCAAAATGGCACAAACCACAAATTCTAAAATGGCATTTAACTCTTCTTTTTTATGGTGTATATTGTATAAATATGGTATGTCAACGTATACGAACAATTTTACCATGAAAATGATCAAAACCTGATGTTGAAGTTCTATTAAAAAAATTGGTTCAACGCTAAATTATAGATTGAAAAAAAAAAAGCTATGATCATAAAATATGCTTTAAATTCTCTAAGTGGCAGCGTAACTTATTACTTAAGAACCGATTAAGCAGATATAGTGGTGAAGCTTGAAAATTTTCACTGAGAGGTTGAAAGTCACCGAACATAAAAATTATATATAAGTGATTTTTTTTTTGTAAAACCGGGGGTCGAAAACGTATATACCTAAAAAACTCTACACAAAAGGTACATACATAACACTACTGAGCGAAAAGTTCGGGGGATCGGGCGCCCCTCCCGGCCCCTTGAAAGCTACGCCCCTGAGCACATACAAACCGTCATGGATGTACAACAAGGTCTTCAATGCCGAGTATTCCCTGAGTAGTGGCTGCAAGATAGGCTGCTGGGGCGACTTTCTTCAACTCTATCTAATTACTCGGAATCGATTAAACGTCGTCAACCTTGGCCAAAGTTGGATCTAGTAGGTCAACTCGGGACGGGTTTGACTTAAAAAAATAAAATATAATTTCAATGTCTATCACATTAAAGAATAAATATCATTTTCACGTATTTTATTATAAATATTAGCAAATTTATGTTATTTGACATATAATTAATTTCCGAAAGCTAATTTTTTATATACTTTAGCATGTCCGAGTACTCCCCGAGTATTCTCCGCCTAGACCGAGTACTCTCAACTCCCCGGTCAACCGACTAGAAAGAGCCTAACGACTTTTGCAACCATGCAAACCGTTGATATTTCTTTGTGCTTTTATACGGTTCAACTAATAATTTTGAAAGATTTCTAAGGGGTTGTTTTTTTCGGCCCTTAATGATTTTTAATGATTCAGATTTCTTACTGGTTTAACACCTAATAGTTTAGATTGTTTGTTTCGCGAGCAAATTGTCTGAATGGTTCAGACATTTGCCTCTGAGTTTGAATGGTTAAGACATTTTATCTGAATTTGTCAGACATTTGTCTCTGAATGGTTAAACATTACACTAGTTTATAATGGTTCAGAACTTTTACTGGTCTAACATTTAATGGTTCAGACCTCTTACTGGTTTAACACTTATCTATTTAGAATGTGTGAAACAACCCTCCAATCAGATAAACACGTCAACATATTATAAATCGTTGTCAACTTTTATTTCTTGTTTCCTATCGATCTGGAAATTGATCATTAGTATCATTCTTATATAGTTTTCTACTGGCTAAAACTATACAAAAGCCATTATATATGTGAAAGTATATTTTTCCCATTTTCTACAACATTACACCAGTGCTACACAACCAAAAAAAATATAGTAAAAAAACCGACCTCAACATTTTGCTCACAACTTAATAATCGTGTTAAAAGTTTTGTTAAAAAAATCGGTTCACAGCAATATGAAATCTTGAAGTAAACAGAATATTCATCATGGTTTCACGGCAGACACACAACTATAAAAACATACACATTGCAACGATTAATATCCTTAAACAATGCAAAATATATATGTCTTACAAAACCCAAATGTTTTGTTTAACACAAGTTTGTCAAGAGCTACATCATCCACCATAGAATAGCCCCCAACTTATTATAAACAGGCCATGCAGACACACCCATTCCAGCCAAGACATTTACCGGTCCCCATCCTCAGGTGGCGGTGACCGGTTAAGGTCTGGAACCTTAACGCGTTTCGGTTCTTGCTCCTCCACAGTAGCGGTCGCACCGAATGTTTTCGCCCTCTCTTCAGCCGTGTGCCAACGAATGTGCCCGTTTAAGGCCTTCTCATGGCACAAATTCTTGTTGCAAATCGGGCAAATGCTCATTTTCTCTTTCTCTTTCGACTTCGGTGTTAGTGGGCGTTTTGTTACGGACTGCGGTGGTGGGGGCGGTGGTGGTTGTGGTGCGGAGGATGACGGTGATGGTGGGATCCGTTTTGTTTCGCTAGCACCGTCATTCTCACTTCTGTTAACCATGTGAATGTGTGCGGCAACAATATTGTAGTTGTAAAGATGTATTTATAGGTTTGTCGTGGTTGTGTTTGGTTGACGGTTATTTAACTCACAGGGTGGTTATCTTAGAAACGACACGACCGTATTCAATCGTTGATGTTTTTTAACCGGTGTTGGAAAAAAAGGCGCCAAATAAGTAATGATTATTGTACTTGAATATAATATAATAGAGATTGTACTTGAATATAATATAGAGTAAACTTCCGTTTTCCTCCCTATGGTTTGGTCACTTTCACGGTTTTGCTTCAAACCTTTAAAAATAGCCATTTTGCTCCTTGATGTTTTGGTTTTTTTGGCAGTTTGCTCCCCGCCTCTAACTCCATCCAAATTGTTTGTGTTTCCATTTTGCTCTCAGCAGGGAGCAAACTGGCAACAAAACCAAAACATCAGGGAGTAAAATGACTATTTTTTAAGGTTTTGGGCAAAACCGTTAAAGTGACCAAACCACAGGGAGCAAAACGGAAGTTTACTCTATAATATAATATAGACTAGGAGTTGGTTACAAAGTCCATTTTTCCTACAAAGTATAAAAAGTCATAAAACACTATAATGTCAAACATAAAACACACTCAGAACCCACAAATAACATAGTGAAGATTACTAAAACACCATATTTGTAGGTTTTGTGTTATTTTTGAATGATAAGGCTTTGATTATCGAATTACTAAAATTAGTGTGTTTTATGTTGATTATCATGTTTTGTTTAATATATATGGTTTTACGATGGTATGTTCGAAGTTTTTATAGACTATTAGGGTTTGTATATTGTGTTTTAGTGATCTTCACTATGTTATTTGTGTGATTTGAGTGTGTTTTATAACTCTGTACATTTTGTAGGAAAAATAGACTTTGTAGCCGAACCCTACCCATATAATATAATATAGCATATCTCATACGTTTTCTCAATTCTATTTTATTAGTTAATTACTATTTTCTTCATGTGATTTGTCAAAAATCATTATTTAAGTCCATTAGTTTAAAAATTGCGATTTCAGTCCTTATGGTTTCACTTTGTAACCATTTCAGTCCCTGTGGTTTTACTTTCGTAACCATTTCAATCCATTTATTCTGTTAGTACAGGGACTAAGCTCGGGCGCAACTTACTCCACATACACTGACTTACTACTTTCTCTCTCTAACTCTCCTCTCTCTCACACTGACTTACTCCACTACTTTCTTTCTCTAGCTCTGTCATAGCCAGCTCGGACCAATTGGTATTTGAGTCTTCAGTGGCGCCATCATAGTAGGAAGCACCACATCCGCATTAACTGTCTCCACCGTCCCTGCGGACACCACTATTTCTCATGATTCAGTAGTCGACCCTTTGACCATGAGTTCCATAATTTCCACCTCAGTCATTGCTCCACCCTCTACGGTTTTACCAAAGTTTGATAATGCGTTTTTGCTACGAAACGCGGATCTCCTGAGACAGCTAAAGCAGTAGCAGCAACGTGATGAGATGTTACAGAATATCCGAGCAAACTTATTTGGAAATGTTTACCCATGATCAAATCCTACATCTTCGGGAATTTTCTCCTCTGGATCAATGGTAAGTCCAATAATCTCCACTCCCATTCCAACATGTGTCTCACAAGGATTTATTCCTATAAACGCTCCAATTAATAGCGGTCTGTATGACCTATTTCGCCAGGGATCTCTGGGTTTAAACCCTCAAGCTCAGGAGTTACTTATACCGTATCAACCAACTTCAATGACTTCTCAGTCGAAGTTCACATTAAGGATCGCAAATGCTCCGCTCCCATCCAAGCTTAAAATGCAGCCTACGTTAAAATACTATGATGGAACGTCCGAACCGGACGACCATATGTTTGCATTTGCTGGAGCTGCAAAAGTTGAATAGTGGCCCATGCCAGCATGGTGCCACATGTTTGCCCAAACACTCATCGGTTCGGCGCGAGTATGGTTTGACGGATTGCCAGAAGGATCGATCAACCATTTTGAAGATTTTCGACGAATGTTCCTACAAAACTTTTGCCAGCAACGACATTGCTCAAAGGATATCACTGAAGTTCACCATATAAAGTGTCGTGATAGTGATTCGGTGGAAAATTTCCTTGATCGATTCAATAGGGAGAGCATGCAGATCAGTGGAGTGGTCGATCAGCTACGCGTCTCCAGGTTTTGTCATGGAGTACGCAACAACCAACTTGTAGAAAAGCTCCACGAAGATCTACCGAAAACAATGGAAGTACTTATGGAACGAGCCCAAGCCTTTGTCCGAGGAAAGAGTGCCTGCGGGCAACCGAACGAGACAACAGCCAAAAATGCAAAAGCTCGAACCTCGTCATGGAGACGGAACGCATCGCTGCCCAAAGACGGAAACAGTAGCGGGAATCAAAACCGGGGTCCGTACCAAAAGCCCGATCGGAGCAGTTTTCAAACAGGTCATGTACGGTTTAACACCTTCTCCGACCTATCGAAGTCACCGAGTGAGATCCTCAGTACCGAAGCAACTCGATTCCCTGTTCCCCCCGAAGCAACGCCCTACGTCCGACAAACTTTCCAAGAAATATTGTGAGTACCATAGAGACAAAGGGCATACGACCGACGAATGTTGGGCATTAAAATAGGAAATCGAGAAGGTCGTACGTTTTGGCAAGCCTTCTCACTTTGTGAAAGAAGTCAAAGACGGTAAAAAACCAACAGTTGTAGCTGATAATCCAAACACCGAAGTGGGCATCAATATGATTCGAGCTGCTCAACTTAAGGGGATCAAGCAATCGAATCAACATATGGCAGTTTGGATGCATCAACCAACATACTTCCCGTCGGTCGATCCTGATGACGCTCGAGACGGTCCAGTTGTTATCTCCGCCATAATCGTTGGACACCTCGTTCGACGAATATACGTCGATGGAGGAAGTGTTTTCGAGATAATGTACCTACAATGTTTCCAACAATTAGCTCCACAAACGAAGAAAAAGCTCATCGAAGTGTCCACTCCGTTGATAAGTTTTTCAGGGGAAGTAGTCCGACCAATCGGACAAATCACTCTTCTAACCACGTTCAAGGAAGACAGTAAAAACCGGACCGTTCAACTCACGTTCCTGGTTGTGGGCTCCAGTTCTGCACATAACGTGATACTTGGTCGACCAGGAATGCGCGCTCTCGGCGCTATCAGTTCTACGATACACGGAGCCAAAAAGTTTCCTACCGAATATGGGGTCGCCACCATTCTTTTTTAGTCCAACTCATTCGTAGCAGAAGTCAGGCACGCAGCAGCAACAAGTGCACAAAAGTCAAAAGTTCCTACGGAACTTTGGGCGATTAATCCGGAATTCCTAGAGCAGCAAATAACGATCGGAGCCCAACTTCTGAAACGAATGAAAAAGCTCCTATGGGACCTGCTCACCAGCTCGATTGATGTATTTGCCTGGCAGAACTCTAACATGCAGGGGGTTCCCAGATCTATGGCACAACATTGGTTAAAAGTAAAAGAGTCAATTTAACCGATAGCTCAAAGAAGAAGGCACATGGCTCCAGATCGTGCCAAATCCATTGCGAAAGACGTGAAGAACGAACAAAAAACATAGAAGTGGTAAAAAATAAACAATCCAAAAATAACAGAGAAAAGAACGAAGGAGACACTTACCATCTCTAAACGGAAATGATCGGCCAACAGTTGGTCATAGGCAATTTGCATCTTCTTTTGCTCCGACTTATTTCTCTCTTCAACCTCCACTAACTTCTTCTCCATTTCTTCCACTTTCAAAGTCGAAGCCCTCAAATCTTGAATCGCTTTATCTCTGGCCTCAAAGGTGGCTGCAGCCTAAGCTTGAGATGCTTTATTAATCTCCTTGGTTTCCAAAACCTTCTCTTCAAACGTTCTACAGTAGATCAGAGCGTAGCGGTCTCTTGCTTAACCTTCGATCTCAAATTTTCTTGGTTCTTTAAAGAAGCAAACTCCCTTTCATACCTACGGCAGTTTGACTCGGCCTCGACCCACCGCTTTTATGTTTCCACCAAGGAGTTATATTGAGGCTGATTCAACATCAGAGCATTCCTAAGCTCCGGCCCACTCATCCTTCGGTAGTAAAAAATGTTCGGCATACCTACCAATGTGAAATAAGGACATCTTTGCAGATGGAGCATCAAGGATCCTGTCTTTATTCACCAAAGACCAATCCGGTACATACTTCTCCAATGCCTCTGCTGAGTCCACGTCCATCGCATCACCAGAACCTAGCTCCCGACAAACAAAGACAGCCTCAATCTCGTACCACAGAGGAGATGAAGAGGCGATGTCCCCTCCATTAATCTGATGCGGACTGGGCTTGGAAATATTGGAATCAACTCTGGTAGGAGGCTTACCCGATGTAGACGGTCCGGTCTTCTTGGTAGATGGAGGATCAAGCATGTTGGTATCCACAACAAATTGAGTAGCCGGACCACCGAGTGATAATGGGCTTGAAGGAAGAGTATATGGGCGATCCCTCGGAGTCTTACCACCATGTAGATGAGCAGATAGGATCTCCACTAAACCACCGGATGCAGAAAATTCAGTAGCACGATCCAGAACATCATTCAACATAGCAACCCTATTAATCAACTTAGGTTTCTTCGGCTCCTTAGGGTTTGAATCAGATTTCGACGATGGATTACGACGTCTTTCAAATATATATGTGGTTACATGTCAGCTTCACTACCCTCACCAACCGGGTCTTCATCCTCAATAGACAAATGAACAGAACCATACCAAACGACCTTCGAACCTTCTTCATGGGAACCCTGAACTCCACCTGAATCGGTCCCCTTGCCTTTGTCACTAGCCCCCACCGGAATAGATCGTATAGGGGAAACACTGATTGTCTGCTTCGGTGGTGCTGAACCCGAACCACCCTGACCTCCAGCAGCAATATGATCCCAAATTTTATATAAATTTTTGTTAACCTGTGCCAAGTACTGTTGACGACCCTCCTGGGTCTTCGTCGCCCGAATATCAAGCTCGCTAGAATCAAAAGACTTCAATCGCAAGGCGTCTTTCAAACCTATAACTTCACGAACGAGCAAGTTATTATTATTAATAAAAGGGCAGGAAAGGTACGAGGTACAACAAAAAGAAAAGCAACGTCCTGATAAGGAACGTAACTAACCCTCTCCGCCCCAACGAAGTGTTGGATAATACTCAGGTTCGGACCAAAAGGTGCTTATCTTCCCCATGACAAGGATGTGTTCCGGAAGTTTTTGAATACGACCGGCCTCCTTGATTGATGAAGCATATAAAATTTGATTAAATTGAAAGTTTTCGGGAAGAGGTCCGAGAAGGTTCGATCTCCTCGGCCTCTAAGCCATCTCGGACAGAACGCAGCAGTCATCCACCAGAAAGAAACATTCCTTCCAATCTTTCAAGCTTGATGTAATCCATGAAAAACAAGTAGCGTTTTTGTTCTGAACTTCGAAAGTATACCAGTCTCCGGTCCGGTTCAACCTGTAAAAAGCCCGGAACACATCCATATCCGGGTCGGACCCCAAGCCGCGGCAAGAAAGCTCAAAATAACACACTATGGCTAGGCCAAAAGGGTTCATTTGAGAAAGATGAACTTCGTGAAACATAAGAACGTCAATCAAAAATCTGGTTAGAGGAATCCTGTAGTTACAATAATCGAACATCCTGGTATAAATCCTATCTTCCCCGGAACAAAGGGGTAGATGGCCTTATCCTTTTCAGGAAGAATCGGATTAAGAGAGGATGGGATCGAATATTGCTCGATAAACCACTCCAGACTAGACCGATTCAAAACATTAAAACACCCGGACATGTTGCTTTTGTTAGCCATACTGAAGGTCAAAACAAACCTGTTAAAATGGTGATTCAAAGAAGATTAGGTGAAGGTGAAAACAGAAGAGGGAATCCAAGAAGAAGAAGAGTAAAAAGTAAAATGAAAATTTTACTTTTCTCTCTTATTTTATAGGAAAAGTAACCGCCTCAATCCATCCAATGAGGACCCAACACGTTGCTTTGCTGACGCATATCAAACGTCACATCAAGAGGATAAATTAGAATAACCGGCGGTTACCCAGCTAAGTGACCGTCAAAAGAGGAATTCAAAAATCAAAAAAGACCACCCAGATACAAACTGAACCATGCCACGAGACTAGTTCGTAAACTTATTGAATACACGCCACGAACTAGGGGGACTTGATGAGGTTACGTGCTAGACACCGAACCGAACACCATCTACCTCGGACCGATTATCTCCGCGCCAGGGGCAGAACGATAGTCACCGAAGGCAAGACGCCACTGGATCGAATCGAACGACCTAAACAAGCACGATCGACATAGAGGATCATCCCCAACTAACCTTGGGCCCATAACTCTAACTACCTGATAGTGACAGATTCGGCTATAAATACCTCGCCATGTCAGTATACCAAAAGGGTGATCACTACTTTCTCTCTCTAACTCTCCTCTCTCTCTCTCTCTCACTGACTTACTCCACATACTCCGATACTTATTCTCACGCCCGAGCTTGGTCACAGAGAGGCCCCCCTTCCTATGACGAGGCTAACAGTGTGTTTTTCTTCCTTGTTGTGATCTTTCAGGTTGCAGCTAAGACTTTCTCAGACTCTGTCATAGCCAGCTCGGACCAACTGGTATTTGAGTTTTCACTCCCATAAATAGAATCGATTAGGTTGGATGGCCGGGGTGAAGCCCCTTAGACAATGTGTAGTGGGGCTTGAAACAAATGCCCCACCCATGGGCATGAAGCGACACGTGACCACCTAGTCAACAAAGGGGCATTGGTTAAAAAAGGGTGTAGTGGTATAATGTCCCATAATGCCCCAACAATGATTACCCAATTATTATCTTTTTTAGAAAAATAAAAGAGTAAAATGCACAGATAGTCCCTGTGGTTTGGTAAAATAACACCTATAGTCCCCAACTTTTGGAAATTACACCGGTGCTCTCTGTGGTTTGACAGTTTGTTATTTGGATAGTCCCTGAAGTGGATGGAGGTTAGTTTTCTCAGTTAAGTGGATGTGAAATGACAAAACTACTCTTACTATTAAATATAATAACTTAAACATTAAAAGAAATATAATTAATATTTAAATATTTATGTGGGTCCCACCACCCACCCTACCCACTTCATCTTCCCCACCACCACCATCTCCACATTTCACCACCACCACCTTTCAATATGGGGTTAACGATTGCGATGTAAAACTAAACAAAAACCTTGAATGAATTGTTACCAATAACGAATTGTGGACCCGAATTGAGCGTTGGCAGGAACTTGCGATGTACGGCGAGTACACATATGACCGATTGAAGAAATTGGGAGCGAGTGAGTGTTCGAAAAAGTTTCAGAAGGGTTCCTATGATCAGAATTTATACTACTGTGTTGGATTAAACGGTTAATCATGATCTTAAAGTTTCTGTTTTACAGGTATTTTAAATTCAAGGTATTGATCCATTATTCAATGATTTACAGGTTCGGTTACGATCGATATTTGTTTGTTTGTAGTTATAAGCAATTAATAGGATTAATTGGGTCAAGTTGTAACGGACAAAAGTCGTCGGAGAAAGCTGACAATCAGAATTCGAAGATTGATGAGGATGGTTAACTGGTTACAAGTTTAAAATCATAACAAAATCGAACACGGACATCGGTGGCTCTCATTTAAATAAATAATAAAAAGATATATATTTATTTTAATGTTTAAGTTATTATACTTAATAGTAAGGGTAGTTTTGTCATTTCACATCCACTTAACTGGGAAAACTAACCTCCATCCACTCCAGGGACTATCCTATTAACAAACTGTCAATCCACAGGGAGCATGTAACGCTTTGCATTTTTTGTAACTTTCCTATTTTAGCAAGTCTTGTTGTACTTTCTATTTTGGACACTTGTACTCTTGTTGTATTCTATTTTTTACTGTCACACCGCAACCGATGGCGGAAACACCGGGGCGTGGCACTGAGCGAAACAGATTGTTCAAGAGAATCCATAACAACTACTAAATGACAACATATTTAACGTTAATATCCCATACTACTAACATATAAAGCAATAATAGTCATTACAGATAGCGAGTCTCAGAAACAAATTCTATTCCGATAACTTAGATTTTTATTTAGCGGGTTTCTAGACTTCCTAGCTTGTTTCGTCACAGCATTGCATCTTATCAACCTGTCACATACGTTAAAATAAAGTTAATACATAAAATGTAAAGGTGAGTACACAAGTATGAGTAGCATATAGTAGTAAAAGCGTTTCCGCATAACCAGCATGTAACACGTAACAGGCGAAGCATGTAACTATCAAACAATGTCTACATCTTAACCACAAGACTGCGTTTTGGAGTATGTGCGACACACGTTCAGTGAACATGTGAAGTAATGAGTTGTGATCCCTAGCAACCCTCGTCCACGACAGGTGCTGAGTCCAAACTATAGTACTATCGTTGCTAGAGGTGGTATAGCGTAACACTATATAAGCATAGTATAAACATTCATGGATCACGTATAGCATGCAGGAGCGGTTAGCGTCATAAAGTGTTAGCGTTGTGTATTGTGTTTTGACATAGAACGTATGTAAGACCCAAAAGTGTGTTTAAAAGAAAATGAGTTAGAGTATACTCACAGTGCGTGTTTATCAAGTAAACACAGACTTGATTGGATTGAAGGGAACGCGTTGGAGTTAGCCTGAGCATAGAATAGTAGCGTAAGCGTTGAACAGTACGTAACAAAGTGTCGGATGGTGATCCGAACGAATGGGGATAACCCATCCGAGTGGGAGTGTGGGTGTTTGTAAAATTGTTAAAATTCAAAGTTTTATCAAATCGTTTTGAACAAGGATTTGTATAAGGAACAGGTCACTTGGTCAGATGGTCATTCGATCGGATGGTCATTCGATCGGATGGCCAATCGAGTGGGCGATCTGATATTTGAAAATTTGTAGAATTTTCTAAGTAAAAGTTTTGAGTTTAACAGAGACGGCGTGACGACGTCTCAAACAATGGAAACACACCAGGTCCAACTCATTCGGTCGAATGGTCTCAGCCCATTCGATCCGACTCACTGTGCTTGATGGAATTTCATGTTCAACCCGTTAATCGGTCATCTCTCCAGTGGAATTCCATTTTCAAGCCGGCAATCAACTAGGAAATGAGTAGAGAGTCTGAATGAGTCCAGATTCCATCGGTTTTGTGTAGAGAAGTGAAGAAAAGTTTGAATACAGATGAAGAAGTGTGGAATCTTGCAAAATTTAGTTGAAAAGTTGTGGAATCTCTTAGATCTAAACCAATCTTGATGAGTTTGTGCTCCACAACAGGTTGCATAAGCAAAGTGAGTGAAGAACACCTTCAAGAGGTCCAAACCAGCGATTTTAGAGAAAAGTTGAAGTGTTTGTTGTGATTTTGATGGAGAAGATGATGTAGAAATGTTTGGTGATGAAGGTTGTACAAGATTTGAGGAGAAGTACTTACGAAATGGCCTTGAATCGCGAGTAAGAGTGACTGAGAGCGACTTGAGTGTGTGTGGTCGGATGGAGATGTCGAATGAGTGAAAGGAGGGTGTACGACGGTATTTATAGAGTGATGGTCATCCGAACGGAAGTCCATTCGATCGGTTGTCCATTCGATCAGCCGAGTTGCGTTTCATTGGTTTCCCAACTTTGTTTCGTTTGTTAAGCGTTGCGTTGCGTTTAATCGAGTTGCGAATAAGCATTGAGCGTAATAGCGTTGCGTTGATAACCACATAACAATTAAACAAACAATCACACCAATAACCACACATAACATATAACATAAGTCCGCGTTTCGAGTCTGCGTTGAGTTTGCGTTGCGGTAGCGTTGTGATAGCGTTTAGTCTGAACATGCGATGTAATCATGCAATAAAATGCGTTAAAATAGTATGTGTTGTGAGTAGCGTTTAAATACGATAAAGGCGTTTTAAGTAAGCGTTGTAATAATGCGTTTAAAATGTGTTGTGGAATACAGTTTAAACCCATTAGCGATAATCGAGATCTCGGGAGTACAAGCGGTTACGAGAAAAGAAAACGATAAGTAATGACCTGAAGAGTCGGGTTGTTACATCGATCCTATTTGTAATCCGAGATGATTGATCGTAATGAAAAGGAAACTATTTTTATCATACTCATGTTATTCATGTTAGACTTATGTGCGAAATTGTATTCAAAATGCATATTTGGAACGATATATTATTCTTGATTCTTGATCCTTTATTACACAACGATGCTTGATACTCGTTAAACTGATTAAAACGCATAACATAATCGAGATTAGAAAATAATATTTTGAAAACCAGCCCCTTCGTACGAAGGGATTGGGTTTGTACGAACCCAGTCGCTTTGTACGAAGGGGGCAGAAGCTAAAATCTTGGAAACCTTAATTGTACCCTCTAATCTATAAATAGAGGCCTTGTGTCCTCATTCTAACTCGCCAATCTTCTTGTAAATGCTCTCAAAACACTCTGTGCGTCCAGAAGCTTGTAAGAATTCCCTCTTTTTCATTTCAAGTTCATTTCTTTTCATTTCTTTATTTATAATCACAAACTCTTAAACTTTTTCTCAAAAATATTTGATCCTAACTATCTCAAAGATGGTTTCCACTCGTTTCGCCTAGGCAAACTGTTGTGGAGCATCACTTATACGAGATTGGATCAAAGTTCATAAAATTTCATATCTTAATTAAATTCTTGTTTCGATTATTACACGATCTTGGTGGAATCGGAAATACATCAGACTCTTAACTCATCTCATAGTTAAGAGCCTGTATTAGGGTTAATTCCCATCAAGAAACGGTCTTTCGATAGATCGAACATAAACTTCTCATCAAGAACAGTGGCTTCGTACGAAGGCACTATGGCCGTTCGTACGAACCCACCCTGTTTCATATATTTCTGTTTGATTTCAGTTCTGTTTTCACGCATAATTGTCACTAGTCTTACGTTTTATCTACTGACCTAACAAATTTAAATGAATACTTCAACCCTTTTCATCGAATCAGTTCAAACAGAAGAATTTTATAACGAACACAGTGCCTTCGTACGAAGCCACCCTGTTAACCAAACCAGACTGATTTCACTCCTGTTTTAACCTCATTTTTTACACCAATCATTTTAATTACTGTTAACCATCATTTATCTTACTTTTTAACAAAACAAAATAGTTTGAATCGCTCGTTTAGCAGTCGGTTCGTACTGAACAGAAGCGCCCGTTCATATGAAGAGAGTAGCTTCGTACGAAGGGACTGCTCTTCGTTTTAAACTTGTTTGGTTTCACGTATTTCAATAATTTGATCCAACCCCTTTTCCACACCAGTAAATTTATATCTCGTTTCCTCATTTCAGCATAATCTCGAGACTTCATCAATCCCGCTCGTGGTTTAGCATTATCATATGCAAAACTGTGAGTATACTCGATCCCATTTTAGTTTTAAAGACTTTGGGTGCAACATGTATTCTATACAAAAACATGCAAAATTTGAAACTTGTTATTATCACACTCTATCCACATTTAAACATGAGAACATATTGATACTTGTTAATCTCATATGCTATGTATACATTTTGTGTCTATATGCTCATTAACTTCAATCAAGCCTACCTTAACAATTATAGCGTTATAGGATTAACGCATCGCCCTTGAGTCTTAGGGTATTGTTAAGTAAAACATGTTAACGTCCCTTGAGTCTTGGGGAAACTTTGGATTGACATATAGTTTAGACCGTTTCAGCATATTAGTAGCTTGTATGTGTTATTCATGTTGGATATGAGCACGTTTAAATATTTTTATCTATTTTTGCTATGTATCAAACTTGTATACTCACCAACATTTTTGTTGATCTTTATTTTAATACATGTTGTAAGTTGATAGACGAAGTGATCAAGAAATCAAGCTAGGATGAACTTAGAAACCCATCTTAGAAATAAACAATGTCTTGATTACGTTTGATACAATTTTGATCATGTTTGAATCTTGTATGACATTTTAGTATTTCTTATGAAATTTGATTTAAATTATATTGTCACAATAGTGTTATGATGCTTTGAGCACTTTGTTCGTCTCATCCCGATGTTTCCGCCATCGGTTGGGATGTGAAAGAGCACCGATGTAATTTTCTAAAGTTAGGGACAATATGTTTTATTTTACAAAACCACAAGGACTATCCGTGAGTTTTACTCAAAATAAAACAAATAAATGAGTTGGAAATTTGTTATTGGTCAAAAATAAAACAATCCGGCGTTTTAATCTACACGTCCAACCAAAAAAATGCAAAAAAAAAGGCCCAAGGGAGCAGTGCGCGAGCGTTTTTGGGCGTGAATGAGGCAAAAAAAAGCCCAATTTGGCTTCCACTATGGGTGGTCTTAGACTATATGGAGTGAGAGGGCTAAAAAGTATGCATACATGTTTCAACCAATGTTTTAAAAATCGGTTTTTTATTTATACCGGGTTGGGCTCTAAAATGGTTTAACCGGTTGAACCGGGTTGTACAGGACGGTTTAACCGGGTTACTAGTTAACCCTATAATTCAACAAAATACAAATTCATCTAAAAAACAATCCAATCTCAATTAAGATTTATTTAACTGAGCACGGTTTTATCTAAAAACAACTATTTTTGTAGAATATGATGCATTTTAAGATCATTTTTATTACTTATAAACAATATTACACTGGATGATGTGTGGGAAACAGTTTCAACAACGATGAAATATTAGAATGGAAGACACTATGTTAATTACCAGAAATATGGAAGATCGGTATTACCTTAATATCATATTTTATTATAATTAAAAATCAAATTTTAAGATAATGCAAACCGGTTTAACGGTTTGAACCGATAGAATCGGATTTACCGTAAGTACATAAGACATACCGTATTCAGATTTTACCGGTCTTTATTATACCAGGCCTGTGTCCGATATCCAGTTTAAATGGTATAACCGGTCAATTCATACCGGTATTTAAAACATTTATTTCAACTTACCTATACCAAACATAAAAAATAAATAAAATACTTTTACATATCTAAAAATCATTTTAAACATAAAGCCTAAATTGTACCGAAATAAACATCATTTTGAATAAACAACAAATATCACAAAACTGAATTGGTTTTATCTGATGTTATGTTTTGGCGCCATTTCAAGACACCGTTTATTACAACATACAAAACATTAATGATTCAACGGTCGCGTCTTTTCTATCATAACCGTCAACCGTCACACCTATATATATACACATATTTCACACCCACAAATCTCTTTTTTTTCTCCCACATTCAATTCTAAAAAAACCCCCACACAACAATGGATGATCCCGACAGTGCAACTAGCAAATACGTTCCAAATAACAAACCACCATCATCTTCCACCACACCGCCACGACCTCCGTCTAGGCGCGCCGCAAATGTCGCTAGCGCTTCGGGCACTAAACGTCCAATGACACCGAGAAAGGACACCGCGAAATCTAGTATATGCCCGGTTTGCAAAAAAGATTTGTGCCATGAAAAGGCACTAAATGGACACATAAGATGGCATTCGGTTGAAGAGCGAGAGGCTGCGGGTATAGGAGTCGCTAGAGCGCTTGCTTCGGGTGTTGTTGTTGTTCGAAATGATGATGTGCAAATGGAAGGATCGTCGTCTAAACGCGTTAAACTTCCGGATCTTAACCATTCACCCCCTCCGGAGGATGATAATTCTTGATTTTAACTTCTTGCCTGGTGAGGGTGAGTGTTCATGTTACTTTTCTTTTAATTATTTGTTGGTGGATGTATGCATTGTATAAATTTTAATATTTTATTCATGTAATATGGTCGTGTAAATATGTAATTGTTGAATTTGCTTTTACAGTTATTTCCATTTGTGCTTATATTCTTCTTTAGTAACACATGGAATATTGTGCATAGTTTTTGTAGATGAAGGGTTTTTTTTTTTTACAAATATTCAAAGTGAAATTTTGATTATTTTTCCAACAAAATTTATCATATACTATGCCGAATGTGATGATCGTAAAAAAAAACTGACGTATACGCCATAAATATGATGCATAATATTAGAAGTTGAGAACTGGTTCTTTTGCAGTATTTGATGAATTATGTATGTGTAAGATTTAAAAATATAGTTGTTACAAAAATTTATTGAATTTTCTTATTGTTGTAAAGTTGCTGAAGGAATTGTAATATGATATAACATAAATTTTTTTATTTTTTATGTTCCAAATTTCATCAACATAAACTTAATTTCCTTCCTGTCCACGATTTACCCCAACAATAATACACTAACGTTTTTACATAATATTTCTTCCTTTGCCATGTTTATCATTGAAACATGACTTTGTGCTCGGTTTGGTCATTTTGTATGCGAAACGAATTATTAAAATGTTAAATTCACCGATTTTACAAAATGACACAAATATTAATAAAATGTTATATTAAAATGTTAAAAATAATAATAATCACAATACATGAAAGTTAATATGTATGAAAAACGCTCATACAGATTTTAGATGTAGGAAAGTCTAATAAGTGTGTTGTAGGTCGTACTTAATTATATAAAAAAAACTTGTCATTATTTAGATTATAAAAATTATTTTTCTAAATATCAAAGTGTTAAAAATAATAATAACAAAACATGAAAATAGTAATAACAAAACATGAAAAAAGTTAAGTATTGATTCATATATTTGAGGCTGGAGGGTGTGGTATAAAGCCTCTAGGGGATTTATCACGCCACGTCAGATCCACCTAGACACCACGTCATATGAGGGCGTTAAAACCTCTCTCTTTAACTTGCATGGTGTGGTATAAAGCCCCCCTATTAAACAAAATTAAAAAAAATATTGGTTGAAAAGAGGTGGGCCCCACCTGCACACCCCTTTTTGCTCGTTAACTTGCTGGCGAGATTAGAGGTGTTCAAAATAACCGGTTAATTAACCGTAACCGGTTATTAACCGAAACCGTAACCGGTTAATAACCGATTTAGGAATAACCGGTTAGTGGTTATTTTTAACCGTAGGTTAGTAACCGGTTACAAGTTTTTAGTATAATAACCGGTTATTAACCGGTTTTTTTAAACCGGTTTTTTAACCGATAGACCGGTTAACCAAAAAAATAACCGAAAAATTCAAAAAAAAGGCAAAAAAAACCGGTTTTTAACCGAAAATAACCGGTTAATTAACCGGACCGGTTAAAGTAATTAACCGGACCAGTTAATAAAATAACCGGTTAAAGTAATAACCGGTTAAAGCATTAACCGGTTAAAGTCAAAAAGTCAAATTAACCGGTATAACCGGTTAACCGGTCCGGTTATTAAAATTAACCGGTTTGTGCACCTCTAGGCGAGATCAGCAGGATGGCGCCCCCCCCCCCAACTCCGGCGGTGTGAACGATGGCGCTCCAGGGGCGCTATGGTGGCTGAGGTGGCGGGGTAGCGTTTACCGGCCTGAGCGTATAATAGTGTGTTATAAGTAAATACTTAAAAAGTTACGAGTGAAAATAACACCAAAGTTATACTGTATAAAAAAACTACTTTGGTAATCATGTGAAGCGAACTTATTATGTATATATCTTCAGTTTGGTGTTAAGACCGTAAGCCCATATGACGTCTTAGCCCAATTCCTTAATTTTAAAACATGGTCCAACTAAAACAAAATAACTATTTGATTATACCTATTATAAATTCTCTAAAATTAAATTTTAACTGCCTATTTAGATTATTATAAATAATTTAAATAGAATATTAATTATTCTCTTGGTTCAATACTATTTTGTACGACTGACTCTTGGTATAAGACACTAGGTTTAGGATATTGTAAAAAGTACATTTTTTATAAGAAGTGTGAGAAGGCATAGGAATTGACATCTAGGCATCATGTTTTGGACTTAGTCAAGATGTTTTGGGTTGTTTTGGCGAGAAAAACATCGAAAATAACAATTTAAGACACAATACAATTAATTCTATGCTTAAAACTTAAAACACATGCCAAGAACGTTAAATAGCGTGTTTTAAGTGTTAATTAGTGTGTTTTAGTTGTCTTTCATACCTATAATTCATCGCATTGTGTCTTAAACTGTTATATTTTTTGTTTTTCTTACCAAAACATTATGTGTAAGTTCAAAACATGATGTCTAGATGTCAATTCCTATGTTTTCTCACACTTCTGATGAAAAAGGTCATTTTTACAAGAATCTCACCCTAAGACACTAAACAAACACTTCAGCACTATTTGAAATTTATTTAACTTACCGATCGAAAGTTGAATAGAAAATATCATAAAACCAATTCAAACTGATAACCGGTAAGTTTCTAAACCGAACGAAAGTGGTTTCATAACCTACACTCAGAAAAGTCAATGCCTATTTTTTAAAATTTAAAAGTTAATGCCTATTTTACTAATATGTTTCTTCAACATGTTTATTCGTATGATTTTTTCCCAAAACTCACTATTTGGTGGATGTTCGAAAAATAGATAAATAAATTCAATTTTCAAATGAATAATTAGAGAGAAAATTTATACTAGGTCCATGGCAAAGCCCTTTCTACCCTTAAACTTTGTGATAATGTTAAAACTAACATTTTTAACTTTGTAAATATCACATTGAACTCTTTAAGTTTCTAAAGTTTCAAGTTTACTCTAAAACTAATTTCTTATGTTTTTATTTATTTTTACATGACAGTATAAATTTGCGTTCGTCTACGGTTACATAATTTTTATTTGAAACGAGTTGGGTCAATTATATAATGTTTTATTTTTATCTACATTTTGAATTGAACTACGTTTTGACGTAAATTTTGTTTGGAAACAAATCGTGTGAAATATAATATGTTTCATTCGACGGCATAAATTTTAGTTACTATACGTTTCACGTACATTTAGTTCGGAAATGAGTTGGGTTAATTGTAGTCTATACTTTATCACGCTGCATAAGATGCCAACGCACGTATTTATTTTATGTACGCCTTGAGTTGGTCTACGCTTCGACGTAAATTTTATTTGGAAACAAGTTAGGTCAAATATGATATATTTTCATTCAATGGTATGAATTCGGATTACTCTACGTTTCTTCGTAAAGTTGGTTCGGAAACAAATCGGTTTGATTATAGTATATAATTTATCACGTTGTATACGCCGCCGCCGCAACGCATGACGAGTAAAAATACTAGTTAATTAAAAAAAATTGAAACTTTAAATATTAACACTTTAAATTAACAACTCTAAAATCTAATATGAATTCTTTATATAAACGTCTATACTTTAACTGCAGAGGCGGACCTAACACTTTACAAGCTGTAGCACGGGCTACGGCTCAACTTCATATGGGTAGCGTGTGTATATATATCTTTTTCCAATTTTATACAAATGATAACCCTAAACAACCCTCATGGCCGGCCATGCTTAAACGACTATGGCTTTCACTCTTTCAGAAAAAACCTGAGAAAGAAGATGAAGGTAATAAAAGGGTAATAAATAAAGAGACTGCAATAAATGAATGAAGGCTATTTTTTCTGGACGGCTAGATCACCCAGTTAGGCCTTTGGCCTTTGATCACCCAGGTCACAAGTAGGAATCCCGCGGTTGGCATATTATTGCCAGTTTGAACCGGTGCCACAGTTCGCCACCACAAGATTCGACCTTGAGACCTCCCCGGGCAGAAACGCTACATTTTTTTTTTGAAATGTAAACTTTTATAAAACGAGACCGACCCAACTAGGCCGCCCCACAAAGAAACCAACTACAACATGTACAAGTGGGTAAACCTTCCCACCTCCCTCCAAACCAATTGGTCTGCAAATCATCGGCAATGAATGAAGGCTATTACTGCCTCTACATCCCTAATACATATTTAATTTTATTATTTCACATATACTATTTCCATGAAAGGTTGTACCTTTAATTTTCATTCAAATTAATAAATAAAGTAAGATCATCCACTTAAAATGTTTTTCCACCACTTTCTGAACTAGTGTCGGAGCTTGAACGAAAACTCGGTGGGAGTCGGACTCTCAAAATCCAAATAGGTGGTGGCCGGACTCTAAAAAATCAATATTTTACATTAAAAGAAATTTTCAGTAAAATTAACACTACGAACGAAAATTTGGTGGGGCTGGGGCACCACTGGGCCTAAAGAAAGCTACGCCCCTGGCCTGAACGTATGAAAAAAAAAATTATCTGTTTTATGTATGGTAAAAAAAAATTTGAGAATACCTCTCAATGTTTCTTCTAGATCCGTCACTGCTTTAACTTCAACGTGTTTATTAAACATGTCGTGTTCAAGTTAACTTGTTTATTAAATGAGTCGTACTTAGGTTGTCCCGTTTAATTAATTAGTTATTTTAGCCAACCCAAAAACCTGATTAATTGTTTTCGTATGGTGTCCCCGTCGTGTTAATAATTACCATCAACCAAGATGAAAATTTTCGTCCATTATTAACCTTCAAACACTATCTTCTCTCTAAAGATCGCAGGAACTTGCTACAATTCCATGCATAGATATATGTTCGTGTTGTTATTGGTAGAGTCTACGTTATATAGCAGTCAAGACTCAAAGAGATTAATTATAACTTGTTCTGGCTTCAATGGTTTTATATAGGGAAAAGATCAAATAGGAAGATTAATTTTGCTAGGAAGGATAGAAAGCAATAAGGGGATGACATGTGGCAACAATTAAAATAAAGAAAAAGGGTATTTTAGTCAATCCAACCCTTTCTTCTTCATTTTCAAAACCCAGTAACTTCAAAACCCACCATTTTCAAAACCCACCATCTTCAACCATTTCTTCACTTTCTATCTCAATAATCACTACATTATAGTGCGATTTTCATCACCAATCAATGATTCAAACACCCGATCAACGTGTTCTTCAGCTTTTTTGAAGAAAACCCAGTTTAAATTCATACAAAATCTCATGTTTTCCGGTGATTTTGAAGATAATTACTCGATTCGTTCGATTCGAGAGCTGATAAGTGTTTCAATCATTCAAAATTCGTCAATTGTTGAAGAAATCACTTCGATCCAGGTAACAAATTCTTTAATTTCATTTTTACGAACTGGGTTTTTTATTTAGTCATTGCGTTTTACGATCTTGGCGGGGGTCCGGGGGCGGCAGCCCCCGGTAGCGGGGTCCCAGGGGCGGCAGCCCCTGGCGGGGTCCAAGGGGCAGAGCCCTTGGCTGGGGTTGAGCTGCTGTACTAAAAACGCATCAGGAAAATTAATTTTCTAGAAATTGGCTCATTTCAAAGACAGTAATTCGTAGACAATTCAGACAGTTCACAGACAATTCACAGACAGTTCTTAGACAGTTTTATGTGTCCATTGCGTTTTAGAAATAAGAGAGTTTTATGTGTTTTCTAGCTATGGCGTTTTAGAAAAAACACATTTTTAAGTGTTTTTAGTTATTGCGTTTTAGGTAAAACACATTTTTGAAGTGTTTTTAGTCATTGCGTTTTAGGTAGAACATATTTTTAGATGTTTTCAGTCCATTGCGTTTTAGAATGAGTAATTTTTAAGTGTTTTCTGGCCATTGCGTTTTACAAATAAGACATTTCTTTGTGTTTTTTGTGCATTGCGTTTTAGGTAAAACACATTTTTATGTGTTTTTGGTGCATTGCGTTTTAGGTAAAACACATTTTTATGGGTTTTTAGTCCATTGCGTTTTATAAAGTACATTTTCTTTTGAGTTTTTAGGCTATTGCGTTTTAGAAATAAAACATTTCTTTGTGTTTTCTGGCCATTGCGTTTTACAAATAAGTCATTTCTATGTGTTTTTGGTGCATTGCGTTTTAGAAAAATGTCATTTTTAAGGTTTTTTTTTTCATTGCGTTTTACAATACTGGGGGTTTTTCTATTGCGTTTTACGCAACTGGGTTTTAAATTTTTTTTTTCAAAATATAGCAATAGTATACTCGTTTTAAAGATAAAAAAAACGCTCGTTTTTTTGGTGCAATTTTTATAAAAAAATAATGTCGTATGAAAGAGTTATTAACGTTTAAAAAATGTGGGGGAATTGGAGGAGAGAGAAACTATTGGCTTACTTGACTAGAATGCCCCTGAAAAAAGTCACGCGCCTCTTTTCTTACTTTCAATTTCCCTGATTTAATCTTAGCCCTTGATTAACTTAATGGATGGTCAAGATCACTTCCTAGCCTTCCTAGCCAAATTAACTTCCTATTGTATCTCCACCCGTTTTATATATATGATTTTTCCTTGTTAAGTTTGATGTGAAATTGAGCAACTTGAGATATATTTGAGTATATTTAACCTCTCACTTTTTCTTTGCAATGAAACAAATATCTAAAAAACCTAGTATTATATATAAAGAGGACCTTAGATATTTGAGATATAAAGTAAAGGTTTTTTATAGTTAAAGCTGTCGTCCTGAAATCGTGCATAAACAAAGGCATATAACAAAATTTAAAAACAATAGTCTAACATAAAGCCAATGATCTCTAGATCAAATGGTGGAGGGCTTGCTTTTCTCTTTAGAGATGCAAGTTCGACTACCACTTGGTGCAGAGTGAGGCACTGGTGGGCAATGATAGGAGACCCAGGGAAACCTGGGTTGGATCTTTGAGCCAAACGGGTTTTACCGGTAATTTCACTGTCGTGCCTACGGGCGGGTGGGTTACCGGGTTTTCCCCGGAATTGGTGGTGGACTCGGGTTACTCTCGGAGTACTCCGTTTGTCCAGTGGGTGCCCCGAGAGTGCTCGGGATTGAGTTTGTTGGTCGTTAAAAAAAAAAAAAAATAGTCTAACATAAAATTGCACACCTAATGCAATAATCAATTGATGAACCAATCTTGGCATAGTCAAATTTGGACGCCAGCTCCATTAACAAAAATAAAAACTAAAAAAGAAAAAAATAAATAATAATAACTTGGGAGACGTACGGTCGTTGTTGGTGTCACCGTACTTATAGTTGACTTCTGAATTTGAATATCGACAACAAGCTGTGTAAGCAATCGTTTTCTTCCTTTATTATTCTTTTGTTTTGGAAATATTGTTTTGGAAAATATAAAGTTTCGTTAGCTTATTATATATATATATATATATATATATATATATATATATATATAGTGTGAGGTTCATTGGGGAACATTAAAAAAGTGGGGAACCGGGGAACACTCTTAAAAATTTAACTTAACATGTTAAAAATAAATTTTTTAAACATCTTTTTCGGCGCTTCTCCTTATATATACTTGTAGAAGTATTTTTAATAAAAAAAAATCAAAAACTAAAAATATTAAAAAAAAAACAATTAAAAAAAGGCTAAAAAAAATTTTTTTTAGAAATTTTTTTTTTTACTCGACTAGTTTCTCCTCCTTTTTATAAAGAAAATCGCTGAAAAAGTTTTTAAAAAAAATTATTTTTAACATGTTAAGTTAATTCTATAAGATATAACTGTTTTTTAAACATTTTTTTATATTTTTAGTTTTTGATTTTTTTTATCAAAAATGTTTCTACTTGTATTTATAAGAAAAAGCGCCGAAAAAAATTTAGAAAAATATTTTTTTTAACATGTTAAGTATAATTTTTAAAAGTGTTCTCATGTTCCCCACTTTTTTAGTGTTCCCCAATGAACCCACCTCTATATATATATATATATATATATTAAGGGTGAGGTTCGGCTACAAAGTCTATTTTTCCTACAAAGTATACAAAGTCATAAAACACCGCAATTTCAGCCATAAAACACACTCAAAACCCACAAATAACAGAGTGAAGATCACTAAAACACAATATCCAAACCCTAACAATCCATAAAAACTTCAAACACACGATCATAGAAGTATGAATATAAAACACAACATGATAATCAACATAAAACACGGTAATGTTAGTCGTTCAATAATCTAAGCCTTATCATCCAAAACACAACACAAAACCCACAAATATGGTGTTTTAGTAATCCTAACGTTGTTATTTGTGGGTTTTGAGTGTGTTTTATGGTTGACATTATGGTGTTTTATGACTTTTTACACTTTGTAGGAAAAATGGACTTTGTAGCCAACTCTCACCCTATATATTAATAGGCTGATGTATCATTTACTTCGTCTTACGGGTGCCTCAAGGTTAAAAAAAAGTACGTTATGTAGGCGTCTTTTGGCTTTCCCTTCCACCTGGCTCCCTCATCTCTAAACCCTATAATGGTCAACACGCTCATTGGCACCCTTCGATCCTCCTTGGAGCCATCATTCAATAGCCAACCAACTTTCCTCTTCCCTTGCCCCACACGCCTGCCATCCCCACCAAGCCCCAGCCCCCCACCCATTGTGGTGTTCACGCCCCTCTTGCTGCTGGCTTGCTAGGGCACCATTGGCACCCCAAATAAAAAGCCCCATAATACAAAGCTTCAGCATTCTATATATGAAAATTTAGAAAACATTTATATTCGTCGTTTAGTTTACCGTAATAAATAAAAGAGGCTCTATGTGATTAAAAAAGAAAAAGAAAATACGTCATAATCTAATATAAATAACCTTATATATAAGTTAGAAGAGATAACGGTACACTTGAAGATCTAATCCATATTTGTCGACTTAATCATATTGTAAATTTAAGTTTCGTTGATATATACATGTAAACACAACTTGATAATAATTTTCCGAGGGGCGACGACGCAAGTATTAAATTTTTAACTAAAAAAACAACTACATACACATTTATTGTGAATTCATCCTTTTAAGAAAACAACCTGCAACTCTTTCATCAATCATCTTATTGATTAACGTCAAATAACTCTTAAAACAAATTTTAATCTGAAGTTTGAAAAGATTTCTCAATGTATAATGATATGTAATTAAGGATTTTTTTTTGTTATTACGTATATAAATAGCCTATAAAACACACTGATTTGCTACTATAATATAATAAACTAAGTTATAGACCTATGTACTACATATGTTAAATAAATAAAATATGTTACCTAAATTAAAGATGATAAATATCACAAAAATTGTTTAAAACCACCCATAGTCGAGAAAATGTCAAAGTTTTTTCTTTGAAATTTATAGAAAAATATAATAATTTTGAAATAAATTTACACATATTAAGAGGACACTATATAACAAATAATTATTGCTAATTATTATTAAATACATAAGTTAAAACTTACAATTTAGACAACTTGAATTATAAATAATTTGAAATGAAACACTAACATGAATAATATGCTAGTACTTCTAAATGTTAAACATCAGCTTAAACATAGATTTCATTAACGATTTTCACTTTAATATAATATTTTCTTTTCTTTTCTTTTGTGTTATTGTGACAAGAACATTAAAGTTTAATCAATTTTTAAAATGACCACAAAATTTTTATATTCTGAAGTTTAACAACTTTATTTCTTTGGTTTTTTTTTCGGTTGTTATACAAAATTTTTATATTCTGAAGTTTAACGACTTTATTTTTATTTAATATATAAATTAATAGATAATAAACGAGCCGAGGTCAATCTTGAGAAAATACCAACGAGCCTAGCTCGAGCCCGATCTCTTATAAGTTAATTGATGCGTGTGTAGCGTTATAAGTTTTTATGTATATTTTAAGCCCTTTTTAACACTTTTAGTCAAGTTTTAAATTTATAAAACACGATATTTTACTAACACTAAACACACATATGGGCAAGTGCACCCATCGTAAGCGTAGTATAGCGTTGGTAAGATACCAAGGCCGTCCAAGTACACAAGAGCTTTAAGTACCGGTTTATCCTCAATGTCTAATCAAATCAAAAATTTAGAAAAAGTTTTAAACATGAAAAATAAAAACTAAAAATGCTGAAAAATAAAATAAAATAGATAGACAGGATGAATCACTTGGATCCGACTCGCCTTTAGTGTAACCTTTGATGTTTTCCGCACTTTTCCACTTTTTAAGAGATTATCTTAAGTATAGTAGTATGCCCCTCTTTTGAAGGTGACATTACCCTCAACCCAGTAGTTTGAGTCAGCAAGGATACAATCCTAAAGGGTTGGATTATTGAAAGATAATTAATTAAGTTATTAATGCGTAATGTGGTAGGCCCCTCTTTTGAAGGTGACGTTACCCTCAGCTAAGTGGTTTGAGTCAGCAGGGATACAATCCCAAGTAGCCGGGTTAATGTATTAATAGTAGTTTACATATGAGGGGATCAAGCTATTCGCACCCCCGCCATCCAATACCAGTGGGTATTGAAGGAGGTCCTAGTAAGCTTGACCCAAGTCCTTGTAGGATCTATACACTGAACAAGGCAAGAACCTTACCAAACCATTCCCTTAACCCCCGACCAGGTAGCCAACATATCTCCATATAGACCGTGGAGATATGAATGGTGTAAATCTTTTATTTTATATAGGCAGTAAAATAACGCCAAGACACCACGGACAAATGATAAGGAAGTTTCACCTTCAACATAAGAAACTAGTTATTAAAGTCATTAATACAAAACTAAATAAAAAGTGCGAAAAGATTAAAAAACAAAAGTATTACACTAAATGCTTGTCTTCACCAAGTGATGTAAGAGACTTAGGCAAACATGGCATTTGATTGTCAAGAACTCTTACTATCAATCTTGGATCCCGAGACTACTACACACACTCTATGATGGATGATGGATGATGGTGGTGGATGTGGGTGTTGTGATGGTGGTGGAGTGTGGAGTGTGGTTGAAGTGGGAGAGAGGTGGTTTGTCAAGGGATGCCTTTGAAGTGAACCAAGCACCCCTATTTATAGCCTGCACAGAAGCCCGGACACGGCCCCGTGTCCGGTGGGCACGTCCTCGTGTCCATCCACTTTCTCTTTCTTCATTAATTGCAGTTTGTCTGTATTAGCTCCACACGCCCCCGTGTCCGCTGGACACGGCCCCGTGTGCAGAAGCGTAACTGTACTATCAAGATTTGCTTGGATTCTGCGAATCTTAGCGTTGACCACGGCCGTGTTGAGCTGGGCACGCCCCTGTGTTGGGAAATAGAAGCTTCTACAACTTTGTCTTTTCTGCAGACACCTGAGCACGCCCCTGTGTCCGCTGGGCACGGGGCGTGTTCAGCCTTCTGGTTTCTTTGTTTTTGCTTGGGAAGATGCTGTCGAGGGGTCGGGCATGCCCTGTTTATTCATTTTCTTGTAATTATGTTAGATTTCGCTGGATATTTGCTTCTTTTGTTCATTTACGCTCATTTAATCCTGAAAATACAAAAGGAAGACAAAAGCACACTTTTTCCAACATTAGTACAAAAAAAACGATTAGTTTTATGCCTCTTTTGATGTAATTTATATGTTGCATATTACACACATCAAATACCCTCACACTTGAATCTTTGCTTGTCCTCAAGCAAAACTCTTTTTAATGTGGCTTACACACCCAAATGGAATGGGTAGAAGAGAAGTTTTGGGCTTGTCTTTGAATGTCGGGATTCCAAGATATTTATTTAGGCTTTATTTTTATGTTATTTACAATCCTATTCGTTATGATTTATTTAGAACGTTTCATAAGAGAAATTACTTATTGGGGCATAACACGCCTCTTTAAAATTCCATTTATATACAAGTTCACATACCTCACGGGAGATCACTCAACACTCGGCCGAATATGTATTTTTGTGAAACACTGAAGACCGGCATGGAACTTACTTCTACCATATGCTTGCCAAGCAATCAATCCTCCTCCTTTTTAACTAAAAACCTTTGTAAATATCAAGAGGACTTGGGGAAGGGTTAGGCTTGGGTTAAAGGTAGGTGGTTTTGGGTTAGTGGTTAGTAAAAAAGGGCGAAAGGCGTAAAAAACATCGGTTTTCGTAAAACTTGTTATTTTTGTGACTTTTTATTCAAACGAAGCATTTTCAAACAAAGTTTCTTTTCGGGGAACTTGTTTGTTTATTGCTATACTTTATATAAATTTTTTTTCTTTTTTTTATAAGGAATGTCACATGGAAACCGAGCTTCTTACTAAAATAAAAAGGGTTTTTGGTGGGTAAAGGGTGTTTGTTTTGTGGGTTTAGAATTGAAAAGGTTTAGGCTCAAAGGGGTTAACTAGGGGGATTTTGGGTAGGTGGTAAAAAAAAAAGAAAAATAATGGTGTTGAAAAGAAAAAGTGTTAGTCCTAATGCCTCCATCATTTACTTACTTGGGTTTAAGTTGGTAAGGACCGGGAATGCATCGTTATGGCAAGTTCTAGAGTCGTAAGAAACCGAGCAACTATTCACACAAGAAACGAAAGATGAGCATTTAGTTTAAAGATGTGTATGTGTATGCTCAATAAAGGCTCAAAACTCACTTTTTGTGGGAATGGGTTTTAATGTGATCAAGTATATATAATCAAATTTTAACTAGATTTATCATGCCGTTTCATAATTTTCTTGTGTTGGTTCTTTTTATCACGACGCTATCGGTTGTAAATTTGTAAAAATAATACGTTTTTAGAACTTGTTATTCCCAACTTAAACCAAGACAAGTAAAAAATGAAAAGTTTTTGAAAAAAATTTGGGGTGTTTAGCGGTTCCAATAGAGTTTTGTGTAAGGCTTGTAATTAGGACTTGCAAAATTCAAGGTTTTAGCATCCCCCACACTTAAATTACACATTGTCCTTAATGTGTCCCAAAAATAAGCTTTTAGGTTGATTGAATGTGTAAAAAGGTGTTAAAAAGTAAAATTTTATGTTACTGGGCATCTGGACACGGCCCCGTGTTGGACGAGCACAACCCCGTGGTCAGATTGCCAGTAACGAGAACTTACAGAAGCTGAACACGGGGGCGTGTCTGGTGAAGACGACCCCATGTTGGGCAGAAATCTGCATAAATTAGACAAACAGCAGGTCTGGGTGGTGGACACGGGGGCGTGTCGGCTTGGCACGACCCCGTGTGGATCTACAAACATTTAAAACAGGTTTCGGCTTTCGGTTCTGCTGTCCCGGCTTTAGTAGCACTAATATTTAGCGCTTAAAGCCTCGTAGGTACCTGTTTTACTCATAAATACCACACCAAACAATAACAAACATCCTAATTTACCAAAGTTTCATCATACACATCACAAGTTAAAAAAGAAAAGAAATGCAAGAAATTAAAAAGTGTTAAGAGAAGTAAATTGTTCAACAAATGGCACGTAGGCCATGCAATTATTGTTGAGAGATAAAAGGGTTAACCTGTTAGACCTTCAACCGTGTGATGCTACATCCACTCCTCCAGCTCAATCCATGTCCTCATCATCATCATCATCATCATCATCCCCTCCGTGGCCCGCCATATACTCCCGGATGTTCCCAATATCATCCTGCATGTCGGAGATAATTCTTTCTATCACTCCGAACCGGGCGTATGTGTTGTTGGCCATATTGTAGGTGTTCCTGATGCAAATAAGATTTTCCTGCAATAAATCATGTAAGCTTTGAAAGTTAGGAGAACCACCTCCTTGAGAGGAGGATTGACCTGGATCACCTTGGGGCTGGTAGTGGTATTGGGGAGGAGGACGGATGTGTGGAGCTTGTAGGATGAGAGCTTCTTGAGGGTTCCATGCATGCCCTTGAACTGTTTGAAATCTGATCGTCCCGTCATCCGCTTCGTTGATTAAGCTCATGGAGCGGCAAATGACAAGGTCCACTTTTCCCGACTATGGGCCCTTTTGAAAGGACCTCGGCATCCTTGGCACAAAGTGTTTGAAAAGGCGGTAGATCCACCCTCCAAAAAGGATAGGAGTCGGGGGAGTAGCAAGTTGGTTTAAGTGCATGTTACGGAGTAGCAGGTATGGAACATCGAGGTTGATACTGTTGTGAATGCAATGGAGGACTAGCAGATCACGCAACCCTACAACACCACCACTGTCGTGTCTCTGGCAAAGAGAGTAGCTGAGGACCCTGTGGATGTAGCGGTAGAGAGGGTCCCTCAACATTGTGTTCTTAGTTCGGCTCGGGTTATAGTGGCCTTCCCCGATCTGAGCCCATGCAGCTTGGCGTTGATTTTCTGGAAGCTCGCGGAGACCGCCGGTGTTCTTTTCATCTCCAGCATCCTCTTCCGAGTACAACCTGACAATTTCCCCAAATTGTGCGATTGAGATCGAGTACATGACCCCTGCACAACGGAAGTCTACCCCCTCATTGTCAAACGGATCCGCCCTTGTCTTGAAGACAAACGTGCTGTAAAATTCCATGTTGTATTCGTGCACGGAGTGAAGCCGAGTGCAAAGAGCCACTCGTAGTGGGCCGGTAACAATGTTGTTGAAGCGGTCTATTTGGTTTACTGCTTCAAGAGTGTCCATGCACACCTGTCGGGGATTTTCTTCGGGCCTAGTTCTTAGCACCTCATATCGCTCATGAGCAGCCAACTCACTTGCGTTGAATCTTGTAAATTTCTTGGCCATCTGAAAGAAAACACCAAACAATTAGAATGAAACAGTAAAATTTTCAAAGAAAACTGAAAACAGTCAGCTGAACACTACCCCGTGTTCAGCGGACACGCCCTATGTTCGCCTGAAATCTGCTGGACACGTCCCCGTGCTCAGACGTATGTTTCCCAAAAATTCCATTTTTCGACCCGGTCCCGAAAACTTGAAAATTTTTTGTCCAGTAGGGGCGGTTTTCCCCGAAAATGAAACCCCAAGTGCCGTTTTTTCCCAAAACAAACCGTTTACCCTTTTAATTTCATCTTTTTCGGTTAAAAAACAAGGGTTTGAGGTTTTTGTGAGAAATCGGGCAAATCTACAAACAATACAAGTTGATTTACTTCCTATAACATGTATCTATACTAATACTAACGGATCTAAGCAAAAATTTGGGGTTTGATCCGGTTCAAGTTGAAGAACCCTAGATTTTCCCCAAATTTTGATGTTAAACTACATGCAAGTACTTAAACTAACTAATTATAAGGATAGAATCATACCTTGACGTTGTTAGAAGAAGGGGAAACGTTGAAATCTGCAGAAAATTTCGCCGGAACCAAAGAGTTTTTGGGGAAACGGGGTGTGTTGAAATGAGAAAATAAAAAAGGGGTTTTATCCCCGACAGTTGCGCGGACACGGCCCCGTGGGCGGGCAATTTTAAAAATTATTATATTTTTTTAAGTGCTCGTGTAAGTGCCCCTATTTCCCGAAGCTTGGTTTTAGAAATCTTACTGATTTAAATGCTTTCCCGATATTCGTAACTTACAAAGTATGATGTTCACGCTTGAACCTTCGTTTCATTCTTCGGTCGCTTGAAGCGAGATTTCCTCCTCTTATCCTCAATAAATCCTTGATAAAGCTTTAGCCATTGGCCATTGATTTTGAATGGGATTCCATTCCGATATTTAATTTCAACCGCACCGTGTGGAAAAATATGGGTGTGGAAAAAGGTCCCAACCACCTAGACTTTAATTTACCAGAAAATAATCGAAGTCATGAATTAAACAATAGAAGTTGATCTCCAACCCGAAATTCATTTGGTTTAATGTATTTATCATGCAAATTTTTCATTCTTTCCTTATAAATTTCGGCGTTAGAGTATGCATAATTCCTTAATTCGTCTAATTCATTGAATTGGCAAAATCGATTTTTACCGGCAATTTCTAAGTCCAAGTTTACGTTTTTAATTGCCCAGTTGGCCTTGTGTGCTATTTCTACCGGAAAATGACAACTTTTTTCATAGACAAGCTTATATGGGGTTGTACCTATTGTTGTTTTATATGCTGTTCGAAAAGCCCATAAAGCAGCGTCTAACTTATCGACCCATTCTTTTAATTTAACCCTATGGTTTTTTCAAGTATTCTTTTTAAACCTCGATTAGCCACTTCGGCTTGTCCATTTGTTTGAGGGTGATATGCCGTTGAGACCCGGTGATAGACCCCATACCTTGTTAAAATATTTTCAAGTTGATGGTTGCAAAAATGGGTACCTCTATCACTTATTAATGCTTTTGGTGTTCCAAAATGAGAGAATAATCATTTCAGAAATCTTGCCATGACTCTTCCACCGTTTATTGGAAGTGCCTTGTAACACCTCGTAAAATCACGTCCAATGATGTATTGACACGTGTAATAAACCCTAATAAAGTCAAACGTTGACTATGAGGGACTAATTTTGTGAAAAATCAAAAACTTTGATTATGGAAGGACTGGAAGTGTTAACATTCTTAAACTAAGTCTCTAAATAACCTCACACGATATTCGGGTTCTCATATTAAGCCACTTGTTGGTCGAGAGTAACCGTTTGCATAATTATTTGAAAGTTTGCGTGACGAAGGGTTAAAAGCGTCAACATGTTAATTCTTACCTCTGAGTGACCTTTTAACAAACCGGGAGCTTCATGATGTTTGATTATACTCTCGGGAATGCCAAATATTGGCCATCTAAGGCTTTTATGCCTATAAGGGATGTTACGCGCAACTTTGCAAGTTTAAGGGGTTAAAAGCGTCAATATGTTTAATTATACCTCTGAGTGACCCTTTTAACGAACCCGAAGCATCGTGATGTTTAATAATAATCTCAAGAATGCCTAAGATGGATTAGATAAGGCTTTGATGCTATTAGTCGATGATATGCGCACGTTTGCACGTTAGAGGGACCAAAAGCGTCAACTTTTAAATCTACGCCCTTTGGTGACCATTTAAGTGAACGGGAGCGTCGTAATAATTAAGTATATGCTCGGGAATACTCAAAATGGGCCACGAAAGGTTTGGATATCATTAAGCGACATTTCGCGCTACTTTGTGCGATTAAGGGACTAAAAGCGACGTTAAGCAAAACTACGCCTTAGAGGATCTTTTAATCAAACCAAGGACTTCGCAATGCTTGGTCGAACTCCCGGGATGCATAAGAATGTTTACTAGTGGTCTTTGTACCTCGCATTAACATAACATAATAAAATAGAAAATATTGTGTTAATAATGTAAGGTTTGAAAGTTAACAACAAGTAAAGATGTGAGGGATTGTTCCTGTCAACCTTCAAAAGTTGTTTTTAAACTTGAATTCAGCTAAGTTAGAAGTTAGAGGGACCATTTATGTCGCTTATATAAGTTATATAAGCATATACATGAAGACAGGGACCAAAAAGAGCAATTCACAAACTTTTTGAGCTGGGCCGGTATAGGTCGCAGGCCGTGACCGCTAGGCCCATTGCCTACGCGGGCTGCGAGCGAGCCCATCTGCAGCTTTACTCATTTTTTTTATTTTTCTTGCTGAAAACCACTTATATAAAACCCATTCACACATATTTTGATTCTAGGGGCACTTAGATGGTATTACACCTGTAATCATCCCACAATTCATTCCAACACTTGTCATGATCCTCTTCCATCTCAAAAACTATAAATAGAGGTGGAACTTCATTTGAAATTCACACCATTTTCTTGGGTTCTTCCTCTCTATCTCAAATCTGAGGATCCTGATCATTTGGAACCTCCTTTTGAGTTCTTTTCAGTCCTAAGGACCACTTGTAAGTGTTCGTTTTGTGCTTAGATATTTTGTTTGGCTCTTAAAGCCGAAAAGTCAAGCGTTTGCGATAAACGCTTTGACTTTTAGTAAGGTCGAGCCATGGTTCGAAACAAACATGGCTACGTGATCGTAATTAGGTAAGTGTTAAACCCTCAAAAGGGCACCTCCTAATTATCACATTTACTTAGTTAAATGTCGGGTCAAACTAATTAAAATAAAAGTCAAACGGGTCAGTTTTTAAATAAAATTCATAACTAATAATATAGAAGCTATAAAATCAGTTTTGTCACTTTAATAACTTGGTAAATATTAATTGAACATGTCTAGGCATGTTCAACCCGACAATTCTGAGTTTAGGCTCGGTTCGCAACCGAAAGTCGCAAAAGTTGACTTTTGCTTTGACTTTCAGTTCTGACCCGATTTAGCTTAGTTTAGTTATGCCTTAGGGTTCCTTTAGGACCATATTACATGTTAGTACAACCCTTTGAGGTTATACAACTTGGTTCCATAGAAATCCTAGTTCATTGCATGTTTCCGTTAAATGCTTAAAAGTTGACCATTATGCCCTTTTGATATTAAAACGAGATTTTTGAAAATGTGAGAGGACAAAAACCTTTATTATAGATTTATAAGCATGTCCTAAAAATTTGACATCAGTTCGTGGTCTAAAATAGAAGTTATGCGCGATATCGTAAAATGAAAGCTTTTTATTAATTAAACGGCAATTTTGGCATAAATCATATTGAAGCCCAACTTTTGACACCAAACTTGCCACCTACTATTAAGATAATATTTAGGGATTTTTGTAAATTTTTGTTAAATTTTAAACTGATCATAACATAGGGTTCTTGCATAGACTCGGTAATTGACGGTAATGCCCTTTTTGCTAATAAAATGAGTTTTACACATCCTTTACATATCAAACCTTTTTCTACTGATTTTATACATTAAATAAATTATTTTAAACAGTAGAGGCTGATCAAAATCTCAGATCTCCTTAATCAACCCGAATACCGTCAGATACCGACTTTTATGCGATTTAGGCGCATAGTATGGGTTAAAACTATATTTAACGCCTAAGACTTATTACCTACTGATATTATAAGTAAAATTTTATACTTTAGCAGTAAGTAAAAGTTTTGAACTCAGATTTCCAAATTTGGCCCTTATAACATATGTGAAATGACCAAAATGCCCCTACGGTAGGGGTGAGCAAATTAACCACCGTAACCGATAACCAAACCATAACCGACATAACCGAACCACTAATAACCGATAACCAATATAACCAATGGTTATGGTTATGAAACTTTGTATAACCGCTCAATCGGTTATGGTTATGAAGCTTTGGTTAACCGAATATAACCGAAACCGAACCGAAGTTGTGATGTTAACTTTATATAATAGATTTGTGTTTTACAAAACGATATAGAGGGTATTTACTAAGATAAAAGTATGTTAGTAACAAAATGATCTTGATATAGATGTCATTTATTTTGATAAAGAACTAAGGTGTTATGGCCATAATTGTTTTTGTTTGAGAATTACCTTATTAAAAAGAACTCTAAATCGGTAGTTTAACCAAAAAGTTTAGTCATCGTTATCTTATAAAATAGGCTCAAGCTAAGTTCAAATCGTGCACAACCCTATTTATTTCAAACCTTGGTTGGTTACTTAACCGAAATTAACCAAAACCGAACCATAACCGATTAACCATAACCGAAGTTTGGTTATGGTTATGGTTAGCAAAACTCCATAACCGAACTAGCGGTTATGGTTATGGCTAATAGTAAAAACAGACCCAAACCGACCCATGCACACCCCTACCCTACGGTGCATAGTTTGGCCATAAATGATAAAATTCACATATATATGATATCTTACTAATGTAACTCGTTAAAATAAATATTTTTACTGATTATTTTAGACCATAACCTCATATTACTATTTAACCTCTTTTATAAACTTTAAAATGACCAAAATACCCTTACGGGGCTTAAATTGGTTTTAAATTCACTCTGGGCATAATGGAAGATATCCTACTGATATCATAACATATTTTAAGCATATTAACTTGTGGAACTTGTACATGACTCATTTGGTTACCCGTTATGCATATTCGCATTCGGTACGGTTTACGTAACTAGTTTGCATAAATTAACCGAAACGAGTCAAACCTTATCATTTTTACTTCAAAATCCAGAATGTGTTTAGTTTACCCATTTTATACAAGTCTTCATACTTGTCGGATCTAAATCACATTCTAATCCGGCCTTCGCTTAATCGTGTGTTTTGAACCGTAAACCTTTCATTAAAACTAACCGGTCTAAGTTTAAACTTAAGTAAGACCCGTTATGTCACACCCCCAAAATACCACATGCGGAAACCCCCGCGAGGCGTGTAACGTACCAGGATCCAAGCCACCAATCACATTGAACTCATAAATATATTTAAATAAAACTTTCATTCATTAACATAAAGTGTTACAAACGTTACATATCATTCATTGTGTACAGCGGAAGCAAAACTCATTTGTTAAGTGTTTAGTAAACCATGTGTACATAAATCATTTAGCTTGTGTTGAGATTCCATGTATCATGACCCATGACCACTCCAGCATCCCAGACAGCAAGTCCCAATAATATAAACCTACAATCCTGCAAGCATGCAGACAAGTGTGTCAGACGACGCTGGTGAGTTCAAAGTTTTGTTAACGTGTTTAGATACCAGTTACCAGATTAAAACGTTGCACAGTTTCGATGATTTGATTTGATGTTGTTATTAACTCGATTACCACAATGGCTACAAGATGTATTTGCCCAACCCCAATGTCTCTATCAAAACATTGGTCATGCTTTAAGGTAATTAGTTCACGCCCGTCCTCCCTGGTACGGTGTGAGGGTGCCAAACCTAATAGCGCTATAAACTAATAACCTTGTTGCCTCCCCGACAACTGTCGGTAGATGTAAGGGGTCTTATATGATAGAAATGAGTAATAACAAACATCCCATTAACCTGACATTCCTCCCCGGAACGTTACCCGATATCCCTCCCCGGGATGCATGCTTAGAAAAAGAGCAGTGAACTCACCTTTGGTTTGCTCGGTAAGATTAAAGTACGTGTTCCCAGTTGGTTAATTAATCCCTATTGTGGTTATCAATAACAGTTAGTTCCGTACACACGTGATATATGTGTTCTTTGTATTTATTACACAGACTACAAATAAGCAGAACACATATTAATACGTAAGTCGCAGCAAGTATTTGGATCCTAGATCCAAGCACAACACCAGTTCATATCACACCATAACACATATCAAGTGGTTCTATTCCCGTTCAAGTGAACACGCAATTGCTTGTAAAAGATTTGAAATAAATCTTTTTGAATAACCGGTTTTTGAAGTATTGTTGAGAAAACGAATTTAAAATCATTTTCTTGTCATGTTATACGGAAACTTTGTATGAAAACATGGTATGTATCTTGTATAAATCAAGTCTTTCTGTATGTATCTTGTATAAATCAAGTATTTCTGTATGTATCTTGTATAAATCAAGTATTTCTGTATGTATCTTGTATAAATCAAGTATTTCTGTATGTATCTTGTATAAATCAAGTATTTCTGTATGTATGTTGTATAAATCAAGTCTTTCTGTATGTATCTTGTTGTTAATGGGTTGCAAGGCCATTAACATGTGACACGACATAGGAAGCAACCAAACCATAGGCATTTTTCTAGTTGTCGATTCACGACTGAGACACAAAAGCACTACTCGGTACTAGTTTTCACCAAGAGTGTGGCTACCCGGACACCCGTTAGATCTAACCTTTTGTTCTACGGTCTAAGTATGTACACGATTAATGGTGCTTATGGTACCCTATTCGTGACACTATTTCTCGTATCATTCCTCAAAACGCATCATACTTGGTACTAGTTATAACCAAGAGTGCTTCTTGTTTTTGTATCCATCATACCATTTATAAACATTGTTTTTGTATTTTCCCGTAGTTTAGAAAACTAGAATTCGTGTGTATGCACATTTCGAAAAATATGCTTGTTTGAAAAACCGGTATAAAACATAAGCTTCTCGTAAACCATTTGTGTCAGTTAAAACTTGCTTGTAAAATGGTTTAGAAATATGTAATTCTTGTATGCTTTGCAAAAAGTGCATGTCTTTCCACCCCGAAAACATTTAGAAAAATGTAAAACCGTAAAAGGTGGGGTTATGAACTCACCTGAACATTCCTGTGCAAAGCTAGCTATATACGACTTTGTAATGTCGTTTCCAAGATGAGACTTGCTAGTATGCATTCTACAATATTCCTAACATGGAATATTTAATAAGTTTCTAAATAAAAGCGGTAACTAATCTACGTGTCACCGAGCTCTACCGAATCGTTGACCGAACGATTTGACGGTAAGTTGTTAACTTAATAAAAATGATTAAGTTATACTTGTTAAGTTTCATATGCTATATTTCGAATGTATATGCCGTTTAGGCGTTTGAAATAAATATAAAAAGTTATATCTATTTTGCGAAAGTATCATCAAGTTGTTTGAAGTTTGAATTAAACATAAAACTATATTTATTTTTATAAAGGAATTCGTGTCGTTCAGTATTTCAAATAAATATATAAACTATATTTATTTTAGTAAAACAATCGTCGTGTCGTTTGATTGATGAAATAAATATACAATATATTTATCCTTACGTAAAGAAGTCGTATTATCATCCGACATTTGTAACGTTGTAAATCATTACGTTGATTTTACAAAAGTTTTGACGAGTTTTCAAGGTTTAAAATAAATATAAAAACTATATTTATTAGTTGTAAATAAATTTCGAATCGTTGTCTTTGTTTGTCGTAAAGTGTTATCGAAAATATTATAAGCTTGTACTCATTTCCATAAAAGTCGTTTGTAGTCGATCGGTTGTGTTCTTATATCAAATACGTATTTCTTTTATGGATTTTTCTCGAAAAACGGGCAGAGTTTCCTATGTTTTTGGACGCCCCGACAACACTAGTTGTCGTTATATTATCAAAATTCAACAATAATCAAGCAATATATCAAATTCGCCAATATTTCATAAAAAAAACGTAAACTATAATCATGTCGGTTCGAGCTCGTTATCAAGAAATAAATAAAACTATAACGATATAAACGCGCCGTTAAAATCTTTACCGAATCAGTGTCGAAACGTCGAACGGATTGACCGAGTTGACCGAGTCAACTGAGTTGACCCGGGTTAACCGAGTCGACTCGAACCGCGTTAAAACTGAATCTGAACGTGCCGACCGACCCGAAGCTTGGCCCGAACATCTCTGTTGACCAGCCGTTGACCCGAACCCCTCTGTTGACTGAGTTGACTCGGTTTGACCGAGTCAAACCGAGTTGAACCAAACTTTGACCCGAACACCCGAACGACATCTGAATCGAATCCGGAGCATTTTTGAACCAACCAGATCTGAACCAAGGCTCGAGCAGCCATAACCACCACTACCGCCGTCCACTGCCGCCGCGTGGCTGCTCAGTCCTGATGACTGCCGACATAACCACCACCACGTCACCGAAAAAAAAAAGAATCACATCTAGTGACTGTTATTGCTTGAAACTAAAGAAAAAAAATCAAAATAGAATAGAGGTGGAGCCGGAACCTGTCGAAAAACGGAACACCACTGACGTCGTCACCACCGTCATAATCATCGTCATCTTCGTCCTGGAGATTGGCTCCGCCTCCAGTCCCGTCGCCTCCCTCTCTCCTCTGTCTCTCTCCGTCTCTCCGTTTGCCACCGCCGTACGCCACCACCATATGGTGGTGGCCGATCGTTCGACATTTATTAACAGGGGGGCTTGAAAGTGTGTGTGAGTGGCCAGATCTAAGGGCGTCGGAGCTCGGTCATCATCTCCGGCTCCGGTCGCTGGTTCTTCACCGATCAGAGAGAGAGATGAGATTTGATTTTCATATGTGGGTGTGTTGTCTGTGTTATGTATATGTGTTTGAGAAGATAAGGTATTTTATATGTGTGTGTATGAATGTGCAGACAAATTGAGAGAGAGATAGAGGGTAATTGAGTGTGTATTGTTTTCTCTGCCCAACATGAAGATAAAAAGGGGTATGGATCCTTTTTATAGATGTTATGAAATCTTGAAGAAATCTTATGGAGATTTTGTATAGAATTTTTAGAGATTTTGCAAATCTTGTAGGATTCTTGTAAATCTTGTAGAGATCCTACAAGATATTGTAGAGATCTTGTGTTCTAACTTTTTAAGACAAAAATCTTGTAAAGATTTTGGTAGAGATTTGTGAATCTTGTGAAGATTTTGTATCGATATTGTATTATGTGCAGATTTAGGCTTGTGGGTTTTGGGCTTGGGCCCAGGGCCCACAAGCCCATCTCATGTGTTAGTGGCCCGCAATTCCTACGAGACCCGATATCGCGACCCAAACTCCATAAGCATAATGTAACATCCATATTTGTCGGCGTCGTCAGTATTTCGTACGGTTTCAGTTTATTACCGTTTAATTTCCAACAGTATCTCCGCAGATCGTCACACGCGCACTGTAGAACCGCATAAGCGTTCCTAAGTTTGCTGAGGCCCTAATTAAGTTAATTTGCGTTGTAAACACTATTTATTATCGCGTTAATCACCTGTTAATCACGTACTTAAGAGCCGTAAATTACCGGTTGTCACATTCTCCCCTGTTAATAAAATTTCGTCCTCGAAATTTAGACTACGTTAACTCTTTAGAGTTACGTTATGTGTAGAAAATACGAATAGTACCAAAGTGAACGATCATGAAGTCGAATCAAGACTTATTCAAATGATGTGAATTCAAGGATGTATCACAAGATACAAATGAATTCTAGAAATGATTGCATCCAATAAATGAATTTAGATTTCAACAAGCTCAAATGTAATAGTTTGCATGAAACGCTCGATCATGAACAGCCCAATCTGCAAGTTCTACCGACGCCACAAGGTGTCGTAGTGAATGAAACAATTCAAATATAGCGGTTATCGAACAAGTATCACCTGCGTTTTGCATAAAACGCTTAATCATGATTAGCCCAAGCTACAAGTTTATACTGACACCACAAGGTGTCGAAATCAACAAACGACTTAATAGAGTCGTAGACCAAATAAATCTACTACGACTCAGAACAATGAAACGCTTGTTAAAACGAATTCGAATATGATGCTTTCAATACATCATATGGTGTCTTGAATTGAATATGTGTAATGAACAAGTTCAAACAATTGAATTTGACTTCGGCGCAAGCCGACAATAATTACATGTATCGACAAGAAAACTTTCGGCATGGTCACAACGAAAACCATGTATGTAACTTGAAAAGAAAGGGATTTCATGAAAATGTGTTGACTTGATTACAAAGGAGCCAACAATTACAATAATGCGGGTCATTCGAATCACAAGCGAAATAATATTTGAACTTTAATGAAACGCTTTATTCGAAACGAAACCACATGCGTAACAAACGATGCATGCGTAACATATGAATTTTTAAGAAATGAAGCTAATGAATATTTGCTATAATGAAAGAAATGCTCGTGACACAATGACCATTAAAAGGAGTAGGGATGCAAAAGTCTACTTGCTTGATGCAAAAGTCAAAATTTCAATAAAAGAAATTTAAGGACTTTACCTGGGGTTTCATGTGATGACCGGTTGTTAGGTGACATTACCATGGAATGTCGAACATGGCGTATTCGTCGTTAATGCGATAGGGGGAATACGAAGGCATGCGTCTTCTTCTTAGCATGACTCGTGTCATTTGCAGGACCGCGTGCCAAACTGCCGCTTCCTCGAATGTCGTATGTGACGTACTTCAACCTCCGTTGATGTATAGCTTAAGTTTCACGTATACCTGTGCACTAGCGTTTCGTTATGCGTAGGATGCCTGCTCGGGAAGTTAAAATATCATAGACAATATGGATAATAGTGTGTGCCCGAGTTAATATTCGCGGTTCCTACGTGTTGACCTTTAATGAACTTAGACATAAGCTTCCGAAGGTCTTAAATGCATGTTTCCTAAACTCTCAGAGTTTTGTGTACTGTATGCGACTGTTTTTGTGTACCATATATAAAACACCACAATAGCGTATGTTTGAAAACAAAATCTTGACTGTTTGTTTTTCGACAACGGTTGGAGACCATATTCGAGTACTAGGCGTTCTGTATGTATTCAGGTTTTAATATTCTAAGTTCCCAGAGGAAATTGAGGTTAGAACCTAGGTGTCTCTACAGAAACCTAATTTGCTGTAACCTATAGCTCTGATACCAATCTGTCACACCCCGAAATATCAGAGCATTGGTGTGACTGGACTGGTATCTTCATTGCACAGCGGAAGCAAATAAGCTAAGTCTTTTAGAAATTTGAACGCCCACTAAGTACTCGACTCCACATGGTTCTCCTATTCCAACCGTGCCATAAATTCTGAAAAGTAACCTGAGAAAGAAACATGCGAAAAAGTCAACATAAAGTTGAGCGAGTTCATAGTTTGCTTGTAAAAGATTTGAAATAAATCTTTTTGAATAACCGGTTTTTGAAGTATTGTTGAGAAAACGAATTTAAAATCATTTTCTTGTCATGTTATACGGAAATTTTGTATGAAAGCATGGTATGTATCTTGTATAAATCAAGTCTTTCTGTATGTATCTTGTATAAATCAAGTATTTCTGTATGTATCTTGTATAAATCAAGTATTTCTGTATGTATCTTGTATAAATCAAGTATTTTTGTATGTATCTTGTATAAATCAAGTATTTCTGTATGTATGTTGTATAAATCAAGTCTTTCTGTATGTATCTTGTTGTTAATGGGTTGCAAGGCCATTAACATGTGACACGACATAGGAAGCAACCAAACCATAGGCATTTTTCTAGTTGTCGATTCACGACTGAGACACAAAAGCACTACTCGGTACTAGTTTTCACCAAGAGTGTGGCTGCCCGGACACCCGTTAGATCTAACCTTTTGTTCTGCGGTCTAAGTATGTACACGATTAATGGTGCTTATGGTACCCTATTCGTGACACTATTTCTCATATCATTCCTCAAAACGCATCATACTTGGTACTAGATATCACCAAGAGTGCTTCTTGTTTTTGTATCCATCATACCATTTATAAACATTGTTTTTGTATTTTCCCGTAGTTTAGAAAAATAGAATTCGTGTTTATGCACATTTCGAAAAATATGCTTGTTTGAAAAACCGGTATAAAACATAAGCTTCTCGTAAACCATTTGTGTCAGTTAAAACTTGCTTGTAAAATGGTTTAGAAATATGTAATTCTTGTATGCTTTGCAAAAAGTGCATGTCTTTCCACCCCGAAAACATTTAGAAAAATGTAAAACCGTAAAAGGTGGGGTTATGAACTCACCTGAACATTCTTGTGCAAAGCTAGCTATATACGACTTTGTAATGTCGTTTCCAAGATGAGACTTGCTAGTATGCATTCTACAATATTCCTAACATGGAATATTTAATAAGTTTCTAAATAAAAGCGGTAACTAATCTACGTGTCACCGAGCTCTACCGAATCGTTGACCGAACGATTTGACGGTAAGTTGTTAACTTAATAAAAATGATTAAGTTATACTTGTTAAGTTTCATATACTATATTTCGAATGTATATGCCGTTTAGGCGTTTGAAATAAATATAAAAAGTTATATCTATTTTGCGAAAGTATCATCAGGTTGTTTGAAGTTTGAAATAAACATAAAACTATATTTATTTTTATAAAGGAATTCGTGTCGTTCAGTATTTCAAATAAATATATAAACTATATTTATTTTAGTAAAACAATCGTCGTGTCGTTTGATTGATGAAATAAATATACAATATATTTATCCTTACGTAAAGAAGTCGTATTATCATCCGACATTTGTAACGTTGTAAATCATTACGTTGATTTTACAAAAGTTTTGACGAGTTTTCAAGGTTTAAAATAAATATAAAAACTATATTTATTAGTTGTAAATAAATTTCGAATCGTTGTCTTTGTTTGTCGTAAAGTGTTATCGAAAATATTATAAGGTTGTACTCATTTCCATAAAAGTCGTTTGTAGTCGATCGGTTGTGTTCTTATATCAAATACGTATTTCTTTTACGGATTTTTCTCGAAAAACGGGCAGAGTTTCCTATGTTTTTGGACGCCCGACAACACTAGTTGTCGTTATATTATCAAAATTCAACAATAATCAAGCAATATATCAAATTCGCCAATATTTCATAAAAAAAATGTAAACTATAATCATGTCGGTTCGAGCTCGTTTTCACGAAATAAATAAAACTATAACGATATAAACGCGCCGTTAAAATCTTTACCGAATCAGTGTCGAAACGTCGAACGGTTTGACCGAGTTGACCCGGGTTAACCGAGTCGACTCGAACCACGCTAAAACTGAATCTGAACGTGCCGACCGACCCGAAACGTGGCCCGAACATCTCTGTTGACCATCCGTTGACCCGAACCCCTCTGTTGACTGAGTTGACTCGGTTTGACCGAGTCAAACCGAGTTGAACCAAACTTTGACCCGAACACCCGAACGACATCTGAATCGAATCCGGAGCATTTTTGAACCAACCGGAACTGAACCAAGGCTCGAGCAGCCATAACCACCACTACCGCCGTCCACTGCCACCGCGTGGCTGCTCAGTCCTGATGACTGCCGACATAACCACCACCACGTCACCGAAAAAAAAGAATCACATCTAGTGACTATTATTGCTTGAAACTAAAGAAAAAAAAATCAAAATAGAATAGAGGTGGAGCCGGAACCTGTCGAAAAACGGAACACCACTGACGTCGTCACCACCGTCATAATCATCGTCATCTTCGTCCCGGAGATTGGCTCCGCCTCCAGTCCCGTCGCCTCCCTCTCTCCTCTGTCTCTCTCCGTCTCTCCATCTGCCACCGCCGTACGCCACCACCATATGGTGGTGGCCGATCGTTCGACATTTATTAACAGGGGGCTTGAAAGTGTGTGTGAGTGGCCAGATCTAAGGGCGCCGGAGCTCGGTCATCATCTCCGGCTCCGGTCGCTGGTTCTTCACCGATCAGAGAGAGAGATGAGATTTGATTTTCATATGTGGGTGTGTTGTCTGTGTTATGTATATGTGTTTGAGAAGATAAGGTGTTTTATATGTGTGTGTATGAATGTGCAGACAAATTGAGAGAGAGATAGAGGGTAATTGAGTGTGTATTGTTTTGTCTGCCTAACATGAAGATAAAAAGGGGTATGGATCCTTTTTATAGATGTTATGAAATCTTGAAGAAATCTTATGGAGATTTTGTATAGAATTTTTAGAGATTTTGCAAATCTTGTAGGATTCTTGTAAATCTTGTAGAGATCCTACAAGATATTGTAGAGATCTTGTGTTCTAACTTTTTAAGACAAAAATCTTGTAAAGATTTTGGTAGAGATTTGTGAATCTTGTGAAGATTTTGTATAGATATTGTATTATGTGCAGATTTAGGCTTGTGGGTTTTGGGCTTGGGTCCAGGGCCCACAAGCCCATCTCATGTGTAAGTGGCCCGTAATTCCTACGAGACCCGATATCGCGACCCAAACTCCATAAGCATAATGTAACATCCATATTTGTCGGCGTCGTCAGTATTTCGTACGGTTTCAGTTTATTACCGTTTAATTTCCAACAGTATCTCCGCAGATCGTCACACGCGCACTGTAGAACCGCATAAGCGTTCCTAAGTTTACTAAGGCCCTAATTAAGTTAATTTGCGTCGTAAACACTATTTATTATCGCGTTAATCACCTGTTAATCACGTACTTAAGAGCCCTAAATTACCGGTTGTCACATAATTATCGGTTTTGGCTTGTGCCTCTTTTTGGGAAGATAACTAACATGGCGCTATGCACAGAACCCTATATCATCTATCAATAATCATCAATCCTATTCAATAACACATATACATAATATCATGCAAATATAAATAACCATAGACAAGAACCACTAACCAGACTTAATTCGAATAAGAGGATAACTCGAGGGGGGGTAGACCTGCTGATTTGCGTAGAGGATGGGGGAGAATAGGGTTTAGGATTTGGTTTAGGATTTGGTTTGATATGTTGAGATTATAAGGGTATGGGAAAGTTACGTACTCATTAATTATAAGCCAAATTTTCAACAATTGAGCCGGCCCCTTACACATTCGGTTAGATTACAACTGGGCCGATAGATAACACAAGTTTAAATAATTCACATATGCAAAGTCCATAAGAAGTGGGCTCATTATACACTAAATAATGGTAGTCGGCCCAAGTATGTGTGTGTGTTGGCCCAATATACTAGCATGTTAGAATTAGGGATGAGCAAAGGGTATAAAATACCGTCCTGATCCCGATCCCGATCCCGAAATCCCGATCCCAATCCGTTTTCGGTACCAGAAACGGTATCCACTTTTGTGATTTTTCGGTATCGGTACGGTACGGTATCGGTAAAATACCGACTTTTACCCTTAAAATACCGATACCGTACCGATACCGTCCCGAACCGACGTATTTCGGTACCGGTATCGGTACCAAGTTTACACAAAATTCGGGATCGATATTGGTCAGGATCGGGACGGTATTGGGACGGTATCGGTATTTGCTCATCCCTAGTTAGAATAACCAAGTTAATACCACATCGAACGTTCAACGCAACTCATTGAAGAGAATTAAGTAACGAGAAGTTAGAATCACAAGACTATCGTTACTAACGTTACTAACCTTGAAAGTTCGGGTTGTTACACGTTAGGAATCTAATAGGTTATTAAAACCTTCATTCCAGATTTAAGAGCCCAGTAAAAGCTATTTGCACTTGCTGATTGATATACGGCTGAGATTAAAATTATAATTTTGCTCAGGTAAATACTTTTAACTTATTTTCCGTTATACGGGCTTGGGATACGGTATTATAATAATACCGCTTGGTCGGGTATGTAGTTATTTAAATCGGATTGTGATTAATATATTTACATAACCCGTTTTAATCTGTTTTGTTTGATGCAATGCCTTTGGGGGGTTAATGACCATGTCTTGGATATCCTTGGCATCATTTATTAAGAAATGGCCACGACTTAAGCACGGGGTGTAGGCATACACCTGACAGTTGCGTAGGTATAAGGTATAACCACACGTGAGGATAACTCCCTGTGGGACTATATTAGGTGGTGTGTCTATTAATCTTATCCGGCTCCTCTAACCGGGTCCTGAATGGACGACAAACATATAAATCTGTATACAAGATTATTTTTAAATAATTTTCCAAAGTTATAAAAGATTTTATGCCTTGTGCATCCCAATTAATTTTATAAACACTTTTCAAAAGAGTCAGTTAATTGTATTTACCAGTGTAAACTGACGTATTTTCAAAAAGATTAAGTGCAGGTACTACGCGTAATGGGCTGGAAGCTTCTGAGTATTAGATAAAGGGTCTTGCAAACTCTTAATACTTAAAGTCTGTTGAACAAAGATTCACTATCTGATTTAGATCCACCTGTGGATCCACTTACAACCGTTGTGTAATATTTTATTATATTCTCAATTCGGTTTGTAATATTATTTTAGACTTCCATTGTGCATTAAACTGTGATTATTTGACTATGATGATATCAACTACGTCATGATACTCCCCACCGGGCCCACCGGTTGTGACAACTGTCAAAAATCAGGTATCCATACAATCTATTAACCATGATTAGTGCTTAATGACTGTGCTGAATTACAATTAATTGCTTTCTGATTACTGCCATACACATACATGTGCATCATACATTGTTTAATGTCAAAACAATATTGCATGAAAGCTATATTGCCTCCAATGATGCAATAAGTACAGTTAGCGCAATTATCTGATAAATCAGGAAGATGCTGATGGAACTCAGCACATAGACAGACAGTGCATTAAGGCACAGAAAGAGCCAGAAACCAAGTACTACACTAGTATAGTGCGTAGGAAAGTAAGGATCACAAAACTGCCGTTATAGGGATAGTTTAAGTGCCGGAAAGTGCCTAAAACTCACCCAAAGTGCTGAATTCAGCAAAATTCAGCAAAAATCAGCATTCTAACAACCTAATATGATACAGAAATATGGTTTAATGGTCCTGAATGCTTTCCTAAGTGTCGGGAATCAAAAGTGTCACAAAAGGGTACATAAAGAACACTAAACTGTATAGTTTAGCACTTTAACGAACCAGTATCTAACCGAACAACCGGACACTACCCGAAACACCAAATTTCCACCAAAAGCACTGTTTTAACGTTACCGAGCTAGTTATGGTCCCCGAACATCATAACATATACTATAAAGATATAACACACATAATACACTAACTAAACATTAGATTTCAACCATACTAACTTAACTTACCATCACCACCCAACTAAACACCCCCCCATACTTACGGTTACATGTGGGCCCCTACATGTGGATTTTATGTGATTAATTAATAGATATTGTCTCCATCTTTAGTGAACATAAGGACCAATGGATGAAGGTGTGTTGAAAGTGAGTTTATATTAACCACAAGACCCTAACATAACATTCTCATTCTTCACAACCCACTCCATCTTTCTCTCCTTCTTCTTCTTGGTCTCGGCCGAGAACCACCACCACCATATCATCACCATCACTTCACTTTCATACAATCTACATACTCTCAAGGGTGTTAGAGATCCTACAAGGAAGCTTGGTGGCCTTGAAGCTTAAAGGACCTTTCTTGTTTGCTTTTATCCACTCATTTTCTTCACTTGAATCATCCCTAGCCTTGAGCTAGTGGTAAGAACCTTGTACACTCTATTTCACATCTATTTTAAGTGGTTAAAGATGAATCTTGATCAAAAACTTGAAGAACACTAAAGATCATAAGCATGAAACATGAACATAAGCATGTTAAATGAAGTAAACTTGATGAATATGAGTTGTTATGCTTGTTGATCATTGATTGTTTGTAGAAGTGATGTTGATCATCATATGATCTTGCTAGATCATGATTAAAAACATAATCTAGCAAGATGAGAGGATGAACTTGATGAAAGTGAATGGATCATCCTTATGAAAATCATGAACTTGAAAGAATAAAGTTGTTTTCTTGAAAAACCATGATAAAAGTAAGTTGTTAAACATATAGATCTAAAGATTTATGAATGGTATTTCAAAGAAACCAAGTTAAAAACATAAGTTTCATATAATCTTGGTTCTTACATAAACAATACTTATTTTTAATGGTTAACCAAGTATAGAAACACTTGTGTAACAAAAGAATGCATAAAGAAATATTTTTAGAAAATATGTTTTGAAGTTGTAAACATCCAACTTCCTTAAAAATGAAGTTTTTAAAGAACTAATCACATTTTAAAGGGTAACAAGACTTACTAAGAACACTAGTAAGTTACTACAATTTTTTACAAATATTCAAGTTCATGAAGTAGTAGATTATTACTTGTTTATGGCAAAATTGGTAAGTGTAAGTTGTTTAGTGTTGATTGTGATGATTTTTACAAAAGAAAATGATATGCTTGAAAGCATGGAAACCTTCATTTTTAGGGTAAACTATGGCAAAAGTTTCTAAAAATATAAACACTTAGAAAAAAAAATTTAAACAAATATTTACAAGTGTATTTTAACCATGAGTTTTCCACATAAATTTGCCATAATTTTTGTTACAAAAATATAAGTGTTGGAGGTTGGTTTTTATAAATAAAAGTGGCTAAAGATATATTTAGAATATATATATATATATATATATATATATATTGAAGACACATATGTGTGATTATTTGCATACCTTTTATATTATTATATTATTTTAAGGCTTGAAATAATATAACTCACAAAAATACCAAGAATTACCACCCAAAACATTACCAAAATTCCAAACTATAAAGATACATACTTATACATAATATTGTTGAAACCAAACTATGGAATATAGGACTTACGAAATGTTCCGGAAATTTATTCATAAAGAATATTTTGGACACCAATTAAGTAAAAATATGATTTTTATAATCACTACAAGAATATATCATATTTTGGCAAGAGAAAAATATATTTTTGGCAAGTGTGAAATATATATTTTTCTTGAAATTTTTAAAAGATATATTATTTTTAGAAATATATATTTTCTTACACAAACGTGAAATACAATATTTTTGGGAAAAATATACACTTTCTTAACTAAATATGAAGTATGTCATTTTTGGGAAAAATGAATTTGTAAATATATATTTTCCAAGATTGGGCTTGAAAATATATTATCTCTGGAACTTACAAGGGAATACACATATTTTTGGACAACGAAAAATTTTAAACAATTTTTCTAAGTAATATTCCTTAAAAATATATATTAGAGGCAAACGAAGTAATTAGAGGCTGTGTATTAGAGCTCGGAGAGCATGAGTTTACGCTCGATCTTCTACCAGTCGAATTGGGAAGTTTTGACGTGGTAGTCGGAATGGATTGGTTGTCAAGCAACCGAGCCGAGATCGTATGCCATAAGAAGATCATTCGCATTCCGATGACGAATGGAGAGACAATTGTAGTGCACGGAGAAAAGCATGATACGCCTCTAAGGATTATCAGTTGTTTGAAGGCCCGGAAGCATTTGCAGAAAGGATGTATTGCCTTTTTGGCACACGTAGTTGATAAAGATGCCGAAGAGCCAAAGCTGGAAGATATCCCGGTGGTAAGGGAATATCCAGAAATTTTCCCCGAAGATTTGCCAGGATTGCCGCCGCAACGACAAGTCGAATTCAACATTGACTTAGTTCCAGGCGCCGCGCCTGTAGCTAAGGCACCCTATCGACTTGCGCCTTCCGAGATGCAAGAGTTGTCGACATAACTTAAAGAGCTTTTAGACAAGGGATTTATTCGACCAAGCTTCTCGCCTTGGGGAGCTCCAGTTCTGTTTGTCAAGAAGAAGGACGGTAGTTTCCGCATGTGCATTGACTACCGCGAGTTGAACAAGTTGACTATCAAGAATCGGTATCCTTTACCGAGGATCGATGATCTCTTCGATCAACTTCAAGGATCAAGTTACTACTCCAAGATCGATCTTCGATCAGGTTATCACCAGCTGCGGATTCAGGAAGAGAGTATTCCGAAGACTGCCTTCAGAACTCGTTACGGACATTACGAGTTTCTAGTAATGGCATTTGGTTTGACAAATGCACCAGCAGTGTTTATGGATTTGATGAACCGTGTTTGCAAGCCATATCTTGATAAATTCGTGATTGTATTTATCGATGATATTTTGATTTATTCACGGACGAAGGAAGAGCATGAACAACACCTTAGAGGCATTTTAGAGCTGCTCAAGAAGGTGAAACTGTACGTAAAGTTCTCGAAGTGTGAGTTCTGGTTGCGTGAGGTACAATTCCTCGGTCATGTAGTGAATGAGGATGGAATCCATGTGGATCCCACCAAGATCGAAGCGATTAAGAATTGGGAAACTCCAAAGACGCCAACCGAGATCCGACAGTTTTTGGGCTTAGCAGGGTATTATCGTAGATTCATTGAGGATTTTTCAAAAATCGCTCAACCACTGACATCCCTTACTCAAAAGGATAAGAAGTGTGAATGGGGTGAAAAACAAGAAGAAGCTTTTCAGTTGCTCAAGAGCAAGCCTTGCGATGCACCTATTTTATCCCTACCCGAAGGCACCGACGACTTCGTGGTGTACTGTGACGCCTCGCATCAGGGATTGGGTTGTGTGCTGATGTAGCGACAGAAGGTTATCGCTTATGCTTCATGCCAGTTAAATGTTCATGAGAAGAACTACACCACGCATGATTTAGAACTAGGCGCAGTGGTGATTGCTTTGAAGATTTGGCGGCATTACCTTTATGGTACCCGATGCACAATCTTTACAGATCACAAGAGCTTTCAGCACATATTCGATCAGAAGGAGCTTAATATGACACAGCGCCCATGGGTGGAGCTGTTAAACGATTATGATTGTGAAATCAAGTATCACCCAGGAAAGGCGAATGTGGTGGCAGAGGCCTTAAGCCGGAAAGAAAGGATTAAGCCCATAAGGGTTAGGGCTTCAGAAATGATCATTCAGACAGATCTCTCGTTGCGCATTCATGCTGCGCAGAGAGAAGCTCTCAAGAAGGAAAACTTGAAGGATGAATATCTCCCTGGGATGGAGAAGCAGTTGGTACCCAATGAGGAAGGAACAATGTGTTTCATGAAACGAATTTGGGTTCCCCTCTTTGGTAGTCTTAGAGATGTGATTTTCGATGAAGCTCATAAATCTAGGTACTCGATCCACCCAGGATCGGATAAGATGTACCAAGATTTGAAAGATTTCTACTGGTGGCCGAGATTGAAAGGTGATGTTGCAACCTATGTGGGAAAGTGCTTGACTTGTGCCAAAGTAAAAGCCGAGTATCAGAAGCCTTCAGGTCTCCTACAGCAACCTGAAATACCCATGTGGAAGTGGGAGCATATATCAATGGATTTTATAACGAAGTTACCAAAGACACCCAGAGGTCATGACACGATTTGGGTAATCATAGACCGTCTGACAAAATCTGCACACTTTTTACCGATCAGAGAAAAGGATAACACGGGTAATCTAGCTGAGCTATATCTAAAGGAGATAGTCGCACGCCATGGAGTGCCTATCTCGATCATATCTGACAGAGACGGAAGATTTGTGTCAAGGATTTGGCAGTCTTTCCAGGAAGCTTTTGGTTCACAGCTGAATTTGAGTACTGCCTTTCATCCACAGATGGATGGTCAGAGCGAGAGGACGATTCAAACACTTGAGGATATGTTACGAGCTTGCGTAATGGACTTGGGTGGCAGTTGGGACACTCACCTACCTTTGGTTGAGTTCTCCTATAACAACAGCTACCATACAAGCATTCAAGCTGCACCGTTTGAAGCTCTCTACGGACGAAAGTGTCGATCGCCGGTGTGCTGGGCAGATGCAGGCGATAGACAGCTGGTTGGTCCCGAACTGGTTCAAGAAATGACATATAAGATAATACAGATCCGATAGCGCATTAAGGCGACTCGTGATCGACAAAAGAGCTATACGGACAAAAGAAGGAAACCTTTAGAATTTGAAGTGGGAGATATGGTTTTGTTGAAAGTCTCACCTTGGAAAGGTGTGGCACGCTTTGGGAAGGGTGGAAAGTTGAACCCACGATTCATTGGACCGTTCAAAATTCTGGAAAGGATTAGCACTGTAGCATATAAGTTGGAACTACCCGAAGAACTTAATGGTGTTCATGATACATTCCATGTATCTAATTTAAAGAAGAGTCCAACTCAAGAAACAGTGGTTATTCCTGCTGACGAAGTTCACATTGATGACACACTCCACTTCACCGAAGAACCCGTTGAGGTTACTGATTGGAAAGTTAACAAAACTCGGAGAAGTAGTGTTAAACTTATTAAGGTTCGATGGAACGCGCGTCACGGCCCAGAGTATACTTGCGAGCGTGAGGACCGCATGAAAGCTAAATACCCGCATTTGTTCCCTAACTCCCCTGATGCTAGTAGTAAAACTTAAAATTTCGAGGACGAAATTTTCTTAACAGGGGGGAATTTGACAACTGTAAAAAATCAGGTATCTGTACAATCTATTAACCATGATTAGTGCTAAATGACTGTGCTGAATTACAATTAACTGCTTTCTGATTACTACCATACACATACATGTGCATCATACATTGTTTAATGTCAAAACAATATTGCATGAAAGCTATATTGCCTCCAATGATGCATTAAGTACAGTTAGCACCATTATCTGATAAATCAGGAAGATGCTGATGGATCAGCACATAGACAGACAGTGCATTGAGGCACAGAAAGAGCCAGAAACCAAGTACTACACTAGTATAGTGCGTAGGAAAGTAAGGATCACAAAACTGCCGTTATAGGGATAGTTTAATTGCCAGAAAGTGCCTAAAACTCACCCAAAGTGCTGAATTCAGAAAATTCAGCAAAAATCAGCATTCTAACAACCTAATATGATATACAAATATGGTTAAATGGTCCTAAATGCTTTCCTAAGTGTCGGGAATCAAAAGTGTCACAAAAGGGTACATAAAGAACACTAAACTGTATAGTTTAGCACTTTAACGAACCAATATCTAACCGAACAACCGGACACTACCCGAAACACCAAATTTCCACCAAAAGCACTGTTTTAACGTTACCGAGATAGTTATGGTCCCCGAACATCATAACATATACTATAAAGATATAACACACATAATACACTAACTAAACATTAGATTTCAACCAAACTAACTTAACTTACCATCACCACCCAACTAAACACCCCCCCCCCCATACTTACGATTACATGTGGGCCCCCACATGTGGATTTTATGTGATTAATTAATAGATATTGTCTCCATCTTTAGTGAAAATAAGGACCAATGGATGAAGGTGTGTTGAAAGTGAGTTTATATTAACCACAAGACCCTAACATAACATTCTCATTCTTCACAACCCACTCCATCTTTCTCTCCTTCTTTTTCTTGGTGTCGGCCGAGAACCACCACCACCATATCATCACCATCACTTCACTTTCATACAATCTACATACTCTCAAGGGTGTTAGAGATCCTACAAGGAAGCTTGGTGGCCTTGACGCTTGAAGGACCTTTCTTGTTTGCTTTTATCCACTCATTTTCTTTACTTGAATCATCCCTAGCCTTGAGCTAGTGGTAAGAACCTTGTACACTCTATTTCACATCTATTTTAAGTGGTTAAAGATGAATCTTGATCAAAAACTTGAAGAACACTAAAGATCATAAGCATGAAACATGAACATAAGCTTGTTAAATGAAGTAAACTTGATGAATATGAGTTGTTATGCTTGTTGATCATTGATTGTTTGTAGAAGTGATGTTGATCATCATATGATCTTGCTAGATCATGATTAAAAACATAATCTAGCAAGATGAGAGGATGAACTTGATGAAAGTGAATGGATCATCCTTATGAAAATAATGAACTTGAAAGAATAAAGTTGTTTTCTTGAAAAACCATGATCAAAGTAAGTTGTTAAACATATAGTTCTAAAGATTTATGAATGGTATTTCAAAGAAACCAAGCTAAAAACATAAGTTTCATATAATCTTGGTTCTTACATAAACAAGACTTATTTTTAGTGGTTAACCAAGTATATAAACACTTGTGTAACAAAAGAATGCATAAAGAAATATTTTTAGAAAATATGTTTTGAAGTTGTAAACATCCAACTTCCTTAAAAATGAAGTTTTTAAAGAACTAATCACATTTTTAAGGGTAACAAGACTTACTAAGAACACTAGTAAGTTACTACAAATTTTTACAAATATTCAAGTTCATGAAGTAGTAGATTATTACTTGTTTATGGCAAAATTGGTAAGTGTAAGTTGTTTAGTGTTGATTGTGATGATTTTTACAAAAGAAAATGATATGCTTGAAAGCATGAAAACCTTCATTTTTAGGGGAAACTATGGCAAAATTTTCTAAAAATATAAACACTTAGAAAAAAAAATTTAAACAAATATTTACAAGTGTATTTTAACCATGAGTTTTCCACATAAATTTGCCATAATTTTTGTTACAAAAATATAAGTGTTGGAGGTTGGTTTTTATAAATAAAAGTGGCTAAAGATATATTTAGAATATATATATATATATATTGAAGACACATATGTGTGATTATTTGCATACCTTTTATATTAGTATATTATTTTAAGGCTTGAAATAATATAACTCACAAAAATACCAAGAATTACCACCCAAAACATTACCAAAATTCCAAACAATAAATATACATACTTATACATAATATTGTTGAAACCAAACTATGGAATATAGGACTTACGAAATGTTCCGGAAATTTATTCATAAAGAATATTTTGGTAAATAATATTTTGGACACCAAGGAAGTAAAAATATGATTTTTATAATCACTACAAGAATATATCATATTTTGGCAAGAGAAAAATATATTTTTGGCAAGTGTGAAATATATATTTTTCTTGAAATTTTTAGAAGATATATTATTTTTAAGAAATATATATTTTCTTACACAAACGTGAAATACAATATTTTTGGGAAAAATATACACTTTTTTAACTAAATATGAAGTATGTCATTTTTGGGAAAAATGAATTTGTAAATATATATTTTCCAAGATTGGGCTTGAAAATATATTATCTCTGGAACTTACAAGGGAATACAAATATTTTTGGACAACGAAAAATTTTAAACAATTTTTCTAAGTAATATTCCTTAAAAATATATATTGGATCTTTATTAGAGATAATATTCCGGAATACGACTCTAATACACGGCAAAATATACAAGTAAAAATACTTGGGAAGTATTAAATTAAAATAATTGATTTACCAATTATTCCAAAATTTAAAATAAATATAATTTAAGTTAAATTATTAACTATTTTAACAAATAATTATATAACTTGGAATAATATAAAAGGTACGAAGGAACGTAACTCAAAGACATTAATACTAAGTCAAGGCACCGCCCGTTCATCTAATAGACATTAGTACGTTATAGGTAGTCGTGTACACCGGAAGAAGCTTGAGTTACTGTGACTGAAGACGCAAAACTGTGAGTTTCGTGTCCCCCTTTTCTTTAACTGTTTTCAGTTTTATAACTTCGGGGGTGAAGTACATGTTACAACTGTTTACAAACATTACCAATTTAGTATGGTTAGCTAAGGAAGGGTACACCTAGATCATGTGAGTGGTGGGTATAACGCTTAAGGCCATCAATCCTCGTTGTAGGACCGAGGGACATGAGTGATAGATCTATTTGGGTGTAGCGAGCCCCGCCCATGTTGGACCAGGGTTGGCCCATTGGTAGACTATGTCTTACAGCCGGAAGCCCGATGCAAAATCTGCTAGGTTTGAGCTTTCCTACATCATTTCACACATATTAATGGCCTTGCAAACCATTGGTGATCTGTTTTTCCTTGTTGCTTTCATACCGGGATTTATAAACTTACATACATACTTACAATCATTTTAAAGGTTTATTCATACACACAAACAGACACACGAACTCACTCAACTTTTGTTGATGTTTTCAAAATACATGTATTTCAGGGAATTAGTAAGTGAATCTGGCGGGCGTTGGAAGTTTCATGCTGCGTTAGGAATAAAGATGTCATCCATGGTCTTCGGGTTTGGTCAGGGTGTCTTATTCCTGGACGAGACACGCTTTCCAAATCCTGGTTCTATTTAATGTCATTCGTCGGGTCTTGTGAACTTTTAAACAAGTTGCATGGTTGTACTCGTATTTGAATTTCTATGTTTTAAGATAATGTTGTCATGATTTTAAACTTAATATATGGATGAACATCTATGGTTTTTATCATATAGTTGTGGTTATGATTGAATGCAATGGTATTAAGAAAGTCACACCATAATCACGCTTCCGCAAAAGTCAGGGTGTGACACCGGTAATACGTGGAAATATCGAGGTGTGACAGGTTGGTATCAGAGCCAACATTGAGTGAATTAAACACTAGCTTTTTGTGTTTAATCTCAATGACACAGTAGCACATTCCTTGACTTCCGAGTCTAGACATGAACTAGGAATGATCTCATCCCTGTTATATGTATACGTTGTTTTCGATATTTGTATATTACAGGAACGTGTCGCCGAGCAAAGCTGCCATTAGTTGAAATTCTCCAAACCCGAAGAGTAAGGATGTTAAGCTTCGTACTACAGCTCGAATAAGCGTGCGACCAGTATGGAGAAAGGAACTTTTTGAACCCATTAACCATATTTCAAATTCTGTACCTAAGACTTTTGAAACTCCAAATGAGAAGCCAACATCGGAGGAGTCCATACCAACTGTCCCTAAGACTCCCACTCCAAAGATAAAACTTATGGACCTGAAGGACCCATATTTCTTACCTCCAAGTCTTGGAATCCCAAACTTGGATTATACATGTCCTGACCTTATTCATGATCCATATTATTCATTAACCATAGAATCTTTGGATTCCCCTTTTGCAAAGATTCCTAATATAGAAGATTTCGACTACCCACAAAAACCTTCAGTATCCGTACCACGCTCAGGGAACCGAGGAGAAAACTTTCGGGGATAAAATGAAGAAGAAACTCCCTTTGTTATATTTCATTTCTATAGTAGTCCCTATAAGGACAAATATATCTTTCAAGTCCCTGTGTGGGCGAATTTCTTGGTTTAAGACCCGTTTAGGGCAATTATAGTAACTCTTTAGGGCTTTTCTATGAAAAGTTTCCTTTTTGAATTTACTTGGGTATTAAACATATACATATGTATTATGTCATAAATCAGAACATCATTTCAATTTATGATTGCTCAGCCATTAAATCTCAAAAGAAAATCTTAAAAGTATAACCTAGCTTATATGTCATTTTAGACATGGCTATAATGGTAAAGCCTTTTTAAGATGATAGATCCTTGTTAACACCTAAGAACGTGTTAGCATTCTTGACAGATGTGATTCGAGAAAATCACAATAGTCATCCTTATATTGGATTCTTCCAATTTCTTATCTAGCCTAGTGATTTAGAAATCATGGCTCAAATCATCAAATAAGATGATCATATCATAAACATCTATTAGTGATGAAGTGCCTATGGGTTATATCTATTGTCCTAAAAGACAAAAAACAGTTGTAGTCTTTGACTCCCTGTCAAGGAAGGTAATGAACTATGTTCAAACCTTAATGCCTCGATCCTATAAGATCATGGCCCATAAATTCAAAATTGTCCTCGTGACAAGGCCTTTGTTGCCATTTCAATATCCTTAATAGGTTATAACTGAATTAACTATAATGAAAAGTTTAAAATAAACCTGATTATCAAATTAACCAAATATGGTCTATTTATACCATGGTTAATGAATCATCAAAAATGAAGATTCCAAAATAGACTTCTAAACAAAATTATTGACAATTGTTTTATAGAAAACAAGCTTCAGCGTGCCTGAATTAGATAAGGTTAATAGTCATTCCAATAGGAGGAATGACAACACCAGAATGAATGTATCGGGTATAGATCTACAAGCAATGATATATAATGTTGTCACTAGAGCCATTGACAGACAGTTCAAAGAACCAAGTGGCACACGCGCTAGAACCCAGTCTGTACCTCATCGAAGCCACCTTCCAGACACATACATCTCATAAGGATGATTCTCATCATTTGTCGAATCAGAGGAGTGTCCCATCTAAGCAAATTGTGCTCAATCAGGAGCCACGTGTTAAGACCTGCTCTTATAAATACTTTGTCTCTTGCAAACCAAGGGACTTTACAGGGGAAAAGAAGCCATTGATTATATGACATGGCTTGATGAGATGGATACTTTAGTAGACATCAGTGGTTGTGCTGAGCAGGATATTATGAAATTTATTTCACAATCATTCAAAGGCGAAGCGTTTGCATGATGGAGATCATTGATCCAAGCCACGGGGAAGATCCCGCTTTATAACATGTCTTGGGAGCAATATGTTGCACTGAGCAAGGAAAATTTATGTCCTCAGCATAAGGTAGAAAAGACCGAAACAGACTTCTTGATGTTTGATTATACTCTCGGGAATGCCAAATATTGGCCATCTAAGGCTTTCATGCCTATAAGGGATGTTACGCGCAACATTGCAAGTTTAAGGGGTTAAAAGCGTCAATATGTTTAATTATACCTCTGAGTGACCCTTTTAACGAAGCCGAAGCATCGTGATGTTTAATAATACTCTCAAGAATGCCTAAGATGGATTAGATAAGGCTTTGATGCTATTAGTCGATGAAATGCGCAAGTTTGCACGTTAGAGGGACCAAAAGCGTCAACTTTTAAATCTACGCCCTTTGGTGACCATTTAAGTGAACGGGAGCGTCATAATAATTAAGTATATGCTCAGGAATACTCAAAATGGGCCACGAAAGGTTTGGATATCATTAAGCGACATTTCGCGCTACTTTGTGCGATTAAGGGACTAAAAGCGACGTTAAGCAAAACTCGCCTTAGAGGATCTTTTAATCAAAACAAGGACTTCGCAATGCTCGGTCGAACTCCTGGGATGCCTAAGAATGTTTACTAGTGGTCTTTGTACCTCGCATTAACATAACATAATAAAATAGAAAATATTGTGTTAATAATGTAACGTTTGAAAGTTAACAACAAGTAAAGATGTGAGGGATTGTTCCTGTCAACCTTCAAAAGTTGTTTTTAAACTTGAATCCAGCTGAGTTAGAAGTTAGAGGGACCATTTATGTCGCTTATATAAGTTATATAAGCATATACATGAAGATAGGGACCAAAAAGAGCAATTCACAAACTTTTTGAGCTGTGCCGGTATAGGTCGCGGGCCGCGACCGCTAGGCCCATTGCCTACGCGGGCCGCGAGCGAGCCCATCTTCAGCTTTACTCATTTTTTTTATTTTTCTTGCTGAAAACCACTTATATAAAACCCATTCACACATATTTTGATTCTAGGGGCACTTAGATGGTATTACAACCTGGTATTACACCTGTAATCATCCCACAATTCATTCCAACACTTGTCATGATCCTCTTCCATCTCAAAAACTATAAATAGAGGTGGAACTTCATTTGAAATTCACACCATTTTCTTGGGTTCTTGCTCTCTATCTCAAATCTGAGGATCCTGATCATTTGGAACCTCCTTTTGAGTTCTTTTCAGTCCTAAGGACCACTTGTAAGTGTTCCTTTCGTGCTTAGATATTTTATTTGGCTCTTAAATCCGAAAAGTCAAGCGCTTGCGATAAACGCTTTGACTTTTAGTAAGGTCGAGCCATGGTTTGCAACGAACATGGCTACGTGATCGTAATTAGGTAGGTGTTAAACCCTCAAAAGGGCACCTCCTAATTATCACGTTTACTTAGTTAAATGTCAGGTCAAACTAATTAAAATAAAAGTCAAACGGGTCAGTTTTTAAATAAAATTTATAACTAATAATATAGAAGCTATAAAATCATTTTTGTCACTTTAATAACTTGGTAAATATCAATTGAACATGTCTAGGCATGTTCAACCCGACAATTCTGAGTTTATGCTCGGTTCGCAACCGAAAGTCGTAAAAGTTGACTTTTACTTTGACTTTCAGTTCTGACCCGATTTAGCTTAGTTTAGTTATGCCTTAGGTTCCCTTAGGACCATATTACATGTTAGTACAACCCTTTGAGGTTATACAACTTGGTTCCATAGAAATCCTAGTTCATTGCATGTTTCCGTTAAATGCTTAAAAGTTGACCATTATGCCCTTTTGATATTAAAACGAGATTTTTGAAAATGTGAGAGGAAAAAAACCTTTATTACTGATTTATAAGCATGTCCTAAAAATTTGACATCAGTTCGTGGTCTAAAATAAAAGTTATGCGCGATATCGCAAAATGAAAGCTTTTTATTAATTAAACAACATTTTTGGCATAAATCATATTTAAACCCAACTTTTGAAACCAAACTTGCCACCTACTATTAAGATATAATATTTATGGATTTTTGGAAATTTTTGTTAAATTTTAACCTGATCATAACATAGGGTTCTTGCATAGACTCGGTAATTGACGGTAATGCCCTTTTTGCTAATAAAATGAGTTTTACACATCCTTTACATATCAAACCTTTTTCTACTGATTTTATACATTAAATAAATTATTTTATACGGTAGAGACTGATCAAAATCTCAGATCTCCTTAATCAACCTGAATACTGTCAAATACCGACTTTTATGCGATTTAGGCGCATAGTATGGGTTAAAACTATATTTAACGCCTAAGACTTGTTACCTACTGATATTATAAGTAAAATTTTATACTTTAGCAGTAAGTAAAAGGTTTGAACTCAGATTTCCAAATTTGGCCCTTATAACATATGTGAAATGACCAAAATGCCCCTACGGTGCATAGTTTGGCCATAAATGAGAAAATTCACATATATATGATATCTTACTGATGTAACTCGTTAAAATAATTTTTTTTACTGATTATTTTAGACCAGAACCTCAGATTACTATTTAACCTCTTTTATAAACTTTAAAATGACAAAAATACCCTTACGGGGCTTAAATTGGTTTTAAATTCACTTTGGGCATAATGGAAGATATCTTACTGATATCATAACATATTTTAAGCATATTAACTTGTGGAACTTGTACATGACTCATTTGGTTACCCGTTATGCATATTTGCAATCGGTACGGTTTATGTAACTAGTTTGCATAAATTAACCGAAACGGGTCAAACCTTATCATTTTTACTTCAAAATCCAGAATGTGTTTAGTTTACCCATTTTATACAAGTATTCATACTTGTCGGATCTAAATCACATTCTAATCCGGCCTTCGCTTAATCGTGCGTTTTGAACCGTAAACCTTTCATTAAAACTAACCGGTCTAAGTTTAAACTTAAGCAAGACCCGTTAGGAATCTAATAGGTTATTAAAACCTTCGTTACAAATTTAGGAACCCAGTAAAAGCTATTTGCACTTGCTGATTGATATACGGCTGAGATTAAAATTATAATTTTGCTCAAGTAAATACTTTTAACTTATTTTCCATTATACAGGCTTGGGATACGGTATTATAATAATACCGCTTGGTCGGGTATGTAGTTATTTAAATCGGATTGTGATTAATACATTTACATAACCCGTTTTAATCTGTTTTGTTTGATGCAATGCCTTTGGGGGGTTAATGACCATGTCCTGGATATCCTTGGCATCATTTATTAAGAAATGGCCACGACTTAAGCACGGGGTGTAGGCATACACCTGACAGTTGCGTAGGTATAAGGTATAACCACACGTGAGGATAACTCCCTGTGGGACTATATTAGGTGGTGTGTCTATTAATCTTATCCGGCTCTTCTAAGTGGGTCCTGAATGGACGACAAACATATAAATCTGTATACAAGATTATTTTTAAATAATTGTCCCAAGTTATAAAAGATTTTATGCCTTGTGCATCCAAATTAATTTTATAAACACTTTTCAAAAGAGTCAGTTAATTGTATTTACCAGTGTAAACTGACGTATTTTCAAAAAGATTAAGTGCAGGTACTACGCGTAATGGGCTGGAAGCTTCTGAGTATTAGATAAAGGGTCTTGCAAACTCTTAATACTTAAAGTCTGTTGAACAAAGATTCACTATCTGATTTAGATCCGCCTGTCGATCCACTTACAACCGTTGTGTAATATTTTATTATATTCTCAATTCGGTTTGTAATATTATTTTAGACTTCCGCTATGCATTAAACTGTGATTATTTGACTATGATGATATCAACTACGTCACGATACTCCCCACCGGTAATACATGGAAATATCGGGGTGTGACATGCCTCGGCCTCGGCCCATTTAACAAGTAATCTACCGCCACAAGTATATATTTGTTTCCTTTTGACGGTGGGAAAGGTCCCATAAAGTCGAGTCCACACACATCAAAAATTTCACAAACAAGAATGCCATTTTGTGGCATTTCGTTTTTTGAAGAAATATTACATGATCTCTGGCAAGCGTCACATGTCTTGATAAGACTTTGAGCGTCTTTGTAAATGGTTGGCCAACAAAATCCTAAATCAAATAACTTTCGTGCGGTACTAGCGACACCATGATGTCCTCCGTATGGACCTTCATGACAATGGCGGAGAATTCTTCTTGCTTCGCTACCATGTACGCTTCGACGGATAAGTTGGTCGGCACACATTTTGAAAAGATAAGGATCTTCCCAAAAATAATGCTTTACATCAGCAAAGAATTTCTTCTTTGATGATGTGGCCATCCTTTTACGATTACACCGCTAGCTAACTAGTTAGCATAGTCGGCGTACCATGGCTCTTCTCGATATTCCACCATTTCCAGGGACTCCGTTGGGAATTTTTCATTGATTTGCTCGTCCCTAGTTGCCTCCAAAGCTGGATCTTCCAAGCGAGAAAGATGATCTGCTGCGGTGTTTTCTGCTCCTCTTTTGTCTTTTATTTCAATGTCAAATTCTTGGAGGAGTAGAATCCACCGAATCAAACGTGGTTTAGCATCCTGTTTCTTAAAGAGATATCGAATGGCTGCATGGTCTGTATAAACAATCGTTTTAGAAAGAACAAGATACGAACAAAATTTATCAAAAGCAAATACCACGGCTAGTAATTCCTTTTCCGTTGTTGTGTAATTTCTTGTGCATCATTAAGTGTTTTACTAGCGTAATAAATTGGGTGAAAATGCTTATCTTTTCTTTGCCCCAAGACGGCTCCAACTGTAAAGTCACTTGCATCACACATGATTTCGAAAGGTAGTTTCCAATCAGGCGCCATCATGATAGGTGCATTGACTAGCATTTCTTTTAGTGTTAGAAATGCATGATTGCAATCCTTGTCAAAGATGAAAGGAGCATCCTTTTCAAGTAATTTTGTTAGAGGTCTTGAGATCTTAGAAAAGTCTTTGATAAATCGTCTATAAAATCCGGCATGCCCTAGGAAACTTCTGATAGCTCTAACGGAGGATGGGGGTGGTAATCGAGAAATAGTGTCTATTTTTGCTCGATCAACCTCCATTCCTTCGCTTGAGATTTTGTGACCGAGTACTATTCCCTCCGTTACCATGAAATGGCATTTTTCCTAGTTAAGGGCGAGGTTAGTTTCCTCACATCGGGATAGCATTCGTTCAAGGTTATCGAGGCATTGGTCGTATGAATCTCCAAAGATAGAAAAGTTGTCCATGAAGACTTCCATTGTCTTTTCTATCATGTCATGGAAGATGGCCACCATGCAACGTTGGAAGGTTGCGGGGGCATTACATAGACCAAAAGGCATGCGTCGATAAGCAAAAGTTCCGTAGGGACATGTGAATGTTGTCTTTTCTTGGTCTTCGGGTGCTATCGGAATTTGAAAGTAACCTGAAAAACCATCTAAGAAACAATAAAATTTGTGACTGGATAATCTTTCTAGCATTTGATCAATAAAAGGTAAAGGAAAGTGATCTTTCCTAGTTGCCTCACTTAATCTACGATAATCTATACATACCCTCCATCCTGTGACGGTTCTTGTTGGTATTAATTCATTTTTCTCGTTAGTTATTACCGTCATACATCCTTTCTTTGGAACTACTTGGACGGGACTTACCCAAGGACTATCGGAAATAGGGTAGATGAGTCCGGCGTCAAGTAACTTGATGACTTCATTTTTAACCACTTCTTGAACGTTTGGATTTACTCTACGTTGTGGTTGTATTACCGATTTATACTCATCATTCATTAAATTTTGTGCGTGCACATGGAAGGACTTATTCCTTTAATATCTACAAGCTTCCAAGCGATCGCGTTTTTGTGTTTTTTCAAAAGTGTAATTAATTTTTGGAAAATTGGTTTTTAAAAAACCAACCTTTGCCCCGTTGGTAAATAATAATCTTACCTACGTAATTGGTATACAATAATCCTACCTATCAACATGTTGGTACTCAATAAACTTTCGTTAATTTTTTTAACTGAAGTTAGTTTTTAAGTTTTATTTATTACACACACAGTCCCTGTACTTGTAATTTACTAGTTTTAACTATTTTATAAAACAAAAAAACCTCAAGAACAATTACTAGTTTTAAGTTGTCAACATTTTTTTTGTTTTACAAAAAAGTTAAAACTAGTAAATTACAACTACAGGGACTGTTTGTGTAATAAATAAAACTTAAAAACTAACTTCAGTTAAAAATAATTAACGGAAGTTCATTAAGAACCAACATGTTGATAGGTAGGACTATTGTATACCAATTACGTAGGTAAGATTATTATTTACCAACGGGACAAAGGTTGGTTTATTAAAAACCAATTTTCCTTAATTTTTCATTTTCTACACTAGTTAATTTTGACGAAATAATTACAGGTGATTTACCATCTTTGTCTAGAAAAGCATATTCCAAACCTTTTGGAAGTTCTTTGAACTTAAGAGGTGGGTCTTTAGGAGACTCCTTATTTGGTTGCTCATTTTGATCAAGAACCACAAAGGTTTGTTCTATGGCGACCTCTTCTTCAACAAAGCGGTCAATTTCTTCTCTTGTATCAGGTGGTTCATCTTCATCTTCAATTAGGGGGTCATTATTGCCGAATGAATATTTCATTGAACGCTCAAGATCGACACTTTTTTTAAATGCCCTTACTTGAATAGATAGATTGTTGTACTTCCGATTCTTCATGGCTTCGTGGGTTTTTACAAAAGGTCGTCCCAACGCTAGAGGAGCGTCATCAAGGATGACAAAGTCGGTTGGGATTACCATTTGATTTGTTTGGACCAAGACATCCTCAACTACCCCCATTGATTTTATTATTTTCCGATTAGATAGAAAAATTGGTATTTGAAGTGGAGAAAAATCACCAATACTTAATTTTTCAAAAATGTAGTTTGGCATTATATTAACACAAAGATCTTTATCAATTGTAACATTACTAATAAAGGAATTTTGAAAAAAACATGGAACCGGTGTAATGTTAATTTCAAATGGATCTTCTTTTATTAGCGCGGTTTGATCATTTGTTAACTTAATGCTTACCGTTTCGTCAATTTTAGTGTTAGTATTTAACTCTTTTAAAAACTTTGCATGAGTGGGTACTAAACAATGATTTCCGAAAGAAGGTGACAGGAGATTAATTTCTTTAAAATTAGACTCTTCTTGAATTTTAACGTTGTCGGACTCACCTTTTTCGTTGTTTAACTCATGTGTCGGCTTTTCACTTACTTGTTCTTCCATTTTTACATTTTCAACTATCCCTTCCCTATTACAAGTTAATTCTTCCCTTGCGCGAGATTCCTCTTCCCTTGCACGGGATTCTTTTATGCAGCGCTCGATAGTTTTAATGTGTTGGGATTGAACCCTACCAGAGGAACAGTTGATTAAAGCCAAAACTGGATCAGAGCAGTGGATCTAGAATAAGCAGTGGATGTATACAAGTCTCTCCCCTTGAAAGTGATTCTAACAACTGATGGGCTCTATCCACTGTCCGTATACAAGTGTTGTTCTACAAAAAACTGCTGATCATGTAAAGACTGATGAAGATTGAAGACCTGTTGATCAATCTACTGTTATGGGTCAAGCACTTCTGATGATACAAGTACTGCTGGAATCACAACAGTGGAAGGAGAAAGCAGTAGTTTAGTCTTTCCTTTGTTATGTAATGTAATTAGTAGTTAGCTAAGCAGTGTTTGTATTAGATCAGTAGTTAGAGTTTGTTAGGAGGTTAGATGTCACTTTCATGGTGACGTTAGCCAAGATGCTTCAGTGGTTTGCTCGTGCCTATAAATAGAACAGTACCCTGTACTGTTCTATTGGCTCTTTCACCACTTGTCTCTTGTACGAACAAATACTGAGCTTAGGCTGAGGGGGAGTTTGTTATACATGCATGCATTGTAATCGTTGCTTGAAATAAATTCAATCTTTCGGTTCTATGTTAAAATGTGTGTTGAAAGCATTTCTCTTGTTTGATTGTGTGAAAGTTTGTTTCCATTTATATTCCGCTGCAATTACTTGTTCATCTTCATCTTAAATCAAACGTAAAACACAATCAATCCAAACTCAGATCCTAACAATTGATATCAGAGCTCGGACAGTCAAATTTGATCTAACAATCATTTTGACATAAATAGTTCAGCTCACAATCGTTGATATTGATAGTTGTTCGTTTTGTTGAAAAACAGAGTAAGGTTTAATCATGATCAAAGTTGATTAATCAGTACCTGTAAAACAACCAAGATGACGTCACAATCACAAGATGATAAAAATAACATCGGTTCACTTTTCAAACCACCCATGTTGAAACGAAATGAATACAACATCGGGGAGAGAAGAATGGGTCACATCCTTGCTCAACAGAATACCGGATGTTGGAGATTGGTTGTCTTTGGACCACATGTTCCAATGGTGCCGAGTGCTGAGGACACAAAGAAGTTCGAACCTAAGAAACCTGAAAACTATACTGAAACTGATTTTCAAAAATTCGAACTAGATGCCAAAGCATTTAGCATCATTGCATCTGCACTACCCAATGAAATTTATGCTGGGCTGTTACACTGTAACAGTGCCAATGAATTATGGGATGCATTTAAGGAACAATTTGGGGGGACTGAAGAAGTAATTGAAAATAACAGGAAAATTCTGAATCAGTAGTATGAACCCTTTTGTCACATTAAGGGTGAATCATTAACTCAACAGTTTGAGCGATTCAGTTGTCTCATTAGTGAGCTAAGACTTGTTAAAGTTGAATTTCCTAAATCTACACAAAATAGCAGGTTTCTTAGATCACTGCCTGAAAAATGGGATACAATTGCCTTTGTAACTAGAAACTCTGTTGAGTTCAAAGATCTGACACTGACCCAACTTCATGGTAGACTCCTGACCTATGAAAGGAGTTAAACCAGAAAAAGAAGTTGCAAGAGTCTGGCAAAGTTGCAGATGATTATTCATTTGGCAACACAGCTCTTCTGGGTCAAGAAGAGTCTGGCAGTAGTAAGGATCAGGGTTATGATCATTTTATTGACATAACTGCTGGTGGTAATTTCAACTCTGATCCTCACTCATCCAACTTTGCTTTCACAGCAAATGGAGAAAGCCAGATCTCTGATAATCTGTGTTTTGAGCTCAATGATTTACAACACTTTGATCCCACTGACTTAGAAGAAATGGACATTTTGCATCAATTGGCATTGCTTAGTGTAAGAATAAGCAAATTCTATAAAAGAACAGGGAGAAAATTCCCAGGGTTACATGAGAATTTAAAAGTGGGGTTGGATAAGTCAAAAATCAAGTGTTATAAGTGCAATAGGCTAGGTCATTTTGCTAGGGAATGCAGGAGTCAAACCACTGGTCCAATTATTACTCATCCCAGCTCAAACCCTAGACCACAAAACCAAAGCACTGTGCACTATGCCCAATATACCCCTGCAACCCATGTTAACACTGCTCACTATGCTGCAACCCCTGTGCCTGTGCATTATGTTCAAACCACTGTTCCACAAATTCAGTATGTTCAAGATCCTGTCCCTCAGGCTCAAGTGCAACCAGTTGCACCTCAACAAGCTGCTCTAGCAGTGGTTCAACCAGATCAGCAAAGCTTTTTCACCCAAGGCTTTGTTGACTAGAGCAGTATGCCCGATGAGCTTGGTGATGAAAATTTTGCACTCTATGCTTCTAATGATGCTCCTAATGATGAATTTTTTTTATGGCATTAGAGTCAATTGCAGAAGGACTGGAAGCTGAAGGAGAACAGCTAAGCGCTGAAACAGTGGATGAAGTTGCTGAAGCAGTGGTTACTTCAGTTGCTGGTCAAATACTGCTGGGAGAAAATTCAGAACCCCTGATTGAACCACTGTTTGACCCCTGGTCCAAAGAAGAAGAAAAGGAAGAAAAGGAAGAGAAGAAAGAAGGTGAGAAAGAAGAGAGAGCTGATGAAGAAAGTGATCATCAATGTGATTGTGCCATGATGGCTGCTGCCAAGGTATCACCTTAGGTTCTTGAAAATCTGTGTTCAGACAAATGCATCATAGCATTTGCTAACATTAAAGAGGTGAATGAAAACCTTAGGGATAGAGTTTTAAATGAGGAAGTCAAGTTTGAGAAGTCTTTAAAAGAACTTAAAATCAAATTGGCTGAAAAAGATAAAGAAATCTGCAGTCTAAAAGAAGAGCAAAGCATTACCAAAAACCACTCCAAACTATGATAGAAAAATATCAAGTTTGAAAAAAGGAGTTAGAGTCCAGCCAGATCACTTGTGAAAAATGGGTGGAATCATGCAAAGGTTTTGAGATAATGCTTGGAAAACAGCTTGAAAGCAATGTGAAATTTGGCATTGGCTTTAGAAAAAAATGATCAAGTTGAAAACAATGCTGCAAATCAAGCGGGTTCAGTTGAAATCATTCCAACAAACAAGAATGGCCAAGAAGTTAAGATAACTGACAAACTTGGTAACAAGATCACCCTGGAAAGACCTGTGGGGTCCTCAACTTTTGAGGAAATTGAGAAATACCAATTTAAACACACATGGTCTGATGAGTGTGACATTCTTGAAAATTTTAAACCAATGGACTTCACAACCACTGATGGTGTAAAAGCTCCTAAAGCTAAGGTCATTCCTCTCAAAGGCATCACAACAGTGGTTCAAAACTTTGTTGCTAAGGAGTCTGAAAAGAGAAAGAAAAGAGAAAAGATCAAAAACCTGTTTTGTGATTTCTGTGAAAAGAAGAATCATCTAACAAAAGACTGTTTTCATCTAAAAGCATATGATATCAACAAAACAAGTGTTATTGTACCTGCTGAGAGCTGCACCATCTGTGGTAAATCAAACCACAAAACTCAAGAATGTGTGTATCTCAAATCCTTTGATGTAAAAACGAATGAGTACACTGCAAAAACATCCCTGAGTTCATCAAGTTCATTTGTCAAATTCACCAAGAACCAACCACTGTTTGTGCCAGTTCAAACAGCTGTTACAAAACAGCTGAACCAAACCTCTGTTAAAAGAGATGTTCAGGTGACTGATGCACCCCCTGCCAACCAATACATAAGAGGTAAGGGACAACCACCATACCAAAGGATCCCACATGTTTATGAGGCTTACAAAAAGCCTTCTAAACCAAGAGTGAACAGGCATCCTTTTGGTTATCAGCAGATAATTGGGCAAGACCCCCAATAGTGGTTAGAGAAAAACAGTTCCAAAACTGTCTAAACCCCTGACCTAACCACTGTCCATCCACCTGAACTTAACCTAGACACTGCTGAGACCCCATCCAAAGCCTTATTGGCTTTGGAGACCCTAATGAACTAACCTTTTACTACATGTGCAGGGAGCTTCTGCATGCTTAGATAGTCTTTGGTATGTAGATAGTGGAGGCTCCAGGCACATGACAGGATGTAGAGCTCTTCTCAAAGATTTCAAAACTCATGGAGGGGGTGATATATCCTTTGGCAATAATAGTAAAGGGAAGGTTCTGGGGTCTAGTACTGTTCAGTCTGGTAAAGTTAAGTTTAAAAATGTCAATCTAATAGACAATCTAAAATTCAACCTCTTAAGTGTTTCTTAAATGAGTGATAAGGGCTATGGCTCATTCTTTACGAAAGAGTGTTGTAGGATTGTTGGACCAGAAATGGTTGAAAAGATTGAAGCAATAATAAAAAATGGAAAAACGCAACTTGTTGCTCAAAGAAGTGGCAATGTTTATGTGGTGGATATGTCAAAAGAGAGCCCCAGGACTGATGTCTGTCTGTTCTCAGCTGCCTCAAACAAAGAGACAGAATTATGGCACAGGAGATTGGGGCACACAAATCTCAAGACAATCACTGCTATTTCAAAACAGGGGTTAGTAAGAGGTTTACCTCAAAAACGGTTCACCTGTTCTGAGCATTGTGTTTCCTGTCTAAAAGGAAAACAACATAAAAGGTCATTCAAATCAATTGAAGAGTCCAAAATAACCAAGTGCTTGCAAATGCTTCACATGGATCTGTTTGGCCCAGTTAAAGTCATGAGTCTTAGGAAGAAAAGATATTGTTTGGTTATTGTTGATGACTTTTCTAGGTTTACATGGACTTACTTTTTACACTCAAAAGATGAGACTGCAGGAATTCTGCAAGACTTTGTTAAACAGGTTGAAAAGCAGTTTGACTTGCCAGTAAAAGTCTTCAGGAGTGATAATGGCACAGAGTTCAGAAACAATGAGTTAGATGATTTCTGTGTGTCAAAAGGGATTGTAAGGCAGTACAGCATTCCAAGAACACCAGAACAAAATGAGGTTGTTGAAAGAAAGAACAGGACCTTGATTGAGGCTGCAAGAACTATGCTTGCTGATTCAGGTTTGCCATTAACTTTTTGGGCAAAAGCAGTAAACACTGCTTGCTATGTCCAAAACAGAGTTTTAATCAACCCCAGGCATCAAAAGACTGCCTATGAATTGCTGTATAAAATAAAGCCATTGATTTCATATTTCAAAGTTTTTGGCTGCCCATGTTTCATTTTAAACTTAAAAGATTCTATCTCAAAGTTTGCAGCCAAAATTGATTGTGGTTATCATCTGGGATACTCAACCACTTCTAAGGCCTACAAAGTGTTTAACACAAGGACTAAGACAGTGGAAGAGACCTTGAATGTGAAGTTCAATGAACTTTCATCAATGAAAATCCCAGCAAACCCTGCTGAATTATTTGATCTTGATAAATTCACATTAAAAAGTGTTGCTGTCAAGACTAACAATGCAGGTCCATCAGAAAATCCTTCATCAGACTATGGGTATGAAGTCATCATTCCTCAACAAAAGTCTACTTCAATAGGAAGAGCAGCAGATGTTCAAAACAGCTGTCAAAGCTCATCCACTGCTACCTCAACAATTGTTGACCAAAGTAGCCCTTCCTCATCAACCACTGTTGACAAAAGCCATCAAACAGTGGATAAAAGTCAACAAGTTTTCACACCAGTTCCTCCTATTCCTCCACCTCCATTTGAAGCCACTGATGGATCATCAAAGTCACCAGCTGTGGTTAGCTCAGATGATTCACATCTGCAGCCTTCACCATTAAATGCCATTGTTCCATACCAAGGAGATCTAATCTTCTTGAAATCTCATCCACCTGACCAAATCATTGGCAACATCAATGAAGGGGTGCTCACAAGAAGTTAATCCCAAAACATTTGTCTTTTTGCTGGTTTCTTATCTCTCCATCAGCCAGTCAAGTACCAAGAGGCACTGAAAGACAATGGCTGGGTAGAAGCAATGCAAGAGGAGCTCCAACAGTTCAAAAGACAACAAGTTTGGGAGCTTGTACCACTGCCAGAGGATGTAAGTCCTATTGGCATAAAGTGGGTCTTCAAGAACAAAACTGATAAAAGGGGCATTGTTGTCAAGAATAAAGCTAGGCTTGTGGTTCAAGGGTTCAGACAGGAAGAGGGCATTGACTATGATGAAACATTTTCCCCTGTAGCAAGACTTGAAGCTATCAGACTATTCCTGGCCTTTGCTGTCAACCACAACATCAAGGTGTATCAAATGGATATCAAATGTGCATTCCTCTATGGTAATATTCAAGAAGAGGTTTATGTTTGTCAACCTCCAGGCTTTGAGGATCCATTTTATCCAAATCATGTCTACAAGCTAAATAAAGCTTTGTATGGCCTGAAACAAGCACCAAGAGCCTGGTATGAAACTCTTTCCACCTTTCTACTTTCCATTGGTTTCACAAGAGGTAAAATAGACAAAACACTGTTTCTAAAATGGAGAGGAAAGGATTTGATGATTGTCCAGATTTATGTGGATGACATCATCTTTGGAAGCTCATGTAACAAAATGTGTGAAGAGTTTAGGTAACTCATGACAGCTGAGTTTGAAATGAGTGCAATGGGTGAACTCCAGTGCTTTCTTGGTCTCCAAGTAAGGCAACTGCAAAATGGCACCTTTATCCATCAAAGCAAATATGCCAAAGAACTTTTAAAGAAATTTGAGATGGATGATTGTAAGCCATGCAGTACACCCATTGCAACCAATAAAATAGTCATGCCTGATGAAAAGGATGATTTGGTTGATCAAACTCTATATAGAAGCATGATTGGGTCTTTATTGTACCTAACTGCATCTAGGCCAGATATCATGTTTGCAACATGTGTTTATACAAGATCCCAATCAGCCCCTAGAAAGTCAAACCTTATTGCTGTAAAAAGGATATCCAGATACGTAAAAGGTGCTCCCACACTTGGTATCTGGTATCCAGCTGATGGAAATATCAACTTTCAGGTTTCTCAGATAGTGACAAGACGAGGAAGTCCACTTCAGGAGGGTGCCAATTCCAAGGCAGTTGCTTAGTGTCTTGGCAAAACAAAAAAGCAAGCAGCTGTTTCCACATCCACTGCTGAGGCAGAGTATATAGCTGCTGCAAGCTATACAGCCCAACTGCTTTGGCTTCAAAATCAATTGCTGGATTTTGGTATCACTGCAGTAAAGACACCTCTCATGTTAGACAGTCAGGCAGTAGAAAATATCATCAAAAATCCAGTATCCCGTTCAACCACCAAGCACATTGACATCAGACATCACTTTGTGAGGGATTGCTATGAAAAAGGTTTGATTTTTCTGCACCATGTTCCAACTAAAGATCAACTGGCAGATGTGCTAACAAAAGCATTAGACACATCTACCTTTGAAAGCTTGATCTCTAGGATTGGCATGCTAAACATGGAATAACAAGCAAAATCGTGTTTTCTATGAATAAAAGCATTAAAAATGTTTTCAGAAAATCAAAAATCCATCCTTAAAAATAGCTAAATATGAATTTTTCATTAAATCCTTAAAAGTATGCCATAATCACTGTTTTGTTCAAACATCTGTTCTTCTAAAGTTGTCCACTGCTGAAAGTCAACCCCTGTTCTCTCATTTCCTTTGTACTCACTGTTGTTCAAAATCAGTGTTTTATCCACTGATAGGCTATCCACTAATAGCTAAAGTCACCCACTATTTTCATTATAACCGTTACAACCACTGATATTGCTTTATCAGTGGTTTCATAAACACAGCTGTCCCCCATTATTCATCAGGGGTTGGCACATGGACAGTACATAGCGGTCAGATCTTTTGTAACCGCTGCCACGTCAGCATTAACTTTTTCCTTTATAAAACCCCTCCTCAAAACCCCAAACAGGGTTTTACACTGTCGAATTGAATTCTAAAATTCCTTCTCAAAGCAGTTTCCATCTTTTTTCTCTCAAATCCCTCATCGTCTTCTTCATCTTGCAACCTACTCATGTCTTCTTCCGCTCCAAAATCATCATCTTCATCTCCTAAAAAGGTCACCCAAATGGCCACCGAACCCATCGAATTTCCATACAAAGCTCCTCACAATTATTTGGGTCTACTCACAAAATCCACTCAAACTGAAACCTTCAATTCCATCATTGTCGCTCTTTCATCTTCAAAGTACAAAACTTTGTTGACTGCTGATGCTCCAATTTACTTAAAAACCCAGAGAGAATTTTGGAAAAATGCCATACTTGAATCTCAAGGTGAAACAATCATAGCCATCAATTCCTCGTTAAAGGGTAAACCAGTTCAAATCACACCACAATCTATTTAAGAGGTATTTGAACTCGATGATCAGCAAGGTAAAACTTCTTTTCCCAAAATCGAGTATCAATTGATTTTCTTGAGAGGGGGTATGCTGAGGAAATGAAAAAGGATACCTTACAAAAAGGTAGTTTTCCTCCTGCAACAAGATTTTTATTTCATACCCTCTTGATGTGTGTTTCAAATAAAACCACTGCTTTTAATGAAATACCATTAAAGATCCAATACCTGGGTTATGCTATTTTACATAAAGAAAATTTTAACTATTCCCAGGAGATCTTTGATGATTTGGTTAAAAATGTTGATAAAAAATCATTCTTACTATTTCCAAGGTTCCTAAGCTTTTACTTTCAAAAGAAATTTGGAAAGGATGATGCTCATGTGATCACACAAGGTGAATCTTTTCAAATAAACAGTTTAACAGCTGAAACTTTTACAAGATTATCAAAACCTTCCAAAACAAAAGTAGGGGTTCATGAGCAGAATTTAGCAGCTACCATTGCTCCTCAAGTATCTGCTGCTGAGCCCACTGCACTAGGTGATCACAGCAGCAAAACAACTGCTGTGAAACCCACACCTAAAACCACCAGAAAACCAAGACAAAAGAAAACTCAAAAGCCCCCGAAACCCAAAACAAAGGCAACTCTTGAAGATGAGATCCCAGAGCAACTACCAGTGACAGCACAAAAGTCACAAGAAACCACTACTGCTACTTCCTCACAGCAGATGGAAGAAAGATCTCAACCCATGCCTCAAACTCCTCCTGCTTCTTCTCAAAAAGAACAGGTTGTACATATAGGGACACCACAATATGATGCTCTAGAATCACTCGATTCTATCATCCACAGCCCACTGCCCGGGGCAAATTCGCTTTCTACACCCATCCTCACCTCCACAATTCCCCCACAAACAAAACTTTTGTTGGATGCTCTTGATTTGAACGAGACACAAACCAGTCCTTCTCAATCACCTGTTAATGAGAACATGCCCCAACAAGTGACTGGGTCTGGTGTTTCAATCATTGCTAACCCACCAACAATACCTGAAGAGGTTACACACCTTGAGTTACAAGTAACTCTTGGTGGTAGTTCAAGTGAAGCAGCCACTACAAGTGCTGAACCCACTGGTTTGCACCCACTGGTTTGCACTTGGACAGTTGTTTCATAAATAAGACTTCCTTGAAAGCAATTTCTTCTCTGGGAACATTTGTGTATCCAGTTTTCACTGGTTCACTAAAAAGTGTCTCTCATTTTGAAGGAAGAAGTCCCCAGTACCAAGACAAAGGGGCATCAGTGGATGATTTTTGGGATACATCTCCTGAGTCAACCACTGTTACAACCACTGCTAGTGGGAAATCAGATTATCCCATTAAGTTGGGTGATGATTTAATGTACCGAGAATTGACGGGTAGAATTGACAAACTTGATACATCTGTTGCAGATATCAAAGACATGCTGCAACAGTTGTTGAAAGTTCAGAAGGTACCACCCACTGCTGCTCCAGCTCAAGCACCTGTACCATCACCTGCACTTGCTGCAAATGAGCTCTGGAACTTGTTTCAACCATTGCTCATCCATCAAAGACAATTAGCTGATCAGCAACATGAGATTCAGGTTCAAAAGATCAGAAATGTCATGGAAGCAAGGTTTAAAGACACACAAGCAGATATCAAGGCTATCAAGGCCCATTTATTGAACACCACTGGCACTGCTCCACCCTCTATCATCTTTGTGGACAACCCACCACCAGCTGATGCTAGGGGTGTTCAAAAAAATCCGAAACCGAATCCGAAATATCCGAAAACCCGTATCCGAAATATCCGAATTTTCGGATATCCGAAAATCGGATAATCCGAAAATTCGGATTCGGATTCGGATTGTGATTTTGAGAATTTTCGGATAATCGGATTATCCGAAAATATCCGAAAATTTAATTTTTATTTTTTTCGGATATCCGAATATCCGAAAATATCCGAAGTATCCGAAAAATATCCGAAAAAATATCCGAAATATCCGAAAAATATCCGAAATATCCGAAAAAATATCCGAAATATCAGAAAAATATCTGAAATTTATATTCGGATATCCGAAACTATCCGAAAAATCTGGTTCCAAATATTAAAAAATAATAAAAAAATAAAAATTAAATAAAAAATTGGATATTCGGATATCCGATTAGATATCCGAACCAGAATCCGAAATTTCGGATATCCGAAAATCGGATATCCGAAATTTCGGATTCGGGTTCGGATGTCAATATTTCACTATCCGAAATTTTGGATATCCGAAAACCGGATTATCCGATCTTGAACACCCCTAGCTAATGCCAAAAAAGGGGAGAAATTAAAGCAGTTGAAGAAAAAGGGGTGTGAAGATGGTCTTTACATTGCACCTGATAATTAAAGCATGCTTGCAGACATACCCTTGCCAGATGGTTCTAAAAAGATTGATGTAACCACAAATGCCATTGCTAAGGCCAAAGCTGATGTGAAAAAGGATAAGGAGGCTAAGGATAAAGCAAGGTTTGCACAGGAGAAAAGAGTTTTTATGGAGCTGAATGAGCAGGGTACTTCTGAGCCAAAGGATGAAAATCCTGAGCAGAAAAGAAAGCAGCCCACTAGAAAAGTAAGGCAACCCAAGTCCACACCATCCAGATCCACAAAACATTCTTCCAAACCTTCCAAAAGCTCCACACATCAAACTTCCAAACCAACAGCTGTTGTAACACCTGTTGTATCAACAACTGTTGGTACTTCAGTGGTTTCAGCAGTTGTTAAACCAACAACCTCCACTTCAACCACAACCACTGCTCCCACTACAACCACTGCCACACCAAAAATACCATCACCACCAAAAACATCATCATTACCACCTTCACCTCCTGCTAAAAAGCAGAAGACATCAGATGTTACAACATCTGTTGTAATGACAACAGTGGTTGAAACACCAGTTGTTTCAACAGCTGTTAGTCAGCCACCTTCCACTACAATTACCTCTACTCAAATCACCACCACTGAACCAACCAAAACAACACCAACCTCTCCTAAACCAAAAAGTAGAAGGGTAATTTTGGATGATGATGATTCTCCACCACCACCACCAACATCACCAACATCTTCACAATCTCTTTCACTTGTCACTATTCCTAACCCTGTTCCACTCTCTTCTGCACAAGTCTTTAACCCAACCATTGCCATTGTCTCTGCAGCTGCTCAGTATCCTTTAGAGCTTGCAGCTGTTAGAGAAGAAATAAAGTCTTTCTATTCAGAAGATGATCCTAATAAAAGGAGCTTGCCATCTGTTAAAGGATATCCAAGACCTAAAAATATTGAAGAATATTTGTAAGTGAAAGGTCAACAAGCAGAGGATATCTCCAAAAGAAACTCAAAGGGAAAATCTAACAAGGAAATCCAAAGATATTTCCAATTCCTGCTTACACAAGTCAGAACTTTGGAGCAATTTTCTAAGAATCTTTGTCAGCAGTTGTCAGAAAGAGCAGATGAGACCTTGAGAAAAGACTATCTTGATAACATTATGGCTTACAAGAAATACAAGGGAGAAAGGTACATGTACAAAGAATGGACCATTCAAGAGCTTGAAAGTGAAGTAGACAGAATTCAGGATATGGTCAAAAATAAGGTAAAGCAGACTCCACCTGACTGGTCAAAGTACAAGAAAAATGTACCAGAAAGGACTTTGCAGTTGAAGAGGATGAAAGAAGAGCTGATTACAGCTGATTTTGGATCAAGGAACCAAGTGTCAAGATGGACAGAGGAGAAAGTGATGATTTCTTACAAAAGGCTGGAAGAACTAAGGAAGAAAAATCCTAATATTCCACAAAAGCCTGACTATCCTGAAACAGTGGTTTCAGATTATCTTGTGAAAGAAGGGGTTAAGAAGATGACTGAAGAAAGACTTGAATCTGCCCAAACTTCAACCACTGCTCAGCCAGTTATTACCAGGCCAGCATCTCCAAACTCGTCTGCAATAAAACCTCTCCCAAGAAACCCACTGGACTCAAAAGTACTAAAGTGGAAAACTGACAAACAGACCCAAGTACTGACCTTGATCAAGTCTAGTGGAGAAGTGAAAAAAATATCAAGGGAACAAGCATTGGGCCTAGGTGTTGAAGATCTGCAGGATCTCCTTGATCTTCCACTGTGCAGGGATGAGGATGATACAGATGCCCTGGACTTTGAGTTACAACTTAAAGGACAAATAAGGGAACTGTTGATGAGGCAATACAGATCTACAATAATGAAGGGTTTTGGCATCATCTGTTCCAGTGGGAGATTGTTGGGATTGAACCTTACCAGAGGAACAGTTGATTAAAGCCAAAACTGGATCAGAGCAGTGGATCCAGAATAAGCAGTGGATGTATACAAGTCTCTCCCCTTGAAAGTGATTCTAACAACTGATGGGCTCTATCCACTGTCCGTATACAAGTGCTGTTCTACAAATAACTGCTGATCATGTAAGGACTGATGAAGATTGAAGACCTGTTGATCAATCTACTGTTATGGGTCAAGCACTGCTGATGATACAAGTACTGCTGGAATCACAACAGTGGAAGGAGAAAGCAGTAGTTTAGTATTTCCTTTGTTATGTAATGTAATCAGTAGTTAGCTAAGCAGTGTTTGTATTAGATCAGTAGTTAGAGTTTGTTAGGAGGTTAGATGTCACTTTCATGGTGATGTCAGCCAATATGCTTCAGTGGTTTGCTCGTGCCTATAAATAGAACAGTACCCTGTACTGTTCTATTGGCTCTTTCACCACTTATCTCTTGTACGAACAAATACTAAGCTCAGGCTGAGGGGGAGTTTGTTATACATGCATGCATTGTAATCGTTGCTTGAAATAAATTCAATCTTTCGGTTCTATGTTAAAATGTGTGTTGAAAGCATTTCTCTTGTTTGATTGTGTGAAAGTTTGTTTCCATTTATATTCCGCTGCAATTACTTGTTCATCTTCATCTTAAATCAAACGTAAAACACAATCAATCCAAACTCAGATCCTAACACAAGTTAATTCTTCCCTTGCGCTAGATTCCTCTTCCCTCGCGCGGGATTCTTTTATGCAGCGCTCGATAGTTTTAATGTATTCTATTATCTTATCGGCTATGTGGGTGATAGAGTAAGGATCTGGATCTGGATCTTCAAAGCTTGAATTCGAAAGTTCGATCCTTGGTTCCTCATAATGCTCATATGAGGTAGATGGTTCGCACCATTGTTCCTCATAGTAAGTATATGATGGATAAGGGTCGTAACCTTGTTCTTCATAATACTCATATGAGGTGGGTTGTTCACGCTATGGTTCCTCATAGTAAATGTATGAAGGTGGAGGCTCATATATTGGTTCCTCAAAGTATGAGTATGAAGGCTCATACCTTGGTTCATCAAAATATGAGTATGAGGGAGAAGGTTCATACCTTGGGTCTTCATAGGATGTATATGAAGTGGACGACTCGTACTTGGGCTCCTCATAGTAGTTGTATGAAGTGGATGGTTCAAAGAGGTCACAATATTGTACCGAGTGAGGGTTACCACAAATGGTGCAATAGTCTTCCCTATAATCATCCTCCTCATAGTGGTAGTTGTAATCTAGTGAGTATTGATCCATAAGAATCAATCAGCAGATCACAACAGAGTCTCGGGACCAGAAAACAAAAATGAAAACGGAAACAAAGGCTGGACACGGCCCCGTGTTCAGTGAGCACGGCCCGTGTTCAGGTTCTGTACCTGGAGTTTTAATAAAAGTAACTGGTTTTGTGCAGCACGGGGGCGTGTTCAGTGAGCACGACCCCGTGTTCAGACTCTGTATCTGGGAGTTTAAAAAAAATGTGCAGCACGGCCCCGTGTTCAGTGAACACGGCCCCGTGTTCAGTCTACTGTAAATGCAAAAACTAACTAAAATGCATAAAAATGTGCGCGATTAAAAAGGTTTTGAAAAAAAAAACTGATTAGGCCGTCGATTTTAAGCTTTCTTAAAATCCTTGTGTCCCCGGCAACGGTGCCAAAAACTTGATGCGTGTGTAGCGTTATAAGTTTTTATGTATATTTTAAGCCCTTTTTAACACTTTTAGTCAAGTTTTAAATTTATAAAACACAATATTTTACTAACACTAAACACACATATGGGCAAGTGCAACCATCGTGAGCGTAGTATAGCGTTGGTAAGATACCGAGGTCGTCCAAGGACACAAGAGCTTTTAGTACCGGTTTATCCTCAAAGTCTAATCAAATCAAAAATTTAGAAAAAGTTTTAAACATGAAAAATAAAAACTAAAAATGCTGGAAAAATAAAATAAAAAGATAGACAAGATAAATCACTTGGATCCGACTCGCCTTTAGTGTAACCTTTGATGTTTTTCGCACTTTTGCAATTTTTAAGAGATTATCTTAAGTATAGTAGTAGGCCCCTCTTTTGAAGGTGACGTTACCTTCAACCCAGTAGTTTGAGTCAGCAAGGATACAATCCTAAAGGGTTGGATTATTGAAAGATAATTAATTAAGTTATTAATGCGTAATGTGGTAGGCCCCTCTTTTGAAGGTGACGTTACCCTCGGCTAAGTGGTTTGAGTCAGCAGGGATACAATCCCAAGTAGCCGGGTTAATGTATTAATAGTAGTTAACATATGAGGGGATCAAGCCATTCGCACCCCGCCATCCAATACCAGTGGGTATTGAAGGAGGTCCAAGTAAGCTTGATCCAGGTTCTTGCAGGATCTATACACTGAACAAGGCAAGAACCTTACCAAACCATTCCCTTAACCCCCGACTAGGAAGCCAACATATCTCCATGTAGACCGTGGAGATATGAATGGTGTAAATCATTTATTTTTTATAGACAGTAAAATAACGCCAAGACACCATAGACAAATGATAAGGAAGTTTCACCTTCAACATAAGAAACTAGTTATTAAAGTCATTAATATAAAACCAAATAAAAAGTGCGAAAATATTAAAAAACAAAAGTATTACACTAAATGCTTGTCTTCACCAAGTGATGTAAGAGACTTAGGCAAACATGGCCTTTGATTATCAAGAACTATTACTATCAATCTTGGATCCCGAGACTACTACACACACTCTATGATGGATGATGGATGATGGTGGTGGATGTGGGTGTTGTGATGGTGGTGGAGTGTGGGTGAAGTGGGAGAGAGGTGGTTTGTCAAGGGATGCCTTTGAAGTGAACCAAACACCCCTATTTATAGCATGCACAGAAGCCCGGACACGGCCCCGTGTCCGGTGGGCACAGCCCCGTGTCCATCCACTTTCTCTTTCTTCATTAATTGCAAAAGCGTATCTGTACTATCAAGATTTGCTTGGATTCTGCGAATCTTAGCGTTGATCACGACCGTGTTGAGCTGGGCACGCCCCCGTGTTGGGAAATAGAAGCTTCTACAACTTTGTCTTTTCTGCAGACACCTGAGCACGCCCCCGTGTCCGCTGGGCACGGGGCGTGTTCAGCCTTCTGGTTTCTTTGTTTTTGCTTGGGAATATGTTGTCTAGGGGTCGGGCATGCCACGTTTATTCCTTTTCGTGTAATTATGTTAGATTTCGCTGCATATTTGCTTCTTTTGTTCATTTACGCTCATTTAATCCTGAAAAATACAAAAGGAAGACAAAAACACACTTTTTCCAACATTAGTACTAAAAAAGGGTTAGTTTTATGCCTCTTTTGATGTAATTTATATGTTGCATTTTACACACATCATTAATCGAGCTCGAGCCTGGTCGAGCTCGGGCTCAGCTCGGCTCGTTTGCACCCCTAGTGGTTACCCAGTTACTTGCCGACAAAGAAGCCAACTTTCCCTACAAAAAAAGGGTTTATTAACATCTCGTCACTCAATTGATCAGTTGTTAATAATTTTAAGTAAAACACAAAAAATTAAAAAAAATCTGATGCTAATAAATGTTTTTGAACAACAAATTTGGATCATTGACGGACCAATGAGTAACATCGTGCGACCAGCAAAACCATCCGATCATATCCATATCCATTAGGCAATAAATTTACCTTTTTTATAAAACTTAGTGTAAGATTACTATGTAGTACTCTTTAAGTACCTTCTGGTTAAGAATAAATTTACCTTGGAGAATATGTTGTTTTAATCCTTGGGTAATATGTTGATAGCACTACGCAACATGCTTTAGAAATCACCTCGGAATAGATAACATAATAATGAAACTTTTGGTTTGTTAAGTACTTAATTCTTGATCATGGAAATGATCTACACTACTTTGCGGCTTATCATGAACCGAGAAACATCATGGTGTTTAACGACATTAAGACTTCGCAAAACAAACTAGTCGAGGGGATTAAATCCCAACTCTTCTTGCCGCTAAATCATACATCTAGACATGATATTATCACATGGTCTAGATATTGTTGCCATCCGGTGTTGTCTTAAAAGTTTGACGTTATGAGTGAGATTCTTACCTTTTAGGAGTTTATCTTTGAGTTTTAACTTTTTTGTAATTATATTTATATTAATTATTAAATACCAAGTTTTATAGTACTTTGTGAATATATTGTACTTGTTTTAGTAAATATTCAATTCTTAGAGAATGAATTCAAATATTCTTAATTTATATTATAAGCGTATATATAATATACATGGGAGATCATATACTGTTAGTCATTGAGAATTGTCTACTATGATGCACTTTGAAAGGATGTTATCAAAGCACTTCACATTTAGCATATTTTTTGTATGTTAAGTGGTTTATAAGTACCACCAGCGTTTCTAGGTAGTTTTCTTAATCACATGCAAAACTAGATAAGTCGTAAGAGGGAGATGGATTTTCATGAAAGTCGTAGGGGGTGGGGGAACAACTTTACTCGTGTAACTTATTGTAGATGACATAGATAACAAATTAGGCAAAACATGACATAAACAAGGAAGAGAGATTCACCACGCTTCACCCATGCGACATCCATGATGCTTGTCAGGTTTGGAGCAAAGTCGCACCTCCGTTGCAATTTTCATGTACCTCACCCAAGCCCTTCCGACTTACCTAGTTTTCAAAAAGCCACCTAGAAATACAGATGGTATTGGTAACCCATCTAAACATTCAAAACAAATACTTTATTTCTAACATTTCTAAAATATATTTTAAAGTTTTATATAACGTAATCGTCACATTTATAAAAAAAGTAACAATATTAATGAAGAAAAAATTGACTATATAACTATCTTAAGAAACATCTTAGAACACAAGTTCCTTCCTATCTTCATGGATGTATGCAAATGAAATTTTATGATATTTTACAAACGTGATTGTCACATTTATTTTAAAAAATAGCGATATTTCTTAGTTTATATAAGATTAGTTGACGATATGACTAAAATTAGTAAGATATTCTTCTAAAGATATTTCCAAAAATCTTTAACATGAAGTTTCGTGGAAAATTGAAGCGTTTGCCCGTACGGTTCCGTGGGGTGGTTGCTGACCTGAAGTACAACCATTGACTTTAGATCTATGAATTACGTAAGTTTTTTTTTAATGGCAAATTAGGATCACTGACGGACTACTGGAGTATCACCGTGCCACCAGCAGAACCACCCGATCATATCCATCTCCACTAGGCAATAATGCCTATACACCAATTCAGGAGGAAACCCAATAAATCTGGGAAAACCCCCTTTGTGGGAATTGAACCCATGACCTAATGGTCATAAGCCTTATCCCACCACCAAGATACCACTAGGCTATAATGCCATGGGTATGAATTACGTAAGTTCCCTTGGATTATTCGATGGACTTTGTAAAAGCATGACATAATTTTGAAATTTTAATTTAAAGAGTAAATTGCCAAAATTGTTCCTGAGGTTTAAACATATTTGTCAGTTTCATACGAAACAATTTTTTTACCATATTGCCCTTAACTTTTGAGACTTTTTGCTATTTTCATCAAAACGTCTAACTTTTTTGCTAAAATCGTCCTTGAGTTTTTGGATTTTTGTCATTTTCATCCAAATGTCTGATAGAAAAAACAAAGCAAATTAGATGTTTGACTGAAAATGACAAAAAGTCTCAAAAGTGAAGGACAATATGGTACAAAAAAAATTGTTTTGGATGAAACTGACAAACATGCCTAAACCTTAGAGACAATTTTAACTATTTACTATAATATAAATTGTGGGTTTTAAAAGTAGTACAAGGGTTGTGATTATAAATAAACTAAAAAAAAGTCATCCTCACTTTGGTGGGGGTGGTAGAGGCTTTGTGTCTCTTGAGAAGTAACCAAGGTTCAATTTCTGATATGGGGTAAAATTTGATGTAATTTAAGAGTAAGGTTATGTAACCATTATCGTTCAAAAAAAAGTATATACGATCTTATTCGACCGGTAGATCAACTTGACAATGATGGCTTAGAGAGAGAAACTGATCAAAGTTAGGTTGGGTCGACACACCAAGCCGGCCAAAACACAGTTTGGTTATATTATTAATTTCATAGTAATAAAATATCTGCTTTGAGTTGGCTCTTTTTTCTAATACAAGTTTATTAACTTTAAAAGTACAAATACATAACAAAAAGAAAGAATATACTTACCTTTAAAATCATATGTAGCAATGACATTTTCACATGGCACTAGATCATACTGGCAGACTATCGACGAAATATAAGATATCTATAATAGCGTGTTAATTAATAAGAGTGGCAGCACCCTAACACTGAACAATGAATAATAATAATTTAAAGAAAATATATGTTTTGATCAGAAAACATACCAACTGAAGTACTTCAAATGTAAAAGCCTCGTAGAAACTCGTCTTAATTTGTAGTATTAAAACACACGAGTTAAAATGAAATAACTCTCAATTCTTCACAAACAGAATAATTATTCTAACTGAGGGGCGGATTTAGGTACGAGTTTTTCGAGTGACTTAATTGTTTCTTTGGATGATGACTTCATTCTTGAATATTAGAGAGAGGTTGACAAGAAAATGAAATGGTCTACATATTCACATACCCAACTGCCTATTTCCACATCTTTCAAGACGTCTCGTATAGGCCTATACGAGGCGTCTAGGGTTACTTTATCTGACCAACCACTGAACCTCGTACCATGTCACATCAGTCACATCAGACGGGGCGTCTAGGCCTGTACGAGGAAGCAATACGAGGGACCAAGACGCCCCGTATAGGGCTATACGAGGCGTCTTGAGGACTGATGTGACTAAGTGCCTGGAAAGCAATATGGGGCGTCTCTGTTTCAAATAAATAGGAACTTGCAGTGCATTGTTCATCCACCCGAGCATAGTCCTGTTTCTTCTATTTCTTCGAAATATTTTTTCTTGTTTGCATTCGTGTTCTTATCACTGTGAAGTGTTGAAATGTCATCATAGTGGGACGGAAACTATGTCTTTGGGCAGTATGACGCATGGGTGCCCGAAAACGTTCCGGTAACAGTTATTAGCATAACTGTTTTAATTACTTGTTGTTTTAGTTAATTAATTACTAATGATGAAACCGTTTTTTTGGAGAAGTCTGGCGTTCCCAATTCTAACGAGCAAAAGCAGGTTGTGTCTAGTGTACAAGGAAAACAAAACAGACCGTTTCTAGATTTGAACACGCATCCCTCTATTGATGAAATATACCCTGTAGATGATTCACACCATGCTGGTCAACCAAGTTATCCGGCGCAACAAGGGTATCCGGATTATGGATACTGGTGTGAATACTCTTACGTGCAACAACATTATCTTGATGGATACGGAGGAGACGGTGGTCATCAGGAATTCATTTCCCCGAGCGGTCCTTACGTTCAACAAAACTATCCGAACGTTGGAGGATATGGTGGTGAAGCACCCCCCATCCCGGACAATCCATACTTAAAAAAGCAGGTATCAATTTTATTTTGTTAAGTTAGATAGATTAATTGTTGTTGTTATTATTATTATTATTATTATTATTATTATTATTATTATTATTATTATTGAAATTTGTATAATTATTATTATTATTATTATTATTATTATTATTATTATTATTATTATTATTATTATTATTATTATTGTTATTACTATTGTTATTATTGTCGATGTTACAGGTTTTCAACTCTCTAGATGAACTAAAGAAATTGATATAAGAAATGGCAAACGCGGATGGTTTTGTTATTGTCACACGTCGATTAAAGAAAATAGTGGGAAAGACCGGGAGGGTATGGCTTGAATGTGACCGTGGTGGTGAGCACCACACTACAGCAACACTTAGAAAAGCCGGAAGCAAAAAAAAAACCGGTTGCCCTTTTTACCTGCTGGCTGTGCGAGACCATCCGTATGAAACCTGTGAGATAAAAGAGGGAAAAATTGAACATAACCACGAACTTTGTGAGGACCTGTCGGCCCACGCGTTTGTGCGGAGATTTACTCCAAGTGAAAAGAAACTGATTGAGCAGCTGACAACTCAAAACATGGAGCCGCGCAAAATTTTTCAAACGATAAGGAAGCAGGACCCCGACAGGTTTCATGTTCAGAAAAACGTTCAAAACGCTGTTGCGAAGATTAGAGCCGAACAAAGAGACGGATTGACTCCCATGCAGTCACTAGAAAACATGTTGATAAACAACGAATTTATTTACGAGACACGGGAGGAACCCGGAACAGAGGTCGTAATAGATATCTTTTTTCTTCATCACTACTCGAGTGAAATGTGGTGTGCATTCCCCTACGTCTTGCTGATCGATTCGACGTACAAAACAAACATATACAATATGCCATTTGTCCAGATTGTTGGTATGGAGCCTACCAACCATTCGTTTTGTATCGCGCATGTCGTTATCTGTACAAAATGAAGTAATAACTTTGTGTGGGTGCTTGAGAGGATCAAGTCAATGTTGGATGAATGTATGGAGCCACGTGTCATTGTAACGGATAGAGACCTTATGAGCGCGTGTGCTAAAGTATTTCCAGACGCCTCCAGGCTTCTTTGCAGGTTTCACATACAACAGAAGATTATGAGGCACTGCAAGAGTGCCTTCACAGAAGAAGACTGGGAAAACTTTTTGTCGTTATGGGGGTCATTATGTGAGTCTCCATCAGTACCCAACTAGCCATATACGAGTACCACTTGCGTTACCTGCAAAAGCGACTTGTGGAGTGCAAACGTTCAAGTAAGTTTTTTAATAAGATATTACTCACCTATGTACATTTTAATAAATTATTTTTACTTTTTAGGGGTCTTCAATTACGTGTATGATAATTGACTAAAAGATTATAAGGAAATGTTCATCTTTGCGTGGGAAGAAGGATATTTTTACACACATCGTCAGGGCCTAATTTGGGATTCAGTGTCTGGTTGTCCCCCGAATCACTGGATGGACTTCCCCTCAGCAGGGCTTCTTATTGCACAAAGGTATGGTATCGGGGTGCACCTGTTAAGCATCGGTGCGAGTGCCACTTTCTTCCTGATATTAAGTCCTCAGGCTAATCAACAACCACTATTCATAACGCTTGCACATATTAACGAGAACCATTTCATACATGTTAAGCTGGAAGGGGATTATCCAATGCCACCAATAAACGGGCCATGGTTGAACCACCGAAGACCTCATGCGGGACAATGGGAAGATATGTACTTGCCACGTCTAGAATGGTATGCATCGATAATGAATCCGCCACCAAAATCAAACCCGAGTCTTAATTACGTCGACAATGATACGAAAATATGATTTTTGTAATTAATAGGATTTTTTGTATCGATAATCATTCTTATTGCAATTAATAAGATTTTTTGTATTAATTTTTATATTTTTTTATAATTACAATTGCATAAAACAATTTAATAACATTTTTTTTTATAAATTTCTATCATTTTTTTATAATTACAATTGATTAAAACAATTTAATAAGATCTTTTTATAAATTTCTATCATTTTTTTATAATTACAAAAAAAGATAAATATACGCCTCGTATAGCCCTAGACGGGTAGTCTATATTGTTTCAAAAGACCATTTTACCCCTGATATTCCCTCAATATAGGGATAAACCAGGGGGATGCACTGCAGGGTCACCCGTATCTAGAGTTTATCGACGACACCCCCGCCTCCCGTCATTGCCAGAAGTTTAGGAGGATGCACATTGGAGCGCATGCAACGATCGACTGGGATGCGATAGATGCTATTAGTGAGACGCCTAGTGTGCGTCGGTTTATACCTGTGGATTCGCCGTGGCATCGTCGTTTTGAGTTAGCGCACACGCCGAGCTACAGGGAGCTGTTGGTCGAGTTCCTATCGACATCCACATTTCACCCTCCTCGGGTCGACCAGCCTCCTGCACAGCCAGATGCTCCTCCCCCTCTGCCTGAGGTTTCTTTCAGGCTTGCTAGCGTTTGGCGTTCGATGACGCTAGCACAGTTTGCTGTTCATTGCGGTTTATACATGCAGGAGGAGATCGAGACTGACGTTTATACATGGGGGCTAGTGGTGGTTGATAGACCCACTCTTTTAGGGTTTTGGCAGGTGGTTGCGATGGAAAATACTTGGGAGCACAACAAGTCGAAGGGGAGCGTTTTATATATTCGTGACCCATTGTACAGGTACGTACGTGTATTACAGTAATAATTGTGATTATGTGTATTGTTTATTAATGTTTGTTCCTGTATTTCGTTAACACTATCTGCAGGTATATACACCATATGCTCACTACTTCTATTACAGGTCGCGGCTACAGCCGTGAGTGGTGTACGAGCACAGATCTTTTTTTCTTTTATTGTTTGTTGTACAGGAGGTCGTGCGCACTAGCACACGGTCTAGCCCAGTACTTCGCCTTCGCCCATCACCGGCAGGAGCACGAATTTTTGTATGGCGGCGCGTACGTGACTATCATTGCCCGTTCATTGGGCCTCGTACCGGAGTAGGACCCACTTTTACGGGCGCCCATCATGCCGACGCGGATGAGTTTTCAGACGTTGTGGGGGATGGGACTGATTAAGAGGTTCGACGTCATTGGCGAGCGGTTTAACACCCGCGTAGGGGGCTTATGGATAACGCAGGACCTACCAGAGCAGTTCGATCTAGTCTATCCTCCGGCAGATCCTTATGAATTTAGACGGTCCAGCGATGCCACAGTCACTACCACCTCCCGGGGCGCCTCAGTTTCCACGTCACGTTATTCCACATCATGCCCCGGGAGCTGCAGTACATCTGGAGATACGAGCCGAGCTTGACAGGCTCAACGATTTGATAGGTTGGTTGGTTTGGGCCGAGCAGGATTGACGAGAGAGAGAGAGAGAGAGAGAGAGAGAGAGGTTAACCCCGATACCGCTCCCACCACCTTGAGCACCATATCAGCAGCAGCAACCGCAACAGCCAGATCCAGATTCGGACCCTGAGGCATAGACCAGTTGTAGTTTTTATTTTTGTTATGGATGTACAAACTTATCTTATATATTTTTGTTATGGATGTACAAAAGTTACTTTATATATGTCATATTTACGTTTGTTTTCAGTTATTCGGTTACTTAATGATTGTTGTCTTAAATTGATATAATACGGAAACAATATATGTTTTGAATATAATACGGAAACAATATTTAAACGAGATAATATTTTAATTGGAAGAATAATATTTAAAAAGGTAAAATGTTAAAACAATATAACATTTAATCGATCGAATATATTTAAAGAACCGATTTTGAAAACAGTAAAATTTTTTATAGTGCAAAAAAATAAAACTTTTTTTAAAAACACAAAATTTAAAAAAAAAAAACACCTCCAAAACACCCCATTCCCCTTCTTTCAACCAAAAAAACACCCAACACCTGGACGCCTCGTATAGGCCTGTACGAGACGTCTAATGTTCTTAAACTTTGTGCCTGACATTCCCTGCAGACCCCCTTGAATTATGTGCCAAGACATCTCGTATAGGCCTATACGAGGCATCTAGGAGACCAAAAGTGTCCAAATAGCCAGTTCCGTTGTCCAAATAGTTTCAGCCAAATGAAATAAGGTTTGGAGAAGATGAAATGAGGAGGAACAAGAAAATGGAATATGTTTTGTATATTTTAATATTAATAAAATGAAAATTTGCCGTTCAAAAAAGAAATAAAATAAAATAAAATAAAAATTATCAACTACTACAAACATAAGTTATGACGTCAGAATTCAATAGGTCAGGCCCTTTATTGGGCAAAATGGGCGGCAACTTCAATAGTGTCAGGCAGCTGCCTGACACTCCCCTATTGGCCCAACAAATTTACGATTTTATCCCCCTTTAAAATTACGATTTTGTCATCAGTTAAAAAATATATTTTCGCCCCTGCTTAAAAATAAATTTACGCTTATGCTCCCAGCTAAATATTTCAATTTTGCCCCCGGTAAAAAATTACGAATTTGACCCGTTTCAGTTTACAGTTTTGCCATTAGTTTTTTTCCCTTAAATATACGATTTTGCCATCAGTTCAAAGTTATGTTTTTGCCCACGCTTAAAAATAAATTTACGCTTTTACTCCGGCTAAAATTTGTAATTTTCCCATCGGCTAAAAATTACGATTTTGCCCCGTATAAATTGATACTTTCGCCATTAGTTTTTTTTCTCACAACAAATTTACGATTTTACCCTCAACTTAATTTTACATTTTTGTAACACCTCGAAAATTCGCGTCCTATAATGTGTTGACACGTGTCATAAACTTTGAACGTGCAAAGGATTACATTAGAAGGACTAAAGTTGACAAACAAAGAAACTATGTGAAAATAAGGGTTCAAAACGTCAACAAGGAATAAATATACTTTTCAGTAACCCTACATGATGCTCATACCTTCAAACGAATAAATCATGGATCATACGAAGCTAAATATGAAAGAAAGTGATAGATTACAAACTACAGGGGTTAAATGTGTCAACATATTTAAAGTATACCTTTGAGTGACCTTTTGGCAAACCCAAAGCTTTGTAACGGTAAATTATGCACACTAGAATATGTGGTAAAAATTTCACCAAGTTTCGTTATCGTATGAGAAAGTTATGATAAAATTCGTACTCAAGGGGTTAGATGCGTCAACGATGAAAGTTATGACTTTTCGGGTAATCAAAAGATAACCAAGGACTTAACAAAGTTAGTATAAGTCTTGGAGCCCTTATAAATCAATTTAAAGGGCTTGTAATGCAAGAAATTGTGTGAAAACGACGTTTGGAAGGACTAGGGACCAAAAGTGCAAAATTGAGAAACCTGTTGACCAGGCCTTACGGACCGTAACACCAGGACCTTACGGTCTGTAAGCATTTGCCCAGCGACAGAAAACAGGCAGCTGCCTGTTCCAGCCCGTTCCACCGCCTCAAATCGCCATTTTTCGATTTTAGGGACTTGTTTAATGGTTCTAGGCTTTAGGGGGGGCACTTGTTTGCATCTTGGATCATTGGTAGACTTGTTTGGCATGATCTTGTGAGATCAAACTCACTATATAAAGCACCATGAGTTACAACATTTGATCATCCCTTCACAACTCAACATCTGAAGAATTCTGGAGCTCAAGGCCATCTTCTAAGCTTCCCTAATCGTGCATTAGACACTTGTAAGTATCCTCAACCTTCCTTAATTAAGTTTTGCTTAGTTTATAGCCTTAAAGTCAAACCGTCGTAATTAACGGTTGACTTATCGATTAATCGCTAATGGTCCAGCGATTAGTCAAACTTAGGGTTGTTATAAGTTGGTAATTATGTGGGCAATAAACCCTTAAAAGGGCACCCTCTGATTCCCGTCCTAACTAGGTCTTTTGTCGAGTCAAAGTTGCTTAGAAAAAGTCAACATAATGCTAATCTTTGAATTACCGTGTAATTAACAATGTAGAAGGCGTGTAACCTATTTTATCATTCATATAACTTGGTAATTAGTATAAAAACATGTCTATGCATGTCCGACTCGACAATTTCCAGTTAAGGATCGTTTTGGAACCGAAAGTCGCAAAACTTTGACTTTTGCTTTGACTTCAGTTCTGACCCGATTTTGATAGGTTTAGACATGCTTTAAAGTTCCATTAGGACCTAGTTACTTGATAGTATAACCCTCTGAGTTTATACTACTTGAATCATTGATTGTCCGATGTTTCCGTTAAATGCCTAATGTTGACCAATATGCCCATTTGACCTTAAAACGAGAATTTTGGAAATGTAAAAGAATGGAAACCTTAGTTACTGATTTATAAAATTGTACCTAAAGTTTCACATCAGCTAGAGGTCTAGATTAAGAGTTATGCTCAATAGCGTAATTAGAACGCTTCTTATAAATTAAACAGCGTAATTAGCGTATAGCCTATCTAAACCCAATCTTTGATACCAAACTTTTTACCCACTGATATAATATAATATTTTGGGATTTTTGAAGATTTTTAATTAATTTTAGGCCGAGCATAGCATAGGGTTGTAACTTTAAATCGGTTAATGCCGGTTATGCCCTTTCGGGCTATAAAATGAGTTTTACAAATCCTTTTGATACCAAACCTTTTTCTACTGATCTAATATGATAAATAAATTATTTTGAGCCTTCTGGAATTATAAAAATATCAGCTTTCCTTTGAAAACCCGGAAATGGCTCCAAATCGCCTTTTTAAGCGTTTTTAACGCATAGTATGTATCAAGACCACTTTGTAAATATAAGACTTGATACCCTACTATTATAACTTACTAAATTAAGTACTTTACTGATTTCATAAGACCCGAAACTCAGATTTATATTTGAACTCTTTTATAACCTTTAAAATGACCAAAATACCCCTACGGGGCTTAAATTGAGATTAAACTCGTTTTGGGCATAATGGAAGGTATCCTACTGATATCACAACATATTTAAGGTATATTAACTCAAGAAACCTGTTGAGGACTCTTAGGGTTACCCGTTACGCTTCTTGCGCGTTCGGTTCGGTTTATGTAACTAGTTTGCATAAATTAGCCGAAACGGGTCAAACCATATCACCTTTGTCTCAAAATCCAGAATGTGTTTAAGTTACCCATATTAAACAAGCATACAAGCTTGTCGGGTCAAAACCACATTCTAAACCGGTCTTCGCTTCTTCATGCGTTTGAACCGTGTCTTCCTTTTTAAAACTAACCGGTCTAAGCTTAGGCTTAATTAAAGACCCGTTAGAAATCTAATAGGTTATTATAAACCTTCGTTCCAGATTAGGAGCCCAGTAAAAGTACTTGCATTTTCTGTATTTGATTGATACTTTGCTCAGGTAAATACTCTTAACTTATTTTCCCTATACGGGCTTGGGATACGGTACTATAAAAGTACCGCTTTGTCGGGTATGTAGTCATTTAAATCGGATTGTGATTAATGTATTTACATAACTCGCTTTATTCTGTATTATTTGGTGTATGGCCCTTGGGGGTTAAATGACCATGTCCCGGATATCCTTGGCATCATTTTACGAAATGGCCACGACCTAAGCACGGGGTGTAGGCGTACACCTGACAGATGCATTATGTAAAAACTGGTAATCCACTAAAGGAATCAACCTTGTGGGCATTATACCTGTGGCGTGTCAGTTAACTTAAGTCCGACCCTACAAACCGGCCCTAATGGACGACAAATGAGTAAAACTGTATACAAGATTATTTTAATAATTGTCCCAAGTTATAAAGATATTTTTTTGCCGAAGTGCATTCAAATCAATTTTTAAACTCTTTTCAAAATGAGTCAGTTGAGTTGTATTTACCAGTGTAAACTGACGTATTTTCCAAAAAGGATAAGTGCAGGTACTATATGAAATAGGCTGGCTACTCCAGGCATCATTAATCAAGTCTCGCAAGCTCTAGATGTCAAAGTCTGTTGAACAGTTTTCTTTTTATTTGATCCGCCTGTGGATCCTTTACTTTCCGTTGTAATACTTGATATTACTTTATATTCGGATTGTAATATATTTATCTTTTGCTTCCGCTGTGCATTTATATATTGTGTTGTTTGACTATGACGATATCAACTACGTCACGATACTCCCCCACCGGGCCCACCGGTAAAACGTGGAAATATCGGGGTGTGACTGTAACACCGTTTTTATTATTTCACGTTTATCATATAATTTAAATCCATAATCACGTAATAATGGTCACAATTATACTGAAAATACGGGTTTGTTAAAAAACTTTTACAATTTAAAGTGATACAACATTATATGATTTAATTCGTCGTTTTAGAATAACGACGAAACAACGTTGCGGAAGCTTTGTTTAATGTATGTTCGGTTCTTGCTCGATGCTCGATCTTCATCCGGGAACACTTGGTATATTTTCCTGTGATCAAAGCCAACCTAAAAGTTAGTTTTGATGCTTAAACAATAGGTTAAACAAGATCTAAACAACAAACCATAAGATAAACGAAAAATTTCCAGTTTTGTAGTCTGTCGCGGGCCGCGACAGACTTAATGACATCTTACGCGGGCCGTGACGTATTGTCGCGTGTCGCGACGAGTTTCAGGTCATCCGTCGCGTGTCGCGTGGGAATGCTATTTCCAGCAGGTCCAGTTTCTGGACCTGCATATCAGCCAGCTCCGAATTTTCTAAAAAATTCAAATTTAAACTAGCATAACTTTTTACTCGGTTGTCCGTTTTACGCGATTCTTCTTCCTACGCGTCTGTAATTTAATTCTCCATCTAATGGAGTTAAAATCCGACGTCCGACATAATAAAATTTCAGACTTTTAATTCTTCGGCTTATTACCCTTTTTACCAACTTTTGACCCGTTCATGTTTTCATTATCAAACATGTTTACTTGATCTTTAAACTTATGAATTTCCTAGTTTCAATGTCTCCTATCTTGTTAATCTCAAATCACGGGTTTCTTACATAATAGAAACCCATTTACGCTTAAATGCTTGTTTTGACCCGTTAAGGGTATTTATGTACTTTTAAGCTTAATTTACGCTCATCCCTTGTATGCAACATAAGTCCACCCATTTATATTGAATAGTCTTCCGCCACAATTATAATTGTGGTGGATTTATCGTACTTAAATACTTATTCCAAATTTTATCCCTCGGATATGTCATTTTACGGCAAGACGCATTTTAAGGCGTTTAACCCTAGAAAGTTTATTCCTACAACTTTTATGCACATCCGAGGGTTGAATGGTGATAATATAAGTTTCTAAACAACCTCTAAGGGTCGTTTGCCCGATTGACCCATCAAGGGCTTTTTGGTCGATTTTAGTCCTTCAACTTGCGATGAAGGACTTTCACTAATTACTTGACCAATCTTTGCACTTTTAACTATAAGACTATATATGCGTACCTGGCCCGGGTCAACAAATAGACCCGACTTATACCTTGCTTTAATTAACCAATATTCTATGGCGTCGCGATTATCCAAATTGCTAATCGCTCCTAATAATATAAGACTTAACAATCACATTAGTCGATATTGTCAAATGCTGTTATCATCACCATTTGACCCGTTTGGACTTATATACCCAACTTTATCTATTAAATCAAAAACATCGTTTTGATTTCCAATTCATACACCCATCCCATCCCGGATTTTATTACCATACCCTTTTTCTCTTACACTCTTTACTGACAAATTCAACCCATTTCGGCTTACGCCATGGGTATCCTTTTAACCTTGATTTACATTAGTCAACACTTGACCAATTTCCAATTTTTTGCCCTTTTTCCCTCATTATTAGATTACACTACAAGATCATCTTAACGAAAATCCATATTTCCAATATTATCGTTATCACGTTTACAACGTATCGAATAAACAAGTATTTTACATAAGTGTATAAATTACACTCACCTCGCATCCACGCCACGCTTTTCTTTCCGTACTTGCTCTGTTTGACCCGCTTCCTCCTCCAAGCCTTCACCTAGCTTGTTACACGTCAAACTATCATCATCATTTTCAAGGTGGTTAGATTAGTCATTCAAGATCATGACCTTCACACCTTATGAATCTTTTACCACTATTCTTAATGAACCTTATCATAGGTCGGTTTGACTTTTAAAAGTCAAACCACCAATTTACAAATATGAATGCACTAACAAGTTCACATGACTCGATTTAGGCACATTATCAACCACTTAGTGAGCGTCATCTTTTGAGATGCTACTTCTACTAACATGTTATCTAATTCATACCTCAAGTAACCATAAATCAACATGTAATTTTTAGTCATTGTATGCATATATACACTTTGACCATCATAATCATGGGTTTAACTCTTGTGTCAAAACCCACTTCAAATCAAGTATGAACTCTTAACAATTTCCCCTTTTTGTTCAAGTAGTTCATTTATACTAGTTAGTATGGTGTTTACAAACACCAATACAACATCAATTTCATTAAATCATCAAAAACCCATTTTTCAAGTCATGTATGATCAACACTCAAACTTGGAAATTGTTCAAGTATCTTGCATCAACTATCAACTATGATGATTTCTAGCATAAACATATCATCATCTTCACTACACAATCAAAACCCACTTAGCACATAAGAGGGTAATTATCAAATTCCTAGTTTTAGTACTAATTCATCAAGTTTTCAACTAGGGTTTGTTTCTAAGCATGAATTTCATCCTAGTTTCACCCAAACATAAATCATTCAAGCTTGAATTTCGATTTTCACAAGTTCATCAAAAATCTCAACTTCATAAACATCAAAAATTTGACATACCTTACGATCCCCACGACTAGGTGATCGTTTCTATGTATTCATGCATCGATTTTGACCTTGAATCAGGCTTCAATTTGATGATTTGTTGAGTTCTAGGGTTTGAGCTCTTGGGAGCACCCTCCTGGTCGAACTCCCCACACGCACACACACACCTTAGGTGTGTGTTATGTTATTTTTTTTTGTTTATAAAACCCCTTTTCAAGTTATCCAACTTCGGTCCCTCACGTTTTGGTTTGTTATTAAGTAGGCTACAACCCACTTATTTCTAGTAAAATTCCCTCTTATTAACTAGGTTAATTATCCCTAGTTAACTTAATGGGTTCGGGAAGTCATAACCCGTTTTATTTTAAGTCCCGTTAACTCGGGCTTCTTATAACTTTGTTTTCTCAAGCATTTATTAAATTTTATAACTAATATTAGGATTGTTTGTCTAAGTCCTAATATTCACCGGGTAAATTTTACCACTAACGCTATTTTACCCGTTCATTATTATTAACGTGGTTTAATTACAAAACCCGTTTTCGGGGTGTTACAGTGACAGGTTGGTATCAGAGCCAACACTGAATGAATTAAACACTAGCTTTTTGTGTTTAATCTCAGTTACACAGTTGCACATTCTTGAGTCTAGACAAGAACATAGGACAAATTCTAATCTGTTTTATTTTGTCCTTATTTGATTCCTTTGTTATTTTTCTGATTAGCCCTTGCATGGGCAAGTCTTTTTCTGTAGAAGTCCCGTTTAGGGCGACCATATACTTGTTTAAATTTTAAAGGAACGATTATATTTAAAATATCATCCCTATATTATAAGATCTACCATTATAATAAAATGGCAAAATCTAAAAAGGGCAAGACCTAGCCATATGTCACCTCAAGACAGGGTGTAACGCCCTTAGTATTATTTAACGATTTTCGTATAATTTACGGAATAAACATGTAATTATAATTACATGTACTTAAAAAAATACGGTTAATTTAAAACTTTTACAAATTAAAAGTTTACAACATAATGTAATTTAGTTCGTCATTTAAAAGTAACGACGAAACGGTGTGCGGAAGCTTGTATCTTGATCATGTTCGGTTCCTCGGTGAGCTTGATCGTCGTCCGGTATCCATGGATATACCTACATTTCATAAATCATGAAATGAATTAGTCATTCGCAGTTTATAAGTTTTTAAATCAAGTCCGGATGTTAAAACGAACAAGAAAACAAGTTTTGCAGCTTTTTGGGTCTCTCGCGCCCCGCGTCAGCTTACCCATAAGCTTACGCGCCCCGCGAGAGAGCCCCGCGTGTCGCGACATATTTAGTGAATCCCTCCGCGTACCGCGGGGGAAACCATTTTCCAGCAAGTCTGGATCTGGGTCCTGCATTTTCAGCTAAACCTGTTTTTACGGAAACGGCCATAACTTCTTCGTTATTGATCCGTTTTACCCGATTTTTTTTCCTACGCGATCGTAATTTTATTCTCCATATAATGGAGTCAAAATCCAACATCCTACATTATAACATTTCAGATTTTTTTAACTCTTCGGCTTATTACCTTTTTACGACATTTTGACCCGTTTGTGATTTCATCATCAAACATGTTTATTTGATCCTTGTATCACATACACTTCTTCGAATTAATGTTATCTACCATAATAGATTCTAACCACCGGTTTATTACACAATTTAAACCCATTTCCACTCGTATGCTTATTTTGACCCGTTAAAGGTATTTAAGCACTTTAAAGCCTAAAATAGCTTTCGATTGCTTCTAGCATTCCATTACCACATCTCTTATCCTATAATCACCCACCCCAACTGTATTTAAGGTAGGTTTAATGTGGTGATCGATATAAACCAAATTTTAGCTCTCGAATCATTATTTTACAGCAAAAACTCCAATAGTGCCATTTAGCTAATATAATACCTCTTTGAGCTTCTATACTTATTCTAAGTATCTACCTAGTCATAAAACTCGTTTCCAAACAACCTTTAAGGGTCGTTTGTTCCATTTAGCCTACAAGGGCGTTTTGGTCAATTTTAGTCCTTTTATGACGAAGGACTCTCTCTCAAATTATTCGACCAAAATAACACTTTTAACTACAACATAATTATGCGTACCTGGCCCAGATCAACAACTAGACCCGATTTATACCTTGTTTTCATTATCACACCATCAATGGTGACGCAATTATCCGATTGGCTAATCGGTCCTGTTAACACAAGGCTTTACAACCACATTAGTCACTATTGTCAAATGGTGTTATCACCACCATTCGACCCGTTTGGACTATATGCCCAACGTTATATATTCAATCAAAAACATCGTTTTTGATTTCCAATTCATACATCCATCCCATCTTGGATTTTATTATCATACCCCTTTTCTTTTAAACTCTTTTCTTACAAATTCAACCCATTTCGGCTTACGCCATGGGTATTCTTTTAACTTCGATTTACATTAGTCAACACTTGACAAATTTCCATTTTATCCTTTTTATCATTATTAGATTACACTACAAGGTAATCTTAACAGGAATTCATAATTTCTTAAATCATTACATGATTTATTTACCGTTTTGCCCTTTTTGTCATAAACCAAGGTTTTTATCATCTTTATATGTTCCGACTCGTAGCGAGCGCGTCGGAATTTCATATTTTCTATATTATCGTTATCGCATTTATATCGTATAGAATAAACAAGTATTCTACAAAATTGTGTAAGTTTCACTTACCTTGCATCCCGAATACGCTTTTCCTTTATGCTTGACTCTTTCGACCCGCTTTCTCCCCAAGCTTCACCTAGCTTGTTAAGCGCCAACTATCATTCATCATTCACAAGGTTGTTAGATTAGTCATTCTAAATCATGACTTTCATACCTTATGAATCTTTGACTACTTTTCTTATTGAACTAAATCGTAAATCATGAGTTTAATTCTTGTGTCAAGACCCACTTCAAATCAAGTATGAACTCTTAACAATTCCCCATTTTGTTCAAGTAGTTCATTCGTACAAGTTAGTATGGTGTTTATAAACACCAATACAACATCAATTTCATTAAATCATCCAAAACCCATTTTTCAAGTCATGTATGATCAACACTCAAACTTATAATTTTGTTCAAGTATCTTGCATCAAATATCACTTATGATGATTTCTAACACAAACATATCATCATCTTCATTATTAATTCAAAACCCACTTAGCACATAATAGGGTAATTATCAAATTCTTAGTTTTAGTACTAATTCATCAAGTTTTCAACTAGGGTTTGTTTCTAAACATGAATTCATCCTAGTTTCACCCAAACATCAATCATTCAAGCTTGAATTTCGATTTTCACAAGTTCATCAAAAATCTCAACTTCATAAACATCAAAAAAATTTGACATAACTTACGATCCCCACGACTAGGTGATCGTTTCTATGTATTCATGCATCGATTTTGACCTTGAATCAAGCTTCAATTTGATGATTTGTTGAGTTCTAGGGTTTGAGCTCTTGGGAGCACCCTCCTGGTCGACCTCCATACACGCACACACACACCTTAGGTGTGTGTTATATAATTTTTTTTTTGTTTATAAAACCCTTTTTCTAGTTATCCAACTTCGGTCCCTCACGTTTTGGTTTGTTATTAAGTAGGCTATAACCCACTTATTTCTAGTAAAATTACCTCTTATTAACTAGGTTAGTTATCCCTAGTTAACTTAATGGGTTCGGGAAGTTATAACCCGTTTTATTTTAAGTCCCGTTAACTCGGGCTTCTTATAACTTTGTTTTCTCAAGCATTTATTAAATTTTATAACTAATATTAGGATTATTTGTCTAAGTCCTAATATTCACCGGGTAAATTTTACCACTAACGCTAGTTTGCCCGTTCATTATTATTAACGTGGTTTAATTACCAAACCCGTTTTCGGGGTGTTACAAGTCTACCCCCCTTAAAGAGGTTTCGTCCCCGAAACCTTATTTATGTAGTTCTTCGGTTTAATCAAACGAACCTAGTTTCGTCTTCAAGGCTCCCGTTTCCTTTGGTCAAAAGTTTTCATCTATACTGACGCGTACGTCTTTCATGTGTAAGGCCTCGCGGGCCGTTACTTACAGCTTATAACCCTTTATCTTTATTGACTGAGTTGTCACTTGACCACTTAGTCTCGTTAGTCTTTTAACTTGTCTATCCCGCGCTTGTGTTATATTAACAAGCGCTTGTATTTGTTATAACGCTTTCTTTACTCTGAATAGTTTTACCGGTTAGACTAATTAGTCACCGTCACTTCATACCCCGTAACTCACGTTACCACGTGATCATTTTCTATGTTTCTTTTCTTGTCCGTGAGCGTGTCACATCACGTTTAAGTTTAATTCAACGTTTCTTTATAATACTTTTTCTTTTCGAATGCATCGTCTCGCACCTATCGATGTTGAGACCCATACTCTTTGATATTTGTTATTTCCGAATTCGTCTTATAGTATTCATATTTGTTAGAACGTTGTTTCTTACTAAAACTAAATTTTAGTTTAACGTCCTTCTCTTTAACTATGTCAATTACTCTCATCGAGGAAATTGACACCTATAATTTATCCTTTTCGTTCTTGTTTACACGAAAAATTGTAACCCGTTCCCTAGCTTTATACTGCCGACCCGTAGGTTCTTTCACTTAGCCTCATAGACTATTTCTTTTGAATTTTTCACCCTTTTAAGGTGGGATCTCAACAGTTCGTTTCTTTCATTTATGACCCAAGGGTCTTCTCGGTCCCGTAGACCTTGACATTTCTTTGAATCCTGTAGGTTATGATGATCCCATAGATCATCTTTTATTCGTGTCTGTATTCAAATGTATATATGTATATATGTATACATGTATAGCTTCAAGGCATCCCTTGTTATATTGTAAATTATTTATTTTTGCTTTTTAAACTTTAGTTGACCTTGACCGTAGTCTAAGACTTCATTTGTTTACTTTCGGACTAATCCCCCGACTTTATGACTTCTGACGTTAATTACATGTCAGTTCGTTCTACGCCTACCGTTTCCCGGTTCGTTCTTATACCTTTTGACAACCCTTTACATAGGTTTGTTAACATCTCACACTTTTATTTATTCAGTCCGCGCCCACTTACATTAGCAAGCGTCGTCATTTATTTAATTCGTTTGACTTGTTCGTGTGAAATTTCGTCACTGGTGAACGTCAAATTTCATTCTTTGTTCGACCCGTTCGACTTTTAACTAGTCGAACGTAATTTTTTATCAAAATTTATGTTTGCGAATATTCTTGTCATCTTTTAGTCATGACTCATAATCCGGGTCTTTTGACTTTCTATTTCGCGTTCCTGTTTCTCAGTCTACGCATGCGTTTTAATCCTTACCCACCAACCGGGTGTTTTACCGAAGTCGTTATTATTGCAACCCTTACGGTATGCATTATGACTTCGTTTCGCTTTTGTATTCCTACTTTGTTCTCAAATTTGGTGTTTTACAAAATCGGCCCGTGAAGAGTCATATTTGCGTTCTCCGGGTTCGAGTGTAAGCACACCCCTCCCAATTGCATACCTTAATCATTTTACATTAATCTTTGTCCCTTCACTCGGGCTCATCATCCTAATGTAATACGCTTCCGTCACCCGGCTGTGCGTTTACATTATTATCAAATATTTTGCTCCTTTGATTCATTTGGGTACTTTTTAAGTTAGTCCCATTCACCCCACCCTTACTACATCGGACATAAATGTGTCCATCATAAGAAGTTCATGGTACCACGTGTTCACTACTTACTTGGCCAGAGTAAGCGATCAACACCTGGTATACATGACCCTTTTATAATTTTCACATTACACCCCATGTAAGTAATGCCTCTATTTGTTTTTCTTGGAAACAATATCCCGGATAGGTTTTCTATTCAGGTTTTTCCAAGTTTTCAATCTACATATGCAACTTTCAATTTCTATATATTTGTTGCATATTACTTATTTATGCAATAATTTAAAACGTGCACCTGATAAATGCTTGTCCTAACGAGCTTTCTTGCCATTACTTATTTGTGATCGTTACGCGATTTAGGTCCTTGATGAGTATGCTCTTCTTGTCATATCTCGGACCGTTCCATCATTCTATCCACAATTCGTTTGACTCTCTTCGTCTTCAAACGCGAGTGTCCTTCAATTAAAACATTCACAAAAGTTAGTAACGTCAACTTCAATAATCGCCCGTATTATAATACAAGGCTTTTTCTACTATACGCGTCAACGCGCGTATTTTCGTCAACTATATCAATCATTTTAATTTGGGGTAACGTGTATCACACGATAGCCCTATGTGTTGTTTACAACACTTTAGCATGCTAAACTATTAACATGCATGTATTTACCGGATTTGCGATCAAGCCTCGAACCGAACACATTTTGTCAACAACCTTAAGCTCTGATTACCAACTTGTAACGCCCTTAGTATTATTTAACGATTTTCGTAAAATTTACGGAATAAACATGTAATTATAATTACATGAACTTAAAAAAAATACGGTTAATTTAAAACTTTTACAAATTAAAAGTTTACAACATAATGTAATTTAGTTCGTCATTTAAAAGTAACGACGAAACGGTGTGCGGAAGCTTGTTTCTTGATCATGTTCGGTTCCTCGGTGTGCTTAATCGTCGTCCGGTATCCATGGATATACCTACATTTCATAAATCATGAAATGAATTAGTCATTCGCAGTTTATAAGTGTTTAAATCAAGTCCGGATGTTAAAACGAACAAGAAAACAAGTTTTGCAGCTTTTTGGGTCTCTCGCGCCCCGCGTCAGCTTACCCATAAGCTTACGCGCCCCGCGAGAGCCCCGCGTGTCGCGACATATTTAGTGAATCCCTCCGCGTACCGCGGGGGAAACCATTTTCCAGCAAGTCTGGATCTGGGTCCTGCATTTTCAGCTAAACCTGTTTTTACGGAAACGGCCATAACTTCTTCGTTATTGATCCGTTTTACCCGATTCTTTTTCCTACGCGATCGTAATTTTATTCTCCATATAATGGAGTCAAAATCCAACATCCTACATTATAACATTTCAGATTTTTTTAACTCTTCGGCTTATTACCTTTTTACGACATTTTGACCAGTTTGTGATTTCATCATCAAACATGTTTATTTGATCCTTGTATCACATACACTTCTTCGAATTAATGTTATCTACCATAATAGATTCTAACCACCGGTTTATTACACAATTTAAACCCATTTCCACTCGTATGCTTATTTTGACCCGTTAAGGGTATTTAAGCACTTTAAAGCCTAAAATAGCTTTCGATTGCTTCTAGCATTCCATTACCACATCTCTTATCCTATAATCTCCCACCCCAACTGTATTTAAGGTAGGTTTAATGTGGTGATCGATATAAACCAAATTTTACCTCTCGAATCATTATTTTACGGCAAAAACTCCAATAGTGCCATTTAGCTAATATAATACCTCTTTCAGCTTCTATACTTATTCTAAGTATCTACCTAGTCATAAAACTCGTTTCCAAACAACCTTTAAGGGTCGTTTGTTCCATTTAGCCTACAAGGGCGTTTTGGTCAATTTTAGTCCTTTTATGACGAAGGACTCTCTCTCAAATTAATCGACCAAAATCACACTTTTAACTACAACAAAATTATGCGTACCTGGCCCGGATCAACAAGTAGATCCGATTTATACCTTGTTTTCATTATCACACCATCAATGGTGACGCAATTATCCGATTGGCTAATCGATCCTGTTAACACAAGGCTTGACAACCACATTAGTCGCTATTGTCAAATGGTGTTATCACCACCATTCGACCCGTTTGGACTATATGCCCAACGTTATCTATTCAATCAAAAACATCGTTTTTGATTTCCAATTCATACATCCATCCCATCTTGGATTTTATTATCATACCCCTTTTCTTTTAAACTCTTTTCTTACAAATTCAACCCATTTCGGCTTACGCCATGGGTATTCTTTTAACTTCGATTTACATTAGTCAACACTTGACAAATTTCCATTTTATCCTTTTTATCATTATTAGATTATACTACAAGGTAATCTTAACGGGAATTCATAATTTCTTAAATCATTACATGATTTATTTACCGTTTTGCCCTTTTTGTCATAAACCAAGGTTTTTATCATCTTTATATGTTCCGACTCGTAGTGATCGCGTCAGAATTTCATATTTTCTATATTATCGTTATCGCATTTATATCGTATAGAATAAACAAGTATTCTACAAAATTGTGTAAGTTTCACTTACCTTGCATCCCGAATACGCTTTTCCTTTATGCTTGACTCTTTCGACCCGCTTTCTCCCCAAGCTTCACCTAGCTTGTTAAGCGCCAACTATCATTCATCATTCACAAGGTTGTTAGATTAGTCATTCTAAATCATGACTTTCACACCTTATGAATCTTTGACTACTTTTCTTATTGAACTAAATTGTAAATCATGAGTTTAATTCTTGTGTCAAGACCCACTTCAAATCAAGTATGAACTCTTAACAATTCCACATTTTGTTCAAGTAGTTCATTCATACAAGTTAGTATGGTGTTTATAAACACCAATACAACATCAATTTCATTAAATCATCCAAAACCCATTTTTCAAGTCATGTATGATCAACACTCAAACTTATAATTTTGTTCAAGTATCTTGCATCAAATATCACTTATGATGATTTCTAACACAAACATATCATCATCTTCATTATTAATTCAAAACCCACTTAGAACATAATAGGGTAATTATCAAATTCTTAGTTTTAGTACTAATTCATCAAGTTTTCAACTAGGGTTTGTTTCTAAACATGAATTCATCCTAGTTTCACCCAAACATCAATCATTCAAGCTTGAATTTCGATTTTCACAAGTTCATCAAAAATCTCAACTTCATAAACATCAAAAAAATTTGACATACCTTACGATCCCCACAACTAGGTGATCGTTTCTATGTATTCATGCATCGATTTTGACCTTGAATCAAGCTTCAATTTGATGATTTGTTGAGTTCTAGGGTTTGAGCTCTTGGGAGCATCCTCCTGGTCGACCTCCACACACGCGCACACACACCTTAGGTGTGTGTTATATATTTTTTTTTGTTTATAAAACCCTTTTTCTAGTTATCCAACTTCGGTCCCTCACGTTTTGGTTTGTTATTAAGTAGGCTATAACCCACTTATTTCTAGTAAAATTACCTCTTATTAACTAGGTTAGTTATCCCTAGTTAACTAAATGGGTTCGGGAAGTCATAACCCGTTTTATTTTAAGTCCCGTTAACTCGGGCTTCTTATAACTTTGTTTTCTCAAGCATTTATTAAATTTTATAACTAATATTAGGATTATTTGTCTAAGTCCTAATATTCACCGGGTAAATTTTACCACTAACGCTAGTTTACCCGTTCATTATTATTAACGTGGTTTAATTACCAAACTCGTTTTCGGGGTGTTACACTGGGCCAAGATGGTAGTTCCACAATTAGATTCAGATCCTTGTTAACATTTCAATTTAGGATTGTTCTGCGTTAATTATTAAAAAGAATCTTAAAGGTAAAACCTAGCCTAAATGTCACTACAGACAAGGCCAAGATGGTAGAACCTATTCAAGAGATTCAAATCCTTATTAAACATCTGAAAGCATATTAGCATGCTTGACAAAGTGTGATACGATAAAATCACATAAGTCATTTTTTAAATGGGTTATTCTAAATTCCCTTACTTATATAATCATCCCTTATGGATGAAGTGCCCACGGGCTATAATTAACGTCCTCTGGACTAAAGACAGTGGTAGCCTACAACTCCCTGTCAAGAAACGGTAATGAATTTAGATTCAAACCTTCATGCCTCGATTCCGTAAAATCAAGGCCTATAAATTAAACTTGCCTACGTGACTAGGCCTTTTGTGCTATTATTAACTTATAATTTAGGATTATGATAAAGATCGTGAACAATTATATATTTAGCAAATTAACTAAAATGTGTATTAAAAACATGGTTAATAAATCGTTTAAAACGATAAAACTGTATAAGCTTCCGTATAAACCTTGTCCTTATTTTCTTTTTGTAGCAACTAAAGCTACATGGCTAGGTCAGAAGAATTGAACAGTAATGTAACATCCCAAAAACGGGTTTGGTAATCAAACCACGTTAATAATAAAGACGGGTAAAATACCGTTAGTGGTAAAAAAATTAACCCGATAGATATTAAGAATTTAAATTAATAAACTTAATATTAACTAGAAAGAGGATAAATACTTTGAGAAGACAAAGTTTATAAAAAGGGACCCGAGTTAACGGGACATAAAATAAACGGGTTACAACTCCCGGGATTTACTAAGTTAACTAGGAATAACCAACCTAGTTAATTAAAAGTCTCATAATGGTATGTGAGTGGGTTAGAAACACCTAAAGTAAGAACCTGATAATAATTGAGGGGCCAAAGGTGTTAAAAAGTAAACTAGTTTTTAATTAAAACAAAAAAAAAATATAACACCACACACACAGGTGTGGGGATCGAACAGAACCAAGGGGGCGACCAGGGGGTTTTTCCACAAACCCTAATCCTCATAAAATTCTCCAAATTGAAGCTTAAATCAAGCCCGAATCGTCTGCATGATTACAAATTCGTGACCACCTAGTCGTGGGGATCTAAAGGTAAGTCAAATTTTGTAATTTGGTGATGTTTTGAATTCATGATGAACACCAAAAATCGAAATTTCTGTGATGAATATTGTATATATGATTGATATTGGGTTGAATCTATGTCTAGAAACAAACCTTAGATGCAAACTTGTAAAATTGTGCCATAAACTAGTGATTAGTCAATTAACCAAGTATGAGCCAAGTGGGTTTTGACTAAATAGTGAAGATAATGATATGCATGTGCTTAGAATCATCATATTTGATAGTTGGAGCAAAATACTTGAACAATTTATAAGTTCAAGTGAATGCTCATATGTGACTTGAAATGGGTTTTGTATATTATGATGAAAATTAGTGTTTTGTTCATATAAATAGGTGTTTGGAATCATGATATCTACTAATTTATTTGTAGAACTTGATTATATTAGATGTTCGGATGAATGTCTAATGCTATGATGAAACGGGTTTTTACATGGAGATAGAAACCTTTAGTTCTTGCTTAACAAATGAATAATTAACTTTGATAATCAAGAGCTAAGTTAAATTGGTGTTAATAATAACATGAACTTAGACTTGAAAAGTAGTTAAAACGGTGGCGTAAGAATAATGCCTATCGGATACTTGACAAAGTGCTTAAATGAATTGTCAAGGTTTATAATATAATCACTTATGTTAATAGGCAGTTTGACCTTTAGAAGTCAAACTGACCAAAATGAAATCAAATGGTGAATTTTGATGTAAAACCCGTAAGGTGGAATAGTCATAATTAATGATGACTAACCTAACCGTCTTACGAATTATGATGATAGTTTGACGCTTGACAAGCTAGGTGGAGGCTTGGAAAGGAAGCGGCTCAAACGAAGCAAGTATGAAGGAAAAGCGTAATTCGGATGCAAGGTAAGTATATCTTACACTAGTCATATATTTTAGAATATTATTTTGTCGTATTAATTATGAAAAAGACAAATACCTAAATGAGTTATGGTAAAAGGGGTAAAATGGTAAATTAGTCATGTAATGACGGACAATTAAAAACGGTTTTAAGTAAAACGAGTTCAAGGAAAAATCGGGACAGGTTTAAAGGGATGAAATGGTAATTAAATACCATCTCATACAAACAAATGGTTAATTAGACTAAATGGGTCAAATGGTGTTGTTAACACCATTTGACAGTAACATTTGACAATCGCTTGTTAAGTTTTTGTAATCACAGGAAATAACATAAGCTTGCGCTGCTTTAACTAGAAAGATTTAAAGCAAAAGTTATGTAAACGGGTCAATACTTTGACTCGAGCCAGGTACGTATAAATACGATTGTGGTTAAACATACATTTTTATTTGAGTCAAATTACTAGCAAATGTCCTTTGTCGTAAATGAGGGGCTAAAGTTGACTAAAATGCCCTTGATGGGTAAATCGGGCAAACGACCTTTAAAGGTTGTTAAAAATAAGTGTTTTGATGGATTAAATCCTTAGGATAAGTATAAAAAGGGATAATATGGGACCTTAGTGTCCAACGAGTTGAAACGATTATTTTCCGTAAAATGACACATCTGAGGGATAGAACTAGGAATAAATAGTCTATTACATTAAATCCAGAACAATCATAGTTGTGGTGGAAAACCAATTAATATGGAAAGGTGGAATTCTGATGCATACAAGGAACGGACGTAAATTAAGTTTAAAAGTGTGTAGATACCCTTAACGGGTCAAAATAGAAGTATTAGCGAAACGGGTTAAGAATGTGTAATAACCCGTGATTTGAGCCTTGTACAATAAGAAATAATCATAATGATATGTTTACAAAAGAACAAGGACCGCAAACAAGTTGTTAGATGAAATCACGAACGGGTCAAAAGTTGGTAAAAAGGGTAATAAGCCGAAGAGTTAAAAGTCTGAAATTTTATAATGTAGGATGTTGGATTTTAACTCCATTAGATGGAGAATTAAATTACGGACGCGTAGGAAAAAGAATCGCGTAAAACGGATCAATAACGAAGAAGTTATGACCTTTTCCGTAAAATCTAGTGTTGCTGAAAATGCAGGACACAGCTCCAGACCTGCTGGAAAATGTGCCCCCCCGCGCCACGCGACAGAAGTGCTTAAGTCTTTCGCGACACGCGACAGTGGGTTGCGGCCCGCGTAATCTATCATTAAGTCTGTCGCGGCCCGCGACAGACTACAAAACTGGAAAATTTTCTTTTATTTCATGGTTTGTTGTTTAGAACTTGTTTAACCTGTTATTTAAGCATCAAAACTAACTTTTAAGTTGGTTTTGATCACTGGTGAATGTCGAGAGTCCCGGATGAAGATCAAGCATCGAGCAAGAACCGAACACACATTAAACAAAGCTTCCGCAACGTTGTTTCATCGTTATTCTAAAACGACGAATTAAATCATATTATGTTGTATCACTTTAAATTGTAAAAGTTTTTAACAAACCCGTATTTTCAGTATAATTGTGACTATTATTACGTGATTATGGATTTAAATTATACGATAAACGTGAAATAATAACAAGGGTGTTACAAGTAATCCTCTGGAAAACTACGATGATGATAAGATTAATATAACCCGAGGAGAGCTTCGTACACTGATTGATACAGCTGTATCTAAAGCTGTAGAGGAGCAATTCAAGGAGTATAGTGGGACTAATAGTAAAGCCTCATCTGTACCCCACTCTAAGTCTGTCCCTAAGACTCATTCTGAGGCTCATAGCAAGCCACCTCCAAAGAAAGATGAGTCAAAGAAAGATGATGATCGACATTCATCTGATCAACACAGTGTTCCATCCAAGAGGATAGTGTTTGATAGTAAACCACGCACCAAGTCTTGTACTTATAAATACTTTGTGTCCTGCAAACCCCAGGATTTCACTGGGGAGAAAGGGGCAATTGATTGTATGACCTGGTTGGATGAAATGGACACAGTTGTCGATATCAGCGGTTGTGCTGAAAGGGATGTAGTGAAGTATGTATCCCAATCGTTCAAAGGAGAGGCACTGGCATGGTGGAAGTCTCTCATTCAAGTTGCTGGGAAGATCCCGCTTTACAACATGTCATGGGAACAGTTTGTTGCTCTCATTATGGAGAACTACTGCCCTCAACATGAGGTTGAGAGGATCGAGTCAGATTTCTTATCATTGGTGATGACAAACTTAGATTGTCAAGCTTACCTCACCAGTTTTAATACCCTGTCCAGACTGGTTCCTTACCTAGTAACACCAGAACCCAAGCGAATTGCTCGCTTCATTGGGGGTTTAGCCCCAGAGATCAAAGCCAGTGTTAAGGCTTCAAGACCTGCTACGTTTAGGTCAGCAGCTGATCTCTCTCTGTCCCTTACTTTAGATGCGGTCAGGTTAAGATCGCTAAAGAATTCTGAAGAAAGTAAGAGGAAGCGTGAGGATGATAACTCACGAGGGTCAGAGAAGAAGCACAAGGGAAACACTGATTCTAAGAAGTTTGGGTCTGGAAGGAATAGTCAGCGAACAGAGGAAAAGCCAAAGTGCACGACTTGCCAAAAACGCCACTTTGGAAAGTGCAGACTTGAGTCCAATTCTAAGTCAGGATCACCTGCATGTGGGTTGTGCAAGTCCAAGGAGCACAAGACTGTGGATTGCAGGAAGATTAAAGATGCCACATGCTACAACTGCAACGAGAAAGGGCACATCAAAACCAACTGCCCTAAATACGCCAAGAAGCCTGAAGAGGTCAAGAAGACCAATGCAAGGGTCTTCAGGATGGACGCAAAGGAAGCCGTCCAGGACGACAACGTGATTACAGGTACCTTCCTCATAAATGATGTTTATGCAAGAGTACTTTTCGATTCAGGCGCTGATAAGTCGTTCGTAGATAATAAGTTTTGTGAACTGTTGAAATTGCCTGTTAAAACCTTAAGCATAAAGTATGAGGTGGAATTAGCTGATGGAACCATAGAAACCGTCTCAAATGCGTTAGATGGATGAGTTATATCCATTAGGAACCATTCCTTTCCACTATCCTTACTTCCTTTGAAGTTAGCCGGTTTTGACATAGTTATAGGCATGGATTGGTTATCTCGTAACCAAGCCCAGATCGTCTGCAATAAGAAGCAAGTGGTGATCAAGACTCCGTTTGGTGAATCACTTACCATTCAGGGAGATACCCAGTATGGACTGCCTGAGCAAGTGGCTATGCTCAAGGCCTCCAAGTGTCTGAAGAAGGGTTGTGTCATCTACATGGCACAAGTGACTATTGATGAGCCAAAGCCCAAGATTGAGGATATCCCCATCATTTCTGAATACCCTGAAGTTTTTCCTGAAGATCTACCTGGTTTACCACAAGATAGGCAAGTAGAATTCAGAATTGACATCATCCCCGGAGCAGCACCTGTTGCTAGAGTACCTTATAGGTTGGCACCAACGGAGATGAAGGAATTGAGGACGCAATTAGATGATTTGCTAGCTAAAGGTTTCATAAGACCTAGTTCATCTCCATGGGGAGCGCCAATCTTGTTTGTCAAGAAGAAGGATGGATCGATGCGTCTATGCATCGATTACCGCGAACTTAACAAAGTCACTATCAAGAATAGGTATCCATTGCCCAGGATCGACGATCTATTCGATCAACTTCAAGGGGCAAGTTACTTCTCTAAGATTGACTTAAGGTCAGGCTATCACCAACTGAAGGTTAAAGATGAAGACGTACACAAAACTGCATTTAGGACTCGTTATGGTCATTACGAGTTCCTAGTGATGCCTTTTGGGCTCACTAATGAACCTGCCGCATTCATGGATCTCATGAATCGCGTCTGCAAGCCTTACTTAGATAAATTTGTCATCGTCTTTATTGACGACATCCTCATCTACTCGAAGAACCAAGCTGATCATGAGAAGCACCTTCGATGCATTCTTTCACTACTTCAGCAGGAGAAGCTCTACGCCAAATTCTCTAAGTGTGAATTTTAGCTTCGAGAAGTCCAATTCCTTGGACATGTGGTTAGCAAACGCGGAATCCAAGTGGATCCCGCTAAGGTAGAAGCTGTCATGAACTGGCAAGAGCCAAAGACACCTACAGAGATTCATAGCTTCCTAGGCTTAGCAGGATACTATAGATGATTTATCAAAAAAATTTCAAGGATTGCTGCACCCCTAACTTCCTTGACTAGGAAGAAGATTAAGTTTGACTGGGGGACTAAGCAGCAAGAATCTTTTGATATTCTGAAGCAGAAGTTGAGCAACGCTCCTGTATTGACATTGTCTGATGGAATAGAAGATTTTGTGGTATACTGCGATGCATCACACACCGGGATGGGATGTGTGCTTATGCAGAAAGGCAAAGTCATTGCCTATGCTTCGCGACAGTTAAAGGTGCACGAGAAGAATTACACCACCCATGACTTAGAGTTGGGTGCCGTTGTATTTGCACTGAAGCTATGGAGGCACTATTTATATGGTGTCAAGTGTGTGATCTATTCTGATCACAAGAGCCTCCAGCACCTATTTAATCAGAAGGATTTGAACATGAGGCAACGACGATGGATGGAAACCTTAAATGATTATGATTGTGAAATCAGATACCATCCAGGCAAGGCGAATGTAGTCGCTGATGCTTTGAGTCGGAAGGAAAGAATGAAACCCATAAGGATCAATGCCAAGAGCATTGAGATAAAGAACAGTTTAAATTAAAGGTTGTTAGCTGCGCAGAAGGAAGCTGTGATGGAAGCTAACTATCCTAATGAAAAGCTCGGAGTAACTGAAGAACAGTTATCTCAGGGCAAGGACGGAATTCTGAGATTAAATGGACGAATATGGGTTCCAATTTATGGAGGACTTCGGGATGTTATCCTCTAGGAAGCCCACAGTTCTAAATATTCCGTTCATCCTGGAGCTGATAAGATGTATCAGGATCTGAAGGCAAACTTTTGGTGGATAGGCTTGAAGAAGTCTATAGCCACCTATGTAGCTAAATGCTTGACGTGTGCACAAGTCAAGGCTGAACACCAAAAGCCGTCAGGTTTGCTACAACAGCCTGAACTTCCCACGTGGAAGTGGGAAATGGTGACAATGGATTTCATCACCAAGTTGCCGAAGACAAGGAAAGGAAATGATACTATATGGGTAATAGTGGATAGACTGACTAAGTCAGCACATTTCCTACCCATTAAGGAGACCTACAACTCCGACATGTTAGCCCAATTGTACGTAGATAAGATTGTAGCTTTACATGGCGTACCTGTGTCTATTATCTCTGACAGAGATACTAGGTACACGTCACATTTTTGGAAAAGTTTCCAACAATCTTTGGGCACGCGCTTAAATTTCAGTACGGCTTACCACCCTCAGACGGACGGGCAAAGTGAGCGTACAATCCAAACTTTGGAAGACATGCTTCGAGCATGTGTCATTGACTTAGGTGGTAGTTGGGATAACCACCTGCCATTAATCGAGTTCTCGTATAACAATAGCTATCATACCAGCATTAAGGCTGCGCCTTTTGAGGCATTATATGGTAGGAAATGCAGAACGCCTGTTTGTTGGGCGGAAATAGGGGAAGTTCAATTATCAGGACCTGATTTGGTCTTTGAAACAATGGACAAGATTGTCCAGATTCGCGATAGCCTGAAAGCTGCCAGAGATAGGCAGAAAAGCTACGCAGATCCAAAACGTAAACCTCTAAAGTTTGAGGTTGGTGATAAAGTTTTACTTAAAGTATCACCCTGGAAGGGAGTGATGCGATTCGGTAAGAAAGGTAAGTTAAGTCCAAGGTATATAGGACCATTCGAGATCATCGAATGTGTAGGTTCAGTGGCTTATAAGCTAAACCTACCTGAAGAGCTCAGCGGTATTCATAATGTTTTCCATATCTGCAACTTAAAGAAGTGTCTAGCTGATGAATCGCTAGTCATACCGCATACGGATGTGCACATTGACGAGAGCTTAAAGTTTGTTGAAAAACCTTTGACGATTGAGGATCGACGGGTTAAGAAGCTTCGGAGGAAGCATGTACCTATCGTAAAGGTTAAATGGGATGCCCGTAGAGGTCCCGAGTACACGTGGGAGGTAGAGTCCACAATGAAAGAAAAGTACCCTCATTTTTTTCAGTAAATCTCGAGGTCAAGATTTCTTTTAAGGGGGTGAGGATGTAACACCTCGAAAATCTGCGTCCTATAATGTGTTGACACGTGTCATAAACTTTGAACGTGCAAAGGATTACATTAGAAGGACTAAAGTTGACAAACAAAGAAACTATGTGAAAATAAGGGTTCAAAACGTCAACAAGGATTAAATATACTTTTCAGTAACCCTACATGATGCTCATACCTTCAAACGAATAAATCATGGATCATACGAAGCTAAATATGAAAGAAAGTGAGAGATTACAAACTACAGGGGTTAAATGTGTCAACATGTTTAAAGTATACCTCTGAGTGACCTTTTGGCAAAACCAAAGCTTTGTAACGGTAAATTATGCTCACTAGAATGTGTGGTAAAAATTTCACCAAGTTTCGTTATCGTATGAGAAAGTTATGATAAAATTCGTATTCGAGGGGTTAGATGCGTCAACGATGAAAGTTATGACTTTTCGGGTAATCAAAAGTTAACCAAGGACTTAACAAAGTTAGTATAAGTCTTGGAGCCCTTATAAATCAATTTAGAGGGCTTGTAATGCAAGAAATAGTGTGAAAACGACATTTGGAAGGACCAGGGACCAAAAGTGCAAAATTGAGAAACCTGCTGACCAGGCCTTACGGACCGTAACACCAGGACCTTACGGTTCGTAAGCATTTGCCCAGCGACAGAAAACAGGCAGCTGCCTATTCCAGCCCATTCCACCGCCTCAAATCGCCATTTTTTGATTTTAGGGACTTGTTTAATGGTTCTAGGCTTTAGGGGGGCACTTGTTTGCATCTTGGATCATTGGTAGACTTGTTTGGCATGATCTTGTGAGATCAAACTCACTATATAAAGCACCATGAGTTACAACATTTGATCATCCCTTCACAACTCAACATCTGAAGAATTCTGGAGCTCAAGGCCATCTTCTAAGCTTCCCTAATCGTGCATTAGACACTTGTAAGTATCCTCAACCTTCCTTAATTAAGTTTTGCTTAGTTTATAGCCTTAAAGTCAAACCGTCATAATTAACGGTTGACTTATCGATTAATCGCTAATGGTCCAGCGATTAGTCAAACTTAGGGTTGTTATAAGTTGGTAATTATGTGGGCAATAAACCCTTAAAAGGGCACACTCTGATTCCCGTCCTAACTAGGTCTTTTGTCGAGTCAAAGTTGCTTAGAAAAAGTCAACATAATGCTAATCTTTGAATTATCGTGTAATTAACAATGTAGAAGGCGTGTAACCTATTTTATCATTCATATAACTTGATAATTAGTATAAAAACATGTCTATGCATGTCCGACTCGACAATTTCCAGTTAAGGATCGTTTCGGAACCGAAAGTCGCAAAACTTTGACTTTTGCTTTGACTTCAGTTCTGACCCGATTTTGATAGGTTTAGACATGCTTTAAAGTTCCATTAGGACCTAGTTACTTGATAGTATAACCCTCTGCGTTTATACTACTTGAATCATTGATTGTCCGATGTTTCCGTTAAATGCCTAACGTTGACCAATATGCCCATTTGACCTTAAAACGAGAATTTTGGAAATGTAAAAGAATGGAAACCTTAGTTACTGATTTATAAAATTGTACCTAAAGTTTCACATCAGTTGGAGGTCTAGATTAAGAGTTATGCTCAATAGCGTAATTAGAACGCTTCTTCTAAATTAAACGGCGTAATTAGCGTATAGCCTATCTAAACCCAATCTTTGATACCAAACTTTTTACCCACTGATATAATATAATATTTTGGGATTTTTGAAGATTTTTAATTAATTTTAGGCCGAGCATAGCATAGGGTTGTAGCTTTAAATCGGTTAATGCCGGTTATGCCCTTTCGGGCTATAAAATGAGTTTTACAAATCCTTTTGATACCAAACCTTTTTCTACTGATCTAATATGATAAATAAATTATTTTGAGCCTTCTGGATTTATAAAAATATCAGCTTTCCTTTGAAAACCCGGAAATGGCTCCAAATCGCCTTTTTAAGCGTTTTTAACGCATAGTATGTATCAAGACCACTTTGTAAATATAAGACTTGATACCCTACTATTATAACTTACTAAATTAATTACACTACTGATTTCATCAGACCCAAAACTCATATTTATATTTGAACTCTTTTATAACCTTTAAAATGACCAAAATACCCCTACGGGGCTTAAATTGAGATTAAACTTGTTTTGGGCATAATGGAAGGTATCCTACTGATATCACAACATATTTAAGGCATATTAACTCAGGAAACCTGTTGAGGACTCTTAGGGTTACCCGTTACGCTTCTTGCGCGTTCGGTTCGGTTTATGTAACTAGTTTGCATAAATTAGCCAAAACGGGTCAAACCATATCACCTTTGTCTCAAAATCCAGAATGTGTTTAAGTTACCCATATTAAACAAGCATACAAGCTTGTCGGGTCAAAACCACATTCTAAACCGGTCTTCGCTTCTTCATGCGTTTGAACCGTGTCTTCCTTTTTAAAACTAACCGGTCTAAGCTTAGGCTTAATTAAAGACCCGTTAGAAATCTAATAGGTTATTATAAACCTTCGTTCCAGATTAGGAGCCCAGTAAAAGTACTTGCATTTGCTGTATTTGATTGATACTTTGCTCAGGTAAATACTCTTAACTTATTTTCCCTATACGGGCTTGGGATACGGTACTATAAAAGTACCGCTTGGTCGGGTATGTAGTCATTTAAATCGGATTGTGATTAATGTATTTACATAACTCGCTTTATTCTGTATTATTTGGTGTATGGCCCTTGGGGGTTAAATGACCATGTCCCGGATATCCTTGGCATCATTTTACGAAATGGCCACGACCTAAGCACGGGGTGTAGGCGTACACCTGACAGATGCATTATGTAAAAACTGGTAATCCACTAAAGGAATCAACCTTGTGGGCATTATACCTGTGGCGTGTCAGTTAACTTAAGTCCGGCCCTACAAACCGGCCCTAATGGACGACAAATGAGTAAAACTGTATACAAGATTATTTTAATAATTGTCCCAAGTTATAAAGATATTTTTTTTGCCGAAGTGCATTCAAATCAATTTTTAAACTCTTTTCAAAATGAGTCAGTTGAGTTGTATTTACCAGTGTAAACTGACGTATTTTCCAAAAAGGATAAGTGCAGGTACTATACGAAATAAGCTGGCTACTCCAGGCATCATTAATCAAGTCTCGCAAGCTCTAGATGTCAAAGTCTGTTGAACAGTTTTCTTTTTATTTGATCCGCCTGTGGATCCTTTACTTTCCGTTGTAATACTTGATATTACTTTATATTCGGATTGTAATATATTTATCTTTTGCTTCCGCTGTGCATTTATATATTGTGTTGTTTGACTATGACGATATCAACTACGTAACGATACTCCCCCACCGGTAAAACGTGGAAATATCGGGGTGTGACAATTTTCCCCGTCGTTTTTGTTTTGTTTTCCTGGTGACATTACAATTTTGCTCCCAGTGTAAAATTACAGTCATGTCGGCAACTTCCTGACACTCCCCCGTTGGTCCATTTAGTTTACAATTTATCCCCGAATTAAATTTATGATTTCGCCGTCAGTTAAAAATTACGTTTTTCCCATCGTTTTAGTTTTTTTTTTACCAAAACTATAAAGGTTTTTGTTTTAATTGGTTTACTATGGTCTTATCATCGTTTTTGTTTTTTTTCCCTAGCAAAATTATATTAGTCTTTTTTTAATTGGTTGAGAATTATTCGGCCATCGCCCCGCAACGCGGGCGGGGCACCTACTAGTTGTTCACAAATGTGGTAAAGTACTTTTCTGAGACACTAGGAAAAAGCAAACTCAAGTGACTAGCATCTTGCTAGTGTCTCTACGTTCGTTGAATAGTTTAAATTGATATATTTTTTTTTTTTTGAAAAGAGGCAATTTTATAAAACAAGAAACATGCTTAAGCAAGATGCTCAAGCATGAATACGAGAGAAAACGTTTTGGGTCATAGAACCCATGTGTTTAAGGAATATGCTTATCAAAAAGTCAACTATCATAAGGCATAACCCTTCATTTCATGGAGAAGCACATCTACAACTTTCCAGATCTTTGTTAATTACTTTTGTTGCTATTATTTATATACACTTTTTATAGATTCATCATATTTTTATGTTCATACATTCTTAAGGGTCACTCCAAACAGCCTTAGTTACTACCATACACTTACCTCCGATGAGTTTTTATGGGTAAAGTTATTTTATAAAGGTTTCTAAAAATAAGAAGCGTACAAAAACACTATGGATGACAATATATAACATAATTTCGAACAAAATATAATAGAATCCCGAAAAATATTACCCAATGTTGAAGAAAAAAGACACAATGAGTCCCAAAAAAAAATATAATGACGCAAGTATAGCAAAGACACAATAATAAATAAAAAGACATAATGATAAATAAAAAGACATAATGACGTAAACAAAAATTCTAAAATTCAAAATATCATATCGTAGAGTTCGATGAAACGTTTTCCATGCTGCTTGAATTCAGTCAATCAGAGTCTGTTTGATACTCTTCTTACGACTTCATGATTTATGAGACTCTGTATTTGATCTAACCCGAGTATTTAGAGTTAATTGCCCGTATAGTCCCTATGGTTTCACGTTTAGTCGCCACCTTTTGAAAATAGCATGTATGCTCGCTATGATTTGTTATTTTGTTACTTGGATAGTCCCCCTGAGTAAATGTCAGTTAGTTTGGAAATAACAGGTATGCTGCCTATGGTTTGCATTTTGTTACTCGGATAGTCCCCTGAGTAAATGTCAGGGGACTATCCGAGTAACAAAATGACAAACCATAAGGAGCATACCTGCTATTTTCGAAAGGTGAGAACTAAACGTGAAAAAACGTGAAACCACATAGACCATCCGGGCAATTAACTCAGAATATTTATATGGCGATTAAAATGTTGTTTTAATGCAATTATGTTAAAGAACACATTAGAACTTAAAAGCATGGAGCTTGTAAAGGAGTAACCACCACATTAACCCCTCAGAGAGAGAAGAGAGTGGTGGTGGCCGTCGTTGAAACCCACCGTTTACGGCGGCAAACTAGTAACCACCCCATTTAAGGGATCAGAAAAATGAATGAAGCATTAAAAAACAACAGAGTTGTTGGCGTGCATGTGATGCTATAAGCAACCGTACATATTAAGCCGTACTTACCGGAGCTTTGAGTTTTATTAATTATATTGTACATAATTATATATGCAGCCTTTTTATAACCTTTAGTCAATGCATGCATAAAGAAATATATCAAATTTAGTAAATATTTTTTTTATTTACAACTTGGCTTTCCCTCTCGTGTTAGTTAACTTATTATATACAACATATTTTTTAATTAGATGCGTTTACTTATAGAACTAGATCCATAAAATTTTAACTATGTTTAAAGTTTAATTAATTACAAATTAAAATGTACTTACAGGAATTAAAAAAATGAAACTATTCATTTATTAATACAAGGTAATTATATTTATTCAAATCTGATTTTATATCTATTAATAATTAATTATTTATAATCTTAATCATAACAATACCAAACATAACATTGCTAAGGGTGGAGGGAGTGATCACCATTTGATGAGTGGAAAACTTATTTTCTAACCAATAATGTCATGCTATGTCAAGTCCTCACTTCACTCCTTATTTTGCACTCAATCAATAGCAATGGTCAAACACATGTAGAGTGGTAAACAATTTTTTTTAAATATGATTAGTTGAGAGGGACTGGGGCCCACCATTAACCCCCTCTTCTCTCACCTCTCTCCTCTTCCCCACTCGGTGACTACTCACCGCCTACACCACATATCTCCTCTTCCCCGATCACCGAACATCCACCGACAATACATCCCCAATCGGTAAACCACCCTCCCCGAAGCACTCCCCGAGACCACTCCCTCCCCGACCCGATTTTACCCGTGTCAGGAGCCGCGGGACAGAAAACCCGTTGTATTGTTTATTTTGGCTGCGGAAATTTTAACAGGATCTTTTTAACTGAAAATGCCCAAATATTTTATTTCACAATTTGGGACAAACCCCATAATTTACAATAAAGGAAATTTCACGGGGAAATTCCCTATTAATACAAAAACATGTTTATTTATTTTATTTACTGAGCCACATTCTTCAAGCTGGTGTGCTATGCGACACCTTTCTTGGTTCACAGTAAATCACCTGAAACATGTTTAAAAAGATTTTATCAGCGGGGGAAATACTTGCGAGTCACTCAAGTCATAAAATGACACATTCGTTATAGATTACAGCATAAGAGCGATTACAATGACCCCTATCTTATAATTATCTGGCCCCGTGTCACACCCTGGTGACGATGGTCATACCACTATTGGATCTTTTTACCCCATAGTGATGATTATCACTGTTAAAAGTGAGAAACAATAGTAATGTGCACAATACCCCACTTGCCAGTAATTTAAGATAACCAAGACTTAATCTCTGTAACATATAACTGGAAAACATTTAGGTATTTGTAAAATACTTTTGACAAAAGAGAATGACTCACATTGCAAGTTTAATTGGACAGAACTTTACCTACTGATTTAGCCTTTTAACCTAGTTAAATAACAATGCACACGAAACTAGGTTAGTAACTTAATACAACATTTACGATAACCTCACGAAATCAAAACCCTCACGACGAATGACAAAGTATAGCTCGGATTCGGGTAGCACTTAAACATCCATCGGATTGGTTTCAATCAATCGGACATTGTATCGTAGCAGTGATCGAGTTATTACCCTGTTATCGCAGCAGAGGCTCGGTACTATAACTATTTTGAATGATACAGTGTATATTTGAACGTACGTTGTGAATTTTAACGTCGAAACAATCAAACAGTTCAAGGCCCAAGCCCCTGGCTTTATAGCCCAAATTGGACCCGCCCGCGTGTAGCGCCGGCTGCCATGGTCCCTGGCGCGTGTCGCGGGGCAGACCAAATTAGGCTAGGGTTCTCTCGTGTCCCAAATAGCCTAGGTAAGTCAAAACTAAACGAAAATTCGCGTTTTACTTCGTTTTTTATGGATAATTATCGATTAGGGGATACCCCCCCCCTCGAGTTTTAGGGGGTCCTGATCCTAGCTGTGGTCATTTTAAAAATTAAGGGTCATGCCATACCACTTGAGGGTCTCAATTAGGGTTTCCTGGTGGACAATATTAAAATAAGAATTAATGATTTTAACAAGAGTTGTTACACCCTCCCCACCTTGTTTAAAATCTCGTCCTCGAGATTTACTAGAACAATTGAGGATATTTTCGCTTCATTTCCGATTCTAGCTCCCATGTATACTCTGGTCCTCTTTTCGAATCCCATTTTACTTTAGCTAGTACCAGTCTCTTGTATTTGAGGAACTTGACTTTTCTGTCTTCTATTTGAAGAGGTTTTTCCATGAACTTCAACTTTTCATTTACCTATACATCTTGAAGAGGGGCTACCAGGGATTCATCAGACAAACATTTCTTGAGATTAGATACATGAAACACGTCATGTACCCCGGATAATTCTTCTGATAGCTGTAAACGATAGGCAACTGGTCCCATTCGCTGGATTACTGGGAATGGTCCTATGTACCTTGGACTTAGCTTTCCTTTCTTACCGAATCGAACTACTCCTTTCCAAGGAGAGACTTTCAAGAGTACCTTGTCTCCAACCTGAAATTCTAATGGCTTACGTCGATTGTCGGCATAACTTTTCTGGCGATCTCGAGCCGTCTTCAGTCTTTCCTTGATTTAAGTTATCTTGTCGGTGGTTTCCTGTACGATCTCAAGACCTGATAATTGACTTTCTCCTATTTCTGCCCAACAAACTGGAGTTCTACACTTTCGTCCATACAGTGCTTCGAATGGGGCAGCTTCGATACTTGCATGATAACTATTATTATAGAAAAATTCAATTAAGGGGAGGTGGTTATCCCAGCTTCCACCAAAGTCTATTACACATGCCCTGAGCATGTCTTCAAGGGTTTGGATCGTCCTTTCACTCTGTCCATCTGTTTGGGGATGGTATGCAGTACAGTACTTAAATTCAGTCGGCTCCCCATTGCTTCTTGGAAACTTGTCCAGAAATGCGTGGTGAAACGACTATCTCTATCCGATACTATGGAGAGTGGAACTCCATGTAAGGATACTACCTCGTCTATGTATAACTTTGCTAATCTTTCCATTCTAAAGGTTTCCTTCATTGGCAGGAAATGAGGTGATTTAGTTAATCGATCCACAATTACCCAAATCGCATCGTTACCTTTCCGGGTTTTGGGTAACTTAGTAACAAAGTCCATTGTGATTAGTTCCCATTTCCATTCAGGCATTTCTAATTGTTGAAGTAAACCTGAAGGTTTCTGATGTTCTGCCTTAACTTGCGAACAAGTTAGACACTTAGATACATATCTAGCTATGTCCTTTTTCATTCTTATCCACCAGAAGTTATTTCTTAAATCTTAGTACATCTTGTTGTTTCCAGGGTGCATGGTATATCTAGATTTATAGGCTTCTTCTAAAATTTTATCTCTTAAATTTCCTTGCTTAGGTACTCAAATCCTTTTCTTGTGGAATCTCCAAATTCCATCAGTCCCTTGTTCTAATTCTTTTATCCTTCCTTTCATTCCTTCAGCATCATCCTTGATTGCTGTTTCTTGAACCTTCTTCAATTGTTCCATTAAATCTAATCGGAGACTTAATCTAAGAGCACGAACTCGTCTTTGCTTTTCATGATACTTACGACTTAAGGCATCGGCTACTACATTTGCCTTTCCTTCATGATATTGAATATCACAGTCGTAGTCGCTTAGAATTTCCATCCACCTTCTTTGCCTCATATTTAATTATTTTTGCCCAAATATGTACCTTAAACTCTTATGATCTGTATAGACTGTAAACTTACTTTCATACATATAGTGTCTCCAAATCTTAAGGGCAAAAATTATTGCTCCTAATTCTAAGTCGTGAGTCGTATAATTTTCCTCGTGATTTTTCAATTGTCTTGAGGCATACGCAATTACCTTTTTGCGTTGCATCAACACACATCCTAATCCTAGCTTAGAAGCGTCACAGTAAACTTCAAAATCTTATGTTCCTTCCGGTAAGGTTAGAATTGGAGCGTGTGTTAACCTTTGCTTTAAAATCTTAAAAGCCTCTTCTTGCCTAGGTCCCCATTCAAACTTAACTGTTTTACATGTTAGCTTAGTTAATGGCACTGCTATCTTAGAGAAATCCTTAATGAGGCGCCTATAGTACCCAGCTAATCCTAGAAAACTTCTAACTTCCGTAGCTGATTGCGGGACTTTCCAGCTCGTGATTGCTTCTATCTTGGAGGGATCTACATGAATACCTTCGTGATTCACCATGTGTCCTAAAAATTGCACCTCCTGTAACCAAAATTCACACTTCGAAAATTTGGCGTAAAGCTTTTCTTTTCTTAACAAAGTTAAGAGTGCTCGTAGATGCTCACAATGCTCGTCCTGACTTTTGTAATAAATAAGTATATCGTCGATGAAGACGATCACAAATTTATCCAAGTACGGCTTACAGATTCTATTCATCATGTCCATGAACGCTGCAGGAGCATTTGTTAATCCAAAGGGCATGACTGTAAACTCATAATGACCATACCTAGTTCTGAAAGCAGTTTTAGGTATGCCTTCCTCCTGTACCTTCAATTGATGGTATCCAGAGCGCAAGTCTATCTTAGAAAAATATCTAGCTCCCTGAAGTTGGTCAAAAAGATCGTCAATCCTAGGTAATGGGTATCGATTTTTAATTGTGACCTTATTTAATTTCCTATAATCGATACACATTCGCATTGACCCATCCTTCTTTTTCACAAACAACACTGGTGCGCCCCAAGGGGATGAACTAGGTTGTATAAATCCTTTACTGAGCAATTCATCTAACTGCTTTTTCAGTTCTAACATTTCGGTGGGTGTTAGCCGATAGGGTGCCTTGGCTATTGGTGTTGTTTCAGGAATTAGATGAATTCTAAACTCTACTTCCCTATCTGGTGGTAATCCTGGTAGCTCTTCTGGGAATACATCCGGGTATTCTGATACTACAGGAATTTCCTTAAGTTCCTTACTTTTAGTGTTAATGATTACCGAAATCATATACACTATTCATTGTTTTCGCTCATAACTAGCAACTTTCATTACTGAAATGAACTTTAATGGTTTGTGCGGCTTGTCACCTGTAATTATAATTAGTTCTCCTGCGGGTGTATGAATTTCTATGGAATTCTTATCACAAAGGATTCGAGCATGGTTGGCTACTAACCAATCCATTCCTAACACTACATCGAATCCAGCTAAATTCATAGGTAAAAGATTGGTGGAAAATTTATGGCATGAAAGTTCTATCTGTCCTTCTTGAAGAACCTTATTTATGTTAACAGAATTTCCATCTGCTGTTTCTACCGTATAAATCTGCATAAGTTTGGTTAAGGGTAGCTTAAGAGATTGACAGAATGAAGTATTTATAAAACTTTGGTTTGCACCAGAGTCAAATAATACTTTCGCATAAACGTCGTGAACGAGGAACGTACTAGCTATCACGTCCGAAATCAGATCTGCTTCCTGGGTTGTCAGCTGAAAGGCTCTTGCGTTCTTCTTATTAGTTCCTTCAGCAGGTTTGGTCTTGTTGTCAGCTGGTTTGACCAGTTTAGGGAAGTCTGGTCTAAAATGTCAAGCTTCTCCACAGTTGAAGCAAATTGTTGATTTCTTTCTCCTGCATTCTTCTTCTTGGTGCCCCGGAATTTTGCAGAAATTGCAGTACCCCTTACATTTTCCAAAGTACTTTCTTTTACAGGTACTGCAAAATGGAGCAGTGGAGGATTGTCCAGTTCCCCTTTTCTTGAAGTTGCTACTAGCATTACCCCCACGAAATCCTTGGGTAATCTTTTGAGCCAATTCCTTTTTCCTGTTTTCTTCCCGTGTATATACCAGCCCGTCGGTCAGGGTGTTGGCTAATTCTACCGCATCGTCAATTGTGCGGGGTCTCGCAGCTTTGACGATATCACGAATTTCGCTAATTAAACCCCAAATGTAGCGAGAAATAAGTACCGGTTCTGGCGAAGAATTTCGAAGTATACCCTCGACAGTCAACATCCACCATTTGGTGGTTCAGGAACTTGTTTGCCATTTATTCCTTTTCATATTCGGGACAGAATTTCCTTTCCACCAATTGCTTAAATTCTTTCCAATTCATAGCATAAGCCATGTCACTTCCTTTGGCTTGTAATACCGTATTCCACCATTCTAATGCCTCTTCCTTGAAAAGGTGAGAAGCATACATGACCTTATCCTCCTTGGCACATTTACTTATTTTAATTACTGCTTCAGTTTTCTCTAACCAACATATGCAGCCGTTGCCCCTTCATTGCCAGCAAATTCAACAGGTTTACAGGCAAGAAATTCTTTATAACTGCAACCAGGTGTTGCAACTTTCATTTTCTTAAGTATTGGGGCTTGAATCACGTTGTTGTCATTATTGCCGCCTCCGTTAACACTGTTACTGAAATTATCGTCCCGCGTGTGTTTACGAGGTTTGGCTTGTGAAGGCTCAACAGGGCTTTTAATAGCAGCGACGATTGCCGGGATAGCATTGGCTATTCCCTGGGCAACGATATTTTCTATATCTTGCCTATTAAGAAAGTGGTCCTCATTATTTTGCTCAGATTGGTTAACTTCATTAACTGGCTTATTAACGGCGTGTTCCATCTGATAATTAACAATATATATAAATTATTGGCACAAAATAAATAACAACCAAACATAATAAAGCAATCACACATAATCATGTCAACACGTATAGCCAAAATTGTCGACTTTGCCACTTTTATATTTTTATATATATTAGTATGCATCGATACACACCAGTTATATTACAAAAGTTTTATTTTGAGTTATTTTACATGATTATATTTTTATTATTTATTATTATTATTATTATTATTATTATTATTATATTATTATTATTATTATTATTATTATTAAACATGCAACCACAGTTTAACCGGCCTTTCAGAAATGACGCTCCCTCTCGTCGTATTTCCATGTGATTTTCTCCCCCACATCCCTAATTCTATTTCCTGCTTCCACCAGCTCCTCGCCATAATGACGGAGTTCTGCCAAGTTTTCTGTGCTCATAGGTGGGTTTGGTGCAGGCTCAGGGTCAAATTGGGGAAAATAGACGTTGGGGTTATTCATGAAATTCTGAAACTTCCAGTCATTTGTCCACCATTCCTCCAATTCTCCGGGTAGAAGTCGGGGGTTGACAATAGGATCTGGGATAGCAGGTTCCAAATTAATTGGGAGTTGTGATTCAGCGGGGTAATTTAAGAGGTTTTCATCGGCAGGTCCGATGAGGTCACAATTTGCCAGTTTGCGATCCAGCTCCTCCCATGGTGGCATTTCCTGGGCTTGCCCGGAACATTCCCCGATCTCCTTTCCTTTCCTTTTATCCTTCAGATCCTCAGTCTTTTTAACCTTCTGTGCAGCTGGCTTATTCCTACGCCCACGTTTCCAGTCCAAGATTCTCCTTCTCTTTTTCGGCTTTGGTTTCTCCTGGGCCTGGGCCTGGAATGTTAGTGGTTCCTCCGTATCTGCCAGATATCCAGATGGGTTTTCTGTGGTATCCATATCTGTGGTATGGATAGTAAAGTTTCGGAGTGCCTCCGACAGTTCATTCATGCTGTTAGCACACATGAAGAAACACACACAAATTTAAGTTAAAATTTTATTTATTGTAAATTAAATTTTCACAAAATCACAGAATGGCAATCAGAAAAATTAAGTATTTCTAAATACTTAATTGGCTTAAATCAGTGGCTCTGATACCACATTTTTCTGTCACGGCTCCCGGCCTGATTTTACCCGTGTCAGGAGCCGCGGGACAAAAAACCCGTGGTATTGTTTATTTTGGCAGCGGAAATTTTAACAGGATCTTTTTAACTGATAATGCCCAATTATTTTATTTCACAATTTGGGACAAACCCCATAATTTACAATAAAGGAAATTTCACGGGGAAATTTGTAAGACCCTAATTCGTACATGACAAAAGTCGCAGCGGAAAACACGAACCATAAAATTCCTTTCATTATAAATACCTCAACTTATTTAAAATTTAACTTTAACATAGTTCTTTCTCATAAATCCGTCATCCTCTTATTTACTAATTAAAAACATAGCTTATGTCTAATACAATATACACATCAACGTTCCCGTACAATCTCTCAATTGACTCGATCTTCGATCTCTATTCCTTAGTAATCCTCATGGCTTGTACTACCTGCGCTCACCACATAAAATTCATAACGTTAGTTCGTATCATAAGCATATAAGATTTGTTCACGTTTACTTCTCATTTCATTAACTCTTTACATCCCGGCTTTCCCTCAGATCATGCGATCCGTAGTGAGACTTCCTTGGTATTCCTGCGTTACACTTCATCACCAGGCACACTGTTATTATCGTTAGTACTCAATTTCATTGAATGCATGCGTACATACTTTCATACAAACTTATACATACTCTAACGGTCACACATAGCAACTTACATACCTACGTACCTACATACATACTTATTACATGCCTTCTCACAACTTACATACGTGCATACCTTCGTACATACTCACTTGCGTACATATACATACTATCTACATACACCCCTACATACCTACAGTTATACTTATAAAACATACATACGTATATACCTACATGCATACCTACATTATTATTTTCAATCACCCATTGCAATATACCCGACTCATACTTGCCTACTCATATACGTCTTCATATATCCTTATGTACTTGCTTACACACTATAATCATACATACATTCGCGCATACCCGCTTACATACACTTCAACATACGTGTATAGAGATATACAACATCCATACATACCTATCCACACGTGCGCTTACCCTAATGGTCACGAAACATGAGTTAAATTAGTCATACGCAACTTGAAACGCGTTTAAACGAGTTCCCAAGACAAAACTTAGCAAACGAGCAACTTTCGCCAACCAGGGGGGGCTCGCGTGACGCCTAGGGCCTTGGCGTCACGCTAGGCCCCTGTTTTGGCAGAACAGGTGATCGGAGTGTCGCGCTCCGGTCAAAGATAATATTTATAAGCCCAAATTACCCTTAACAAATAGTTAGTGGTAGTAAGGGGTCGAACCACGAAGAGTATGTGGTTTGTGTATGGATTCGAATGAATTAAACAATTGTGTCACGATTATGAAGCTTACTAGAATAATGTTGTGTTTTTGTTTATTTGGAAGATATGATTTTTAACTAAGTGAATTGATGTGAATGATTAACAACTACTAATTAACGATTGCAAGAAAAATGATTACTAGAACAATAATGATAAAAAGGAATCACACCCGGGTTCGGTAATTGTTAACCTAGGATCTCTACAAGTTTTAGTCTCAACTCAAATGCATTTGATTAACGGATTTAGTGTACCGTGACTTAGGTGCTACTAGCTATCAACGCCCCAAAGAACGGACAAAAAGACACTTTGTAATCAACACAAGTAAATCCTAACAACGACAACGTACAATTACATATCACCGTTTCGCAAAGTCATAACTTTTAACATCGTTCGACAATTCACGAATTCGTAACAAATGTAATACTATTGTCAAAAGTTTCAAAAACCAAATACAAATTGTCACTAAGATGAAACAAGAACAAATTGAAACCCTAGAATTAACAACTACCTATACCGGGGTGAAACCGAGATGGTTAGCCGCTCATGGTTGATGCAACTTGATCACCGGATGCTTGGAATACGGATGGAGTCATCTTGAAGCCTTGAGAATGGTGAATGATGAGGTTTGGTGAAAGATGATGATGGTGGAAGGATTAGGGTTTGTGGATGATGGATTGATTGAGATGATGGTGATGATTCTTGATGATGATTTCGGGTTGTAGAGATGAAGTAAGTTGAATGGTAGGTGAATGATAGATGGTAATGGCTCCAAGAACAAGTTCATAATGATATCTTTCACCTTGTTTAACACCCTCGCATGTTCCGTTTCATCATTAAGCAATCCAACTTTACCGAATTACGCGATTAACCTGTAAAACCACAAAAGCTCGTAGTTATCACATTCGAAACATAGCACCGCATAAAACGCATTAAAACACACAAGATAACACACTTAACACTCGTGTTTCACACTCTCCATCACATCCCCACACTTGTCGTTTGCTTGCCCTCAAGCAAATCTGTCTTTCACTTTCACGTGGGTCGAACGAGAAACACACTTCTCATTCCCGAGACAAAGGTTAAGGTGTAATGTCATGCCCGGTTCAAACTTTTTACAATTTTCAACATAGTTAGCAATAAATGATTAATCATGTAAAAGTGGTTATCCAAGATTAATCCACCCGTGAAACCAACAATTCATGCACATCCCTCACAATGTTCTCTCCACTCGGCTTATAAATGGGCTAATATGTATAATGTATTAGCACTTCAACAATTAATCGCTCAAAACCGATTAGAACACGAACCCGCATAGGCTTGCAACTCAATCATTCTCCACCACCGAACACGAATACCAAGCACAAGTTATAAGGTCTTTGAACGGGTTGTAACGGGGCTAGGCTAAGGGTAGGAAATAAGATATTTAAAGTGGCTAAGGTGATGAAAATTCAATTTTTATTACAAACCACTAAACTAAACAAAACTAAATATAAACATCAACTATGAGGCAACAACTTTCGCCTTTTATTCAACAACTACTAACACATCTTTTTTTTTTCTCAACGCTTTTTCATTTTTTTTTTCATAACATTTTCTGATTTTTTTTTCTTTTTTTTTTAATTTTTTTTATATATGAATAAATCACAACTATACAAACTTAACTCCTATAATCGAATCTTCATCACACGGGTTTAAAAAGAAAAGGCTTATGGTTATAGGCTAATTGGGTTGGTCAAACGAAAGGTTTAGGCTCAAAGTGGGCGACTAGGGGATTTGTTTGGGTAATGATAGATAAATGGTGTAAAAGGAAAAGGTTTACCTAATGCCTTAATCATTCTTGTGCTTGTATTCGGTCTATGGTCTCAAACATATCAAAAGTCGCAAGTTCTACAATACATGACTAATGGTCCACTTGAACAAAGAAACATAAATATGTAATTCTATGATGTAAAAGTGGCTCAAAACCTCACATATATAAAGGGTATGGTATGTGACATGCATAATGTGCTAGTTTCTTAGGTGGATTATTCCCAAATAACCACCCGCTAAATACCCGTCATGCTAATTGTTTGAACTTAACCATGACAATAAACCAAATGGGTTGTGCCATCCCTCGTTGACTTAGTTACTTGTGCTTTTTAGATCGCTTCAAACAAAGACATTTTTTGATTTTTTTTTTAATTTCCCCCCATCCCCACACTTGAGGTAAACATTGTCCTCAATGTGTAGTGTTTAAATGAATGGGTCAAAAATGGAAAAACTTTTACTCCCCCATCCCCACACTTGAGGTACACATTGTCCTCAATGTGCAAGAATGGAGCTTTTAACGCACAAGGGATGTGACACGGCTAACCTCCCCAAAATTTCACCCCGAAAATAAAATACAAAATACAATCCACTTATTTCTAAGCTAAGAATCAAAAGTAAAAAGAAACGTATGCACCTGATTTTTGAGCTCATTCCTCGTGTGCTCTTCTTCTCTTCAAGAAAGCGGTCGTCCCACGAACATAATGTACCTACAACTCTTAACCCTTGTGTAGAAGCATGCTTCTCACAACCATTAAAATTTATTAGCTACCTAGTTCTACCACTTTTATGAAGATATTACCAAATCATACGTTAGTTTACCTTGATGTATGTGGAAAATTAATTTACAATAACAACAAACCTAACTCACTTTCGTAGGAATCACGGTTGCATTTAGCTTATGCAACAAGCCCTTTTAAACCTCCCGATAGCTCGGGAGGACGAGAGGTCTCGTGAGGGTTATATAGGGAACACACCCACAAAGTTCATTTAACTAAGAAAAGAAAAAAAAATAAAATAAAAATAAAACGAATAATAGTACAAACTCTACAACAATTATACCTGATTTGCCTCTCATGGTGGTCGAAGTGCACATTTTCCTACCGAGTTGCCAACATACGCTCGGTAATTAGCATGCCGAATCCATACTCTTTTTATTATATTCGGCATACCCAATGTACAACTTCGGGGTCGTCTCTTAACAACATGGCCAATGTCTTTCAACGCCACCTTTCGAATCCTTATGCCCGAACCCGCATCCCCAACTTTGTTGGTTGGAGTGATAAGTTTGGGAGAAGGATGAATTTGAATGTGAGCTTCTTTCGAATCCGATTCGTCTTGCGGTGTCATGTCTTCCGCTCGGTTCAAACATTCAATTTCTTGCTCCGAAAGATCTCTAACCTCTTGTAGGTCCCTATCCCGTATGGATCTTAACAAAACTGACAATCTACCAAGGGTGCGGAATCCCCTTGATAAACCTAGCAAACAGAAACAAGAACACGAACAGATTTACCAACTGATCTTCTATGATTATCCAACGAAAACGTTTACAATCACTAAGATCTCCTAGAACCCAACAGCCGATTTCTGTTTGTTCTAAAACTCTCACAATTCGAATGCTCTCACAATCTCCAAAAGTCTCCAAAAGTCTAACAAATGTCTAACCCTAAAACTCTAGGTAAAGGTTGTTTATATAGCACAACCTATACAATTCGACCTGGGCCAAGCCCATACGAATTCTGTTTACAAATCCGGGCTAAACTAGTTAGACTTTAACTTGAACTTGAACTTGGACGATTTGGGCTTTAACAAACTCGAATTCCATTCAGTCTTCATAAGTCTTCGCGGCCCAAACTTGTTTAATATCCAAAGACCAATCCAACGCTGTTGTCACATAACATGCACCAACAAACTCCCCCTTGACAATAGCTTGCAAAGGAAACTTTAGTCTTCAGAATCTCACAGTCGGTCTTTGGATAGCGTCAGCTTCAACATGAATTCTGTCAGCAACAGACTCCCCCTAAGCTGATGTATCCAATCACCAAATCTTCCAAGTTTTGATTCAGCATTCCAAATAAGTCTTCACAGCATCCATTCTGCATTGTAGAAGGAGGACTCTACCAAGCAGCAACAAACTCCTCATCTCTTCAAAGCAACTTCTCATCAACAAACTGCTTCAATCTGTATACTATAAAACAAACATCTCGAGAAACCATAAGAATTTTTCAACATAGTTAAAGAATTATTATTATTCAAGAGATAGTTAAACTGTATCAGATTAAGCATTTTCAAATTAAGCACCAACACGCAACAAATTTTTTAAACAAACCCCTTATAACCTACATCATTTCAAAATTTTGAACCCACTTACTAACACCGTCTCCCCCTATCAGTAACAATTCCTCCACGAATAACAGTTTTCCGTACATTAAGAATTTTAAACAGAAAAAGACACTATTTTTTGTATTTTTGTATTTTTCTGAAAGCAAATAAATACGAAAAGCAATAAACACTCTATTTTTGTGAGAATCACTTGTAAGAAGATCATATCAGCACAATCAAACTGTTTCACACTATTAGATAATTCTTTATTTAATTTTTCGTGAAAAGCAGTTCAAGACGATTACCAGTATGTTTGTCCATCTAAACAAAATGCATGAACATTTCAAGTACCATTACCATATGATACGTTAAGGTAATTTGATATCTGATATACTAGTGTGTCCCACTTCAGGATATACCCCCACGATCAAGGTATGCACAAAGATTCATCGTAGTAGGTGAGTATACTGATGTCATCCTTTAAGATATCCTGACAATGTTTAGGTTTGCATATAATCTGTTTTATCATGTTTTGATTGCTTAACAATGAACACCCAAATAAATACTAATCAAATCCTGGAAATATAAACAACACACTCTATCATGCAAGTATCTTCCCTACCACATATTTCACAAGTCCAATCCAGATTTCTGAAATCTTAACTGGGAATAGGTTGAGAAGAGAACAGAATAGATCTTTAGGAGAGATGGTATAATATACAGATCAAATGAGTTTTCTCAGTTTGATATAGGTTTATTGGGTTTCATTTGGGCACTAGAGGGCCTCTTTCGGGTGTATTAGATCTATAGTGCGACAACGTACAGCTAGGTCAGCATGTATCTGGATGCAGCAGAAGCTGTCGTTGCCTAGCACCTCCAGGTCAGCATATATCTGGATGCAGCAAAGGAGATACACGACTTTTTTCAGAGAAGATTTCAGAATCAGATCAAAATTGTGTGTATCGGGACACATACAAACATTCAAATAGAAATGAGCTAATTCCAAGTGATTTTCTTTCCTGGGGTCATGTACAATTTTAGTTCTAAACAGAATGACAGCCAAGATATCCCCAGATTAAATAACAGTATAAAGACCCAAAACTTCAGATTTTGGCAATCTATCAACGCAAGATTTAAGGTCATTAAACCATACACCACTGATGTGTTCCCCACTCATACTCAGTGCTTTTATGTTTATATCACTTTGGTAAGTTGATTATTTCATGCTTTTGCCTACTGGTACATCATATGATGAAACTGCTATCACACTTAAGCAATTTAATTCAGTTTGAGTGTGACAGTCTAACTTGCTGATGTACTATCATTTCTTCTTTTTCACACAGTGAAAACTCATTTTTGATTTTCTATTTTTTTATGTTTTTGATTTTTCAATGTTTTTGTATTTTTGATTTTAAAAAAAAAACAGTAAACTATTTACAAAATTCTTATGAAAAACCAGTTATTCAGGATTCCTCATCCCGTTGAGTTCGACTAAGTGTTCAAAGCGAGCTCGATCAAAAGCTTTTGTGTAAAGATCAGCAAGGTTATCTTCTGTGTCGACTCGATGTAATTCAATTAGTCGTTTTTCAGCACAATCCCGTATAAAGTGATGACGTATGTCAATATGTTTAGTTCTACTGTGCTTTACGGGATTGTTTGTGATTGATATAGTGGCATTATTATCTATCATAATAGGAGTACGAGTGAAATCCAAACCGTAATCGCGCATCTGCTGTTGAATCCAGAGGACCTGAGAGCAACAGCTACCCGCAGCAATATATTCAGCTTCACACGTAGATGTAGATACACAGGATTGCTTCTTGCATTGCCAAGACACGATCCTGCCTCCTAAGAACTGACAACCACCTGTTGTAGACTTTCTGTTTGATTTGCATCCTCCAAAGTCTGAATCAGTGTAAGCAACGAACCTCAAATCACTATCAGCTGGATACCATAACCCAAGTTTAGGTTTCCCCTTCAAGTAACGAAGAATACGCTTCACTGCTTTCATGTGTGACTCTTTCGGATTCACCTGATATCTGGCACACAAGCATACGGCAAACATGATGTCAGGTCTTGAAGCAGTCAAGTACATTAGAGAACCAATCATCGCCCTGTATTGAGTAGGATCAACATCTTCAGTGCTTTCATGATCTGGGCCGAGATTGTGATTTTCGCAAATAGGTGTGTTGAAAGTAGAGCAATCATTCATTTTGAACCGATCCAAAATGTCATACACATACTTCGTTTGATGAATAAACATCCCATCCTCCTTCTGTTCAACTTGTAATCCCAGAAAATAGGACAGCTCACCCATAGCGCTCATTTCAAACTTACTCTTCATCACCCGTTCAAACTCTTTACACATGTTCACATCAGATGACCCAAAGATGATGTCATCCACGTATACCTGTACCAGCAGAAAATCTTCCTTCTTTCTCTTGATGAACAGTGTACTGTCAATCTGACCTCTCTCAAAACCATTCTTGATCAGATGTGTAGACAGTGTCTCGTACCACGCCCTAGGAGCTTGATGTAACCCATATAAAGCCTTATCAAGTTTGTAAACTCGATCTGGATAGTCTGGATCAACAAACCCATCTGGCTGTGAGACATACACCACTTCTTGGACTTTCCCGTAAAGAAATGCACTCTTCACGTCTAGTTGGAAAACTTTAAAGCCCTTGAATGAAGCGAAAGCTAGAAACAAACGAATTGCCTCCAACCTTGCCACTGGTGCAAACACTTCACTATAATCTATCCCTTCTTGCTGATTGAACCCTTTTACCACTAACCGAGCCTTGTTGCGCGTGACAATACCTCTATCATCCTTCTTGCACTTAAACACCCACTTAGTGCCAATCTCTCTTTCACCTTTAGGAAGGTCCACTAACTCCCAAACCTTCAACTTCGCAAACTGGGCCAATTCTTCTTGCATAGCTTCAACCCATGAATTGTCTTTAAGAGCCATGTGAATGTTCTTCGGCTCCTCTTGGGAAATAAAGCAACTATACAAGCACTCGTTCACTATCCCAGTCTTCTCAATCGAAACAAATAACCCAGAATTTGCTGCTATGCTTCTTCTCGTCTGAACACCTGCAGTAGGATCTCCAAGTATCATGTCAACCGGATGATCTCTATTTGCTCGTGTAGAAGCAACTGCATCAACTTCAAGATTATCACCCAGGTTTGATCCAACCTCCCCCTGAATATTCTGATTTGCAAACGGATTAATGAACTCCTCCCCCTGAATAGGTTCAGAGTCACTATCGCTTGAATCAGGATTAGTAGCACCATGGGAAGCTTCCGGAGCATCTGTCACATCAACATTCGATCTAGGCATAAAATCGCCTTCATCATCTTCACCAATCACTGTTTGAATCAGCTGAGAATCATCTGCATCAGAAACCTCAGGAATATTAAATGATTTAAACACACTTTCATAATCATATAGTATAGCAGGACCACTCGTTGATTGTTGAGGTTTGTAGGAAGTAATTTCCACATTAAAAACAACCTCAATTTTACCAATTTTGAGATTAAAAACCCTTTTATTCGGTGTGCCAGGCACGTAACCCAGAAAGTAGCCTTCGTCAGCCACCTCACCGAATTTTTGTTTATCTTTGTTTCGCACAATGGTGCAGGGTAATCCAAATGGTTCAAAGCCTGTTAAGTTTGGTTTTTCGTTAAACATCAACTCATGACAAGTTTTGTTAAAACGTTTAACGGTTAAAACTTTGTTTAGGACATAGCAAGCTGTATTCACAGCTTCTCCCCAGAAAAGAACTGGTAGCTTTGAATCTGAAAGCATCGTCCTAGCGGCTTCAATCAACGTCCTGTTTTTCCTCTCAGCAACTCCATTTTGTTGAGGTGTATAAGGAGCAGAATATTGATGTTCTATTCCCTTTCGAAGACAGTAGAGATCCAGAATCCGATTCTTGAACTCTGTGCCATTATCACTCCTTATCCTCTTGATCCTTGCATCATGGACGTTTTCCAATTTTGTAAAAAGATCTATCAACATCTCTGCTGTTTCATCTTTTGTACCTAAAAAGAAAACCCATGAATAACGTGAGTAATCATCAGTGACAACAAGACAGTAGTACTTTCCACCTATGCTCCTCACGTTCACTGGACCGAATAAATCCATGTGAAGTAATTCATAAGGGGCATTAATGGAATTTACTGTTTTAGACTTATGAGGTTTCTTGTGTTGTTTTCCCTTTTGACATGGAAGACATTTATCTTCCACTTAAAACCTCAACAATGGAACCCCTTTCACTAGCTCATTTTTTATGATATAATTCATTTTGCGATAGTGAATGTGGGCCATGCGTCTGTGCCACAACATAGATTCAGCTTCAGATGCTTTTGACAGTAAACACGCCACCGCAGCAGTTGGATCCATGGCACCCATGTCCATGACATAAGTATCATTTTTCCTCGGTGCACGCATCACTATCCAATCGTCCGGAATAACCAAACCCGGTTTCAACACCAATGCCTCTGTATTTGTAAAATGGACCGAGTGACCCTTGTCGCAGACTTGTGACACGCTCATCAGATTGTGTTTAAGCTGCTCAACATAGTTCACTTTGTCCAAAGTGATCTTCCCATTCGTCACTTTTCCTCGTCCAGTTATCCTACCACCTTTAGCACCAGCAAAATTTACATGTCCACCATCATATTCTTCAAATTCAGAAAACAACCTCGCATCCCCCGTCATGTGCCTGGAGCAGCCACTATCAACATACCATAAGTTGATAATCCTCCTTAGCAGCTCCTGCACACACCAACCAAAGGATTAGTTAGATTGGGGGACCCAAGCCTTAATGGTCTTGGGTCTTCCAGATTCATCAACTACAGGAACATCCATCCAGTATCCATCACTCCTAGGTGGAGTCTTGGATCTTGGGCCTGTTGATGGAAATGGGGCATTATTTCCATAAGGTCTCTGGTCCTGAGGGTACCTGTTTGTGTTTGGACTATGTGACCTTTGAAAACTTTGATTTTGATTCCAAGAACCTTGATTGTTGTAATTTCGAAAGCCATTGTTATAAAAATTTCGACAACCATTATTTTGGTATCGATTTTGATATTGACCTTGACTTCTGAAATTGTTTGAATTTTGATTTTTCATTCTTGGAGAGTTACTTCTAGGTCTTTCATATCTGCCTGATGTAGATTCAGGCTGAAATCTTGGTTGATTTCTTTGAAAACGAGGAACTTGTGGAGTTCCTTTTTCAGCCTTATCTACACCACCAGCAACACCCGATTGTTGCTTTGGAGCAGATTGCTTTGGAGATCTTGAGACTTTCTCCTCATTATCACCTTGCTTCTCAGGTGATTTCCCTCTTTGTTTCTCACTAACTTGTGCTTCAACCTTTTTGTTAGGACAGCAGCTAGCTACATGTCCCTTGGTGTGACATTTGAAGCACGATCTTTTATTCGAAGGCTTCTTAGCTGAAGCCTTTGAACTAGATTCTGGTTTAGATGATGATGCCTTAGAAGGATTTGGTTCAGTTTGCTTAGTTTCAAGATTTTCTATGTTTTTGTTTTTAGCAAACTCTACATTTGATTCATTTTCTATAACAGCTGTTTCGTTTTTCATATCACTTCCTTGAACAAAATTAACCTTTTTAACAAAAGTTGGATTTTTATTCGTAGGATTTGAATTTTTCTTTGTCAAAACAGGTTTGCTGTTATTGACCTTCTTAGCATCATTCTCTTCAAACACATCACCTTGACTAGATGTGAAACTACTTGGTGATGTCGACAGAAAGTCTGTGAACTCATCTTCATCAGGTAAGAAAGAATAGTCATGACTAAGAGGAGGTGGAACTTCATTGAAGCCCTTGAATCCCACACTTGTCTTGTCATTACTTTTCTTTAACCCACCCATCATGTGTTTCATAACAAAAGTAGAATCCCTGAATTGACCTAATTTCTTTTCGAGTTCAACAATTTTGAGTTGTGCATCTGACAACTCTTTGCATTTTTCAGAAATTTCTTTTGTTTTCTCAGCCATCATGTCATGAGCCAAGTCTATGACTTGAAGTTTTTCGTTTAGTTTACAGGTTAAAACTTCAATTTCAGCTTCATAGCCTTTTATCTTTTTCAAATATGATGACTCATTTCTTTTTGCAAAGAAATTTGATTCTTTTAGGTTAGATATTTCGCTCACCAGACTTTTGTTTTGAGTTGACAACCTGTCAACTTCACTCTGTAATTCACGACACTTTAAGCAAACAGAAGTAGCAGAGTTACTTACCTCTCCTGTCGATTTGTCTGAGTTGGCCATAAGAGCAGCAAGTTGAGCTTCCATTCTTTTGATGATTTCATCTTTCTCATCTGCTTCCTTTTCATCATCCATTTCATGCTCAGACTTTGGCTTTTCTTTTTCAGCATCAGTTGTCTGATCAGCCTTCTTTTCCTCAGCTTCATTTTCCTTCTTAACCTCAGCATCCACGTTAGCTTCAGCATCATCAATGGGGACAATCTCAGCCATGAATGCTTGAGTGACATTTTCATCATTTTCCAAATGAATACTCCAGTCATAAGAGCCTTCTCGAGCAGTAGAGATCAATGCCCTTGAGTTAGAGTTGTTGGAAGCATTCCTGTTGTTTGAATTCTGACTCGACGTCTCTTGCTTTTGTTTTTGACATTCTCTAGCGAAATGTCCATAACTTTGACAGTTAAAGCACCTTACTTTGGTCTTGTCAAAACCAACAGTTTTTCCTACAAATTTCCTTCCAGTTCTGTTCATGAACCTCTTCACACGTCTGGTAATCATGGCCATTTGCCATTGCAAATCCATATCTTCAAGATCATCAGGGTCAATCTGATCGTAATCTTCATCTAAAACGGCAGGATCAGATATCTTCCCCTGAATGTAATTTTCATAAGAAGCAACAAATGAAGCAAGTAGAGCAAGATGCTCTTCAGCAGACTTCACACTCATAGGCATTGACTTTGAACTACTACTTTGCTTAGCAGTTGATGTTCTCTTAGCTCCAGATGATCCTCCTGAAGCAGCTACAAAACATACATCACCATCCTCATTTACTGTGACCTGCTCAGTTTCACGGGAGAGAAAAGCAGTGGCAGAGTCGCTAGAAGCATCGTGAGATGAAGAAGATGCAAGCCCATTGTAAACCCCTGGATCTTGAACCTGATCATAACCAGTGTCCTTCTTCTTCATGTTGAGCTCATAAGCTCTTAGCTTTCCAACCACTTCTTCCAGTTCCTTTGTTTCATAATCAGCTTCTCCCTTTATCATGAGAGTGTAAATATCCCATTTTGCAGGTAGAGCATCCAGCAGCTTGTCATTTTTCTCTATGTCAGTATAACAATCTATATCATAATTGTCCAATTCTGACATCAGATGGTAGTATCGAGTGATGACGTCCTCAAGTGACTCATTTTTCATGTACTTGAACACAGCAAACTGCTTCTTCAGTAGATCAATTTTGTTCTTTTTGACATCAGAATTCCCTTCATATCTCTTCTCTAGCGCATCCCACATTTCTTTTGAAGTAGTGTACTTCTTAAAGGTGTGTTTGATGCTATCAGGTAGGGACATCTTGATAGCTGCCAAGGCTTTCTTTTCAGCCTCATACATCCTTTTATCATTATCTTGCATGTTCACATAGGGTGTGACACGTGGTCTGCCCTCAAAGTCATGTGTTGGGTTTGTGTACCCATCTTCAATACAAATCCACATACGTGTGTCCTGATATTCAATAAAGGATTGAAACCTATCCTTCCATGTCAAGTAGTTCTCCACCTTCATCATCTTAGGTGGTTTGTTCGTTGTGCCTACCTCATGTTCCATCCTTAAGAGTTCGTTTAGTTTAGACATGTTCGACATTTTAAGTTAATCAGACTGTTAAAACCGTACAATTTTAGTCCGAAACCTGTTTTTACTAAATTATACCCTTAGATTCGTCTCGAGATTACGATTCCAATGATATATAATGTCTAAAACCTATTTCGGGATTTTCCAGAGGTTTTTTTTTTTTTTTTTTTTTTTTTTTTTTTTGGTCCTAAAAATCCAACGAGTCCAACGGTGCAAACGGTTTGTCCAGATGAGTTACGGATAATTCTCTAAACACGAAACAGTGAAATTTCTCTTACGATTGCCTAGAAAAATTCCACCACTTTGAAACCACGGTTGCGAGTCACGGTTGCGAGTCAACGGTTGCGAGTCAACCAGCGCAAGTCGTAACCACGGTTGCGAGTCACGGTTGCGAGTCAACCAGCACAAGTCGAAACCACGGTTGCGAGTTACGGTTGCGAGTCACGGTTGCGAGTCAACCAGCACAAGTCGAAACCACAGTTGCGAGTCAACCAGCACAAGTCGAAATCTCTGGTTGCGAGTGAACAGTACCAGTCGAGACCTCTGGTTACGAGTCGAGACCTGCACCCTTGAGTCGAAACCAGCTATTTTTCAACCAAAATCCCACAAAATCAGCACCTTTTACACCACAGAATTCTCTGATTGATAACTTTCCAACTGAAAATCCTAAAAACAAGCAAACAAATCAGATCAATAACCAAAACGAATCAAACACTCACAATTTTTGAATGTTCTTCGATGTTCTTCACTGTTCTTCACCCCGAATTCGAAAATCAACAAACGAACAAAATCCTTGAATCTGTAAAATCAGTTTTGAACCGTACACAAGAGCAAATGCTCTGATACCAATTGTAGGTCCCTATCCCGTTACCAAGGGTGCGGAATCCCCTTGATAAACCTAGCAAACAGAAACAAGAACACGAACAGATTTACCAACTGATCTTCTATGATTATCCAACGAAAACGTTTACAATCACTAAGATCTCCTAGAACCCAACAGCCGATTTCTGTTTGTTCTAAAACTCTCACAATTCGAATGCTCTCACAATCTCCAAAAGTCTCCAAAAGTCTAACAAATGTCTAACCCTAAAACTCTAGGTAAAGGTTGTTTATATAGCACAACCTATACAATTCGACCTGGGCCAAGCCCATACGAATTCTGTTTACAAATCCGGGCTAAACTAGTTAGACTTTAACTTGAACTTGAACTTGGACGATTTGGGCTTTAACAAACTCGAATTCCATTCAGTCTTCATAAGTCTTCGCGGCCCAAACTTGTTTAATATCCAAAGACCAATCCAACGCTGTTGTCACATAACATGCACCAACACCTCTTCCACCACATCACCATCCACCATTGTGCCCTTAGCCAAAACCTCTTGGTCTCGTTTAAGTTGGGCTAATTCCTCCGCTAATTGACCCACTTGCACCACCAATGCTTCATGGGCTTTATCTCTCACTTCATTCGCTTTCTTCATATCTTTGATATCCTGGTGATCTTCTTTCATCATGTTCATGAGAGCATCAAGCTTGGAATGCATCGACTCTTGAGGTTCCTCGTATACCGGTTGAGGGTATTCATTATCATAATCATCATAATCCTCCCGGTAACTTGAGAAGTGTGGCAATTCGGGCTCATAGTAGTATTCTTGATAATGTGGTGGTGGTGGATTATCATATGGATAATATGAGGATGGACCACTGAAATCTTCATAATCCACCCTCCTATAATCATATAATTCGCTAAGGTAGTCTTCCCGATCCCTGTTGGCTTGAACTTTTGCGTGGAAAACAGAGCAATCTTCTAAATAATGCTCTCCGCTTCCGCAACACTCACACGGATCATCATCTACCCAATTCATATTGAAAGATGTACCTGCAAAACATGTACCTGCACAGACAAGCTCGACCACCCGAAGTAAAATCACAAAAATACAAGAAAAAGGAAAGAAAAAAAAACTAAACTAAAATCGAACAAGCAATGAAATACTAAGCGCACTAGCTCCCCGGCAACGGCGCCAAAATTTGATCGGAGTGTCGCGCTCCGGTCAAAGATAATATTTATAAGCCCAAATTACCCTTAACAAATAGTTAGTGGTAGTAAGGGGTCGAACCACGAAGAGTATGTGGTTTGTGTATGGATTCGAATGAATTAAACAATTGTGTCACGATTATGAAGCTTACTAGAATAATGTTGTGATTTTGTTTATTTGGAAGATATGATTTTTAACTAAGTGAATTGATGTGAATGATTAACAACTACTAATTAACGATTGCAAGAAAAATTATTACTAGAACAATAATGATAAAAAGGAATCACACCCGGGTTCGGTAATTGTTAACCTAGGATCTCTACAAGTTTTAGTCTCAACTCAAATGCATTTGATTAACGGATTTAGTGTACCGTGACTTAGGTGCTACTAGCTATCAACGCCCCGAAGAACGGACAAAAAGACACTTTGTAATCAACACAAGTAAATCCTAACAACGACAACGTACAATTACATATCACCGTTTCGAAAAGTCATAACTTTTAACATCGTTCGACAATTCACGAATTCGTAACAAATGTAATACTATTGTCAAAAGTTTCAAAAACCAAATACAAATTGTCACTAAGATGAAACAAGAACAAATTGAAACCCTAGAATTAACAACTACCTATACCGGGGTGAAACCGAGATGATTAGTCGCTCATGGTTGATGCAACCTGATCACCGGATGCTTGGAATACGGATGGAGTCATCTTGAAGCCTTGAGAATGGTGAATGATGAGGTTTGGTGAAAGATGATGATGGTGGAAGGATTAGGGTTTGTGGATGATGGATTGATTGAGATGATGGTGATGATTCTTGATGATGATTTCGGGTTGTAGAGATGAAGTAAGTTGAATGGTAGGTGAATGATAGATGGTAATGGCTCCAAGAACAAGTTCATAATGATATCTTTCACCTTGTTTAACACCCTCGCATGTTCCGTTTCATCATTAAGCAATCCAACTTTACCGAATTACGCGATTAACCTGTAAAACCACAAAAGCTCGTAGTTATCACATTCGAAACATAGCACCGCATAAAACGCATTAAAACACACAAGATAACACACTTAACACTCGTGTTTCACACTCTCCATCAACAGGTGCAGCACAATGCTGCACATTCCCAGCACGATCCCGTTTTACGGAAACGAGCATAACTCTCTCGTTTTTGATCCGTTTTACCCGATTCTTTTTCCTACGCGTCCGTAATTTAATCCTCCACCCAATGGAGTTAAAAACCAACATCCAACATAATAAAATTTCAGACTTCTAACTCTTCGGCTTATTACCCTTTTACCAAACTTTGACCCGTTCATGCATTCATCAACATAACTTGGTTATTTTACCATAACCTCTTATAAATCTAACAATATCACTGACGTCTATCATAAATTACTAAATTCTTGGATGTCTTGAATCCTCTTAACACATTATCGTTTATACGCTTATTTTGACCCGTTAAGGGTTTTCGCGCATTAATTGGTCTATGACTAACCAAACCATCATCCCCACTTCCATACTTGTCCAAAACATTACACTAATCGAATAACTTGTTTCTAAACTACTTTTAAGATCGTTTACCCCAAAATACCCATCGAGGGTATTTTGGTCATCTTTAATCCCATCATTCACGACGAAAGACTTTAACACATATTTGACCTCAAACATCATGTTTAATTAATTACAACCCTTTATTACTTACTTGAACTAAGAAGTGATTATGGAAATCACTTACCTTATGCGTCCGTGCTCGTATCCGATTCCTCGCCTTTTCTTGACCCGCTATCCTTTCATGCTTGCGTCCGTCTTGACATGATTCCTATACTCTCTTTTCATCAAGATCACGCTCCTATTAGCATATGCATTCGTACATGTTAACAATCATATCAATCGCATATTTCACCCTTAACTTTCATTAGTCATTTCTAACATACATAACTCATATGATTATATTCATATCCGTTTAAACTCATGTAATTCATCATATAATCACAAACACGCATATTGACATAACATGTACCATACGAATTCCTATAATCCTGCCTTTATGACCACGTGTAAATTCATGTTTCTTATGTTTAGTTGACTTTTGAAAGTCAACTATATACCATATTTAACCATCGACTATCATCATATACTCGTAACATCATATTCGATTATACGGATGACACTATATACATTTCATCATACACGTGATGCGAGTACTACCTTTTAAGCATAACGTACAACTATTTCATGCTCAAATCTTCTAAACTCATACATAACCCATCAAAACCTACTACTAATCATCCTGTATCATTCCCAAACAAACATCAAACATATCATCATCACATTTCTCCTAATTCTTCTAACAAGTATTCATCATAACCACATAATACATCAATCTTTCAACAAGACTCGAACATGGGAGGTGATTCTAGTCATCACCTTCACCCTAACTAACGGGTTTCACCTCTAACCATCCAATTAACGCAAACCCTACATAACCCATGTTCTATACGAGGATTCTAACCCTTGTACATGATCAATTTCATATTAACTCACGGATTAGAACATAACCCACTTCACCCATGATCACCAATCTTAAATTTAAGACATACCTTATGATCCCCTCGTGAAGGTGATCACTAATTCATGCTCAGTTGTGAATTTGGGCCTTGATTCATTCTTCAATTTGAAGCTTTTGAAGATCTAGGGTTTGGAGCTCTTGAGAGCCCCTGATCTATCTATCCAGAACACACACGAAAATGTGTGTGTGTGTGTGATCTTTTTCTTTTAATAACCCAACTTTCATTAGTTCCACTTTAGCCCCTCGGGTTTTGCCTTTAAAACATAACTGACACTACCTTCATCATTTAATACTTTTGACCATACCCTTAACTAGGTTAAATAGCCTAGTTATTTATTTCATGACGTGTCACATAAGAACATACGACAAATATTAACATTCAGATTTTTGGGGCGTTACAAGTCTACCACCCTTAAACGAGGTTTCGTCCCCGAAACCTTTCTCACTATCATCGAACACACATTATCTTTTCTTCCAGTCGATCCATACGACCACTAGCCCATCCTAATGAGAATCTTATAGCTCCAAGAACCCGTTCCGGAGTTCTTATTAGTATCGCTTTCACTAGTAGCGCTAATTTCCTAACAACCTTCATGGCTAGTGGTTTATTCCTCGTTCAAATATTCCTTCATCATATGCAATATATCATTTGGTTTACTTTAATAATTCCAACATTTCATTATTAACATTCTTTCTGTTTATTTGCACATTCATATCGTTTTTGTCGACTAAACGACCTTACCTTGAATTTGAAATCTATACATACTCATATACGCTTAACTTTAACGTTATCCTTATTCTACTTTTTCTACAGTTACGTATACCTTGCATACCTTTATATTATCCTTAAATCATTTCGTTCATTTCACATTACTATTGCTTTCACTTCATGCATTACTTAATTCACGTGTATAAATAGTTCATATCTCTCCAATCATGAGTTAAACATTTTACTAACCTCGTTTTCATTTCCCAAACCACGATCCGCAACCCAGATCGATCATCTTCTCCTCGAGTACTAGCCGTACAGGCTAGGTTTCATTCATTCGTATAATGAGCTTCCGCTCGTGCACGTCCTTTCACCAATACGATTGGTTTCATTACATCAATAGTTCTAACATTATCATCAACAACATCAGCGGTTAGCATATGTCATTCAAACATTCATTACACTAGGTGATTACCCACCTATAACTCTTCTACAATTTCCTACGTACCTGCTATAACGTACCACACATTCTATTTCTTACATGCAATCATTTCATTCAATTAATCATTTCGCTAACTGAAGTACACGCTTGTACTTCCTTCCATTCATGCTTACTTGCGAAGACCTTATTACATCGTTTCAATATTTCTTACTAAGCTTACCATTCCCGCCCATACTCAAGTTATTGTCCGAGTCACACACCGTCATCATTCTGACTTCTAAGAGTCAATTACTAACACATCTAACACGTAACGTATACAAAACTTCGTCTATTATACTATCACTTTTTACTCTATACTTATTTCTATGACCCGTTCGACTCAATCATGGTCAAACTGTCGACATCTTCTTAGGCGGGTTAATTTCATCTTTTTATATTTTTGAATCCGTCTCACGGATTCAGACGCATCATTCATGCTTTTTCATTCATTGAATCCGCCTTACAGATTCAAACAGTACATTCATGCCTTTCATCCTGGAATCTGTTTCACGGATTCCAACATTGCATTCATACCTTCCATCCTTGAATCCGTCCCGCAGATTCAAACATATCATTCATGCCTTTCATCCTTGAATCCGTCCCGCGGATTCAAACATATCATTCATGCCTTTCATCCTTGAATCCGTCTCGTGGATTCAAACATTGCATTCATATCTTGTTGATCCGTACTTAATTACGGATTCCACATTCTTCATTCTTATCAGGCATGTTTTTCATACTTTCACGTTTACTTTTCATTTCATTAACTCTTTACATCCCGGCTTTCCCTCAGATCATGCGATCCGTAGTGAGACTTCCTTGGTATTCCTGCGTTACACTTCATCACCAGGCACACTGTTATTATCGTTAGTACTCAATTTCATTGAATGCATGCGTACATACTTTCATACAAACTTATACATACTCTAACGGTCACACATAGCAACTTACATACCTACGTACCTACATACATACTTATTACATGCCTTCTCACAACTTACATACGTGCATATCTTCGTACATACTCACTTGCGTACATATACATACTATCTACATACACCCCTACATACCTACACTTATACTTATAAAAAATACATATGTATATACCTACATACATGCCTACATTATTATTTTCAATCACCCATTGCAATATACCCGACTCATACTTGCCTACTCATATACGTCTTCATATATCCTTATGTACTTGCTTACACACTATAATCTTACATACATTCGCGCATACCCGCTTACATACACTTCAACATACGTGTATAGAGATATATAACATCCATACATACCTATCCACACGTGCGCTTACCCTAATGGTCACGAAACATGAGTTAAATTAGTCATACGCAACTTGAAACGCGTTTAAACGAGTTCCCAAGACAAAACTGAGCAAACGAGCAACTTTCGCCAACCAGGGGGGGCTCGCGTGACGCCTAGGGCCTTGGCGTCACGCTAGGCCCCTGTTTTGGCAGAACAGGTGCAACACAATGCTGCACATTCCCAGCACGATCCCATTTTACGGAAACGAGCATAACTCTCTCGTTTTTTATCCGTTTTACCCAATTCTTTTTCCTACGCGTCCGTAATTTAATCCTCCACCCAATGGAGTTAAAAACCAACATCCAACATAATAAAATTTCAGACTTCTAACTCTTCGGCTTATTACCCTTTTACCAAACTTTGACCCGTTCATGCATTCATCAACATAACTTGGTTATTTTACCATAACCTCTTATAAATCTAACAATATCAGTGACGTCTATCATAAATTACTAAATTCTTGGATGTCTTGCATCCTCTTAACACATTATCATTTATATGCTTATTTTGACCTGTTAAGGGTTTTCGCGCATTAATTGGTCTATGACTAACCAAACCATCATCCCCACTTCCATACTTGTCCAAAACATTACACTAATCGAATAACTTGTTTCTAAACTACTTTTAAGATCGTTTACCCCAAAATACCCATCGAGGGCATTTTGGTCATCTTTAATCCCATCATTCACGACGAAAGACTTTAACACATATTTGACCTCAAACATCATGTTTAATTAATTACAACCCTTTATTACTTACTTGAACTAAGAAGTGATTACGGAAATCACTTACCTTATGCGTCCGTGCTCGTATCCGATTCCTCGCCTTTTCTTGACCCGCTATCCTTTCATGCTTGCGTCCGTCTTGACATGATTCCTATACTCTCTTTTCATCAAGATCACGCTCCTATTAGCATATGCATTCGTACATGTTAACAATCATATCAATCGCATATTTCACCCTTAACTTTCATTGTCATTTCTAACATACATAACTCATATGATTATATTCATATCCGTTTAAACTCATGTAATTCATCATATAATCACAAACACGCATATTGACATAACATGTACCATACGAATTCCTATAATCCTGCCTTTACGACCACGTGTAAATTCATGTTTCTTATGCTTAGTTGACTTTTGAAAGTCAACTATATACCATATTTAACCATCGACTATCATCATATACTCGTAACATCATATTCGATTATACGGATGACACTATATACATTTCATCATACACGTGATGCGAGTACTACCTTTTAAGCATAACGTACAACTCTTTCATGCTCAAATCTTCTAAACTCATACATAACCCATCAAAACCTACTACTAATCATCCTGTATCATTCCCAAACAAACATCAAACATATCATCATCACATTTCTCCTAATTCTTCTAACAAGTATTCATCATAACCACATAATACATCAATCTTTCAACAAGACTCGAACATGGGAGGTGATTCTAGTCATCACCTTCACCCTAACTAACGGGTTTCACCTCTAATCATCCAATTAACGCAAACCCTACATAACCCATGTTCTATACGAGGATTCTAACCCTTGTACATGATCAATTTCATATTAACTCACGGATTAGAACATAACCCACTTCACCCATGATCACCAATCTTAAATTTAAGACATACCTTATGATCCCCTCGTGAAGGTGATCACTAATTCATGCTCAGTTGTGAATTTGGGCCTTGATACATTCTTCAATTTAAAGCTTTTGATGATCTAGGGTTTGGGGCTCTTGAGAGCCCCTGATTGATCTATCCAGAACACACACGAAAATGTGTGTGTGTGTGTGATCTTTTTCTTTTAATAACCCAACTTTCATTAGTTCCACTTTAGCCCCTCGGGTTTTGCCTTTAAAACATAACTGACACTACCTTCATCATTTAATACTTTTGACCATACCCTTAACTAGGTTAAATATCCTAGTTATTTATTTCATGACGTGTCACATAAGAACATACGACAAATATTAACATTCAGATTTTTGGGGCGTTACAAAATTCCCTGTTAATACAAAAACATATTTATTTATTTATTTTATTTACTGAGCACATTCTTCAAGCTGGTGTGTTATGCGACACCTTTCCTGGTTCACAGTAAATCACCTGAAACATGTTTAAAAAGATTTTATCAGCGGGGGAAATACTGGCGAGTCACTCAAGTTATAAAATTGCACATTCGTTATAGATTACATCATAAGAGCGATTACAATGGCCCCTATCTTATAATTATCTGGCCCCGTGTTACACCGTGGTGACGATGGCCATACCACTATTGGGTCTTTTTACCCCATAGTGATGATTATCACTGTTAAAAGTGAGAAACAATAGTAATGTGCACAATACCCCACTTGCCAGTAATTTAAGATAACCAAGACTTAATCCCTGTAACATATAACTGGAAAACATTTAGGTATTTGTAAAATACTTTTGACAAAAGGGAATGACTCACATTGCAAGTTTAATTGGATAGAACTTTGCCTACTGATTTAGCCTTGTAACCTAGTTAAATAACAATGCACACGAAACTAGGTTAGTAACTTAATACAACATTTACGATAACCTCACGAAATCAAAACCCTCACGACGAATGACAAAGTGTAGCCCGGATTCGGGCAGCACTTAAACATCCATCGGATTGGTTTCAATCAATCAGACATTGTATCGTAGCAGTGTCGAGTTATTACACTGTTATCGCAGCAGAGGCTCAGTACTATAACTATTTTGAACGATACAGTGTATATTTGAACGTACGTTGTGAATTTTAACGTCGAAACAATCAAACAGTTCAAGCCCAAGCCCCTGGCTTTATAGCCCAAATTGGACCCGCCCGCGTGTCGCGCCGGCTGCCATGGTCCCTGCGTGTCGCGGGGCAGACCATTAGGCTAGGGTAGCCTCGTGTCCCAAATAGCCTAGGTGAGTCAAAACTAAACGAAAATTCGCGTTTTACTTCGTTTTTTTTGGATAATTATCTATTAGGGGATGCCCCCTCGAGTTTTAGGGGGTCCTGATCCTAGCTGTGGTCATTTTAAAAATTAAGGGTCATGCCATACCACTTGAGGGGTCACAATTAGGGTTTCCTAGTGGACAATATTAAAATAAGAATTAATGATTTTAGCAAGAGTTGTTACAGCCGCAATGCAGCGGGGATTCTTTAGTTATAACTAAGTCGATCTAGGACCCGCACGTTATGTTAAACCTGCCAAACGGGTAAGAAATAGACGATGTAAAAACGTTCACCCACAGACGCACGTTGCGTCGTGTTAACTCGCAAAATTTAGAACAAAACGTAAAAACATTAAACCAAAGACGCAGTCGATCTAGGACCCGCACGTTATGTTAAATCTGTCAAACGGGGAAAAATAGACGATGTAAAAACGTTCACCCACACACGCACGTTGCGTCGTGTTAAGTCGTAAAATTTAGAACGAAACGTAAAAACGTTAAACCAAAGACGCACGTTGCTATGTGTTAAGTCACAAAATTTAGAACCAAGCATAAAGTAAAAAATTTGCGGAAAATGAAAACTGAAAAAGACCAAAGTTGAAAGTAAAAAAAGTTGTGAGGATATATTGCAAAAGATAAAAAGTTTTGGGTTAAAAGTAAAAAAAACAAATAGTTTTGGGTTAAAAAGTAATTTATGAAATACTTTTAGGTGAAAAGTAAAAAAAAAAATCATTTTTTTAGGAAAACCCCCAAAGCCATGGTTACGACAACTATATGCATAATTTTTTTTCTTTGGAAAACCCCCAAAGCACACCCTCTGTTGCGGCGGGGCGTAAAACGGTGTCAAATAGTATTAATGTCACACAACCATTATCGACCACCAACACTGACTCGACCTAGGATCTGCGTGTTGCGACGAACTTGTCAAACTTGAAAAAATATAGGTAAAAAAATTGAACCACACATGCACGTTGCGCCGTGTTAACTTACAAAATTTGAAACAAAACATAAAAAAGTTGAATCACACTCGTACGTTGCGTCGTATTAACTCGAAAAATTTAGAACTATAAGTAAACCGAAAATTTACCAAAGATGAAAAGTATAAGTGACAAAAGTTGTGAAGTTAAATTGCAAATAATGAAGAGTTTTGTGTTAAAGCTAAAAAAACAAATTATGTAGAGTTTTTCATTTTTTCCTTTTCTAAAACTATATTTCCTTTATCATTTATTTTGTTTTTAATAATTCTTTTTTCTCTTTTTAAATAATCTTTACTTTATAAATTAATTTGATATTTCTTTAATAACTTATGTTCGTTAATTTTTTTTTCTAAAATGTAAGTACGTAGTTGTGCTTAATTCAATTAACTTGATATTAACGGATTGATTTGGGTTATATATGGCTCGTTTTGACCTACATAAAAATGATCTTTGTTGACCCGAACTCGAATCTTACTGCAGGTGTAGACATGGGTATTTCCATGTTGTAAATAATAACTACACACATTGGGAAATGTATGCTATTGGTGTTAGTGTAAACCCCACAATCAACAGCCAAGGATAACTTATGTCCGTTAATTTTTTTTCTAAAAACTTAAATACGCAGTTGTGCTTAATTTTTACCCTCGAGTAGCATAAGTTTTATTAAAACGAATTTATATTCAAAAATAAAGTATTTTTTTGGTATCGTAAAATGATACGATGATAAACTGAATCGATTCTAACGGTTTGGCTTTCTAAACAACATGCTATATTTTCAAATAACGTTTGTTTTACATTATCATTTACTCCGTTTCGCCGCAACGCGCGACAGAAAAATACCTAGTTTAGTATTAAATGGCAAGATACAAAATCTTTAGCAAAAATTTGATGTTAGATGACAAGAGAAACACTCATTACTAAGACCCTTCGTAGTGGGGCTGTATATGGCGCCGAGGTAGGGTATGGCGCCCTATAGCGCCTGGCTACACCGTTACAGCCGATGCTATGGGGTATGTTTCTTGCCTCCCCACAATGTATATCATGCCGTTACCCTTCCTTCCCCACTCACACACACACATATATGCATACATATATATAAAGCTCCATGAAATATAACTTCATTACACACTCAAGTTATATAAAGCCTCATAATAGGGATGAGCATATGCCACCGAATACCGATCCCATACCGATCCCGTAACGATCCCGATCCCGATCGGTATCCACTTTTTGGCGTTTTCGGTATCGGTACGGTACGGTATCGGTATTATACCGATACCGACCCTCAAAATACGGTATAATACCGATACCGTACCGTACCGATACCTAACCGACATATTTCGGTATCGGTATCGGTACCTAGTTTGGGTGAAATTCGGGATCGGTATTAGGCGGTATCGGTATCGGTTCGGTATCGGATACCAATATGCTCATCCCTACCTCATAACCCCCCTTTCTTACACAATTGTCACTTGTCATATAACCCTTCACAACTTTATGAAGCTCCACCACTACACATGGCATAAAAGTTAAAACAGAGTTGCTATAATATTATACCAAATTTAATGTTGTAGTAGGGCATAACATTTTTTTTATTTTTACATTTATACCAAATTTATTTTTTTAACTGGAGATGATTTTTAATATTTGTGCTAAATTTGATGTGTTTAGATGGAAATGTATCTTTCACATTTTTACTAGGATATTTAATTATAAGTTGATTAGTTTTAAAAATTTTCTATAGTAAATTGACTAGTTTAAGTCCTGTGTATTACATGAATATTCTCACAATAAATTATATTATTTAACAGTGTTGAAAGAAATATTTACATAAATTTTTAAATGAAAAAAGTGATCCATTACTAATTTTAAATATAATGTTAATGAGATGATTATGTTTATTAAATCAAAATTGGTTTAAGCTCATTTAGTTAAATCAAATTTGGTTTAAACTTATTATTAGTTACTGAATTTAAATTTAAATTGAACTCGAAAATGATTTCATACTATATACAATATGATAAAAAAGGGATATTGGATTAAATAACCCTAACTTTACCAATTGGCCGATAACACTCCCAACTTTCGATTTGTACACCTGCACTCCCAACTTTCAACTTATTGGCCGATAACACTCCCAAACTAATTGAACCCTGACACAGTTAGCTGATATCAGCTGCCACGTCATCAAGAAATGCCATATCAGCTGCCACATCATAAAAAACCACGTCAGCTGCCACATCATCAAAAATGCCACATCAGCTGCCACGTTGGCAAAAAGGGCCACATCAGATGCCACGTCAACAAAAACTAACTGAGTTAGTTAGGGAGTGTTATCAGCCAATAAGTTGAAAGTTGGGAGTGCTGCTGTACAAATCGAAAGTTGAGAGTGTTATCGGCCAATTGGTGAAAGTTGTGATTATTTAAATCCAATATCCCTAAAAATTATAATTATTTGATAAGTTAGGAAAGATATAAATATTATATTTGTTTTTAATCTTAATGACACACTTACTTATTTTAAATCAAATTTTGTAATAAGGAAATGATTAATTACGGAATTTGAATTTAAATTAGAGTCGAAACCAGTTACTAATTCAAAAATTTTAAATTCAATCTAATTGATAATTAAGGAAAAAATTAATTATTATATTTGCTTTTAATGTTAATGAGACAATTACGTTTTTAACATTAAATTTTAGTTTATAATTAAGGAAAGATTTAAATATATATTCAAGAATCAATGAGCAAACTTTAAAGTATGTGTTGTGATCAAACCCTTGTGTTTTCCCTCTTGAACACAATAACAATGGATAAAGAGGTTGTCACGTGGCACCTAATTAAATGAACGCCAAATGACCTAAGATGGTTTTGATTTATTATAATTTATAGATTATAGATTTTAATTTGCATCGTGTTAATAACTATAAATTTGTTAAAGATATAATTATATAGTTAGAACAAAAGTAATGGATAAACACTTTTTACTTGTTCTAACTGAAAAATATATATAAGACTCTTAGGTAATAGATAATAATTCGTAAAGATACTCCCAAAGAACATATCAACAGGTCTTGCATCTCGTAAATAAGACATATCTTGTCTTCTTAATTTTTTTTAGGTATGATACCCTTTACATCTATATCTTCCTGTTGCATGATCTGGTCTCTTTTTGTTTTCGTTGTTTATGATAATATCTTTATGATAATTAGGGCACCCGGGGCAGTGCCATTTTTTGTGCGTGATAAACTTTTCCACGCGTGGAAAATAAAAACAGACCACCGCCACCCATCAAATTTCACGAGTGATACATGGATTCCGTTATAAAATTCACTCGTGATGAAAAGAAGGATGTGAGGGGGTGTGAGGGTTTATTGTTGGATGTTGTGAGTGATTGACATTTTCACCAAAAAGTTTGTTAGTGATGGAATAATGGTTGATGACATGGCGAAACTTGATTGGATGTTGTGAATAATAAGTGATCACCACCCCTCCCCCTTAGACCGTGGGGTATGGTGGGGCGGGGGTTGGGCTTGGGTTGGGGCATTTGGTGACACGTGGAATGGGAGCCCCCCCACCTCCTGGTTATGTGTCCGCAGGGTATGGCGGGGCGTGGGTTGGGTGCACAGCGTGACAGAGTAATTAAAAAAAATACAAAAAAATTTATAAAAAATCACACAACAATTATAAAAAAAACCTACAACTTCATTAAAATTTAAAACATTACATAATCCTAAAAATTACAAAATAACAAACCTAAAGCGTTAAAAAAATTTCAAAAAGGTCGATCTTGTCGAACGCCTTTTTTCCTTGCCTCGAAACTCTATGTTAGCCACCGCCACCCGGTCCTCGTGGCTTAACTCGCCACCGGGAACGGCTTCGTAGTAAGCCTTGAAACGCTCGAGCTTGGGCCGTAGCTCGCGCCATTTATGTTGGCACGCGTTGAGGTTGTGGCGGTCGTTACCGACGTTATGTCGGTAGGCTTGGAATGCTTCCACCCAATATTTTGTTTGGCCCGGTGGCCGACCCTTCATAGCGTTAACGACGCTTGTGACGAGAGCAATTTCCTCTTCATGAGTCCAGGATGCCATAGCGGGGTTGGGTTCGTGGGATGGGGTGGACTAGTGGGGTAGCGGTTCGAGAGAAGTGGGTAGCCGGTGGGGTTGTTGGGTTCGTGGGATGGGGGGACCAGTGGGTTGGGGTTACAATATATAGGCATTTGAGAGACCCGCGTGGCGGTTCGAGAAGATGGGGGGACCGTTTGAATTTTAAAATTCAAAATTTAAAAAACCGCTTGACGTGGCGGGTGAGCCAATGAGATTCAGCCAACTAGCATGGCCAGACCGCCCCACGCCCGGCTTGAAAGCCAAGCCCCAAGGGCCACGCTCAAACCCAAGCCCACCCGGGGTGGTGGCTTGGGCGTTTTCCCCCAACCCACGCCCAAACCCCCGCCCCATACCCCACGGTCTTATTCACCTAGCTTCTTGTGTGGTTTGTTTTCCCTATATTATTAATCCCGTTCAAAAAAAAAATACTTTCACATATTTCTAGGAACATCCAAACTAAGACCATGGGGTCTGGTGGGGCTTGGGTTGGCATTGGTTGACACGTGGAATGAGGTGGCAGACATGGGTAAACCCACATTGAACACGGTATGACCGGGGCAGGGGGTTGGGGCGCGGGTTTGGTGGGCTTGTAGGCTGACCGGCTGGGCTGACCCGCTGGGCAGACCCAATATGATTTAAAACACAAATTTAATTTTTTTAATATTTTTATATAAAGAAAATTACAAAAAAAGAAAATTAGAAAAAAAAATTCCTAGCTTTTATATTTGTTTTTTATCTCTTCTCTCAACGCCAAGACTATTTCTAACTCGTCACCCTGTAGGTGATCAATCGGCTGGGATAGAATTTTCAAATCATCCCGTCTTTGTTTCAGGTCGATGGAGGTTGGTGAAATGTTTATGGGCGATTGTGTAAACGGGGTAGGTATCGAATCATCGGAGTGTGGGAAGTTAGTAAATACACGATTCCCAAGAAGCGATGCATAACTCGCTTCATGGGGCATAGAAGAGTGTATGAAAAATGGACGAGGAATTGGACGATTGGGTGGTGGGCTAGGATTAGTTTCTTGGAATGCATACGGGTTGGTTGGGTCATAAGCACGGTTATAAGGATGCATTTTTTCGTATTGTAAAAGGAGAATTTGAAGATGTATAGAAGATGTGGTTGAATGTGGTAAAAAAATGGAAGAAAAATGTGAGTTTTATTGTGAAAAAATGGAAGAAAAAATTAATTTTTTTTAATATAGCCGTTGGCCAACGGCTATTTTCTTTTGGTCATTCACAAACCGCCATGTCACCTTGCTCCCCCGCCCCACGCCCGACTTGAAACCCAAGCCCCAAGGGGCCACGCCCCAACCCAAGCCCACTCGGGGTGGTGCCTTGGGCGTTTTCCCCCAACCCACGCCCCAACCCAAGCCCCATACCCCACGGCCTAAGATAAGATAGTTCACATGCACACAAGGCCCATTTGGATCTACCATTGACCGTGAGACATGGTCATAAGGGTGTTCGGGGCACATGCGGTGACCCCATGCGGTGAGTGAATTCCCTGAGCGGGAACAACGCCGCCATCCAAACTTTACCGCGCGGGGATGGCTTGGCTCGGTGAGTGGTCACCGATTGAGAGAGAGGAGAGAGAGGGGGTGATTGGTTGTTAATGTGGGTCCACCCTTTTTCCACCAATCATATTTTTTTCTTTTTTTTTATAAAAAATAATTGTGTGAGTGGAGTGCCGCCATCAGATTAAGGCTGTGTGTGAGGGGAGTTAAGAGGGGAGTTGACGTGACGCGTGCTGATTGACCGTGCGTAAGAGAGGGGACTCATGTGTAGTGGGGCATTATTTTCAAAAAAAACGTCCACTACCCCATTACATAGGGCATTATGGGGCATCATTTTTGAAAAAAAATTGCTTGGGCATTATAATTAAAACGCCTAAATTGGAAGAAGGAAGGTTTGACTGGGTTTGACCCACCAATGAGAAAATAGTTTGCTATTTTTTTTTTTTAATGATTGGAAGGGGCATTATCAGGCATTATTCCCACTACGCCACTTTTGCAATAACGCCCCATAATGACTAGGATGACACGTGTCGGATAATGCCCCATGGTGGGGGCATTATTTTTCTAAACCACTACGGGTGGTCTAAGAGAGGAGTGCCCCTCTCACCCTAACTGATAAGCTGACGAGTGGATGACTAGATGCCATTAGCCACTCCAATGGGGGAGGGCCCACCCCAATGGTAGACCACTATTCTGAATTTTTTTCTTAATTCCTTTATAAAATGTTGCCAAATTAACAAGGGCTCTTTATAAAATGTGAGGACTTTTTTTTTCTTGATTTTCGTTTTCGATTGCTATACGAGTGTCAATGTCGTTTCAATATCGTAATGAGCCGAATTAAATTCCCGTAAGGAATTCCACTGGTTTTCTTTATTTGTGTCATCACCATTCAATTGAGAGGTATAAGTGAATTTAATGGTTACAAACAAATTTGAATTTGGAACTTTGTTACATAGAAACCATGTACCATTGTGGAGAAAAAGAAATTCCTGTATAAAAATTTGATTAAGTGATCATACCTTGATAATATTTTGATCAAATCCTTAACAATAGTCTTGTGATCATTCGTGTATAAAAATTTGATCAAATCCTTAACAATAGTCTTTTGACTTTTCGATAAATTGTTTAAGTCAAATAATCATTTTTTTGTTTCCTAATCTTTCATCAACGAATTACAAAACAGAAGAATCGTATGGATTTTCTTTTTATTTATTTATTTTTTTTTTGTAACACACCGGGGACATTTTTTATAGTTATTAAATATTTTTGTTTAATTGTTAGCTACTTTTTCACCTTGTGACGATCAATGCATGCATATTATTTTAACGTAGCATGCCAATCCGACATTACTACATATTTGTCATAATCATGGTGTACGGCTATGATCGATTGACCATTTTTTATTTTTTAATAATGAATTGATAACATAATATTTGTCCTGTACTAAAGAATTTTTTAATCACGATTTAACGATATAATGACATCGAAAACATAGTTAATTTCTTTACTATGCATTAGGAAGATTGGCATGTTATAATTATAATATTTAATTCAAATTTAAATATATAAGATGTTGAACTATATAATTTTCAATGTATGTATAATTAGTTGTGAACTATATAATTTTCAATGTATGTATAGTTAGTTGTTGGATTTTTTTTATGAAACTAGGTGTAACTTTATTCAGTAAATAATCTTTCAGTGTCAAACATAAAAAGATAACATAGAAAAAAATAGGAGTACATCCAAGTGCAAATGTAACTATTTGGTAGCTGATCTTTAACCCAAATTCAACCAAACGCCGCCTATCTTCGCCTTTCACGTTAAAGTTCTTCTAAATTTACATTTGCATTCGCATTCGGGTCTTTTCAAAGCGGGTAAGAAGATTTGGCAAGCTGTGGTGTACATGGTCTTTTCGAGCGTTTGGAGATCAATGAATGCAGCGGTTTTCAAGTCAGAAACGCCTTTGGTATTGAAAGTAGTTGAAGAAGTAAGAGCTCTTTCTTTTCTTTAGGTTAAAATATCGCTCAAATGCAGGCTCACGTGAAAAAATTGGAAATGCTTTTCTATTTAGTTTCCTTTTTGTAGTTTACGGGTTGTATGTTTGCGGATTATTGTATTTGTGCGGCTCCTAGCTGATTGGAGATTCAATAAAATTGAAATTTTGTTGGTCGTTAAAACAGAATCAACTTAGGTAAGTTAAGAAATAGACGAGGAAACATAAATCATGCTTTCGTAGTTTCATCTAGTGTCAAGTGGCGTTAAAGATGGAGATTTTGTGATTCCATTTTACAAGAAAATAAAATTAGTATAAGTAAAATCTTGTACAAATTGATTTAACGTGCGACGCGTACGAGATTGCCTTACAACATGCGAATTTTTCTTTACACATGCGATTTCTTTTTTTCTACAACATGCGACTTCTGTATACACACACAAACATACGATATTGCTTTGGTAAGCCATCCGATCGTTGTACGATACACTTTTTCTATAAGTTATTATAAAAGAAAATAAAATTAGTAATTAGTAAAATCTTGATTTTAATATAATATATAAGTTATTATAAAAATATACGTTATGAAAAAATAATATTTACTCTGCGGCAAAACAACACATGAAGTCGATTCAGCCTTGCTCCTTTGTTTTGTTAATTTTTTAAGTTTATGACGAATTCACTTCAGACATTCAATATTACTACGTATTCATCTTAACTACTTTGTACGATCACAATCGATAAAAATATAGAATAAAATTAAACTGAAAGCGATTCAAGTATATTTCAATGATCCCTTACATATATTGGATACAATTTTCTTTAGGAAACGCGGTGTAATAGGTCTATTATTAATTGAATTTTGAAATGAACGTCATTTGTTAAATTATTTGTAATTAAGTGAAATTAATTAGTTACTTATTTCTAGAAATATGGACAATAGACATGTACAATATCTAATAAAAAAACATACATACATTGAATAAGTTAAACAATGAGTTTTGGTCAAAAACCTATGTTTTTTTGACGAGAACAACACAAACATAAAAAGAGAACATAGAAAAAAATATATAAAAAATAAGAATCAGTTAAAACATATGAACATAAATAATTGAAGGCAAGAACTTTGCATTGGATTTCTAATGTTTAGCTATGCCTCCCAGAACATTTTTATTTAGTTAGCTGTAACTTTATTATGCAAACAAAGAACACAATTCAAATGGATTAAAGCCACTATTATACATATTAATTAATTTTATTATTAATTTCAACTTGCCATGAACAGTACTCAAGTATTTTATAATATTATTAATACTTTTAATTATTTTATTAATTTATTACTTAACTCATTTCTATGATTTTTATTATATATACTTAAATTATTATTTTTAAACTCTACAAAAAATAATTAAATTTTGGAACCAAATATATATCTAATATAACTTAAAGCGTTAAGTTTATAGGGATAAAATGGTGGTGAGTCGACAACGGTGATTTAAGTAAACAGTGGTTGTGACAAAGAAACTCCATGTGCTGTGAAGACACAAACGGTGTAACGATATAACATTGGTATTATTAATAGTTTTTTTATGTATATAAAACACGTGTTGATATATATCTCTTTCTTATAATATTATTAATACTTTTAATTATTTTATTAATTTATTACTTAATTCATGTCTATGATTTTTATTATATATACTTAAATTATTATTTTTAAACTCTACAAAAATAATTAGATTTTGGAACCAAATATATATCTAATATAACTTAAAGCGTTAAATTTATAGGGATAAAATGGTGGTTAGTCGACAACGGTGATTTAAATAAACAGTGGTTGTGACAAAGAAACTCCATGTGCTGTGAAGACACAAACGGTGTAACGATATAACATTGGTACATGTACCGATATTCATTATTAATAGTTTTTTTATGTATATAAAACACGTGTTGATATATATCTCTTTCGGTTGTTATACCGTTTGTCGGTACCGTAACACACTGAATAGATACTGACCGAAAACCCAATGAATTGAATCGATACTAAAGAAACCCAACCAATACCGGCCGAGTTCCCATCGTTTAGCGAACCGATACAGATCGAATACCTGCCGCATCGCGCAGGGAGAATCACACTAGTTTTATATTGTTTACCAGCTACTATGAATAGTAAATTTAAATTTAAAATAATATGTAGCTTTTTAATGTTTTATTATATTAATTAAAAATATATATATTGTTTACCAGCTACCATGAATAGTAAATTTAAATTTAAAATAATATGTAGTTTTTTAATGTTTTATTATATTTATTATGTTTACCAGCTACTATGAATAGTAAATTTAAATTTAAAATAATATGTAGCTTTTTAATGTTTTATTATATTAATTAAAAATATATATATTGTTTAACAGCTACCATGAATAGTAAATTTAAATTTAAAATAATATGTAGCCTTTTAATGTTTTATTATATTTATTAACCATGAATAGTAAATTTAAATTTAAAATAATATGTAGCTTTTAATGTTTTATTATATTAATATATTATTTTTAATAAATATAATAAAACATTAAAAAACTACATATTATTTTAAATTTAAATTTACTGTTCATGGTAGCTAGTAAACAATATATATAAAATATATTACTTTTAATAATTACTTTTAACTTTTAACATATTTTCAGTTTTTCCTTTTATTATTATATTTACTTTTTAACGTATTTTTATTTTTTTTCTAAAATCATATTTCCTTTATCGTTTATTTTTGTTTTAACAAATTTTTTTTTTTTTAATTCATCTTTGCTTTCTCAATTAATTTGATATTTCTTTAATAACATATGATAGTTATTTTTTTAAGCTTAAGTACGCAGTTTTGTTTAATTTTTACCCTCGATCAGTATAAGTTTTATTAAAAACGAATTTATATTCCAAATAAAGTGTTTATTTGGTATCATAATATGGTTTGATTATATCATATCTGAACCGATTCTAATGGTTAGGCTTTCTAAATAACATGCTACATTTTCAAATAACTTTTGTTTACATTATCATTTGCTTCGTTTCGCGGTAACACGCGACGTAAAAAGAACCTAGTATATTATTAATGTCTACACATTTTGTTTGTGTCATTTTGTTAAAAATCCACCTTCCCAATCCTACTAATTTCCCACCATTCTCCATCAGACACACCAAAGTGACCCAAACAACCCGTATAATGAAGAGAACCATAACTGAATATTACTAACACAACTCCTAAACTTAAACCCAATCGTATGAGAACCCCATCTCACCGACCAAAGAAACCCATGACGAACTTGGAACATACCCCCAACGGTCACACATAAGGCCTAAGGTGACATTGTCCAACAGCCCATCCATGTCGATGACTTGATCACGGCCACCATGCCCACAAGATCAGGACAGACAAATGCCGAGTAGTCACCAAGACCGAAAAATCCCATGTGGAGCTTAGCAAAAGGCAATAAATGTACCCTTCGAAGACCCGTGTGCGACCTTTCCCACAACACCGGAAACCCTTACTTATGGCTCCCATAACAACCCCTACGTTTAGATATGCCTAAAACCCCACCCCACCCCATAATTTTTAAACCATCATCCCGGAGTTAGCACAATGGCTCCTATCTACCGCTTCCCCTACGAAAAATATTCTTCGTTGTGACCAACATCAAAGAGAGTGTCGTCGCTACTATGGGAGGCCCTGGGGGTGGGCGGGGAGGACCACCGGCCAGGGCCCGATATTTCGAAGGACATATTATTTAAAAAAATGATATCTATATGTAATTTTTTTTAATAGAGTATACCCACAGTCCCATACAAACACTAACATACGACCACTTACAAAATTATTCTTACGGTTTAGATTAGTTATTAGCCCATTGGCATTAGGTTTATACCTTTAGTGAGGCCAATACCCAATTAATTTTAAGACCTAAGGGGCACGTTTTTTCGAACTCGAACATGGTACACGAATTTTCAGGGCCTGCCCTGGTCGCTACTTCGTTGTGTAACACAAACCCTATTATTCGTGTGCCAACTGGAAATGGAAATTAACAAGTGAGGAGGCAAAGGTTTAAAAGCCTAAACCCCATGATTACCAAACTGAGGGAGAGCACATCTCTAGGATACCTTCCACCTCCCTTGGCGTTTGAAATAGTTGGACAACACTCGCCCTAAGCGCATGCTTAGCAAAAGAAATATGGTTTTCTTATATGTTGTTTATCATCATTGTTATGATTGTTTCAAACATTTAATTATGTTTTGGGGTTGTTTTTATTATGCATGGGTTACTATATTAGATTGTTAGAAGTTAAGGAAATTTGTGATTTGGTTTAGTTTGTTTTTGTAATTTCTAATTTTTCTGTATATTTTTCTTAATTCAAATAAGTCGAATAAACTTGAATTCGAATCGAATTCAAACAAAATTATTCGAATTGGATAAGTCAAATTTCTGAGGAATTCGAATGCACATAATAAAACTCGAAATTCGAATAACCCGGAACAACTTATTAGACTCGATGAACACCCCTAGAGATAACACCTCTACCACCAGAGCACCACATCACTTGTGTTTGTTCTTGTTTAAAATAGCCAACGGAACACGGATGTGATACTATTTATACCGAAATTCCTTTTTAACGGGTATATAACATTTTTACTCTTTGGTAGAAAAATGCCCGAAATTGATTTAACCTAGTCAATTTTTTTAATTTATCTTTTAAGTCTATGACAAATTCAATACCTGCCTTGAACATTCATCTACTCTGTACTCACAATCGACAAATTAATATAAAATAAAAATAAACTGAAATTAAGCAAAATCAATTAATATTGATTAATCCATAAGGTGGTGGTCTATTGGTAAAGATAAATCCTTTAAACATCTAGGGTTGAGAGAAGGAGGTCTTGGGTTCAAGTCCCACAAACGATAGGGATAAAAAACAAATTCGTCATTGTAAAAAAGTATTACTGATTTATCACTGCAATATTAGATAAAAATCTTTGAACGCAGTTTAAGTTATTTTTAAATAAGTGAACTAGATTATAGACCTGCGTATTATACAAATTTAAAGATAAAAATCATATGACTTTATAATGTTTGTGTTGTAAAACAATCCTAATAGCAAAACAATATAGAAGAAATGTAGGGAGAAAGGCATTGATAGTTTATTGATAGGTGTGTATAACACAAGCAATACAATGGAATATATAGGAGATGAAATCTTGGAGAACAAGTCAATCTATTTAAGAAGTTGATAACCACATAATATAATATATTTTATAACACTACCCCTTGGTTATCAACTTTATACGGTTTGAGATGCTACCTCTGTGACAACCCGAGATTTCGAGGTCTTTCCTATACACATCACTTGCTTCACAATCCTGTTAGTCGTGTGTGGTTATTTGTATGTTGAATGTTAATGTGTAATGTCGGTTGTCAAAATGTGAAAATGTGAAACTTGGTGGTTAAATGTGAAGTCTTAAAATAGTTTATCAGATGTTCTTTCGCCATAAGTCTAACTCGACGAAACACATGTTGCCTGGCGAAACACAAAAGTAAAGTCTTAAATAGGTTTTTCGTCGACATGTTTCCTGACGAAACACATGTTTCGTCGTTGAGTAGATGTTTCTCCGTAAGGGCTTCCGGCCAAGCTCGCTCATTAGGCCCAACCCACTTCCTTTGATATATGAGCGCATGTATGTGTGTACTCGACATCTTTTGGGCAACCCTAGATCTCTCTCGGCGGCAGTCTTCTCATTTGAAGCTTTCTTTCTTTTTGTGAAGCTTGTATCTTGTATTCAGCCCATACCCATCTCTCGGTTAGTGTGCTCATCACTGATACTCAAGATTACACGATTAGATGTTAATTTGTGATGTTTATGTGGAATGCATGAATTGGTTATCTTGTGATTATGTTTTATTAGGTGCTCAGTGATGTTTCTTGTGATGGACTGTTATGTTTGATACAAGAGTGTTATGATTGAAACCCTAGATGAATGAATTGTGTTAGTAAACTGTGAGAATGGATCCATATTAGCAGGAGTATTGGATTGATGATTTGTTTGATTAGCATGATAATTTACATGATAGGTTATTAACCTTGATTTGTATGTTAATGAAAGAGAACTGTTATGTCTTGAATGGGTTAACTGAATGATGGTTGCATGTATATTGGGGACTAGATGATTGATCGATGATCAGGTTGAACCCCTTGATGATGAATTAGGGTTCTAGAACACGTAGAATTGTAACTGATGAGACATGTAACTGTTTTGCTCGACGAAACATATGATCCTTCGTTACACCTTGATCTCGACGAAACATGGGGTGTTTCGTCGTACCTCGCTCCGACGAAAGATGATCTTTCATCACAGAGGTATTTCGTCGTGTAAGTTGAACAGTAGGTGTCTGTGTTGTTGATGATGATGAATACTCGTGTGTGTTTACGATCCTTGTTGCATGTCAACGAGAATAAGAAACTTGGTTTGATTAGTGTGTATAGTGTGTATAGCAAACTCGCCTGTCATGTTACGTGATACTTTGTAACATTCACATGAGATGTGAATGTGTGTTAGAAATGTGCATTGGCTACCTGATATACAGTGATCTTGTGAGAGATGTAAACTGGGTGAGAGTAATGATTTGTTAATTGTGAAATTGATGTTGATTGATAATGTTGGCTAAGAATAAGGATTCTGATGGTAACTTGTGTAGCTAGAAACACCCATCTGTTGTAGGTTGTTATGTGATATTCACATGAGATGTGAACATGTATGGAACAGGGTATTTGACATATGATATACGGTGACCTTGTGATAAATGCAAACTGTGTGCGAACACGTGATTTCCTGTGTACAAATATGTGACCTGTTTGATTGTGTAACTAATGTTGATTAGTAACCACGGTAGGGTTTGGTTGACCAACTTGGAACGGGTAAAGTAACCTAACGTAACGAGCAAATCAAAGGTGAGTTCATTTCTCTTGAGCATGCGTCCCGGTGGTTGGGACAGTCATTGGGTATCCCTGAGAGGGATATGTTTTTGGGTAAATCATGGGTATTCTTGAGAGGAATATGTCTTGTGGGTAAAATCTGGAATGTTGGATAATATACTCGTCCTATCACCATTAAAGTCCCTCCTTGTTGTTTGTTACCTGAGAGGTAACAGGGTATTAGTTGGTAGCGCTACTTAGGTTTGGCACCCTCACCCCGTACCAGAGAGGACGGGTGTGAACTAATGACCTAGTCATGACCAATGCTTTGATAGGAGCATTGAGGAAAGGGCAAAATAAATCTGGAGCCGTCTTGTATCCGAGGTATTATCAACATTGTAATCAATGAACGGAATTAAACACTTGGTAAATAACGTTTTTGTAAAACTATGAACTCACCAGCGTTTTCTGATACACGTGTGTGCATGCTCGCAGGTTATAGGTATGTGTGGATGTGGAACTTGCTGTCTGGGATGCTGGAGTGGTCATGGGTCGAGATACATGGAATCACAAGACGAGTCTAATGGTTATCATACATATGTTTTATGAAACACTTAACTAATGATTTATGCTTCCGCTGAGTACGATGATTTGTATTTACTGTTTTGTAACACTTTAAGTTAATGAATGAAAGTTTTATTTAAAATTCTTGTATGAGTTCAATGTGATTGGTGGCTAGATCATGGTACGTCACACACTTCGCGGGGGTTTCCGCTTGGGGTATTTTTGGGGGTGTGACAGTTTGGTATCAAAGCCACTGGTTATAGTGAACTTGGTTTTAAAAATGTTTTTATAAAACCGGACTATAACCGAACAGTTCTGAAAACGAGGATACGACCATGAAACTCAGCTCCAGATTGCAAGGTTCGTTTTTTCATCTGTGGTATACATTACATGGGTAGTGTACATTTGTTTATGATGTAGCGTACAAACACACACTCGTCACTATAGCATGATTACATGAATTGCTTGCTTACATTGTGATGCGTTGATAACATGTCATAGTCCTTAGATTCTTGTGATCTATCATTTTGATAACCTCTGTTTGGCATTTGAGTTTGAGGAACCATTTGACATGAGTTAGGAGGAACCGAGATGAGCATGCAAATCACAATATTATTGTGGGTGCACACATAATAATAATGTGGGGTGCATGCGAGTCCCAGTGAGGCTTAACAAGTGAAAAAGGGGTTCCGTTCCGTTATTTGATCAATGAGAAATATAACAAATCTATGGGAGTCATAGAAGTGATTATCTTTTACTCGAACGTGATCTTTTCACTCCTCTCTGAATTCTTTCGAATCTCGATGCTATCGAGTATTACCTGAACACCCATCTGAATGCCTAGCAAACTGGATAGAATGTTAGGTGCTTATACAAACATCCCTGAGTTGGATGTCGCAGCGTCGAATGTTTGGTCGATACCCTTCTCACTCCTCTTCATTGGTTGGAACTCAGTGTATTGGCGCCTTAGATCCCGAAGTGCGATCACTTCTGTAACACTCTAGCAACATACCGTGTATTACTCCATCAGCTTGTAAGAACGATGGACAAGAGGATGAGCGTAGTACTTTACCGACTTCAGTATTTGGACGACCCTGACTACCAGCAACGAACATCAGCAATTTGACTCCAATCGAATCTCTAACCCTAGTCAGCGACTTATGGGAGTGAACTCTTACGAGTTCATCGGGGCATAAGCAATGACAATTGACTATAGTATGGTATGTGCAACTGCCAGCACATTGGGAACGATGACAGTATTGGGAATCAATGTGACCATAACAACACTGGTAGTGGTGCTTGTGGAAGGGCATTTAGGATTGGCGTGAGCGACGCCAGGCATAATAGCAACGTGGTAGATAGTAGGAGTAGTTAATCGCTTCGTCCCTGTCCTGCTTAACCCTGGTACTTCTTGGAACTGAACTTGATGTGGAATCGACTGATGGCAAGACAATGGAACCTCATATGTTAGTTGGGACGCAAGCTCGACCTTGTGGGACAAGTGTTCGACCTCGACCTTCCTTCTGAAATCCTTGATAGCCTCGATGTAGTAGTTAGTGTGGAATGGTTATCCAGATATCGCGCAGATATACCCTGTGAGAAGCAAATTTTGCGTCGCTATATGCTCTAAAGTGTCAGAGTGGTGTAAAGGATAGCATCATTTCAGCAATGAAAGCCCAGAAGTGTCTCTGGAGGGATTACCCCGCTATGTTAGCACTCGTTGCTGATGTTAAGGCTAAGAAAAAGAGGATCGAGGATCCACCAATTGTTCGTGATTCCTTCGGTGTGCTACTCGAGGAACTATCAGGTTTACTTCCACAACTATTAGACAGACTCTCAGTTTGATCTCACGCCAGAGGCAGCCCTGATTCTTCGTACTTCTTACCGTCTTGCACCAGGAGGGTTGTGAGAATTGTCAAATCAACTACAGGGACTGTTGGACAAGAGTGTTTGCCGGACCTAGTTTTCGCTTTGGGGAGCCCCAGTTATATTCGGGAAGATAAGTTGTATCGTTGGACATGTGTACTGATTATCAAAAACTCATCAAGGTGACAGTCAAGAACCGTTTGTCTCGGCCATTGTATTGACAACCTGTTGACCAGTTGCGAGGGTCAAGCTCCCATTCGAGGATTGGCTAACGAACGAGCTCTCGTCAGAGGGAAGTCCAAGGGGAGGGTGTTTCTAAAACGGCATATCAAACGCAATGCGGCCATTGCTACTTTGTATTCCATGACCTATGGGGTTAACCAGCACACTGGCATCTTTATGGATCACATGAACCGACCGTGTTTATTGAAGACGTTTTGAATCATTTCCAGGAGGAAGGAACACCATAGGCGGCATTTGTAACTTATCTTAGAGCTGCTACACGCGAAGTCTGGTGAAGTCTAACTTCTGGATTCGAGAAGTACATTTTTAGCCTTGTAATCAACGAAGTGGGAATACGCATGGATCTCGCTAAGATCCAATTCATTTGAAACTGATCGACACCCAAGAGTACTTTGGGGATAAAGCAATTTCTTGGTTTCGCTAGAGACTATCGCAGATTCATCATGGGATTTTCGAGGATTGCGCAGCTTAAATCTCTTTAACACAGTAGGGTGCTGTGTATTCGTGGGAGACAAAACAGGAGAACGTCTTTTCAGCTTTTGAAAATCCGATTCTACAATGCACTGAGCAACGTCTTTACCCGAGGGTACGGGTGATCTAGTGGTATCCCATGATGGTTCGAATCGGAGTCCCAGTTACATGCCGACGCAGCACGAGAAGGTGATGGCTTATGTAGTGGTTTAACAGGAAGTATTGCACGACTCACACCTCGGGGTGGAAGCCACGATCTCAGATTTGAGCTGGAGGCATTACTTGGACGGTACCAAATGCACTACTTAGACCGATCACAAGGGCCTCCCGTATACCGTTGTTTCGAAAGAACTAAAACGTGTTGAGTGACATCGTTGGATGGAACTTTTGGATAATTACGACTGTGAAACCTGAACGTGCATGAGCTCCACAGCTCACTATCGACTCTAACTTACCTGATCAGACTCGCTCTGTTCAACCTGGAGAACTGAAGGAAGAGAATTTTCAAGTTAAACTCATGCGAGACATGGAGGAGCAACCGTTGGCAGGATGGACGATATTCGCTACCTCATGGAACGAATGTGGATCTCATTATACAGAAACTGTAGGGAACTCGTGTTGAACAAAGCACACCAGCCTCGTTATTCTAGTCATCCAAGTTTTGAGGAAAGATATTAGGATCTATGAATTCTGTACTGGTGATCGGGCATGAAGGCCCACCTGGCAATGTATGTGAATGATGTTTGACATGTGGGAAAGTCAAGGTGGAGTATCAGCAACCAGAAACACCGATATGGGAAATGAGTACAGACTGCCATGGATTTTGTCGCTAGTCTACTTACAACTCGAAACGGAAACAATATCACCTGGGTGATCGTTGATTGCCTTATGCAACTTGTATACTATCTGGCAATCAAGGAAACTGACGAGTCTTCACAGCTTGTGAATATTCCTCTGAGAGAGGCGGCTTTTTAGGCACGAGGTGCCAATACCTGTTATCTCTTATTTTGATATGTACCTGATCTATGATAGGCACTACACAACACTCTTGGCACACGTCTGGACATGAGCATTACGTATCACCATAGGACAAATGGTCAGGGTAAACGAACCCCCCCCCCCCCCCCCGACACTCGAGGACATGCTACGAGCATGTGTGTGATTGACTTAGTAAAAATTTGAAAGGACACCTACTTTTGGTTGAGTTTACTGCAACAGTTACCATTCTAGTACTCAGACAACTCTGTTAGAGGCATTGCATGGACGATGATGCCAACCTCCTTGTTGGACTAAGATGGTTGACAACTTAATTACAGGTTCAGGACTTATACTCGAAACTCTTGGGAAGGTTGCTCGGATCGGAAACCGTTTGGCGGCTGCGCGTGACCGTCAGAAAAGTTGATAAGCTCAGGAAACACTGGAAGTTCGCTGTAGGAGATTGTATCATGTTGAAAGTCTCACCCTAGGAGGGTGTGGTATGCTTGGGAAGTAGGGCAAGCTTAATTTACGTTACGTTGAGTCATTCAGAATTCTGGAAAGAATCGGTCGCGTGACCTACAAACTCGAGTTACCCGACGAATTGGGTAACATACATGATGGCAATTATGTCTCGAAACTAAGGCAGTGTTTGTCCGATGAAACGCTTGTGATACCCTTATTAGAGTCTCAGGTTAATGACAAGTTGCAGTTGTTGAGGAATCTACTGAAATCATGGACCAGGACGTCAAGATTCGTTAGCATAGTCAAATTCCAATTGTGAGAGTTTGTTGGAACCCAAGACGTGGACTGGAGTTCACGTGGGTACTCAATGATCGGAGTAGGCTCTTGTACCCACAGTTGTTCAAACGGTTGTATCAACTTCTGATATCATTGGCGAATTTCGGGACGGAATTCTTTCAAGTTGGGGATGGTGTGGCACCTAAGGAAAGTCCACAGTCATCCTGATCCAACACCTTGCTGTTTTGGATTGCTTATCAAATTTCGGGACAAAATTTCTTTCAAGTTGGGGATGATATGACAACCCGAGATTTCGAGGTCTTTCTTATACACATCACTTGATTCACAATCCCGTTAGTCGTGTGTGGTTATTTGTATGTTGAATGTTAATGTGTAATGTCGGTTGTCAAAATGTGAAAATGTGAAACTTGGTGGTTAAATGTGAAGTCTTAAAATAGTTTATCAGATGTTCTTTCGCCATAAGTCTAACTCGACGAAACACATGTTGCCTAGCGAAACACAAAAGTAAAGTCTTAAATGGGTTTTTCGTCGACATGTTGCCTGACGAAACACATGTTTCGTCGTTGAGTAGATGTATCGCCGTAAGGGCTTCCGGCCCAGCTCGCTCATTAGGCCCAACCCACTTCCTTTGATATTTGAGCGCATGTATGTGTGTACTCGACACCTTTTGGGCAACCCTAGATCTCTCTCGGCGGCAGTCTTCTCATTCGAAGCTTTCTTTCTTTTTGTGAAGCTTGTATCTTGTATTCAGCCCATACCCATCTCTCGGTTAGTGTGCTCATCACTGATACTCAAGATTACACGATTAGATGTTAATTTGTGATGTTTATGTGGAATGCATGAATTGGTTATCTTGTGACTATGTTTTATTAGGTGCTCAATATATATATACATGATGTTTCTTGTGATGGACTATTATGTTTGATACAAAGTGTTATGATTGAATATGTTTTTACGTGACGTTACGTGCTTGGCATACCATGGTTAGGGAAACCCTAGATGAATGAATTGTAGTAAACTGTGAGAATGGATCCATATTAGCAGGAGTATTAGATTGGTGATTTGTTTGATTAGCATGATAATTCACATGATAGGTTATTAACCTTGATTTGTATGTTAATGAAAGAGAACTGTTATGTCTTGAATGGGTTAATTGAATGATGGGTGCATGTTAATTGGGGACTAGATGATTGATCGATGATCAGGTTGAACCCGTTGATGATGAATTAGGGTTCTAGAACACGTAGAATTATAACTGATGAGACCTGTAACTGTTTTGCTCGACGAAACATATGATCCTTCGTCACACCTTGATCTCGACGAAACATGGGGTGTTTCGTCGTACCTCGCTCCGACGAAAGATGATCTTTCGTCACAGAGGTATTTCATCGTGTAAGTTGAACAGTAGGTGCCTGTGTTGTTGATGATAATGAATACTCGTGTGTGTTTACAATCCTTGTTGCATGTCAATGAGAATAAGAAACTTGGTTTGATTAGTGTGTATAGTGTGTATAGCAAACTCGCCTGTCATGTTACGTGATACTTTGTAACATTCACATGAGATGTCAATGTGTGTTAGAAATGTGCATTGGCTACCTGATATACTGTGATCTTGTGAGCGATGTAAACTGGGTGAGAGTAATGATTTGTTAATTGTGAAACTGATGTTGATTGATAATGTTGGCTAAGAATAAGGATTCTGATGGTAACTTGTGTAGCTATAAACACCCATCTGTTATAGGTTGTTATGTGATATTCACATGAGATGTGAACATGTATGGAACAGGGTATTTGACATATGATATACGGTGACCTTGTGATAAATGCAAACTGTGTGCGAACACGTGATTTCCTGTGTAAAAATACGTGACCTGTTTGATTGTGTAACTAATGTTGATTGGTAACCAAGGTAGGGTTTGGTTGACCAACTTGGAACGGGTAAAGTAACCTAACGTACCGAGCAGATCAAAGGTGAGTTCATTTCTCTTGAACATGCGTCCCGGTGGTTGGGACAGTCATTGGGTATCCCTGGGAGGGATAGGTTTTTGGGTAAATCATGGGTATTCCTGAGAGGAATATATCTTGTGGGTAAAATCTGGAATGTTGGATAATATACTCGTCCTATCACCATTAAAGTCCCTCCTTGTTGTTTGTTACCTGAGAGGTAACAGGGTATTAGTTGGTAGCGCTACTTAGGTTTGGCACCCTCACCCCGTACCGGAGAGGACGGGTGTGAACTAATAACCTAGGCATGACCAATGCTTTGATAGGAGCATTGGGGAAAGGGCAAAATAAATCTGGAGCCGTCTTGTATCCGAGGTATTATCAACATTGTAATCAATGAACGGAATTAAACACTTGGTAGCTAACGTTTTCGTAAAACTATGAACTCACCAGCGTTGTCTGATACACGTGTGTGCATGCTCGCAGGTTATAGATATGTGTGGATGTGGAACTTGTTGTCTGGGATGCTGGAGTGGTCATGGGTCGAGATACATGGAATCGCGAGATGAGTCTAATGGTTATTATACATATGGTTTATGAAACACTTAACTAATGATTTATGCTTCCGCTGAGTACGATGATTTGTATTTACTGTTTTGTAACACTTTAAGTTAATGAATGAAAGTTTTATTTAAAATTCTTGTATGAGTTCAATGTGATTGGTGGCTAGATCCTGGTACGTCACACGCCTCGCGGGGGTTTCTGCTTGGGGTATTTTTGGGGGTGTGACAACCTCGTTATAAACCTTGCCAGGAAAACCCATTAGGACAAAACCTCAGCTAAGAGAAAAAGAGTGCAGTGCGTATATACTTCTCCATATACTTTTATATCGGGTATGTTGCCTCGTTAAAAACCTTACTATGAAAACCCAATGGGACAAACTTAGTTAAGGGAAAAAGAGTGCAACTTGATAAAATTCCCCCCTTATTTACGTATCCTTCTAAGTGGTGTGTGTCTATCTTCCTTGACAGTTGCTCAAAACTTTTGTAGCCAATGATTTGTCGCTTGATCCCTTAATGTACAATCCTTTATGTTCTCAAAGTTGTATATCTTCATATGAGCCTTCTAGTCTCTTCTTATAAACAAATATTATAAGATCCAGAACTGTGTTTTATTATGTTCCCTGCATTTACAAAACTAACCAAACTTGTTTCGATGGGTTAGTAAGATATAAACATAGATCTTTCTTACCTTAATGGGTATAGGAAATATATGCTTTACCCATTACATTATCTCCACACTGTACACAAGTTATATCTTGTGAATGAATTACATGATACCTTTACATGTATAACTAGCAAGATATACAATTCGTATTTGACTACGGTACTTTTGGACCAAGTATCTTTGCTTCTTTGATAGGAGATGATAAGGTTCATTATATTTGGACATCATTAATGTACTTACACCTTAAGCTTTGTTCGTATGAAAATGTCCAACTACACCATATGTATTTAATGAAAACAAATGGACCAACTACGACATCTGTATTTCTCTTTTGTAGCTCATTAGAAAGTCGATTATACCACATTCGACTTGACTATTTTAATCCTTTCTTGAGGTTTTCATATCAAAGCTTAAGCATTTACAATCCATCACAAACTTCTTTCTATCTTTGACTATGTATGTATATGTGTGCACTCTTCTAGAGTTTTGTCACATAAACTTTCTCAATTTCTTCTTTGTATGTCTATTGATGCACAAGAAATACATCCTTAAGATGTTTCAATTAACTTTTAACTTTTAAGCACCCAACAACTTTGGGATACTCATGAGGAGTTCCGGTTATATTAAACTCAATAACATATTCAACACACATAAGGTATTCAGATACGAATTTATAACAATCATAATGTATAATGTTCTTGAGAACTTACTTTACATGACTTAGATAAATTAAATCCTTTAGGGATTCTCATGTAGCTTTCAGTATCAAGTGATACATAACTTTTATAAGACGCATATAAATTATCTCTGTATATTACTAGACTAATTAAACACTGGAAAGTTATTGTATCCACCATTGGAGAATACATCTCCTCATAATCAATCATAGGTCATTGCGTAATCCTTGTGCCACCAAGTATTCATTCGCATAAAAAACATGTGTGTATCAAATATATTTTACAACTTCTGTTCTATGGACTACCAATCCGATAACTTTCCATTTCAATAGAAAATTCAACTCTGCCTCATTCGCGTCTTTCCATTTTGGCCAATCATTTCTTAATATCCATTTATAGGCAGACCTTAAATCTTGATCCTCGACATTATTTCAAACGCTATATTATATACATAAGTTTAACAACGTCAATTTTATTTTGATTCTATATACTTTTTAGACATGATACAATTCAATGAGATCTCATTAGTTTCAGGTACCACCTGAGGTTCTTCTGGAACCAACATGTCTAATGTCTCTTTAGGATACCCTCTAAATATAACCTCGACTTGTCCATCTTCATTATCTACTCCAATTTTCGAGGAATTTTAATCTTGGAATCGACTAGTCTACCACGCTTCAGGCGTACCATATACTCATTACCGATTGATGGCTGTCCTTCTATGACACTAATCTTCATTGGAGCATTAGTAGTTGGTATATGTGACTTAGCTAGTCCAATATTTAGGTCAGTGAATGTGTTTGGTAACCGATTTGTTAATCTTTGTGAATGAATTATCCTTTAAACTTCTGATTCACATCATTTAAATTTTGAGGATCAATGATGATTCATTCTTACCTATTTCTTCTCCGATTGCCTTTGATCTCCCCTTCATGTTAGGAATGTTGATCCATTAAAATGGGGTCAATTAACTGAGTCGTAAATAAATTCATCTTTAATGGCTCATTGTATTTAACCATAGATAGTTGTTCATACCCAACATGTATTTCCTTATCTCCTTTAAGGTCCCATCTATGTGTGTTGTGGTGGATCATTAACAATACATATCGTACAATCAAAAATGTTAGCTGGGAGATATTTCCTGACCAAAAACCAAGTGTAATAGGGAGGAAGTATTATAACTTGTTGGATTGTTGTAAAGTAATGTTGTACATGTAAAATCACATGTAGCTAAATACAAATATGAATGTTGCTCTTACGATCATTGGCTTTGTAATCAATTGTGAATGCTTAGCGATCGTCTCAACGAAGCACTTTGTGTATGAACATAATCTAGATTAAGTGCAATACTTATTCCAATGATCATTAGTAACTCAGGAAATAAATATATGCATTCTGAAATATTGTGCTTGCTATCCCATTAGCAAAGCCATAAGTCACACAAACTTCATGTTGTGGATTGGATAACCATTTAGACGATGCATTGATTTAAAACACTAAATGGTATCATGTGTGGATAGATATATCCTTTATTTATTTATGACTATTTAGGGATTCACACCTTACTTTGGTTGGTAAATACTTAAGTTCCATTGAGAGCAAACATGACATTTTTTATAGTAGTATGCACACCAAGTGTTTGATGAAATGTCTAAATGATAATAATAGGTGAAGTTATATGCAAGTAATGGTAAATATGTATAGAAAGTAATAACGATGTTTTCGATAGTAAACCAACAAGAGTAGTGTGTTTTAGATATAGTTCATGTAGAAGATTTGATTTACTAGTATGATGTGATAGAAGTATGCTTAGGAGTGGTACCATATGTTTGAATGATTCGATGTACACCATGTGTTGATTGATTTATTAAATGTGATTATGAAGCAATTGTGAAAAATGTGAATGTATTAGGAAGGACAAATGTTAGAATGATGAGTTGGGTTAATTAATCATGGGTTATGGTGCTACGTGTAGGATTATGAAAATACTAGTATGAATGGAAGTTATTTATGTGCGTACGTGTAATCTAGGTGATCATGTGGTAGTTTGTGTCTTAAAACATAAGTCTGAAATGTATATGGCATCATTAGTATGGTCTATTACATCAATATGGACATATGTTTCTAAGTTGGAAGTTTGTATGCTTGACCGTTGACTTTCTGAAAAGACAACAAATATGTGAATAACATGGTTTGGCCTATGAATAAGATTGCAAGATTAACGAATAATCGAGAGATATGTGTTAGGACAATGATGTGTTTGTTATGTATGATGAACTGTTGATGATGTAAATATTGTTTTTTGAGATATAGAATTTCTACTAGTAATAGCTTTTGATACATATCAATTTGTTTTTCATTTGCTATTAGATTTTGTTTGTTTTGAGAGTATGAATCTGGGAATGGTTTGTAAATATTGGAATGAAGAATGAACTGACGATGATGATGAACTTGATGTAATGGATTTGTAAATATTGATTCTTGATTTTTTATATAATTTTAATAAGATAGGGGCAAAAACGACTTTTCACACGTTATTAACAGTCAAACAAACTTTGACTTGACAGAGATGGGTGCCAGGGGGTAAGAGTGCAACGTTTCCCATTAGTTGGGGGGGGGGCAAATTGCAATATTTTCCAGGGAGGGGGTCAGACTGCCAATTGGCTTAAACCCCAGGGGGTAAAATTGCAGTTTACTCTTCATATTATTTTTCCCAAAACTCAATATTTGGTGGATGTTCGAGAAATAGATAAATAAATTCAATTTTCAAATGAATAATTAGAGGGAATTTTTTTTGGTGGATGTTAGATAAATAAATTCAATTTTCAAATGAATAATTAAAGAGAAAATTATACTAGGTCCGTGGCAAAGCCATTTCTACCCTTAAACTTTGTGATAATGTTAAAACTAACCTCTTTAACTTTGTAAATATCATTTTGACCGCTTTAAGTTTCTAAAGTTTCAAGTTTACTCTAAAACTAATTCTTATATTTTTATTTAATTTTACATGTCAGTATAAATTTGAATTCGTCTACATTTAACGTAATTTTTATTTGAAACAAGTTGGGTCAATTATATAATGTTTTATTTTTATGTACGTTTTGAGTTGAACTAAGTTTAGACGTAAATCTTGTTTGGAACAAATCGTGTGAAATATAATATAATTTCATTCGACGGTATAAATTTTAGTTACTATACGTTTCACGTAAATTTAGTTCGGAAATGAGTTGGGTTAATTGTAGTCTATACTTTATCACGCTGCGTAAGACGCCAACACATGTATTTATTTTATGTACGCCTTGAGTTGGTCTACGCTTCGACGTAAATTTTTTTTGGAAACAAGTTAGGTCAAATATGATATACTTTCATTCAATGGTATGAATTCGGATTACTCTACGTTTCTTCGTAAAGTTAGTTCAGAAACTAATCGGTTTGGTTGTAGTCTATAATTTATCACGTCGTATACGCCGCCTCCGCAACTCTTGACGGGTAAAAATACTAGTTAATTAAAAAATCTGAAACTTTAAATGTTAACACTTTAAATTAACGACTCTAAAATCTAATATGAATTCTTTATATAAACATCTATACTTTAACTTCAACGTGTTTATTAAACATGTCGTGTTCAAGTTAACTTGTTTATTAAATAAGTCGTACATAGGTTGTCCCGTATAATTAATTAGTTATTTTAGCTAACCCAAAAACCTGATTAATTGTTTTCGTATGGTGTTCCCGTCATGTTAATAATTGCCAACAACCAAGATGAAAATTTTCGTCCATTTTTCACCTTCGAACTCTATCTTCTCTCTAAAGATCGCAGGAACATGCTACAATTCCATGCATAGATATCTGTTCGTGTAGTTCTTGGTAGAGTCTACGTTACATAGCAGTCAAGACTCAAAGAGATTATATATTTATACAGGGCCGGCTTTAGCCCAAGTTTTTTGAGGCTCTTGCTTTGGGCCTTCAATCCAAAAGGGCCCCAAAAATTTAGAATTATATGTATATATCTAATGGGCAAAACTCAGACATGAAGCACCGTAGGACTAGGGTTTTCAATTCCTAAAAATATCAAGTCATCAACCACTGAAGAGTCGCTATTCGCAATGGATCAATTCTGAGACATGGAGCATTTATTATTCATGTTCTCTGACCTCTGCAACTCCGTTTGAAATTGACCTAAATCGTCCGAGTCTCTGATTGGATATTGAAGTTGCTGCTGAGTATAGAGGAAATTGAAGGCCCTCTGAATCGAAATTGAAGGTGACGTGTGCGCATATATACATATTTTTACAATGAATTTTACACATGATTCGGTTTTAAATTTATAAAAATGATTTATACTTCAACATTAAAACACACACGAAAGGGCAAGTGTACCCCGTCATATATGTAGTAAAGTATCGGTAAGAACCAAGTGTCGATCCAAGGATTTGGGCGGAGGAATAATATTAAACCTTTGCCATTAAATTACCGGTAAAAAGATAAGTGGGTCATTTTCTAAAAACTAAAAATAAGACTAAGCAAATACTTTTAAAAACATAATAGACTCCAAATATGAAAATAAATATATAGCCTTGCTTTATGCACAACCAAAGTATGTGAACTAAGCCGGTTTTGTCACTTAAAACACTTGGTCAATTCTTCATTTTCAAGACAATTAGTATCCCTTTTGGGAATCCTAACATGACAACTCTTTGGAAAGCTAAAACGATAAACACACTTTAACCACCTAAAATTGTTCTTTAACGCCCAATTAACAAATGTCTATGAAAATCCCCTAAAGAAAAGTTAGTCATCCGTTAGGAGTTTTCTAACCTCACTAGATCAAGGAAAATGACACCGATAAACACAATGTAACCACCGAGACAAGCATAAACTAGATTAAATCACAACCGAGTTTATTTTACAAATATTGAACATAAATTCACCAAGCAAGCAATTTTGGCCTGAACTACTAACTAAGTTAACAACTTATGTCAAGAATTCATAACAAAACCATTTAACCCATTAAGGTCCTTACGTGAGGGAAAGCTTTCTTGATTAACATTAATTACCCCTTTTTAAACCACTAACCATTTCTAGTATCATGGTGCAAACATTTTAAATAAGTTAAACTAGTTAAACAAGTTCAAAGTCTACTAATACATGATTAATTAAGCTTCTTTTTGCAAATATCTCAACTAACCACATACTAATCATCCAAGATAATTAACTATTATCAAGAATTCAACATCAATAAACAAGGTTGCAAACTAATCATCAAGGATTAACATAGAAAATGCTTCATGTGTCATTACAAACATAATTAACATACTAATGGTTGTTGTTAAGCAAGGAATACTAGTGTTTTTTCCCTTAGGCTTACAATAATACATAATCATCAACCAAAATGCTTGAATTACAACAAAATCATGGAAAGATTTAAGAAATCAAACCATAAACAAGCACTAGATTGAGAATCCAGATGATAACGGAGCTAATCGGCACGATGAGGGCTTGATTCCGGGTGAAAGCAAAGCCTCCGGAGCCTGAAAATTCGCCAGAAAGCTCCCAAAAGTCCAGAGTTTTGAACTGATTGCTGCCTTCTGTTTTTTATACAATTTTCAGATCGCACGGTCGTGCAATTAAAATGCACGGTCGTGCACTTTAACATACTGTTCACCATACCGTGTGACATCAGCAAATCTTGACCGGTCTTCAGATCGGCACGGGCGTTCCACCAGTCGCATGAGCGTGCGTTTCCGAGATGGGCTTGGCACGACCGACCGCACTGACAGTGCCTCCGAGATCACGGACCAGGAACGGTCGTTCCCCCAGTCGCATGGTCGTGCGTTGCCGAAGATGCCTTGCACTCCTGGTCGCACTGACGTGCACTGCTGGGCTAGAACTTGTTGTCGGATCCGCACGATGGTGCACTGAGTCACACGGTCGTTCCACTTGTCCATACCAATTTTCTTTACAGAATCTGCGTATCTCAGTCGTTTCGCCCAGAAAATCCTCGTTTTCTTCATCTTCTTGTTCGGTACGATGTTTTAGGCCTGTAAACAAAAATACACCTGATTAAGTATCCGATTCTCGGTTTTACGGCCAAAAACGCGTAAAATAGGGGAATAAAACATATGTATTTTTGTGAATATCAGAAGGCCTTTGATTCAAACTTATGGTACACTTTGCTAATTTTGAAGGTCCTAATCTATATATAATAAAAAGGAAAGTGAATGAACAGTAGTTCATCTAGGGTATATTCGAATATAAGGTATGGGGTGGGGGGTTTCGGCGTGGCCCCTTGGCCGGGGGTTTTAGCACGGGCTTTGGGTGGGGCTATCAAGATGACATGGCGGGATCGTTGGGCTAGCCGTTGGCCAACGACTATGTGTTTAAAAAAAATTATTTTTTCACTATAAATACTCACACTTCTATTCATTTTTTTACCACAACTACTCCACCTCTTCTATAATCATCTCTATCTTATTTTAAAAAAAAAATCTCATCCAACCACAATACGAAAAATGAATCCTCATAATCGTGGTTTTGACCCGAAAAATCCGTGGGCATTCCAAGAAACACCTAGCCCAGCATCCAATCGTCCAATTGCTCCCTTTTTAATACACTCCACGATGCCGGATATGGTTGGTTACGCATCGTTTATCTCGAATCGTTTGAAGAAATGATGTCGGTCGAAAACACCAATGTCTTTCGTGCAACGCGCGTCATTGAAAAACACTAGTTATAATTAAATTAACCATTATATTAAATTTTTAATTGAAATTACTTTGCTAGTTCTTGAGTGGCTTAATTTTTTAAAACCAATTGAAAATACTATGCAGCATAAGTCAATAGTTGACAAATCACGAATACGTAATGTTTGTAAATGTTGTTTTATTAAAAAGCTTCTTTATATTAACAAATTATGTAAATTTGTAGGTTAAATTATTTGTGCAAGAGTGCAGGATGGTGCTTTGCATTTCTTCTTTTAATGTAAGCTTTATTAATTGTTTAAGTATGAAATTACCAAAAAAAAAAAAATCATCAAAGACAATGGAATAAAGGCCTCTGATTTTCATTTCACTTTGGGTCTTCAAAATGGTTGAGCAGACCTTGTATTTATATTTTTAAGGGTGAAACTTGTTCTGGCTTCAATGGTTTTAAATATATGATTTTTCCTTATTAAGTTTGATGTGAAATTGAGCAACTTGAGATAAACATCTCCCGTTTTCTTTGCAAAGAGAAAAATATATAAAAAAACCTAGTATTTACTACATCTACATTGTTAGTATGTGATAATAGTGCTTTTCAATGATTGGGTGAAATGGGCGGTAAAGGAAATAATGCCAGGCAGCTGCCTGGCACTCCCCTATTGGCCCAACAAATTTATGATTTTATCCCGCTTTAAAATTACGATTTTGTCATTACTTCAAAATTATGTTTTTACCCCAACTTAGAAATAAATTCACGCTTTTGCTCCCAGCTAAAAATTTCAATTTTGTCCTCGGTTAAAAATTACGATTTTGCCCCGTTTAAATTTACAATTTTGCCATTAGTTTTTTTCCTTAAAATTACGATTTTGCCATCAGTTCAAAATTATGTTTTTACCCCCGCTTAAAAATAAATTTACGCTTTTGCTCCGAGCTAAAAATTTCAATTTTCCTCTCGGTTCAAAATTATGATTTTGCCACGTTTAAATTTACAATTTTACCATTAGTTTTTTTCCTCACAGTCAAGTTACGATTTTGCCCTCAACTTAAATTTACTTTTCTCCATCGTTTTTGTTTGTTTTCCTGGTTGAATTATAATTATGCCCCCGGTGTAAAATTACAGTCATGCTGGCAGCTGCCTGACACTCCCTGATTGGTCCATTTAATTTAGATTTTATTCCTGAATTAAAATTATGATTTCACACTCAGTTTAAAATTACGTTTTTCCTATCGTTTTAGTTTTTTTTAGCAAAACTATAAAAGTTTTTTGTTTTTATTGGCTGACTCCATTTAATTTTTTTCGCGTCAATGAGCTGCCTAACACTCGCTCATTAATCCTGAAAAATTACAGTTTTACCCTGGGCTGAAAATTACGGTCTTATCATCGTTTTAGTTTTTATCCTAGCAAAACTATAGTAGTGTTTTTTAATTGATTGGAAATTATTCAGTCATCGCCCCACAACGCAAGCGTGGCATCAAGTAGTTATAATATAAACTGAGGACCTTAGATATTTGAGATATAAAGTAAAGGTTTTTTTATTATAGCCGAATCTGTCGTGCTGAAATCGTGCATAAACAAGTGCATGTCAAATTTAAAAACACTTGTCTAGCATAAAATTGCACACCAGCTCCATTACAAAAAAAAAATAAGGTTCATAATATTAATACATGGTAAAAACTTATTTACACATGGTGTGTACGGCCGTATAATGTTATACGGCCCGTATACAATTTAAAAAACTAACAAAGTCTGCGCCAGCAGACTTTGTCAGTTTTTTTAATTCCATACGGGGCCGTATAACAGTATACGGCCCGTATACACCATGTGTAAATAATTTGTCTGGTCGTATACAATGTATACGAACCTGTATACGGGTCGTATACTGTTATACGGCCCGTATTCTTCGACAATTAGATTTTCCTCAAAGTATTTAAGTGATTTAAGGTGTCAATCACACGAGACATTTTACAGTCGTGAGGTGGTCAAACATTTCTAAAAGTAGAAAAAAATAAAACATTAACAAGTAATGATGCTTGTGAAGTGTTATATATATTAGGTGTATATTTTAAGCCCTTTTAACACTTATTTTTAGCCAAGTTTTAAATTTATAAAACACGATATTTTACTAACACTAAACACACATATGGGCAAGTGCACCCATCGTGAGCGTAGTATAGTGTTGGCAAGATACCGAGGTCGTCCAAGGACACAAGAGCTTTTAATACCGGTTTATCCTCAACGTCTAATCAAATCAAAAAGTTTAGAAAAATGTTTTAAACTAAGAAAAATAAAAACTAACTAAAATGCTGAAAATAAAAATAAAAAGAAAAAACAGATAGACAAGATGAATCACTTGGTTCCGACTCGTATCTAGTGTAACCTTTGATTATTTCCGCACTTTTGCACTTTTTAAGAGATTATCTTAGTTATTGTAGTAGGCCCCTCTTTTGAAGGTGACATTACCCTCACCCCAGTAGTTTGAGTCAGCAAGGATACAATCCTAAAAGGGTAGATTATTGGAAGATAATTAATTAAGTTATTAATGCAAATTATGGTAGGCCCCTCTTTTGGAGGTGACGTTACCCTCGACTAAGTAGTCTGAGTCAGCAGGGATACAGTCCTAAATAGTCGGGTTATAGTATTAATAGTAGTTAACTTATGAGGGGATCAAAGAGTTTGGACCCCCGCCATCCAATACCGTTAAGTATTGAAGGAGGTCCTACTAAATTTGACCCAGGTCCAATGCAGGACCTCTAAACGCTGAACAATGGCAAGACCTTAACCAAACCGTTCCTTTAACCCCTGACCAGGTAGCCAACATACCTCCATATAGACCGTGGAGATATGAATGGTGAAAATCTTTTATTTTATATAGACAGTAAAATAATGCCAAGACACCACGGACAAACGATAAGGAAAGATCACCTTCAACATAAGCAACTAGTTATTAAAGTCATTAATACAAAATCAAGTAAAAAGTGCGAAAAGATTATAAATAAAAAGTATTACACTAGACACTTTGTCTTCACCAAGTGATGTAAGAGACTTAAGCAAACATGGCCTTGATTGTCAAGAACTCTTACGATCAATCTTAGATCCCGAGACGACTCACACACTCTATGATGAACAATGGATGATGGTGGTGGATGATGGTGTTATGGTGGTGGTGGGTGGTGGGTGAAGTGTGAGAGAGGTGGTGTGCCAAGGGATGGTTTGAACTTGAGCCAAGCACTCCTATTTATAGGCTGAACAGAAGCCTGGACACGGCCCCGTGTCCACCCTTTTCTCTTTCTTCATTAATTGCTCTTGTCCGCATTAGTTGACCACGCCCCCATGTCCGCTGGGCACGGCCCCGTGTGCAGAAGCATATCTGTACTATCAGATTTGGCAAGATTCTGCGTATCTTTGCGTTGACCACGGCCCCGTGTCCGCTGGGCACGGCCCCGTGGTGGGCAATAGAAGCTTCTACATGTTTGTCTTTTGTGCCAGGGCTGACCATCCTGGACACGGCCCCGTGCTCGCTGAGCACGGCCCCGTGCTGAGCTGGACACGCCCCGTGTTGAGCTGGACACGCCCCGTGCTGAGCTAGGCACAACCCCGTGCTCAGCTGGGCACAGCCCCATGCTCAGCTTTCTTCTTGTTTTTGCTTTGGGAAGATGCTGTCGAGGGGTCAGGCATGCCACGTTTATTCCCTTTCTTTGTATTTATGTTAGATTTGGTTGTATATTTGTTCCTTTTGTTCAATTAAGCTCATTTGATCCTGAAAATACAAAAGGAAGACAAAAGAACACTTTTTCCAATACTAGTACTAAAAAGGGGTTAGTTTTATGCATCATTTGATGTAATTTATATGTTGCATTTTACACACATCAAATACCCCCACACTTGAACCTTTGCTTGTCCTCAAGCAAAACTCTTTATAATATGGCTTACACGCCCAAATGAAATGGGTAGAAGAGAAGTTTTGGGCTTGTCTAGCGTGTCGGGAATCCAAGATTCTTTATTAGGCTTTATTTTTATGTTATTTACAATCATATTCGTTATGATTTATTTTGAACTTTTCATAAGAGAAATTATTTATTTGGGCATAAGATGCCTTTTTAAAATTCTATTTATATACAAGTTCACATACCTCACGGGGGATCACTCAACACTCGGCCGAAGATGTATTTTTGTGAAACACTCGAGAGCGGCATGGAACTTACTCCTACCATAGGCTTGCCAAGCAATCAATCCTTCTCATTTTTAACTGTATACCTTTGTAAATATCAAGAGGACTTTTGGGTGAAGGGTTAGGCTTGGGTTAAAGGTAGGTGGTTGGGTTAGTGGTTAGTAAAAGGGCGAAAGGCGTAAAAAGTGTCGGTTTTCGTAAGACTTCTTTTTTTTTTTTATGAAGCCATTATTCAAACAAAGTTATTTTTGGTAAACTTGTTTGTTAATTCCTTTTTTGCTTCATCATCATTTTTTTTAGGAAATTGTAAGAAAAACCGAGCTTGTTACTAAAATAAAGGGTTAAAAATAAAAAGGGTTTGGTGGGTGAAAGGGTGTTTGTTTTTGGGTTAAAAAATGAAAAGGTTTAGGCTCAAAGGGGTTAACTAGGGGGATTTTGGGTAGGTGGTAAAAAAAAAAGGAAAAATAATGGTGTAGAAATAAAAAGGGTTAGTCCTAATGCCTCCATCATTTACTTACTTGGGTTTAAGTTGGTAAGGACCGGGAATGTATCGTCGTGGCAAGTTCTAGAGTCGTAAGAACCAAGCGGCTATTCACACAAGAAACGATAAATGAGTAATTAGTTTAATGATATGTATTTGTATGTTCAATAAAGGCTCAAAACTCACTTTTGAGTGAATGGGTTTTTATGTGATCAAGTATATATAATCAAATTTTAACTAAGTTTGTCATGCCTTTTCATAATTTTCTTATGTTGGTTCTTTTTATCACGACGCTATCGGTTGTAAATTCGTAAAAATATAACTTTTTTAGAACTTGAAATTCCCAAGTTAAACCTAGACAAGTAAAACAAATTGAAATTTTTTGAAAAAAATTTGGGGTGATTAGCGGTTCCAATAGAGTTTTGTGTAAGGCTTGTATTTAGGACTTGCAAGATTCAAGGTTTTAGCATCCCCCCCACACTTAAATTACACATTGTCCTCAATGTGTCCCAAAAATAAGTTTTTCGGTTGATCAAAATGTGTAAAAGTGGGTTAAAAACAAGATTTTATGGTACTGGGTAGCTGAACACGGGGTGGGGTTGGCTGAGCACAGCCCAGTGTCCAGACTGCCAGTACCAAAAGTAAACAGAAAGCTGGGCACGGGGGCGTGTTCAGTGAGCACGGCCCCGTGTCCAGGTACCTGAACTGGGCATTTTCTACAGAACCTCGGGCACGGGGCGTGTTGGGGTGAGCACGGCCCCGTGCTGAACTTGCTGTAATGAAGAAAAATTATCGGGAGGCTCTGTTTTTGTGCATGGGTTGTTGGTTCAAGCTTCCCTTAGCATCCTTCACCATCCCGAGTGTGTTTTATTCCTGAAAATTAAAACTAAACTAGAAAATATAAAAGTTAAACTAATCTAAAACTAAGGATAGTTCCGCGGAATGCCTCCGTGATGCGCCACGTTTATAAGGGTCCTTGGCTAGACCCACCTTATCAGGTGGTTCTGGCTCATCTTCAATTAGGGGGTCGTCATTGCCGAATGGATATTTCATTGATCGCTCAAGGTCGACACTTCTTTTAAATGCCCCTAATTGAAGAGGTAGATTGTTGAACTTCCGATTTTTCAAAGCTTCGTGGGTTTTTACAAATGGTCGTCCCAACACTAGAGGAGCGTCATCGAGGATGACAAAGTCGGTCGGGATTACCATTTGATTTGTTTGAACCAATACATCCTCAACTACACCGATTGATTTTATTATTTTCCGATTGGATAGAAAAATGGGTAATTGAAGTGGAGAAAAATCACTAATACTTAATTTTTCGAAAATGTAGTTAGGCATTATGTTAACACAAAGATCTTTATCGATTGTGACATTACTAATAAACGAATTTTGAAAGAAACGTGGAACCGGTGTAATGTTAATTTCAAATGGGTATTCTTTTATTAGTGAGGTTTGATCATTAGTTAACTTAACACTTACTGTTTCGTCAATTTTAGTGTTAGTGTTTAACTCTTTTAAAAACTTAGCATGAGTGGGTACTAAACAATGATTTTCAAAAGAAGGTGACAAGAGATTAATTTCTTCAAAATTAGACTCTTCTTGAATTTTAGCGTTTTCGGACTCACCTTTTTCGTTGTTTAACTCATGTGTCGGCTTTTCACTTGTTTGTTCTTTCATTTTTACACTTTCAGTTATCTCTTCCTTTTTTAATTCTTCTCTTGCGCGGGACTCCTCTTCCCTTGCGCGAGATTCTTTTATATAGCGATCAATAACTCTAATGTGTTCTAATATCCTATCGGTCACTTCGGTTATAGAAAAAGAATCAGGATTTTCAAAGCTTGAATCCGGTTGTTCGATCCTTTGTTCCTCATAATACCCATATGAAGTAGATGGTTCACACCATTGTTCTTCATTGTAAGCATATGATGGATAAGGGTCGTAATTTTGTTCTTCATAATACTCATATGAGGTGGGTTGTTCACGCCATGGTTCCTCATAATAAGCATACGAAGGTGGTGGCTCATATCTTGGTTCCTCAAAGTATGAGTATGAAGGCTCATACCTTGTTTCATCAAAATATGAGTATGAGGGAGGAGGTTCATACCTTTGGTCTTCATAGGATGTGTATGAAGTTGATGGCTCGTACCTGGGCTCCTCATAGTAGGTGTATGAATTGGATGGTTGATATGAGTGACTATTTTGAACCGAGTGCGAGTTACGACAATTAGTGCAATAATTACCCCTATAATCATCCTCCTCATAGGTGTAGTAGTAACCTCCTGAGTATTGATCCATAAGAATCACTCAGCATACGGGGCCGTATAACAGTATACTGCCCGTATACACCATGTGTAAATAATTTTCCTGGTCGTATACAATGTATACGAACCTGTATACGGGTCGTATACTGTTATACGGCCCGTATTCTTCGACAATTAGATTTTCCTCAAAGTATTTAAGGGATTTAAGGTGTCAATCACACGAGACATTTTACAGTCGTGAGGTGGTCAAACCTTTCTAAAAGTAGAAAAAAATAAAACATTAACAAGTAATGATGCGTGTGAAGTGTTATATATATTAGGTGTATATTTTAAGCCCTTTTAACACTTATTTTTAGCCAAGTTTTAGATTTATAAAACACGATATTTTACTAACACTAAACACACATATGGGCAAGTGCACCCATCGTGAGCGTAGTATAGTGTTGGCAAGATACCGAGGTCGTCCAAGGACACAAGAGCTTTTAATACCGGTTTATCCTCAACGTCTAATCAAATCAAAAAGTTTAGAAAAATGTTTTAAACTAAGAAAAATAAAAACTAACTAAAATGCTGAAAATAAAAATAAAAAGAAAAAACAGATAGACAATATGAATCACTTGGTTCCGACTCGTATCTAGTGTAACCTTTGATTATTTCCGCACTTTTGCACTTTTTAAGAGATTATCTTAGTTATTGTAGTAGGCCCCTCTTTTGAAGGTGACGTTACCCTCACCCCAGTAGTTTGAGTCAGCAAGGATACAATCCTAAAAGGGTGGATTATTGGAAGATAATTAATTAAGTTATTAATGCAAATTATGGTAGGCCCCTCTTTTGGAGGTGACGTTACCCTCGACTAAGTAGTCTGAGTCAGCAGGGATACAGTCCTAAATAGCCGGGTTATAGTATTAATAGTAGTTAACTTATGAGGGGATCAAAGAGTTTGGACCCCTGCCATCCAATACCGTTAAGTATTGAAGGAGGTCCTACTAAATTTGACCCAGGTCCATTGCAGGACCTCTAAACGCTGAACAATGGCAAGACCTTTACCAAACCGTTCCCTTAACCCCCGACCAGGTAGCCAACATACCTCCATATAGACCGTGGAGATATGAATGGTGAAAATCTTTTATTTTATATAGACAGTAAAATAATGCCAAGAAACCACGGACAAACGATAAGGAAAGATCACCTTCAACATAAGCAACTAGTTATTAAAGTCATTAATACAAAACCAAGTAAAAAGTGCGAAAAGATTAGAAATAAAAAGTATTACACTAGACACTTTGTCTTCACCAAGTGATGTAAGAGACTTAGGCAAACATGGCCTTGATTGTCAAGAACTCTTACGATCAATCTTGGATCCCGAGACGACTCACACACTCTATGATGGACAATGGATGATGGTGGTGGATGATGGTGTTATGGTGGTGGTGGGTGGTGGGTGAAGTGTGAGAGAGGTGGCGTGCCAAGGGATGGTTTGAACTTGAGCCAAGCACTCCTATTTATAGGCTGAACAGAAGCCTGGACACGGCCCCGTGTCCGCTGGACACGGCCCCGTGTCCACCCTTTTCTCTTTCTTCATTAATTGCTCTTGTCCGCATTAGTTGACCACGCCCCCGTGTCCGCTGGGCACGGCCCTGTGTGCAGAAGCGTATCTGTACTATCAGATTTGGCAAGATTCTGCGTATCTTTGCGTTGACCACGGCCCCGTGGTGGGCAATAGAAGCTTCTACATGTTTGTCTTTTGTGCCAGGGCTGACCATCCTGGACACGGCCCCGTGCTCGCTGAGCACGGCCCCGTGCTGAGCTGGACACCCCCTGTGTTGAGCTGGACACGCCCCGTGCTGAGCTGGGCACAGCCCGATGCTCAGTTTTCTTCTTGTTTTTGCTTTGGGAAGATGCTGTCGAGGGGTCAGGCATGCCACGTTTATTCCCTTTCTTTGTATTTATGTTAGATTTGGTTGTATATTTGTTCCTTTTGTTCAATTAAGCTCATTTGATCCTGAAAATACAAAAGGAAGACAAAAGAACACTTTTTCCAACATTAGTACTAAAAAGGGTTAGTTTTATGCATCATTTGATGTAATTTATATGTTGCATTTTACACACATCAAGTAACAAAGATTGAAAAACAAAAAGCTGGGTCGTATGACTGTAATAAAACATAAGCTATCAACGCGGGGTTACGGGCATGGTGTTATTCTTTATTTAATATTTACAGAATAAAAGGAAGGGTGAGGCATTTGATGAGAGTTGTACGAAGAAGCCGCGTCGTCTCGAAACTACTGAACAACCGAAATAACAGCTTCAGTTTCATCAACCTGTACCGAAGAAACCAAATTCGCAACAATGAGTCTGAGTCCATTGTTGTTCATGAATGTTTCGAATCATCATAGAAGACGTGTCGGGTTCTTCTGCTAGTGGTCGGGCTTACAATGCTCACACAGGGTGATAAGCAACGCTGATATGAACACAAACCAACTCCTTTATCTTGAGTCGTCGGGAAAACTTTTCCTCAGGGGAGGGTGAGTAGTATGAGTCTGAGTCCATTGTGGTTCGTGAATGTTTGGAATCATCATAGAAGACGTGTCGGGTTCTTATGCTAGTTATTCGGAATGCTTCGAATCATCATTAAAATTAACAATGCGGTCTTGATTGAAGACGTAATTGCAAGACTGTTTGTCGGGCTTCCAATGCTCACACACGGTGAAAAACAACCCTTGATGTTGAAACCGGTTTTACCTCATGAAAAGGAAAGAAACAAATTTTTTTAGAGAAGCGTTGGGATTTAAGGGTTTATGAGTCAAAGTTAACATTCAGATTCAGATTTAGAAAGCAAATGATTTGTACTTGGTTTATTCTCTTTAATCTATTAGAATGATCCTTGTTTTGTCACGTACAAGCGTTTAATTCCCAACATACTTGTTTTGTCACGTACATTTCGTAAGAAACTTTTCGTGCACTGAACCTTCAGTTGTGTACGCAAATTCACTTTCTCTCTCTTTCTCTCTCTATAGGTACTGGTACCTTCAATCTTCTTGAGTATTTTTCTAACTTTATGCTTGCATCCACCACAGTGAATATGCTTATTGACTGTTACATGAATAAGTAGTGTTTGTTTGAGAACCTGACTCAAATTAAAAAGGTGGTCTCTTTGCTTCGTCCACTAGAACTATTTGTGTATGCATTCTTTGCTATAACAGGATGGATGTGACACACACAGATTGTTGTCTAAACTATGAATGCACACAACGAATTTGACAACTGTGACAGATTATTAAAAGTATAAATCACCTCCAATCATTTCCTGGTCAAATCACACACTATAAAGTTTAAACTTATCGTGTGTTGCAGTTTGGAAAGATGACCAAATAGAGATCTGTATAACAAACTGTGGAGAACTTGTTTGCATACTGTAGGATCGTTTGCGGACCCGAACGAGTCGTTCAGAAGAGTTTATCTCAGTTTGAGCGGCGGAAACGAACAAACCGAGTTCAATTCAGCGAGATTTCACTTTAAACTGTTGTTGTATTGATAACGAATGCGATTACAGACCTAACAACACTTCGGCAGCACTTCGTGGCTCACCGGAAGAATCTCTAGAAAAAGTTACAACTGAAATGACAAATGGCCTATTTATAGTGAGCTTGATTTCGCTTGAAGTCTTGAAGCGAAATCCCATCCTCATGATTTCGCTTCAACATATTTGAAGCGAAACCTATATAATGTTTTGTCTTCAAGCGAAATCTTTCAACATATATTTACAATCTGTTTTCATGCAAGTATGCCATTTCACGTGAAGATGCAATAGGTGATGTCATCTCCATGATGTCATCATTAAAGATGATGACATCATCATCCTTGATTAGATCCGCAACGCAACCTGAGACTCGATACAAGACGAAGACGACAGATGAATGCATCAACAGACTCCCCCTCAGATGTTGACGAGTCTTAAGTGTCGAGTCTTCTCAATCTTCAGTCTTTATCAGTCTTTGATCTTCCTTCATACTTCAACTAATCTCCTCCTCAGATGTCTTCAGACTCCCCCTCTCAATCTGCTGGGATCATAGTCTGGAATTCACTTTCCACAGGTTCTTAGATCGTAACCTGACACTCTATCAAACTCAGGTTTCGGAACCTGGCTAACCTGCAAAAACTCTACCCAAAAATAAATTTTCTGATAACCATTTTGTAGATAAGATTTTCAAGACTAATTTACCACTTGCAGGAATAACATTTATATTTCAAAAACTTTTCTCATTTCATTTCAACAATCTTCAAACACTTTCACCCAAACCATTTGTTCATCATGTTTAGCACTTAGAATTTTGAAAATCAGCTCTTCAACACCAGTTGTCGAAAATCTTTTTAAATTTTTCAAACTTTATGCTAAAACACACTAAAATCTTTTTGGATTTTTTAATAGAAAGAAATGCAGTAAAGAAATATTTACACACAATATTTTTGTGAGTTCGTGCAAGAGGATCATATCAGTTTTTGAGACAAATCACCAACACCGTTAAGCTTCATTTCATTTTAAGCTCTAAACGATTCACTTAGATTGTCAGTATATTGATCCACTTAAATTTTCACACAAAGTTCAATTGATCCGAGATATGAGATTAATGTTTTAAGCTCTTGAACTTATTCGTGTGTCCCACTACTTGAATATACTCCCGTATCCAGATCCCAATATTCAGTCTTACAGGTGAGTATACCACAGATGATATCTGTCAGGGGAATAAATTATAGTACGAGGGCCGTGAGAGCTCAGGTCGATCTTTCGATACGCAGAGAGATGACGGCTTCGACTTTTGGTGTGTCCCCTTTAGAGGATCTTTTGCATTACAACAGCAGCGACTATCAATTTTATTGTTTCATCAGCTTGCTGAGGGCGATGCTATGTTTCAAGCATTTGCAGAAAGTATTATCCGGGGACTAGGTCAGAAATTTCTTTCAGCAGAAGTCCCGGGATAATACCCCAGATATCACTGAGCATAAAGACCTAGTATCTCAGAATAAGGGACCTTTCAAACAAGATTTCAGGGGTTACCTATATATCCAAGTTTATGTTAACCCACAGAACAAGCAAGTTTGAAATTTAGGTTTATATCTCGTCACAATCTACTAAATGTACAAAAACCTACTGGCACATCATCAGTGAGACCGTTTATCACATTTTTAATTTCCAATTCTTTAGCATGCTGTGATCGTCCACTGATGTACTATCATTTCCTCTTTTATGCAACAAAAACTCATTTTTCATTTTTATCATGTTTTTGATTTTTTCAAATTTTCAAATGTTTTTGGATTTTCTAAAATTTCTTACTCCCCCTAAAATGCAAACACATTTTAGGAAATTTGAACACAAACTGTACAAAAACATGACAACTGATATCGAATCACTTCAATTCGCCATCCACTTGGCATAAACAATCAGAACTCCCCCTCACAACAAACTATTTTCCCATTATGATCTCAAAACACTTAAGTTTGTTTTAATCAAATGGTTTTTCCGGAAAATAAGTTTGATTTTACCACTTGTAAAGTTAGGGGTTTGGTTCATCATATTGTCTATCAACCATTTGTAGAAAATCAGATACAACTTAATGTCCCTGATTTACCACTTGTAACCATCACAAACATACAACTCAAACCTGTTTTTCAACCAATTTACCATCTTTTGATTGAATTCTCAAGGTGCCGATTCCTACTCCTCGCTTACAAACCTGGGAGTTCCGGCAAGTCCTGCAAAACTTCTCAAAAATTTTCAATTTTCAAACAAACAACATAAGAATGATGCCGATTCATGATCCACGATTACCAACTTGGGATCTCCGGCAAGTCAGGTTTTTACTCTTTGAAAAATATGTCCACCCAAGCCTGACCTTCCTTGGGTGTAACAACCTCTTTATCATCTTTTCTTTCAACTAACCTGTGACCTCCTCTTTTGGCAGCATAAAATTCTTTAACACTTTTGGCCTTACCATTGATCATTTTGCCAAAAATGTGTTTCACTGTTCCATTGAAAGCTTTATCAACATCAAATGTCTTCTTGTCAGAATAAAATTGATTTGAAATTTCAACTTTCCCAACTTTCTTTTTAAAATTTTCAGCACTCAAAGGTGGAAAATTCACATCATCCACTTTTGAAACTGATTTTTCAACCTTTTCTTTAACAACTTTTGGCTCCTCTGATTTTGTGGAATCAGATTCATCACCAGAACTATTACCTGAACCCTTCACAACCCATTTTTGATTTATTACATTTTCTTTTCTTTTTACCACATTCTTTGAACATTCACCAATCTCAACGGTCGAATTTTCAAAGCCAGTAAATTTTTTGGTTGTTAGTTCAGTTTTTTCGATCACTTTCTCTTTTAGTTTACCAGAAATTTCCTGTTTTGGTTTGAATGTCTTCGGACAGTCCCTAGCAACATGACCAACAGTTTTACACTGAAAACAGGTTCTCGTTTCAATCTTCTTTGGCACAGCATTTTTCTTCAACTCTTCTTGCTTCTTGGCAAGGAATTCCTGATTTGTCTGCTTTCTGAATGCTTGCTCTTTCTCATCATTTAAAAAATTTCCTGAAACAAACACAGTTTTTGGTTTAGAAAATTTTTCATTTTTATAATTTCTCGGTGGTACAAAACCAAGACCTTTCTTTTTGAAATTACGATTATGGTTTGGTTTCTTTTGGAAACTATAACCACAATTGTAACCCATTTTCTTGTTTAAACGTTGTTGAACTCTTGAGGTGTAAGGATTAGGTTTTACATGAAGATTTTCATCTTTTATTTCAGAAATATTAATTTCTGTTAGTTTGAAAACCTTTTTAATCATTTCAGTTTTAACACCTCTTATTGGAAAAATCTCACCAGAATATAATTTGTCAGAATCTTTCAAAGTATATGCCACTTTAAATGATTCATCATTCAAATTAGATTTTGATATAAAAAACTCTTTATCATAAACCCGTTTGTCCTTTGTGACTGTTGACTTTGATGTATCGGACTCAGACTTTGACTTGGATTTGGACTCTAGTTTTGACTCCTCTATGTCATCTTTGTCTAACACCTGATCGACCACACTTTTTATCAATTTTGACTCATGATCAGTATCGGACGACGTGTACGTGACATCAATATTTTCTGGCAAGTTATCCGACGGCCCAGACTCCCATTGTAAGTTCATTGCCTTTTCGACTCTTTCGGAATTTGGATTTCGAGGTAAAAATCCATTTTCGACCGGGGGCGGACATCTAGTGTAGACCACACTTGATTTCTTACCAGAACTTGTCACTTTATCTTTTGTCACGGATTTCTTTTCTTCAGACATTTTCATTTCTTCAAATGTCTTCAAATTCTCCACTACGGGATAAATCCTGTCAACAACAAAAGAAGAACATGAGTAACTGTTTAATAACTTTTTAACTTTCTCAGTCTCTATCTTTTGTGTTGCCAACTCAAGTTCGAGATCTGCACATTTCTTAATGTTATAGTTTGCCGTATCAAGCTGTCTCAGATAAGCTATCTTCAAAGTATTCATAGCTTCAGCTTGTTCACCGTTTGAATCAGTATACTTGTTGATTTCTCTGTTCATTGTATCATATGATTCTTTCAATCTGTTTATGTTATGCAGCAATTCATTGTTTTGCTTGATTAAAGAATCACAATTCATGCACTTTTCAGGATCTTTGATAGGTTCTGCATCAACTTTGATCTCAAATTCAGGAACTTCTTTGACTGTTCTGTTTGATTGTAAAAATTCAGCTCTTCTCTTTTTCTCAGCTTTAGCTTCAGCTTTTAATCTTTTTTCTTCTTCTTCCTCTTCTTTGTTCTTTCTTCGTCTTTCTTCAGCTGCTTCCATGACTTTTCTGCACCTTTCTGCACATTTCAAATCATAAGCATTTGCAAAGAAAGCTTTAGCATTTGAAGTGTCTTTGGACATCTCTTTGGCCATAAATTCTTGATCTGAGCAAAAATTGTCCCAACTGAAACCTTCAGCTAATTTTTCATTGTCTTGATCTGCCAAACACAATTTGCTATTTGTTGGAACATATTTATCCCAACTGAATCCACCATCATTTCCCAGACAAGCTTTCTTTGAATCTTTAATCTGCATCATACCATGTGCAGTTTGTGCCTGATGCAGTGCTGGTGGTGTGATTTGATGATAAATCGCCTTTTGTGATAATCGTTGTTTCCAAAAGGATTCTGAGCTCCAGTAGCTTCACGATTTTTGCACTCTCTCTTGAAATGCCCCTTTTCCCTGCAACGAAAACATGTAACTTTGGACTTATCAAAGCCTAAGTTTGAAACACTTGCGTCAAGAAAATCATTTCTCCCTGTGATTTGTTTAAACTTCTCAGCTCTTCTCATTACACTGGCCATGCACCATTTAATATCCATTAATTCCATTTCCTCAGCATCGATTTGATCGTAATCCTCTTTCGTGAGCATTGGATTACCGATCTTTCCGGCCACAAAACTACTATATGATTCCAACACCATTCCCAACAAAGACATTTGATTTTTAGCAACCTCTTCAGTATAATCTTGATCATTTTCAAGACTTAGAACAATATTGCACTGAAGTTTTCTTCCGTTCTTTGTTGCTGAAATGTTTGGATCGAATGATGAAAATCTAGTGCTGCTTGATCCCTGGGATGATTTCTTTTCAGAAGAATCATTCACACTGTAAGCAGTTTCAATTTTTGGAGAAAAATATGATTTTTCGTTGACACCACCTTTGTAATACAAACTGATATCTTGTTCTCCATCATAATTCTTCATCCTAGCAATCTTCCTCTGCTCCATCTCCTGAGCTTCCAGATGCTTGATAAAATCTCCCAGTGTCATGTCCTTATAATCTGTTTTGTTTGACCGCAACATCATCAGAAATGTTCCCCATGTTTCATATGGTAGCGCATCTGCAAGTTTTTCAACCAATTCATCAGTATCTTTCTTAACACCAAGTTTCGTCATATTTCTCACCAAGTTACAATATCTATCAATTAATTGCTTGACACTCTCATTTTTCAATCCCCGAAATAAGTCAAATTCCTTTTTCATGAGAGACATCTTATTCCTGAGCATATCGTCACTTCCAGTAAACTTTGCTTCCAACTCTTTCCATATCGAATATGAAGTTCCATCATGTTGAAGCAGTATCAAAATATCTTCTTTTATTGCTTGCTGAAGCAGACTCACCATCAATTTCTCATCTCGATATTTCTTTTTATCTACAGTACTCATTTCTCTAAGTGTCAACGGAGTACCATTCACAACATTGTCCTTTGTGGGTTTAACATACGGCTCTTCAGTGTGTTCCCACGCATCCAAGTGATACGCCTCAACCCAATTTCCAAACCTTTCGGACCATCCATTGTAATCATCAATATCCATGAGTTTTGGTGGTTTCTGAGACGTCCCGGTTTCATTTTCATGCAAAGCACTCTGAGTAACTGTAACTGGACTAGCAAAAGCATTGTAGAACTCGTTCTCCATGTTTCGGTTTTTCAAATGAGCTGTATCGCCTTGTAAAATACTTGTCGATTACCTAACAACAAAACAAACAAACCACAATCAGTTTAACCGTTTATCAATTAACTGAATAAAACTGGTACTCGAACTTGTGAATTTTCTGTGCGGACTGAATGTTGACCAAATGTACGGACTGAGTGACCCGGATCGAATTCGATTGATCTGACCCTTGAAACTTTTGAACTCCAAACCGTACGAACTGAACAATTATCACGCAACTTGATCACACTAAACAAACTGACTGTTCAAACAATCTTGATCAATCCGTGTAAACCGACTAACCTTCAAACCTTGTGACCTGACTACTCAAGTGTCTTGAACACATACAATTATACCGACAACATTCACTATAGATGGACTTTATACAAACAAAAACTAACACATTAGATGGGCTTATCCAAACACAATATAACACATGAGATGGGCTAGTTTTTCAACAAGTGAACTGATAACTTGGACAGATGATCACAAATGCGACAACTCTTTAAAAAAAAACATTATCCGGTCAGTTTGTATTAAATCGAAGACACATGAGCTGCTAACAACTTTTAAAACAACACTCAATGAATTATCATTGGACCTAACATACCACTAATTTGACAACAATATAATATTCATATTCAAACTATCACATGCAAAGACTGACAACTTACACATATATCGAATATGAATTATATGCCATTTGATTTAATCAAGAACCGACAGAATGTGACCTAATACTTATCAACTCACATGCTACACATAAATCGACGTGTTCACAAGTACACAAAGCTCACATGTAATCTGTCATCAATCAACGTAAAATATTAGACAACAAGCACAGGTATACACATGTATACATTTAATGAACCGAATCTGAAAGAAATCAATGCACTATATAAACCGTATATTCACAATCAGATAAGCTGACTTAAGCAAACAATTGGTTTTTAATGAACAGCAGGTTTCGATGAACAGCACAATTCAGTTAAGACATCAGAATATTTCAAGTGAATTGCAGGTTTCAATCAGATATCAACGTATTTTCAAGCGAAATGCAATCAGATCAGTTTCGCTTCAACTTTTTCAGGCTAAAACACTATTTCGCTTCAACAACAATTCAAGCTAAATCAGAATATTTCAAGCGACACCTTCAATTTCGCTTCAGCTTTTCAATTTTAATCAGAATATTTCAAGCGAAAACTTCTATTTCGCTTCAAACTCAAATGAAATTATCAAGTAAACTCAAGCGAACCAGCATGACATCATCATTTTCGGTCTGTTTTTGATCTGATTGAATGTGTAAATGATTGAATTAGATTCTGAAACTTTCAAGGGTTTGATAAAATGTATTTTCGCACAATATGTGAAAGTTTGAACCGAGTTGAACCGTAAAAAGTTGATTAATTTTGAAAGAAGGTGTAGAAAATCAGAAAACGTGGCTGAATTGGTATGAACTCTTCCTCCTGAGCTCTGATACCAATTGTAGGATCGTTTGCGGACCCGAACGAGTCGTTCAGAAGAGTTTATCTCAGTTTGAGCGGCGGAAACGAACAAACCGAGTTCAATTCAGCGAGATTTCACTTTAAACTGTTGTTGTATTGATAACGAATGCGATTACAGACCTAACAACACTTCGGCAGCACTTCGTGGCTCACCGGAAGAATCTCTAGAAAAAGTTACAACTGAAATGACAAATGGCCTATTTATAGTGAGCTTGATTTCGCTTGAAGTCTTGAAGCGAAATCCCATCCTCATGATTTCGCTTCAACATATTTGAAGCGAAACCTATATAATGTTTTGTCTTCAAGCGAAATCTTTCAACATATATTTACAATCTGTTTTCATGCAAGTATGCCATTTCACGTGAAGATGCAATAGGTGATGTCATCTCCATAATGTCATCATTAAAGATGATGACATCATCATCCTTGATTAGATCCGCAACGCAACCTGAGACTCGATACAAGACGAAGACGACAGATGAATGCATCAACACATACATTAGGAACAAGAAGTCCAACAATACGTTAATGAACGTTCTGTTGTTGTCTCAGACTCTCTCCCCCTCATTTTCTCTCTCTGACAACCCTAGACCCAAACCACCGCAATCCACCATGAAGGAGGAGACTCAACTGTCGCTGCACCGCTGCACTGTTCTCGTTGCGGTCGACATATACCAATGGTTCTGCAAAAAAAACATCATCTGTTCATCATTGTTCTTGAAGATAAAGATGAAGATGAAGAAACGAGCGTTTATTCTCTTTAATCTATTAGAACGATCGTTGCTGCCTCTTCGGTTGGTAAAAGACACAGGATGGTTTCTAATACAGGCTCTTTTAGACGTCGTCGCTGGGGTTTTTTCTCTTCCGGTTACCAGGCCTATCATCTCTGTCTACGTTTGTGTCACACCCCGATATTTCCACGTATTACCGATGGGCCCGGTGGGGAGTATCGTGACGTAGTTGATATCATCATAGTCAACAACACAATTTAAATGCACAGCGGAAGCAAAAGATGAATCACATTAAAAACCGAATAAATAGTAATATCAAAGTATTACAAACGGACTGTAAAGGATCCACAGGCGGATCAAAAGATAAAAGATCATTGTTCAACAGACTTTAACATCTAGAGCTTGCAAGACTTCGTTAATGATGCCAGGAGTAGCCAGTCTATTTCGTCTAGTACTTGCACTTAGCCTTTTTGGAAAATACGTCAGTTTACCCTGGTAAATACAATTAACTGACTCATTTTGAAAAGATTTTATGAAAATTAGTTTGAAATGCACACGGCACAAAATATCTTTTATAACTTGGGACAATTATTTAAAAATAATCTTGTATACAGTTTTACTTATTTGTCGTCCGTCCGGGCCGGTTAGAAGAGTCGGACAAGATTAACTGACACGCCACAGGTATAATGCCCACAATGTTGATTCCTTTAAGCGGATTACCAGTTTTTACATAATGCAACTGTCAGGTGTATGCCTACACCCCGTGCTTAGGTCGTGGCCATTTCTTTGAATGATGCCAAGGATATCCGGGACATGGTCATTTAACCCCCAAAGGCCATACACCAAATAATACAGATTAAAACGAGTTATGTAAATACATTAATCACAATCCAATTTAAATGACTATACACCCGACCAAGCGGTATTATTATAATACCGTATCCCAAGCCCGTATAGGAAAAATAAGTTAAGAGTATTTACCTGAGCAAATATTCAAATTTATCTCAACCGTATTCAATCAGCAAGTGCAGATAGCTTTTACTGGGCTCCTAAATCTGGAACGAAGGTTTTTAATAACCTATTAGATTCCTAACGGGTCTTAATTAAGCCTAAACTTAGACCGGTTAGTTTTAAAAGAAGATACACGGTTCAAAACACACGATTAAGCGATGACCGGATTAGAGGGTGGTTTAGACCCGACAAGTTTGTATACTTGTATAATATGGGTAAACTAACCACATTCTGGATTTTGAGATAAAACGATAAGGTTTGACCCGTTTCGGCTAATTTATGCAAACTAGTTACATAAACCGCACCGAACGCGAATAATGCGTAACGAGTAACCAAATGATTCATGAACAGGATTCCTAAGTTAATATGTCTTAAATATGTTGTGATATCAGTAGGATACCTTCCATTATGCCCAAAATGGATTTAAATTCAAACTATGCCCCGTAGGGGCATTTTGGTCATTTTAAAGTTTATAAAAGAGTTTAAATATAAATCTGAGTTTCAGGTCTGATATATTCAGTAAAAATAATTATTTTTATAATTCATAACAGTAGGGTATGGTATATAGGTGAAATTTACCTTTTATAACTAAACTATGCACCGTAGGGGCATTTTGGTAATTTCATATTTTCACATAAGCTTTAAAGGTCAAAAATTGAAATCTGAGTTTAAAAACTTTTGCTTACTGTTAAAATATAAAAATTTGCTTAAAACATCAGTAGGTATAAAGTCTTATATAAGAAAAATGGGTTTAATACATACTATGCGTTTTAAATGCGTAAAAAGACGGTTTTAAGCGATTTCCGGGTTTTTAAAGAAAAAATGATATTTTTATCATTCCAGAAGACTCAAAATATCTTATTTATTATATAAAATCAGTAGCAAAAGGTTTGGTATCATAATATTATGTAAAACTCATTTTATAGGCCAAAAGGGCAAAACCGACAATTACCGAATCAAAGCTATAACCCTATGTTATGCTCAGCCTAAAAATAAATAAAAATCTTCAAAAATCCCAAAATATTATATTACATCAGTGGGTAAAAAATTTGGTATCAAAAATTGGGTCTAGATAGGCTATATGCTAATTACACCGTTAAATTAATAAAAAGCTTTCTAATTACGCTATTGAGCATAACTCTTAATCTAGACTTCTAACTGATGTGAAAATTTAGGGACATGTTTATAAATAAGTAATAAAGATTATTGTCCGATCACATTTTCAAAATTCTTGTTTTAAGGTCAAAAGGGCATATTGGTCAACATTTAGGCATATAACGGAAACATGCATATGAATCGGATAACTAATGAACCAAGTTGTATAATCACAGAGGGTTATACTAACATGTAACCTGGTCCTAATAAAGCTCTAAGGCATTTCTAAAACATGCTACATTGGGTCAGGACTGAAAGTGAAAGCAAAAGTCTAATTATGCGACTTTCGGTTCCGAACCGAGCCTAAACTGAAAATTGTCGGGTTGAACATGTTTAGACATGTTCTTACATTAATTACCATGTTATATTAGTGACAAAACAAGTTGCATGGCTTCTACATTGTTAATTATGCATTTATTTGAAAATTAGCTTTCTGTTGACTTTTTCTGATTAAGTTTGACCCGACAATTGACCTAGTTAGAGTGGGAATCAGAGAGTGCCCTTTTAAGGGTTTATTACCCACATAATTACCAACTCATAGGTACTTTCAATTCGAGATTTGACTGGACAAATTCTGATTAATCACGAAGTCAAACCTTAATTACAACGGTTTTGACTTTAGCCTAAAAACTAATAAAACTGAATTAAGAGAGGTTAAGAAAGCTTACAAAGGGTCCAATGGACTGAAATTAACTCAGAGGAGGTTCCATTTTGCTCAGGACCCTTTTGAATTTGAGAGAGAGCCAAATGCAAGAATGATGTGTATGTGAAATGGAGAAATTATGGCCTATTTATAGTTTTGGAGGGCTCACGGATGATCGACAAGTGTTGGGGAAAGATAACCAGATCACAACAAGTGTAAACTGGTTTTATGAATCAGTTGGCAGGCCCAAAGATTGAAAAATGAGAGTATGGAACCTAGTTTCAACACAAACCAGCAACAAAACCAGTTCTGCAGCTGTTTCTGCAGCTGTACAGATCTATGCGGCCCGCGTAGATGATCTGTATGGGCTACGCGGCCCGCCTACAAGTCAGATCAGCAAAATAAGACATTTAGCATATGAAGTTTCAGTCCCTGTACTTAATAAATGTTATTTCTGACACATGTAAGCCCCGTTAACCTCATTTCAAGGCTCTACTATGATGCCTAAACATAGGGGACATGAAACATACTCAAAAATATGCCGGATGTCGGTTCGTTTGGCCGCACGGTCACGTTGTTCGGCTAATTACGACGAAACACAAACGGACGCGAAAAACGATCCAAATTACGCGAAGAATGGAATTTTATCATGCCGATCACTAAAATAAAATATTTTAGTGGTCACATAATTTTTTGGATGTCCGGATATATCCAGAATGTAAGATATGCGCGAAAATGCAAACTTGTGCACTTTTTTACACTTTTAGTCCCTGCTTGACTTAAAAGTTTATTTTTGCGCACGAAACACCTCTAAGCCTATATCTAAGCTATATAAAGGATAATTAGGGCATGTTTAACTCATGGTCATATTCTGGAAGGTCCGTTACCATACGAATCGTCATACTTTTGCAGTTTGACGCAATTAGTCATTTAATCGCACAAAGTAGCGCAAAATGTCGTTTAATGATATCCAAGCCTTCCATGGCCCATAATGGGCCTTCCCAGGCATGAGTTTAATTATCACTATGCTTTCGATCGCTTAAATGGTCACCAAAAGGCGTAGCTTCAAAAGTTGACGCTTTAGGTCCCTCTAATGCGCAAACTTGCGCATATCATCGTTTAATAGCATCGAAGCCTCATCTAATCCATATTAGGCATTCTTGAGAGTATTATTAAACATCACGATGATTCGGGTTCGCTAAAAGGTCATTCAGAGGTATAATTAAACATATTGACACTTTTAGTCCTTCTAACTTGCAAAGTTGCGCGTAACTTTGCTTATAGGCATAAAAACCTTAGACGGCCAATGATTGGCATTCCCGAGAGTATAATCAAATATTATGAAGCTCCCGGTTTGTTAAAAGGTCACTCAGAGGTAAGAATTAACATGTTGACGCTTTTAACCATTCATTGCGCAAACTTTCAATTAATTACGCGAACGGCTTCACTCGATCAACAAGTGGCTCATTTGTGAATATAAACACCGTACGAGGTTATTCAGAAACTCATTTTTGGTATGTTAACACTTCCAGTCCTTTCATAATCAAAGTTTTCGATTTTTCGAAAAATTAGTCCCTTAAATTCAATATTTGACTTCATTAGAGTTTATTACACGTGTCAATACATCATTGGACGTGATTTTACGAGGTGTTACATCCTCACCCCCTTAAAATAAATCTCAACCTTGAGATTTGCTAAAATGCTGGAAGTACTTTTTGTCGCATAATGGACTTAACTTCTATAGCATATCTGGAGCCTCTCCAAGTTCCCAAGTTGACCTCTATAATAGGTACATGTATCCTTTTTGGAGCTTCTTAACCTGTCGATCCTCAATCGATACAGGTTTCTCATCCTATCATAAATCTGCATATCATTATGTGATAATGCTTCTCGACTTATTGGTGAAACACATCCTTAAATCATTAGTGTGTAATGCATTGCGAGCTCCGCCAAGCTCCTTAAATAGGTTTTAGCTTTATAAGCTATTTGATCTTGATGCATCCGATTCCTTCGAATGATTCTATATATTCAGAGCCTAACTAGCCTGATAATTAACAAATTGGCACACCCTTCCAGGGTGATATCTTTTGTTGAACCTTATTCCTTAACAAGAACTTAGGAGGGTTGCTACTTTCATTAATCCTTGATTTTCTGCCGAATACTGGCAACTTACAGATGATTATGGATTTGTATGATCTTATTCGTTGTTTCCAAGGCAACTTTCAGATTCTGATAATTGGACTTACTAATCTTCTGTCTAACAATAGATGTTTAACATTCCATCTATACAAGGTCTCCAAAGAAGCAGCCTTGATATTTATATAACATATATTATAAAAATGCATATTTATGGTGAGATGGTTATTCCAACTATAGCTTAAAACCAATCTTAAGGGATAGCTAATCCTTACAGTTAGTCGAACAAATCGACGATCCTGGGCAGCTGATGGCGATTCTTAATTGTTGCCTAAATAGGGTTACGGTAATTATTGCATAAGCAAAATAAACCGTTTTTTTCTTAATTAACAATACCGAACTTCCCAGAATAATGAATTAGTCTTTATGAACCTCGATCTTAAAACTCACTTAATCAGGGATTCGATTATTCGATAATCAACATGGAGTCTTTATAATACTGCAGCCCTAAGCAGGATGTAAATCTTAACTCTACTTGCCTCTCAGAAGTTAAACAGGGTAATCTTTGGAGAAGATAACCAAGGTACAAGGAGGTTACAGAGATTTTCCAAATCTCAGGTTCCAGTTCATCTATCATAGTCTGTGTCAGATAAGTGACACATTTATATTACGAGTCCACGAATTCCTTAATCGGAGACATTTACTTGGACAATTCCATTCTGGATATCTTCTTTGAATACCATTAGCTGACTTTAGTACCATATGACCACTGGAATATCCTTGCGGTTCCATGCATTAAACCTCCATACTGATCAGGCATGGAAGCAATCTATGGAACTAATTAAGATACATCAATCCTCATGTGGCGCTTTTGTCATACCGTATGGTATTCGCAATCGATAAAGATCAAAGAGATATCAACTACATATGCTGACGTACTACATCTAGAGAATGGATGCTTCTAGAATTCTACGACTGAAGGTTTCTGACAGGAACAGAAGAAATGGTTCTTATGATTTTGCCTGTAAGTTTTACCTTACACTTAATCTCTAGGGTTCTTACGGAAAAATTTCTAAAAGTTTGCTAAGCTTATGGTCTTATGAGAGACTCAGCAGCACCTGAAACCAAACGTATCTCCTAGCAATAAAATCACAATAAGGAATTTATCTGGTGTATGTGAACTACCTCTAATCATTCATCAGGAGGGTTAAACGCCTCCATTCTTAATCCTTTTAAACTTAGCTGTAAGATCTTTGACAAATTTTAGGGCGGACTCAGCTTTGACTGGTTGTTTCATAATCTATATAACGTGAGTAGCTGAGGTAGATCCATAATGGATTTATAATAAATAGGCTTTGAAACCTTAATGTGCCCTCTTATTGCCGTTGCTAACCACCAATAATTATTTGCATTAAGCTTAGATTTTGGGTAAATGGAATAGGGAACTATCTCAACCAATGAATTAAAATTTGTAACATACTGTCGACAGTCTAGAACTTTTATGGTGAGAGTCAGAAAATTCTTATTCCATCTTTTTCCATTTCGTGAAGCAGATAATAGGTTTTTCTAATAAGGTCCTTAAAACTTGGACCATCCCATAATGTATAAGAGGATCTTTCTTGTGGACTTCATTAATGTCCTCACTAATTAAGGGTATTGCCATCGAATGACTGTGATGCATACCTCACCGTGTTCTTTCTAGCATAACCCCTGATACACCTAATGGTTTCTACTTCATCCCACTATTTCCTGCAATCGATGGCCCCTTTTTCTTATTGAAGTCTCTTGACTTCCAAGAGACGAAGTACTTTTAAGTATATCCTAAAAGGAATGGGGCTCCTTTCAATATATGATTTTGTTTAGTTCATTCTTCGCATATGAAGTATGAATAAATCTCTTCTTATGAGCAGCGACATGTGTTTTAGAGCAAGCAGCATTCGGCTTCTTGAACCTTTTCATGACTTTTCTCATAGCCTTTCTAACAGCAACGTTAACTACAGTTTTGGAGATTAACTCCATTAACATGGAGGTTCACATTTGATGCACCATTAACATTTGTCGCATCTCTAGCATCGCGACTTTTGTTTGTCTCATCTGAGTTTTCCATACTCAAAGATTTGGTATTAAATACCAAATTTAGCAAGTGCTTAGGCAATCCGTACCTTGTGTCTCCTTGAATTGTCAAAGGCTCACCATAAGGAGTCTTGATGACTACTTGCGTCTTATTACACACAATATGTGCTTGGTTACAAGACGACCAATCCATTCCTATCACTGTATCGAGTCCCTTTACTTTTAACGGAAATAAGGACAGCGGAAAAGAATGATTCCTAATGGATATAAAACATCCATCTAATATTGCTGAAGCAGTCTCTGAGGTACCATCGGCTAATTCTACTTCATACTTAACGCTTAGAGTTTTAACAGGCAGATTTAATAATTTACAAAATCTATTGTCTACGAAAGACTTATCTGCACCTGAATCAAATAATACTCTAGCATAAACGTCATTGATAATGAAAGTACCTGTTGTGACATTGTTATCCTGAACGGCCTCTTGAGCATTCATTTGAGAGCCCCCAGCTTTGGTCTTCTTAGCCTCTCCAGGCTTCTTGGTTTTATTTGGGCAATTAGTCTTGATATGTCCCTTCTCGTTGCAACCATAACAGGTCGCATCTTTCAACTTCTTGCAAGCCAAGGTCTTATGCTCCTCGGACTTGCAGATTCCACAGGGTAGAGACTGAGATTTAAATCCGCATTTCCCGAGGTGGTATTTCCTACAGGTTTTGCATCTGGTCTTTTCACCTGACTGCTGGTTGTCCTTCAAGTCCTTGCATTCATGAGTCTTGTGATCCATTTCCTTACAGATGCCACATTCCCTGGTCTGTTCACGGAAACATTTTCCGAAGTGCTGCTTCCCGCAGGTTTTACATTTGGGTTTCGCCTCATTTGGCTTGGATTGGTTTGAACCGGCCTTACCCTTTTTGTAACCCTTATTTGGGGTATTATCGCACTTTCTCTTATGATTCTTTAATATTCTATCCACGGCTTTGTTTACGGCTGTATCTAACATAGCCTGTAACTCGGTGCCCGTTAAGTTTAGTCTTGCATTATCACTTTGATCAACTGGATGATTGTGAGCTTCAGATGAGTCAGCCATGGTGAAGCTTTGAAGGCTACAGACCAAGTAGTAATAATTTGTTTAATTATATAACGCATCGTCGAGTTTGATGATTAAATAGCCATGGTGCAATTAAACCATATAGGCCAATAGATAGTATTAAATTTATTTGATTATGTTTTGCCTAGGTTTTTAAATAAACCATCTTTGGCGTTTAAACGGAATATAATCCTTCATATTTATTAGACAGGGGACATAAGTCACGACTGTCAATGTCGTACCGACATTTTATATAGCACGAGGGCTTATTCCAAAGGACTTTTTGATGGCACAGATGCCTTGTCACCAGGGAAATTTTAAAACATAATCAATGATCCTTTGGATCGGAAAATTTCATAGTTCATTGTCTTGACAAGAAGTTATGAAATAAAACTATCTTTTCCATGTACATATCTCTGCCCGTAGGCATACATTCCAAATGAATGTTTTGATGTATGCATCATGTTCGACGTTTATTAGCCATGATTCCTATTGATCATTTATGCTAAATAAGGGGTTTGGAAAATTCCTAATATAAAGATGACAAGTGTGATTTTATCGCATCACTGTTGTCGGGAGTGTTAACATGTTTTCAGATGTTAACAAGGATCTGAATCTCTTTTTAAACAGGTTTTACCATCATAGCTAGGTCTTTAATGACATTCGAGCTAGGTTATACCCTTTAAGATTCTTTTTAATTATTTAACGCAGAGCAATCCTAAATTGAGAAGTTAACAAGGATCTGAATCTAATTGAGGAACTACCATCTTGGCTCTGTCTTAAAATGACACATGGGCTAGGTCTTGTCCTTTTTAGATTTTGGTATTATTATAATGACAGATCTTATAGAAGGAATGAAAATTTTGATTTATTTCATATATTATATTCATATATAATGAAATTTAGATAAAACATTCCAATGATTTCAAAAGAGGTACAGAATTGCCCTAAAAGGGGCTTGAAGGAAATAATGTTGTCCACGAAGGGACTGAAAGATAATGTGCCCTTATAAGGACTTACTAAGGAAACGAACTTCAGCAAAAGGAGCTTCTTCTTCATTTTATTTCTGAATGTTTTCTCCTTGGTTGCACGTTTATCCTAGTCGCAGTACGAAGCTCGACCTTTCCTAGGCTTCGAATGGGGAGAATTTCCATTACGGCTTCCTTGCTTGGCGACAAATTAACAATATATAGAACTGAAAGCAATAATTCTCCAAATAGAGATGAGAGTATTCCTATGTTAAGTCTAGACTCAGAAGGTCAAGGAATGTACTACTGTGTCATTGAGATTAAACACAAAAGGCTAGTGTTTAATTCACTCAATGTTGGCTCTGATACCAACCTGTCACACCCCGATATTTCCACGTATTACCGGTGGGGAGTATCATGACGTAGTTGATATCATGATAGTCAACAACACAATTTAAATGCACAGCGGAAACAAAAGATGAAACACATTACAAACCGAATAAATAGTAATATCAAAGTATTACAAACGGACTGTAAAGGATCCACAGGCGGATCAAAAGATAAAAGATCATTGTTCAACAGACTTTAACATCTAGAGCTTGCAAGACTTGATTAATGATGCCAGGAGTAGCCAGCCTATTTCGTCTAGTACCTGCACTTAGCCTTTTTGGAAAATACGTCTGTTTACACTGGTAAATACAATTAACTGACTCATTTTGAAAAGAGTTTAAGAAAATTAGTTTGAAATGCACACGGCACAAAATATCTTTTATAACTTGGGACAATTATTTAAAAATAATATTGTATACAGTTTTACTTATTTGTCGTCCGTCCGAGCCGGTTAGAAGAGCAGGACAAGATTAACTAACATGCCACAGGTATAATGCCCACAAGGTTGATTCCTTTAAGTGGATTACCAGTTTTTACATAATGCAACTGTCAGGTGTATGCCTACACCCCGTGCTTAGGTCGTGGCCATTTCTTTGAATGATGCCAAGGATATCCGGGACATGGTCATTTAACCCCCAACGGCCATACACCAAATAATACAGATTAAAACGAGTTATGTAAATACATTAATCACAATCCGATTTAAATGACTACACACCCGACCAAGCGATATTATTATAATACCGTATCCCAAGCTCGTATAGGGAAAATAAGTTAAGAGTATTTACCTGAGCAAATATTCAAATTTATCTCAACTGTATTCAATCAGCAAGTGCAGATAGCTTTTACTGGGCTCCTAAATCTGGAACGAAGGTTTTTAATAACCTATTAGATTCCTAACGGGTCTTAATTAAGCCTAAACTTAGACCGGTTAGTTTTAAAAGAAGATACACGGTTCAAAACGCACGATTAAGCGATGACCGGATTAGAGTGTGGTTTAGACCCGGCAAGTTTGTATACTTGTATAATATGAGTAAACTAACCACATTCTGGATTTTGAGATAAAAACGATAAGGTTTGACCCGTTTCGGCTAATTTATGCAAACTAGTTACATAAACCGCACCGAACGCGAATAATGCGTAACGGGTAACCAAATGATTCATGAACAGGTTTCCTAAGTTAATATGCCTTAAATATGTTGTGATATCAGTAGGATACCTTCCATTATGCTCAAAATGGATTTAAATTCAAACTATGCCCCGTATGGGCATTTTGGTCATTTTAAAGTTTATAAAAGAGTTTAAATATAAATCTGAGTTTCAGCTCTGATATATTCAGTAAAAATACTTATTTTTATAATTCATAACAGTAGGGTATGGTATGTAGGTGAAATTTACCTTTTATAACTAAACTATGCACCGTATGGGCATTTTGGTAATTTCACATAAGCTTTAAAGGTCAAAAATTGAAATCTGAGTTTAAAAAATTTTGCTTACTGTTAAAATATAAAAAGTTGCTTAAAACATCAGTAGGTATAAAGTCTTATATAAGAAAAATGGTTTTAATACATACTATGCGTTTTAAACGCGTAAAAAGACGGTTTTAAGCGATTTCCGGGTTTTTAAAGAAAAGCTGATATTTTTATCATTCCAGAAGACTCAAAATATCTTATTTATTATATGAAATCAGTAGCAAAAGGTTTGGTATCATAATATTATGTAAAACTTATTTTATAGGCCAAAAGGGCAAACCGACAATTACCGAATCAAAGCTATAACCCTATGTTATGCTCAGCCTAAAAATAAATAAAAATCTTCAAAAATCCGAAAATATTATATTACATAAGTGGGTAAAAAGTTTGCTATAAAAAATTGGGTTTAGATAGGCTATATGCTAATTACGCCGTTAAATTAATAAAAAGCTTTCTAATTACGCTATTGAGCATAACTCTTAATCTAGACCTCTAACTGATGTGAAAATTTAGGGACATGTTTATAAATCAGTAATAAAGATTATGATCCTGTCACATTTTCAAAATTCTTGTTTTAAGGTCAAAAGGGCATATTGGTCAACATTTAGGCATATAACGGAAACATGCATATGAATCGGATAACTAATGAACCAAGTTGTATAATCACAGAGGGTTATACTAACATGTAACCTAGTCCTAATAAAGCTCTAAGGAATTTCTAAAACATGCTACATTGGGTCAGGGCTGAAAGTCAAAGCAAAAGTCTAATTATGCGACTTTTGGTTCCGAACCGAGCCTAAACTGAAAATTGTCGGGTTGAACATGTTTAGACATGTTCTTACATTAATTACCAAGTTATATTAGTGATAAAACAGGTTGCACGGCTTCTACATTGTTAATTATGCATTTATTTGAAAATTAGCTTTCTGTTAACTTTTTATGATTAAGTTTGACCCGACAATTGACCTAGTTAGAGTGGGAATCAGAGAGTGTCCTTTTAAGGGTTTATTACCCACATAATTACTAACTCATAGGTACTTTCAATTCGAGATTTGACTAGCAAATTGTGATTAATCACGAAGTCAAACCTTAATTACGACGGTTTTGACTTTAGGCTAAAAACTAATAAAACTGAATTAAGAGAGGTTAAGAAAGCTTACAAAGGGTCCAATGGACTGAAATTAACTCAGAGGAGGTTCCATTTTGCTCAGGACCCTTTTAAATTTGAGAGAGAGCCAAATGCAAGAATGATGTGTATGTGAAATGGAGAAATCATGGCCTATTTATAGTTTTGGAGGGCTCACGAATGATCGACAAGTGTTGGGGAAAGATAACCAGATCACAACAAGTGTAAACTGGTTTTATGAATCAGTTGGCAGGCCCATAGATTGAAAAATGAGAGTATGGAACCTAGTTTCAACACAAACCAGCAACAAAACCAGTTCTGCAGCTGTTTCTATAGCTGTACAGATCTACGCGGCCCGCGTAGATGATCTGTATGGGCTACGTGGCCCGCCTACAAGTCAGATCAGCAAAATAAGACTTTCAGCATGTGCAGTTTCAGTCCCTGTACTTAATAAATGTTATTTCTGACACATGTAAGGCCCGTTAACCTCATTTCAAGGCTCTACTATAATGCCTAAACATAGGGGACATGAAACATATTCAAAAATATGCCGGATGTCGGTTCGTTTGGCCGCACGGTCACGTTGTTAGGCTATAACGACGAAACACGAACGGACGCGAAAAACGATCCAAATTACGCGACGAATGAAATTTTATCATGCCGATCACTAACATAAAATATTTTAGTGGTCACATAAATTTTTGGATGTCCGGATATATCCAGAATGTAAGATATGCGCGAAAATGCAAACTTATGCACTTTTTGACACTTTTAGTCCCTGCTTGACTTAAAAGTTTATTTTTGCGCACGAAACACCTCTAAGCCTATATTTAAGCTATATAAAGGATAACTAGGGCATGTTTAACTCATGGTCATATTCTAGAAGGTCCGTTACCATACGAATCGTCATACTTTTGCAGTTTGACGCAATTAGTCCTTTAATCGCACAAAGTAGCGCAAAATGTTGTTTAATGATATCCAACCCTTCCATGGCCCATAATGGGCCTTCCCAAGCATGAGTTTAATTACCACTATGCTCTCGATCGCTTAAATGGTCACCAAAAGGCGTAGATTCAAAAGTTGACGCTTTAGGTCCCTCTAATGCGCAAACTTGCGCATATCATCGTTTAATAGCATCGAAGCCTCATCTAATCCATATTAGGCATTCTTGAGAGTATTATTAAACATCACGATGCTTCGGGATCGCTAATAGGTCATTCAGAGGTATAATTAAACATATTGACACTTTTAGTCCTTCTAACTTGCAAAGTTGCGCGTAACTTTACTTATAGGCATAAAAACCTTAGACGGCCAATGATTGGCATTCCCGAGAGTATAATCAAATATTATGAAGCTCCCGGTTTATTAAAAGGTTACTCAGAGGTAAGAATTAACAAGTTGACGCTTTTAACCCTTCATTGCGCAAACTTTCAATTAATTACGCGAACGGCTTCACTCGATCAACAAGTGGCTCATTTGTGAATATAAACACCGTACGAGGTTATTCAGAAACTCATTTTTGGTATGTTAACACTTCCAGTCCTTTCATAATCAAAGTTTTCGATTTTTCGAAAAATTAGTCCCTTAAATTCAATATTTGACTTCATTAGGGTTTATTACACGTGTCAATACATCATTGGACGTGATTTTACGAGGTGTTACAGTTTGGTTTCCTCAACGAAGTACCATCAGCCATTATCTGCCCATTGTTATTCGTTTTTTGGATCGTTCTAATAGCTTAAAGAGAATAAAACCATTTTTTACCACAAGAATACGGGCCGTATACTAATATACGGCTCGTGTACACCATGTGAAAAAAATTACCAGATCAATTTTTACCCTTTAACCGATCGTATACAATGTATACGATGCTTTTATACGGGCCGTATAATATTATACGGCCCGTATACTATGGGTAAAAATTGGTAAAAAATGGTTTATTATCTTTAATCTATTTGAACGATCGTTGTAATCACAACTGGAATTTGTGGATCAACAGAAATAACATAAATAATTGCTCAAAGATTTGTTGAAAACCCAACATCAACAAATGATTGGTTTAATACCAACTGCTCGAAATCCCTTTCGTTTTTTGGATCGTTCTAATAGATTAAAGAGAATAAACCATTTTTTACCCTAATAATACGGGTCGTATACTATTATACGGCCCGTATACACTATGTGAAAAAAAATTACCGTATTGTATACAATGTATATGATGATAGTATACGGCCCGTATACAGTTCTACGACCCGTATACTATGGGTAAAAAATGGTTTATCCTCTTTAATCTATTAGAACGATCCTTGTTTTGAGAACCCTGATTCTGATTCATCGAATACATCTTTCAAACTTTCAAAATTCAAATCAAACTAACACAAAGTATCTCGATATGGTTGGTGTAAAAGCTCACATTTTTCTACGTTGACCATGTTTTTTGACAAATCATCTGCTTCCTGAATCTGAATCTGAAAGTTAACTAGACCCCTCAAGTTGTCATTCATAACAACTAAGCGTCTGGAGAGGAGTATGTTGATATAGGAGAGTTGATGCAATTTTCCAAGCATTTTATCGTGTGTTGTAATTTTAATGAAGCAATGAAGATTGAATATGGAAACCGCATCATTTTGCATACGGAAACAGTGGCTATGGGAAATACAAACCACACGTCTTCTGTGATGATTCGAAACATTCCGAATAACTAGCAGAAGAACCCGACACGTCTTCTGCTAGTTACTCTTTTCTTCGATTTCAACATATCTTTCAAGACCATTCACCTCTTTCAACCTACCAAAACACCGTAAATCCCTTCTTTTCCATACTATTCTTCATAGCCATATTCCCACAAACAAGTTGTTGATCTTTGGGTGGTGATTTACTCCTGAACAAACCATGCCCGCCTTGACCCTTGAGCTACGCTGAGAATCCACAATGCTTGAATTGCACAAAGCAAAGGATAACGAAGATGAACATTGTTTGAGAACCTGATTCAGATACACAACGGTCTCTTTGCTTCGTCCACTAGAACTATTTGTGTATGCATTCTTTTGGTAGTTAACAGCACTAATTAGAACATTATTGTTTGAGAACCTGATTCAGATACACAACAGTCTCTTTGTTTCGTCCACTAGAACTATTTGTGTATGCATTCTTTTGGTAGTTAACAACGCTAATTAGAAAAAAATATGTAAAATTAATCATATCGATTGCTATAACAAGATGGATGTGACACACACAGATAGATAAGCTGTCACAGTTGTCAAGACTGTTTGTCCGGTTTCCAATTCTCACACAGGGTGATAAACAACGCTGATACGAACACATGTGTTTCGAAATAGGCTTTGTTCTTGGTTTAATGAAGTTACACGTAACATCTAGTTATATTCATATTTAAACAATGCACGCCTCAACTGAGATAACGGACATCCATCAAGCTCAAAAAGAAAACTTGTGTTTCCCATAGTCACAAAAGATTGCGGTTTGTATTTCGCATAGCCACCGTTTCCGTAGTAAAAAACGGTTACGGTTTGTATTTCGCATAGCCACCGTTTCCGTAGTAAAAAACGGTTGCGATTTGCACATTCAATCTTCAATACTTCATTAAAATACCACTAGTAGAAGAACCCGACACGTCTTCATGTTACGGAGAATGTTCTAGAAATTGAAGGAAAAGGAAAAGATTTGTTGAAATCGAATTTGACAACTATGACAGCTTATTAAAAGTAGCAATCACCCCCAATCATTTCCTGGTCAAATCACATAATATAAAGTTTAAAGTTATCGTGTGTTGTAGTTTGGAAAGATGACCGAATAGAGATCTGAATAACAAACTGTGGAGAACTTGTTTGTATCGGGTTCTTCTGCTAGTTATTCGGAATCGATAAATAACCAACACGAAGATCTCCGCGATCGCTAAGGTTTCCATCAACGGACTGATCGGTAACGTTACTCTACCTGTGCTCCAATTTAAGCGGCGTGTTCCAATCAACGTTTATCGACATTGTTAAAGTTGATGAAGAGTTTAGAAACCCTAGAATGATTGTGTTTTTACCGGAAAAAACGTGATACTTGAAAAAAACACCATTATATACGGCCCGTATACAGTTATACGGCCCGTATAAATGTGGTAACATCACAAACCTCCCAAAATAAATCCATTGAGTCGTATACTTTTTACAAATCGTATACCGATGTATACGGCTCGTATAACTATATACGGGCCGTATATAATAAATTCAAAAAAACATTATCTGCGCATTTTCCTATTAAAAAACATTCTATACTGGCCGTATAAGTGTATACGGCCCGTATACAATAGGGGATGTGAAAATAAGATATAGGGGGTGTGGGAACAAGACACCCCAAAAATAATCAAAATATTTTTTTTTGACCAATCTTCGCTTAGTCAAATTTGGACGCCAGCCCCATTACAAAAAAAAAAAAAATAAAAAAAATAAAATAGAATCTAAAATTAAAAGAAAAAATGAATAATAAATAACTTGGGAGACATACGGTCGTTGTTGGTGTCACCGTACTTCTGAATTTGAATATCGACAACAAGCCGTGTAAGCAATCGTTTTCTTCCTTTATTATTATTTTGTTTTGGAAAATATAAAGTTACCTTAACTTATTATATTTATATTTAATAGGCTGATGTATTATTTCCTTCGTCTTACGGGTGCCTCAAGGTTAAAAAAAGTAGGTTATATAGGCGTCACATAAGATATTTTGACTTTACCTTCCTCTTTGCTCACTCATCTCTAAACCGTATAATGGTCAACACGCTCATTGGCACCCCTCGATTCTCCTTAGAGCCATCATTCAACAGCCAACCAGCTTTCCTCTTCCCTTGCACCACACGCCTGCCATCCCCACCAAATCCCGGCCCCACACCCTGAATGGCGCCCACCCATTGTGGTGTTCACGCCCCTCTTGTTGCTGGCTTGCTGGGGCACTATTGGCACCCCCAATAAAGCCCCATAATACACGGCTTTAGCATTCTATATGTGAAAATCTTGAAAACATTTATATTGGCCGTTTAGTGTACCGTAATAAATAAAAGAGGCTCTATGTGATTTAAAAAGAAAAAGAAAATACGTCGTAATCTAATATTATAAATAACCCTATATATAAGTTAGAAGAGATAACGGTACACTTGAAGATCTAATCCATATTTGTCGACTTAATCATATTGTAAATTTAAGTTTTGTTGATATATACATGTAGGGAAAAGATCAATTAGGAAGTTTATTTTGGCTAGGAAGTGTAGGAAGCAAGAGGATTAGGACATGTGGCAACATTTAAAATAAAGAAAAATGGTATTTTAGTCAATCCAACCCTTTCTTCTTCCTTTTCAAAACCCAGTAACTTCAAAACCCACCATTTTCAAAACCCACCATCTTCAACCATTTCTTCACTTTCTATCTCAATAATCACTACATTATAGTGCGATTTTCATCACCAATCAATGATTCAAACACCCGATCAACGTGTTCTTCAGCTTTTTTGAAGGAAACCCAGTTTAATTTCATACAAAATCTCGTTTTTTCCGGTGATTTTGAAGATAATCACTCGATCCGTTCGATTTGAGCGCTGATAAGTGTTTCAATCATTCAAAATTCGTCAATTGTTGAAGAAATCACTTCGATCCATGTAAAAAATTCTTTAATTTCATTTTTACGATCTGGGTTTTTGATTTAGTCATTGCGTTTTATGATCTTGGCGGGGGTCCGGGGGCAGCGCCCCTGGTAGCGGGGTCCCAGGGGCGGCAGCCCTTGGCGGGGTCCAAGGGGCAGAGCCTCTGGCTGGGGTTGAGCTGTAATAAAAATGCATCAGAAAAATTAATTTTCTGTAAATTGCCTCTGGAAACTGCATTGGTTCAGACAGTTCACAGCACAGACAAAACTATTGTCATGGTTCAATGCGTTTTAGAGAGAACAGTTTCTTTGGTGTTTTTAGGCCATTGCGTTTTAGAAAAACACATTCTTGAAGTGTTTTTGGTGTATTGTGTTTTAGGTAAAACACTTTTTTAGGTGTTTTCAGTCCATTGCGTTTTATAGAGAACACTTTCTTTTGTTTTTTAGGCAATTGCGTTTTAGAATGAGTCATTTTTAAGTGTTTTCTGGCCATTGCGTTTTACAAATAAGACATTTCTTTGTGTTTTTGGTGCATTGCGTTTTAGGTAAAACACTTTTTTATGTGTTTTCAGTCCATTGCGTTTTAGAAAACAGACATTTTAAGTGTTTTCTGGCCATTGCGTTTTAGAAATAAGACATTTGTATGTGTTTTTGGTGCATTGTGTTTTAGGTAAAACACATTTTTATGTGTTTTTAGTCCATTGCGTTTTAGAAAGTACATTTTCTTTTGAGTTTTTAGTCTATTGGGTTTTAGAAATAAGACATTTCTTTGTGTTTTCTGGCCATTGCGTTTTACAAAAAAGTCATTTCTTTGTGTTTTTTGTGCATTGCGTTTTAGAAAAATGTCATTTTTAGGTTTTTTTTTCATTACGTTTTACGATACTGGGGGTTTTTCTATTTCGTTTTACGCAACTGGGTTTTAAATTTTTTTTTGAAAATATAGTAATAGTATACTCGTTTTAAAGATAAAAAACGCTCGTTTTTTTGGTGCAATTTTTATAAAAAAAATAATGTCGTATGAAAGAGTTATTAACGTTTAAAAAATGGGGGGGAATTGGAGGAGAGAGAAACTATTGGCTTGGATTGACTAGAATGCCCCTGAAAAAAGTCACGCGCCTCTTTTCTTACTTTCAATTTCCCTGATTTAATCTTAGCCCTTGATTAACTAAATGGATGGTCAAGATCACTTCCTAGCCTTCCTAGCCAAATAAACTTCTTATTGTATCTCCACCCTATACATGTAAACACAACTTGATAATAATTTTCCGGAGGCTGACGACGCAACTATTAAATTTTAACTAAAAAAACAACTACATACACATTTATTGTGAATTCATCCTTTTAAGAAAACAGCCCGCAACTCTTTCATCAATCATCTTATTGATTAACGGCAAATAACTCTTAAAACAAATTTTAATATAAAGTTTGAAAAGATTTCTCAATGTATAATAATATGTAATTAAGGATTTTTTTTTGTTATTACGTATATAAATAGCCTATAAAAACACTGATTTGCTACTATAATATAATAAACTAAGTTATAGAGCCATGTATTACGTAGGTTAAATAAATAAAATACGTTACCTAAATTAAAGATGATAAATATCATACAAAAATTGCTTAAAACCTCCCATAATCAAGAAAATGTCAAAGTTTTTTTTTTTTGAAATTTAAAGAAAAATATAATAATTTTTAAATAAATTTATACATATTAAGGGGCCAATATAATAGATAAATATTGCTAATTATTATTAAATACATAAGCTAAAACTAATAATTTAGACAACTTGAATTATATATCAATTGAAATGGAACACTAACATAAATAATATGGTAGTATTTATAAATGTTAAACATCAGCTTGACCACACCCTTAAGGTAGTGGTTTTGAATGATGGATTAGAAATGGGTGACATGTCGCTGGTATGGAGGGTCATGGTGACCACGAGGGTCATGACCACACTCTATAGCCTAAAAATAATAAATAAATTAATAAACGATCAACCTTCTCTTTCAAGCAAGATCACTCTATACCTATTTTGATATAAAAAAACTGAACATGCAAAGTGATCTCAATTGTTAGTATCATAAAATCGAATCACTTACATTAAAATAGAGGCACATATATAGTCTTGGTTGCTACCGAGATTCCGAGATTGTTTACCCTAGTATATGGCAAGAAAATGAATTCTCAATTACTAATTTTAAAGTAGATTATGAGGTGTTTGATTGTGCAAATTCGGATTTTCTCTTGGATATTGTGGCTTCATAGTTAATATGGAATCCGGGGAAAAAAAACGTGGAAATGGATTCACGGTTGCTTGCCTAGTAATAATATTAATCTTTGTCTCTATTCGTTTTTAAAAAATGTATTAGATAAAATGGATTAGTTAGAACTTATTTTGTGTGTATCACTTATCATAATTATTTTTATCATTATAAATTGGGTTATAATTTAATTAGATTTTATCTGATTAACATTTTGTACCAATGACTTAGTGGTCTGATGATATGGCATTTGTTTTCACAACAGTGGTGTAGTCCTAAATCATTACAAGTTGCAAGTGCATGTGACAACCGTCAAAAATCCAGATATCCGTACAATTAATTAACCATGATTAGTGCCTAATGACTGTGCTGAATTACAATTAACTACTTTCTGATTACTGCATCATACTTACATGTGCATTACATACTGCATAATGTCACATCATTATTACATGCAAACTATATTGACATAAATGATGCACAAAACACAGTTAGCGGATAACTCAGAAAAATGCTGACAGAACTCAGCACATAGACAGACAGTGTTTTGAGACCCAGTGTGGGCCAGAGACTAAGTTCTACACTAGTATGGTGTATAGGGAAGTAAGGAGCACAAAACTGCATTCCTAAGTGATAGTTTAAGTGCCGAAAAGTGCCTAAAACTCACCCAAAGTGCTGAATTCAGCATAATTCAGCAAAAATCAGCATTTTAACAAGCTAGTATCATGCAAAAATATGACTAAATGGTCATGAATGCTTTCCTAAGTGTCGGGAATTAAAAGTGTCACAAAAGGGTACATAAAAAACACTAAACGGTATAGTTTAGCACTTTAACGAACCAGTATACAACCGAACAACCGGACACTACCCGAAACATCAAAATTACACTAAAAGCATTGTTTTATCATTACCAAGCTAGTTATGAGCCCCGAACACCCTAACACACTATATAACACATAATACATATAACACCTAACTATTATACTTAGAATTTAACTAAATCTCCTAACATTCCATCACAACCCAAGTAATCCCCCCCCCCCTGGGCGACGGTCACAAGGGTGTGGCCCACCCTTGATCTTACTTGATCTTCTTTGATTTGTTAAGAGATCATGACTTGTACTTGGGAAACACATTAGACAAAGGTTAATATGTTAAGATGGTTATAAGAAGTAAATGGTGGATTAGAACTCATTATCTTACACACACTTACTCTCTCCCTCCTTCTCCCTCCCTTACGGCCGTGAGCCACCACCCACACCACCATCACTTCCATCTCATTTTCATACATTCCAAGCTTATCACATGGTGTTAGAAGCAAGATTGAGAAGCTTGGAGCTCTTGGAGATTGAAGGACCACTTCCATTTGCTTTTATCCATCACATTTACCATCTTCATCTTCTTTGGTTCTTCCCTAGCCCTTGTGCTAGTAGTAAGCCTCTTGTCACTTGAATTTACTTCTTATTTAGTTGGTTAAAAGATGATATGTGATGAAAATCATGAAGAACATCAAGAACCATGAACTTAAAACTTTAACATAAGCTTAATAACATAAGAATACATATTGTTTAGTGTTGTTTTGCTTCTTGATGATTGATTGCTTGTGTTTATGATGTTAAACATCATTTGGAACTTACTAGATTGTGATTAAACACATGATCTAGTAAGTTAAGGTGATGATCTTGTGAAAGACCAAGATGATCATACTTTATATATACATTAACTTGAAAAATAAAATTGTTTTCATATGTGATGATGATTTAAACACAACATAAGTCTTGTAAATGGATGACTTCAAGAATAATATTCTCAAGAAACTAAGTTAAATCACAAGATTTATATAAACTTGGTTCTTACATAAACCAAACTTGTTTTTAATGGTTAAACAAGTGTAGAAACACTTGTGTAACAAAAAGATTACATAAAGAAGCATTTTTAGAAAATATGTTTGGAAGTTGTGAACACCCAACTTCTTTAAAAATGAAGTTTTTAAAGAAGTAAACACATTTTAAGGGGTAACTAAACCTACTAAACACACTAGTAAGTTACTACAAGTTTTTATAAAAGTTCAAGTTCATGTTGTTGTATAAATTGCATGATTTTGGCACTTGGTAAGTGTTGATTGAGTTGTTGATTGTTTGTGATGATTTTAAAAGAAAATGATATGCTTTGATAGCATGGACACCTCCATTTTTAGGTGAAACTATGGCAAAATTTTCTAAAAATATAAACACTTAGAAACATATTTTCAAACAAATATTCACAAGTATATTTTAACCATGAGTTTTCATATAAACTTTGCCATAATTTTTGTTACAAAAATACAAATATTGGAGGTTGGATTTTTATAAATAAAAATGGCTAGATATATATATTTAGAATATATATACAATAAAGACACATGTGTGAATATTTGTATACTTTGTGTATTAGTTATATTATTTTAGGGATAAAATAATATAACTTAACAAAATACAAAGAAATTACAATCCAAAATAATACCAAAAATCTCAAGGAATAAATATATAAGTTACACACATAATATTGTGAAACCGAACGAAAGAAGGTAACTTACAAAATATTCCGGAAAATACTTTTATAAGCATATTTTTGGTAAATAATATTTTGGACACAAGAAATGAAAATATAGTTTTTATGAATACCCCAAAGTTATATCATATTTTTGACAAGGAGAAAATATATTATTTTTGGGAAGTAAAAATATATTTTCTTGGAATATTTAGAAGATATATGATTTTTGGGAAAAATATATATTTTCTTGGATAAACTTGACATACATTATTTTTGGATAAAATTAAGTTTAAATACATTTTCTAAAGTTAGACTTGAAAATATATTATTTTGGAACTACAAATACTTTTGCCAAAAAGGAAAAATTATAAATAATTCTTCTATGTAAAAATTCTTAAATATATATATTTTGGGAAATGTTTATATATTAGTGGACTTTTATTAGAAATAATATTCCGGAAAGTTTAACACAAAATTAAGTATAAGAATACTTAACATTTACAAGAAATACGTATTCTCGTACGTATAAATACAAGCCGGAATACAAATACACATGTATGAGATACCCCCATCCTTGGGAAGGAAATGCGAATATAAAAACTTGAGAAGTATTATTACCAAAATATTGTTTAACAATTTTTCCAAAATTTATAAATATATTTGAAGTCGAAATATTAATTATTTTGACAATAATATAAACTGGAATAATATCAGAAACGTAACTCAAAAACATTAATACTAAGCCAAGGCACGACACGTCCATCTAATAGACATTAGTACATTGTAGGTAGTCGTGTTTGCTGAAGAAACGTGAGTTACGAGTACTGAAGACGCAAGACAGTGAGTTCATGTCCCCATTTTCTTTTAACTGTTTTCAGTATTATAACTTCGGGGGTGAAATACACGTTACAATTGTTTACAAACGTTTTATACATGGTATGGTTAGCTAAGGAAGGTTACTGCTTGATCATGTGAGTGGTGGGTACAACACCTAAGGCCATTAATCCTCGTCGTAGGACCGAGGGACATGAGTGATAGATCTATTTGTGTGTAGCGAGCCCACACCCATGAGGACCAGGGTGGCCCATGTGGTGACTATGTCCACACACTGAAGCCGTAGCAAAATCCGCTAGGTTTGAGTTTTCCTGCATCACTTCACACATATCAATGGCCTTGCAAACCATTTGTGATCTGTTTTTCCTTGTTGCTTTCATACCAGGATTTACATACATACAGACATACTTTAAAGGCTACTCATATACAAAGACAAACACATGAACTCGCTAAATTTTTGTTGATGTTTTCAAATTACATGTATTTAAGGGAATTAAGTGGATTTGGCGGGTGTTTGCATGTTTCAAGCTGCGTCGTGAATAAAAAGACGTCATCCGAAGTCATTAGGGTTTAGGAGATGTATCTTAATCCTGGACGAGATACATGGTTCTAAACTAGGTTTTATTTAAGGTCTTTTGTCGAGTCTTCGTGAACTCATTTTAACATGTTGTGGTTTGTAATTTAAATTTGGAGTCTACGTTTCAGACAAGTATGTTGTGGTATTTTCAAACTTAATTTATGGATGAACATCTTATGGTTTTATCATATAGTATTGCTATGATTGAATGCTATGGTATTAAGATAGTCACACCATAATCACGCTTCCGCAAAAGTCAGGGTGTGACAGCTTGGTATCAGAGCTTTGATCGTAGCGAACTAGGATTCTTTCTCGAGTCTAGACTACGATCATTAGGGCTCTCACGAAAATGTTTTCACAAACATGTTTTCATTGCATACCCAATACGCCCAGATCCAGGAGACAAACATTTTTACAAACAAAAGACACATAACACATTTCAAGGAATTCATTTATAGTTCAGTCTGAGAGACTGGGTAGTTAGTCTAAGAGACTGGGGAGTTTAGTCAGAGAGACTAAGTAGTTCAGTCTGAGAGGCTGGGTGGGATAAGTCTGGGAAGGCTAGGATGAATGCGTGCTTACATTGTTACTACCTACATGCTTAATGATGATTGTTGATATATGTGCATATGTTGTGATTGTTTTGTTACAGACACCATGTCCTCATCTGAGAGTGGACTGTCAGATACTGTCGACCCCATGGCCATTGTTTCAGATGATGATATTGTCCCAGACCCTGAGATATTTACCTCCGACACTGAGAGTGACGATGATGATGATTTCCAGCCTTTTGCATTACCTGATTTTGGCGACGATGTACCGCATGCTGATGGTTTACCGGACGAGGATCCCTTTCTTGTTCCTATTCCTGACCAGGACCATCTCATCCTCGGACATCCCGATGATGAGCATGCCGTGGTTCCGATCCTCGCCCCTTTTCCTCTTGCGGCTTTTCCTCTCGAGGATTTGCCTTTTGATGAGCTGTTAGATGATGATGTCGATCTTTTCATTGATGGTCCCCCTGATGCTTCTCAGGGAGATGGAGTTCCAGCTGATGATGTCATTGTTGTTCCACTCGTTGAGATTCCTATCGTTGAGGTTTCATCTGATCATTCTGCTCCAGATTCTTTCGAGTCTGTGTCATCCACCACTTTGTATGCATTGGGATTGCAACGTTACCCCACTGATTCTGATTCTGACACAACCTTGTCTGTTGCACCTGATCTTCCACACGACTTTGATCATGATATTGAGCCTGAGCATGAGATTGAATTTGTTCCCGACGATCAGCCTTTTGATGCACCCGCTGATCTCGAGCAGATACCCGCTGACCCTGAGCCTATACCTGCACCCGAGCCTATACCTGCTCCTGATCCTCTGTCGGATCATGACCCTGTACCTGTTGGCATACCTGTTGTTGCACCACTTGTACCCGATCTGATCCCTGCAGCCGCTGACCATGCTGCGTTTGCTGATCAGATAGACCCCAGATATGCATTCACCAGCAATGGGTGGATAGAGGACGATGATGATATGATCCCTTTTGTTGAGCCTGTTACTCCCCCACCTGCACCTACACATGCACCTGTTGATGTTGCCCCGTTTCACCCGTTTATATCTGATGCTCACCGCACTGACCTACCGATCACGTTCTTGCAGGATATCCCTCCACCCCGTCCAGGGGAAGGTCCGTCCAGCCAGCAGCCTGGCCATGTTCCACCCGTGTCAGCCGCATTTCCTTTCATGCCACAGTTTACACCTGCTACTCATTTTGCTTCTGCACCATCAGGCGAGCCACTCATATGATTTCCGCCGAACACTATGCCAGTCTCTGATCCATACCATCCCTCCCACTTTATTGGCTACACGAGGGATGAGCTACTCCTGCCCTTGCAGCTTCAGCAGGAGATTTTGTGTCGTAGAGTCATGGAGCTAGAGAGGATCCCACAAGTCCTCCACCTTGTGCATGTCAGTCACCTTTTGCGACTCCACCTGCTCCTCTTCTGCCTTATCCAGATTTTGACGTTCGATTTCTTACCATGGAGCAGCAGATTAGTTATCTGTTGCGTCGCGTTCATGCTCTTGAGGAGGAGTTAGCGCATGTGCGCAGTTTACTTTTCGTTCTTCCACCTCCTCCTCCCCCACCATCAGCATAGCCGGTTTTTGGTTTTATGCAGGTAGCTTACTTTTGATGAGAGTGTCGCTATTGAGCCTAGCTTACGAAGCCTTTTGAAGACCACCTTTTGATTTTATGACTGTTGTAGATTGATGGATATTTTGGACAAGGGTAGTGTGACCCTGTAGTCCCTTTTGATGTGATATGATACATTTGTAGAACATGTAAAACTGTATTTGTGGTCAATGATTTATACAAGCTTAATCACAATATTCTCATTATATGCATTGTTGAATTATACATTGGTGATATGAATGTGATGTTATGTGCTTACTTGCGTTGATAAATGTTATTACATACACGTACTACATACTTATATGCATAAGACCTGACCTATACAATCTTCTTTAGAAGATGCCTCCTCGAAGAGACAACCAGCTGCCCACAACAGAGGCTGAGCTACAAGAACGGATTTCACGAGCGATAGCACAACACGAGGCCCTGCGCTCTGAACATAAAGGAGGTACCTCGGGAAGCAACCCACCTCTTGGTAATGTTTAAGTCACCAAAGACACATTAAGTTACATTTGGATATTCCATGTGCGTTCGCTAATGCTTTCTGTGAATGATGTTGCTTGTACAAGCTGTACCTATAAGCAGTTCCTAGACTGTAAGCCTCTGAATTTCGACGGCACCGGGGGTGCTGTAGCTTTTGTTAGATGGACGGAGAAAACTGATTCTGTGCTAAGAATGAGGAAGTGTGCGCCGGAGCACCAGGTCACCTACATCTCTGGATTGTTCTTAGATGGAGCGCTATCATGGTGGAATCTCCAAGTTCAGACCTTGGGAGAAGAGGCTGCATATGCCATGACATGGGATGAGATGAAGGAACTCATGCGCAAGAAGTACTGTTCCAGGGCTGAAATCCAAAAGTTAGAAACTGAATTCTGGAACCTCAAGATGGATGGTCCGAAGATTGCTGAATACGTGCAGAGATTTCACGACCTATCTCACGTCGTTCCATACATGGTTGATCCGGAATTCAAGCGCATTGAGCGTTTTATTTGGGGATTGGCACCCCAAATCATGAGCATGGTGACGACGTCAAAGCCTGCCATGATCACTGAGGTTATTGATATGAGTGTGGCACTAACGGAAGAAGCGATCAGGCTGAACAAGTTCTCGATTTCTGACCAAAAGAAGAAGGAGACTCACATTGAGTCATCAGGTGAGAACAAAAGGAAGTTCTCAAATTTTAAAAAGGGTACCCGTAGTGCTAACGAGAAGAAAGAGGCAAACCCACCAGCCGAGATCAAGACTGGTGTCGAAAACAAAGGAAAAGGGTATATGGGCACTCTGCCCAAATGTGATGTATGCCAGTACCATCATGCCGGCCAGTGCAGAGTTAGGAAATGTGAGTCTTGTGGAAAGGTTGGTCATTCGAAGGAGACGTGCTGGGCTGGTACTGGTCATGGTAATGGTGGTCAGAGAGGTTATGGCAGCGGGAATGGAAACAATAACCATGGTGGAAATGGGTATGGAAACCACAACCAAGGAGGAAATGGCGGTAACGGAAATCGTGGTGGTTTTGGGAACCAAGCTGGTAATGGAAACCGTGGAGCGAATAACAATGGAAATGGAAATGGTCGGGGACCAGGTTGCTTTAATTGTGGAGATGTTGGGCATTTCAAGCTTGATTGCCCGAGAAACAACCAAGCTCAGGGAAGGGTTTTCAACATCGGAGCTAGGGAAACTCGCCAAGATCCACACTTTGCATCTGTACTATTTGATACTGGTGCCGATTATAGCTTTGTATCCCTAGAATTTAAGAATATGCTTGGGTTGGTAGCTAGTAAGCTAGATATTCTGTACTCGATAGAATTAGCTAACGGAAAGCTAGTAGAAGCGAATGAAGTCATTAGAGGCTGTGTAATAGAACTCGGGGAGCATGAGTTTACGCTTGATCTTCTGCCAGTCGAGTTGGGAAGCTTTGACGTGGTAGTTGGAATGGATTGGTTGTCGAGCAACCGAGCTGAGATCGTATGTCACGAGAAGATCATTCGTATTCCGATGGCGAATAGAGAAACAATTGTGGTGCATGGAGAGAAACATGAAACGCCTCTAAGGATCATCAGTTGTTTGAAAGCCCGAAGATGTTTGCAGAAAGGATGTGTTGCCTTCTTGGCACACATTGTGGACAAAGAATCCGCTGAGCCAAAGCTAGAAGATATCCCAGTTGTGAGGAAATATCCTGAAGTCTTCCCCGAAGACATGCCAGGATTGCCGCCGTAAAGACGAGTCGAGTTTCACATTGACTTAGTTCCAGGCGCCGCGCCTATAGCTAAGGCACCTTATCGACTTGCACCCTCAGAAATGCAAGAGTTGTCAACGCAGCTTCAGGAGTTGTTAGACAAGGGATTCGTTAGACCAAGCTTCTCGCCTTGGGGAGCTCCAGTATTGTTTGTCAAGAAGAAAGACGGTAGTTTCCGCATGTACATTGACTACCGAGAGCTAAACAAGTTAACCATCAAGAATCGGTATCCCTTGCCAAGGATTGATGACCTGTTTGATCAACTACAAGGTTCGAGTTTTTACTCCAAGATCGATCTTCGATAAGGTTATCACCAATTGCGGATTCAAGAAGAGAGCATTCCGAAGACTGCCTTTAGGACTCGATATGGACACTACGAGTTCCTAGTAATGCCGTTCGGTCTGACAAACGCTCTAGCAGTATTTATGGATTTGATGAATAGAGTCTGCAAGCCATATGTCGATAAATTCGTGATTGTGTTTATCTACGATATTTTGATTTATTCAAGGACGAAGGAAGAGCATGAGCAACACCTAAGAGCTATTTTAGAGCTGCTCAAGAAAGAGAAATTGTAAGCTAAGTTCTCGAAGTGCAAGTTCTGGTTGCGTGAGGTTCAGTTCCTTGGTCACGTGGTAAACGAAGATGGAATTCATGTGGATCCCACCGAGATCGAGGCGATCAAGAATTGGGAGACTCCGAAGACGCCAACCAAGATCCGTCAGTTCCTAGGTTTGGCAGGGTATTATCGCAGATTCATCGAGGATTTTTTGAAAATCGCTCAACCTTTGACCTCCCTTACTCAGAAGGATAAGAAGTACGAATGGGGAGATAAACAAGAGGAAGCTTTTCAGTTGCTGAAGAACAAGCTTTGCGATGCACCTATTTTGTCTCTACCCGAAGGCACCGACGAGTTCGTGGTATATTGTGACGCCTCGCGCCAGGGATTAGGCTGCGTGCTGATGCAGCGACAGAAGGTTATAGCTTATGCTTCACGCCAATTGAAGGTTCATGAGAAGAACTACACCACACATGATTTGGAATTAGGCGCAGTGGTGTTTGCATTAAAGATTTGGCTACATTACTTGTATGGCACCCGATGCACGATCTTTACTGATCACAAGAGCTTACAGCATATATTCGATCAGAAGGAGCTTAACATGAGACATCGACGATGGGTTGAGTTGCTAAACGATTATGATTGTGAAATCAAGTACCACCCAGGAAAGGAGAATATAGTAGCAGACGCCTTGAGTCGGAAAGAGATAATCAAGCCCATAAGGGTTAGGGCTTTGGAAATGATTATTCAGACAGACCTCTCGTTGCGCATTCGTGCCGCGCAGAGAGAAGCTCTTAAGGAGAAGAATCTTGAGGATGAATATCTTCGTGGGATGGAGAAACAGTTAGTACCCAATAAGGAAGGAACATTGTGTTTTATGGGAAGAATTTGGGTTCCCCTCTTTGGTGGTCTTAGAAACGTGATTTTTGATGAAGCTCACAAGTCAAGGTACTCGATCCATCCAGGATCGGATAAGATGTACCAAGATTTAAAGGATTTCTACTGGTGGCCGAGATTAAAAGGCGATGTTGCAACGTATATTGGCAAATGTTTGACTTGTGCCAAGGTAAAGGCCGAATATGAGAAGCCTTCAGGTCTTCTGCAACAACCTGAAATACCCATGTGGAAATGGGAGCAGATTTCAATGGATTTTATAACGAAGTTACCAAAGACACCCAGAGGTCATGATACGATTTGGGTAATCGTAGACCGTCTGACAAAATCTGCACACTTTCTGCCGATCAGGAAAAAGGATAACACTAGTAAGCTTGCTGAGTTGTACCTCAGGGAGATAGTTGCACGACATGGAGTGCCTCTCTCGATTATTTCCGATAGAGACGGAAGATTTGTGTCAAGGATTTGGCAATCCTTCCAAGAAGCCTTTGGTTCTCAGTTGAATCTGAGTACTGCTTTTCATCTGCAGACAGATGGCCAGAGCGAAAGAACGATTCAAACGTTAGAAGACATGCTGCGAGCTTGCGTAATGGACTTGGGTGGTAGTTGGGACACTCATCTACCTTTGGTTGAGTTCTCGTATAACAACAGCTATCATGCAAGCATTCAAGCTGCACCGTTTGAAGCTCTCTACGGACACAAGTGTCGATCACCGTTATGCTGGGCAGACGCGGGTGATAGACAGCTTGTTGGTCCCGAATTGGTTCAAGAGACGAAAGATAAGATTATACAGACCCGAGAACGCATTAAGGCGGCTCGTGATCGACAAAAGAGCTATGCGGACCAAAGAAGGAAACCTTTGGAGTTCGAAGTGGGAGATATGGTTTTACTAAAAGTCTTACCTTGGAAAGGGGTAGCAAGCTTTGGGAAACGTGGAAAGTTGAACCCGCGTTATATTGGACCGTTCAAAATCCTGGAAATGATTGGTCTTGTAGCTTACAAGTTGGATCTACCCGCAGAACTGAATGAAGTTCATGATACATTTCATGTATCTAATCTGAAAAAGAGTCCAACTCAAGAAACAGTTGTCATTCCTGCCGATGAAATTCACATTGACGACACGCTCCGCTTTACCGAAGAACCTGTTGAGGTTACTGATTGGAAGGTTAACAAGACACGTAGGAGTAGAGTTAAACTCGTCAAGGTTCGATGGAACGCGCGACAAGGCCCAGAATACACTTGGGAGCGCGAGGATCGCATGAAAGCAAAATACCCGCATTTGTTCCCTAACTCCCCTGCAGCTAGTAGCAGAACTAAAATTTCGGGATGAAATTTTCTTAACAGGGGGAGAATGTGACAATCGTAAAAAATCCAGGTATCCGTACAATTAATTAACCATGATTAGTGCCTAATGACTATGCTGAATTACAATTAACTACTTTCTGATTACTGCATCATACTTACATGTGCATTACATACTGCATAATGTCACATCATTATTACATGCAAACTATATTGACATAAACGATGCACAAAGCACAGTTAGCGGATAACTCAGAAAAATGCTGACAGAACTCAGCACATAGACAGACAGTGTTTTGAGACCCAGTGTGGGCCAGAGACTAAGTTCTACACTATTATGGTGTATAGGGAAGTAAGGACCACAAAACTGCATTCCTAAGTGATAGTTTAAGTGCCGGAAAGTGCCTAAAACTCACCCAAAGTGCTGAATTCAGCAAAAATCAGCATTTTAACAAGCTAGTATCATGCAAAAATATGACTAAATGGTCATGAATGCTTTCCTAAGTGTCGGGAATTAAAAGTGTCACAAAAGGGTACATAAAGAACACTAAACGGTATAGTTTAGCACTTTAACGAACCAGTATACAACCGAACAACCGGACACTACCCGAAACATCAAAATTACACTAAAAGCATTGTTTTATCATTACCAAGCTAGTTATGAGCCCCGAACACCCTAACACACTATATAACACATAATACACATAACACCTAACTATTATACTTAGAATTTAACTAAATCTCCTAACATTCCATCACAACCCAACTAATCCCCCCCCCTGGGCGACGGTCACAAGGGTGTGGCCTACCCTTGATCTTACTTGATCTTCTTTGATTTGTTAAGAGATCATGACTTGTACTTGGGAAACACATTAGACAAAGGTTAATATGTTAAGATGGTTATAAGAAGTAAATGGTGGATTAGAACTCATTATCTTACACACACTTACTCTCTCCCTCCTTCTCCCTCCCTTACGGCCGTGAGCCACCACCCACACCACCATCACTTCCATCTCATTTTCATACATTCCAAGCTTATCACATGGTGTTAGAAGCAAGATTGAGAAGCTTGGAGCTCTTGGAGATTGAAGGACCACTTCCATTTGCTTTTATCCATCACATTTACCATCTTCATCTTCTTTGGTTCTTCCCTAGCCCTTGTGCTAGTAGTAAGCCTCTTGTCACTTGAATTTACTTCTTATTTAGTTGGTTAAAAGATGATATATGATGAAAATCATGAAGAACATCAAGAACCATGAACTTAAAACTTTAACATAAGCTTAATAACATAAGAATACATATTGTTTAGTGTTGTTTTGCTTCTTGATGATTGATTGTTTGTGTTTATGATGTTAGACATCATACGGAACTTACTAGATTGTGATTAAACACATGATCTAGTAAGTTAAGGTGATTATCTTGTGAAAGACCAAGATGATCATACTTTATATATACATGAACTTGAAAAATAAAATTGTTTTCATATGTGATGATGATTTAAACACAACATAAGTCTTGTAAATGGATGACTTCAAGAATAATATTCTCAAGAAACTAAGTTAAATCACAAGATTTATATAAACTTGGTTCTTACATAAACCAAACTTGTTTTTAATGGTTAAACAAGTGTAGAAACACTTGTGTAACAAAAAGATTACATAAAGAAGCATTTTTAGAAATTGTGTTTGGAAGTTATGAACACCCAACTTCTTTAAAAATGAAGTTTTTAAAGAAGTAAACACATTTTAAGGGGTAACTAAACCTACTAAACACACTAGTAAGTTACTACAAGTTTTTATAAAAGTTCAAGTTCATGTTGTTGTATAAATTGCATGATTTTGGCACTTGGTAAGTGTTGATTGAGTTGTTGATTGTTTGTGATGATTTTAAAAGAAAATGATATGCTTTGATAGCATGGACACCTCCATTTTTAGGGGAAACTATGGCAAAATTTTCTAAAAATATAAACAATTAGAAAAATATTTTCAAACAAATATTTACAAGTATATTTTAACAATGAGTTTCCATATAAACTTTACCATAATTTTTGTTACAAAAATACAAATATTGAAGGTTGGATTTTATAAATAAAAATGGCTAGATATATATATATTTAGAATATATATACAATAAAGACACATATGTGAATATTTGTATACTTTGTGTATTAGTTATATTATTTTAGGGATACAATAATATAACTTAACAAAATTCCAAGAAATTACAATCCAAAATAATACCAAAAATCTCAAGGAATGAATATATAAGTTACACACATAATATTGTGAAACCGAACGAATGAAGGTAACTTACAAAATATTCCGGAAAATACTTTTATAAGCATATTTTTGGTAAATAATATTTTGGACACAAGAAATGAAAATATGATTTTTATGAATATCCCAAAGTTATATCATATTTTTGACAAGGAGAAAATATATTATTTTTGGGAAGTAAAAATATATTTTCTTGGAATATTTAGAAGATATATGATTTTTGGGAAAAATATATATTTTCTTGGATAAACTTGAAATACATTATTTTTGGATAAAAATAAGTTTAAATATATTTTCTAAAGTAAGACTTGAAAATATATTATTTTGGAACTACAAATATTTTTGCCAAAAAGGAAAAATTATAAATAATTTTTCTAAGTAAAAATTCTTAAATATATATATTTTGGGAATATATATATATTAGTGGACTTTTATTAGAAATAATATTCTGGAAAGTTTAACACAAAATTAAGTATAAGAATACTTAACAACTACAAGAAAATACGTGTTCTCGTACGTATAAATACACGCCGGAATACAAATACACATGTATGAGATACCCCCATCCTTGGGAAGGAAATGCGAATATAAATAATTGAGAAGTATTATTACAAAAATATTGTTTAACAATTTTTCCAAAATTTATAAATATAATTGAAGTCGAAATATTAATTATTTTGACAATAATATAAACTGGAATAATATCAGAAACGTAACTCAAAAACATTAATACTAAGCCAAGGCACGACCCGTCCGTCTAATAGATATTAGTACATTGTAGGTAGTCGTGTTTGCTGGAGAAACGTGAGTTACGAGTACTGAAGACGCAAGACAGTGAGTTCATGTCCCCATTTTCTTTTAACTGTTTTCAGTATTATAACTTCGGGGGTGAAATACATGTTACAATTGTTTACAAACGTTTTATACATGGTATGGTTAGCTAAGGAAGGTTACTGCTTGATCATGCGAGTGGTGGGTACAACACTTAAGGCCATTAATCCTCGTCGTAGGACCGAGGGATATGAGTGATAGATCTATTTGGGTGTAGCGAGCCCACACCCATGAGGACCAGGGTGGCCCATGTGGTGACTATGTCCACATACTGAAGCCGCGGCAAAATCCGCTAGGTTTGAGTTTTCCTGCATCACTTCACACATATTAATGGCCTTGCAAACCATTGGTGATCTGTTTTTCCTTGTTGCTTTCATACCAGGATTTACATACATACAAACATACTTTAAAGGCTACTCATATACACATACAAACAAATGAACTCGCTCAACTTTTGTTGATGTTTTCAAATTACATGTATTTCAGGGAATTAAGTGGATCTGGCGGGTGTTTGCATGTTTCAAGCTGTGTTGTGAATAAAAAGATGTCATCCGAAGTCATTAGGGTTTAGGAGATGTATCTTAATCCTGGACGAGATACATGGTTCTAAACTCGGTTTTATTTAAGGTCTTTTGTCGAGTCTTCGTGAACTCATTTAAACATGTTGTGGTTTGTAATTTAAATTTGGAGTCTACGTTTCAGACAAGTATGTTGTGGTATTTTCAAACTTAATTTATGGATGAACATCTTATGGTTTTATCATATAGTATTGTTATGATTGAATGCTATGGTATTAAGATAGTCACACCATAATCACGTTTCCGCAAAAGTCAGGGTGTGACAGTGCAAGACCATGTGTTATTTAGATCTTTTAGATTATTACAAAATTTATTATGTTGTTGCAGTTGTAGCTCTTATAGTCATCTCTGTGGTTGTAGATCCATCGTCAAGTTTTTCTTATAATTTACATATTATGTTGTTTTTTTATTTATATTCAAAATTGTATGCTTTTCCTGTGTCCATGTTCTTATTGTTTTCCAATCTAGTTAGGGGTATTCAGAGATTGATTCGAATTCTAAAAATTTGAAATTCGACTCCATTCGAATTCTATTATCAATATTTGAATTCGAGTTGATTCGTATTCGAGTCCAGTAATCGAATATGAATTTATGATTTTCAATTCAATTCGATTCGAATTCAATTTATGTATAACTTTTTTAATACACACACATTTAACTTCTAAACTTGGCCGAAATATGAATTACATCCATATATAAGTTTATTATTCGTAACATCACCAAACCTAATGAAAAATAGCCCATACTACTTATTTCTAAATTTTTACCTAACTTATATCATTACTAGTAACCAACCTACCTTCTAAATTTTGGTGTTTTGAGATATTGATAGTTAATTGATTTTGCAGATTAGTACTTTTATGTTAAATATAATTAGTTTGTAGTAGTTTTAAAAATTAAATGTAAAATAATTTATTGTTTTGGGTGAATATGAATTAAATCGAATTTATTTGAATTCAATTCAAATTCAAGTTTCAAATATAAATCGAATTGAATACGAATTCAGGAAAAAAAATTCAAATTGGTTATTCGATTCGATAAACACCCTACAATAGTATGGGATTTCCTCTTACTTCCACTGACGAGAGTATCAGATAGTATATTTTAGTTTGCATATCTATATACTATATATAAGCATTTCCCATGTCTAAAATAGTAATTTAACATCAATTTTTTAAGACGGCAGACAAAGGGTCAGCCTTGTTCCCTTTTCTTTCATCCTATTCTCCCAATTTTGCCCCCAATTCAACAGCCCGTGTAAATTGAAGACGCTAATTGATGTGCCTTCTTCAATGGTCACCGTCCTATTCAATGGAGAATTTGGAAGGTCGTTGATAGGACTCTCTTTTTAAAGCAACATCAATCGTCTTCCTCATTCAGATTATTCAGATTATTCAACTGACGGTGTCAATTCGATTCCATTTACATTTGTTGTTTTGGTCTCTTGAAATCATGTCCGATTGCAGTGGCAGGCGGCTTGCTTCCAACGGCGAAATTGCCTTTAATACTGAAATCGTCCATACATTGAACTTTGTGTTTTAACACCTTCAGTGGTGTTCATCTATAATACTTTATTCATCTTCAATCCTACTGAAAGTCTAAAACCCTAAAATCCGTATTCATGTATACGTATATCTATATGTAGGTTTTGAAGAGGGGTTTTCGCATTCATGGTCAGCCAAGGGTTAGGATGAAGATGCAGTGAGATGATGACACATATAAAGGTCTCTATTCCATTGTATGATGAACCATTTCTTTTTTAGTACATATTTTTGTATAGTTGTATAATGTATTCAGTCCTGTTTTTTGTTGATTTGAAGTGTTCATATTTCTTTTAGTCGGACATGCTTTCTCTTATAAAAATAATGCTTGGAGATGCTCAGGTCTGTCATTGAGAAGTAAAATCTCTCAGCCTTAATATGTGTATTTAGAGTTTTGATCGGATAATTAGTGAGAGTGTTTTCTTAAGATCTAATGTTTAATCACATGAACTAAACTATTGATATTCATATGATTATTATTTGTTTTCTTAAGATCTAATGTTTAATCACATGAACTAAAAATGAAAACTTAATAAAGTATAACATAATATCGACAATGATCACCAATAGTTACTATTCTTCCATTTTCTTTTTCATTTTTCTATAGAATTGTGTGTTTCTTAACTGAGGCGTGAGACGAAGGCACTATATTTTCTGGTAGGTTATTTCTTGATGAGTTGTAGATTGATTCAGTTCTTCCTTTGATAACGATGCCCTTTTCTTGATTTGCATTTCTTCACTGCAGGTGTTCAACGTTCTTTGTTGACGGTCAAACCTGACTCAACGAAAAAAGTATTTGAAGGTAAATTTGATTTCTGGTAAATTTTGTGATGGGATATGATATACAAATTATTATCTCATGCTTTCGGCCTGGTGTAACCTTGCTTATAAAGAAGCTTCAACATAAATACCCGGTTAGTAATTTATATTTTCGTTAGAGGTGGTCTGGGTAGGTTCGGATCGAAACGGGTCAGTCCAAGTGGGGTTGAGCTGCAAACAACTTATTTGTAGTATTTTCTGTTTTATTGTATATTCTTTGGGTTAGGTTTTAAATGGGCCAAAATGGATTGGGTTGAATAACATGTCGAACCTTCTCTCTTGTGTTGCTTCCCTTGTTGGGTAATGGGTCAACACTGATTATGGTTGTCTTTGTTTCGTACCAGCTGGAACTGGCCAAATTGACCATCAAAACACTTTTTCACCCTTAAAGATAACTGATTTTATATATGAAATATGCTTATTATTACGATTTTATATATGAAATATGCTAAAGTCACTGGTTGTCGTAACTTTCTTTTCATCACTGGAGCGTCTTGATGGCTGCAAGGCGGTATGGCTGCTCTTGCAGATCCTTCTGTCCTAAAACTTTTCAATTTTTATATTAGCACATAGTGCATAGGATATGATTATACTACTAAATGGGTCAAAAGAGTGCCCCCTGATTTTTTTTTATCATCAACATGTTTTCATTTACATATTGCATTATTTTGAGTTTTGATGTAGAAAGAGTTTGTGGAAAGATTAACATCTTTTACTGATGCAAGTATATGTGATGGCCCTTTCTGGCTTTTGCAGTTAATGTTGGCTTATCACATGCTGGCAGAATGGTACATGGATGCTCCTTGCAGGTTGCCTAAGATTCATAAAAATTAACAGATTCGAAGTCTTGGTGGCAGTGAAGTATGATGTGGTGGTTGATTGCTTCTTTATATATTGGCTTGGGGTGATCAATCTTCTTGGTACAGATTTAATTAAAATAGGGTGTTTTAGTTTTATAAGGGGATTTTTAATCAGCTTTCAATTTAGTGTTCCCCAGCTTGGGTCGTGTTAGAATTTAGAGTCAGTTGAAAATGGGTCGGGCGGGCTGGGTTAAAATTCTACCTCTTTTGTAAATTATAATGTATCCTATATAATGTATGCAAAGTGAAACGGTATAACTTTTGTAAAAGGGTAAGTTCTTTTAATAGCTCCCCTACCCATTCAAATTTTATATTAATAATATCGCGTCAACTGTTGATAAGCTTCTTTTAATATCGTACGGGTAATCTTGATGTGTATCTTTTTTCCGTCACGTATCGTTGGCTTCGCCGCAACGCGCACTAAAAAGTAATTTACCCCTGAAATTTTAAGACGGCAGACGAAGGGTCATGCCTTATTCCCTGTTCTTTCATCATCTTCTCCCAATTTTGCCCCCAGTTCAATGGATTACGCCCACAATCAAGTCTACAGCTGAATAACACTGCTAAGATGACTCAAAGCGTCACTGCAATTATTAATACAATCAATTAGGTCACATCATTGAAATCAATTCTTCACCTTGGACGATTGGATGGCAGCAACCCTAATTCTCCCGGTGAAGAAGACGAACCGTACAAACGAGTTAGTTTTCATCCATTTATATCCAGTTTCATCAGATTGTTATAAAGGAGAGTGAGGTGTGAGGGTTTCCTTTCACCGCCATTGTCGTCACCGTCGTTGCCAACCCCACTGCCACTGTCTGACGTGATGGTTGTTGCTTGCGGACTGATTGAAGATGAACGAAGGCGAGATTATTTAACACATTCGGCGGACCACAGGTATGAGTTTTCAATTTTGAGTTGTGAAACAAAAGGGTTTAAATTATCGTATCGAATCCCAGTTTTGATTGGGTTCTGATCGAGTCGTCATCTAGGATTCTAATTGACAACATTCAATTGCCTGCTGAATTTTAGTTCGAATTAATCGAGTCATTGCTGCTTTACTAGGAAATTTTGAAGAACCCTTGAAAATCTTCATCTGGGTTTTTGACAAGGTGCCCTTTTAGAAGTCTATTTGATTGTATTACATAACTTTTGCTTATATTCAAGTTGATTCTGATTATTGTTGCTAATGCAGGGAGTATGCCGTAGGATTAATGGGTTAAAATGGGTCTAGGTTGTACCTGGTCATTTTTAGTACAGGCTAGCATGAACTGCGTTGACCCACAATTACATTTTGTTGATTTTTCATTTTTTTTCATAGTGTTAATAGCAGATTATGATTAAAAATCAATATTACTTTGTTATGAAATAGGCAAAGAATCTTTTAAAAGAAGAATTCATTCATAATTTCATATATTGCGTAGAAAGGGCACCGGATTCTTTAGAGGAAGCTCGAAATATTAAAGAGTGACTCTTCATAAATTGGCAGATGGGTGGCGCGTATGGGTCAGCTTCTAGGGAAAAAGTAAGAGAAACGGGAGTGAGAGAGAGGGAGAGGTAGGGAAGTGGTCGGTGGTTTCTGAAGGCGATGGGATCTTCTTCCCAGTCGATGAAAACAGAAGGTTGCGGAGGCGGCGTCTAGGAGTTCGGATTTCTTTCCTCCAGCCATCTGACTGACGTTCAGCTGTTGCAGTTCCAGGTATCTCTTACTTTTAATTGATTCAAACTTCCTGTTTTGATGTTTGTAATATCGTATACCATGTCATGTTTGGGCGATTTTAAGAAACAAAAGTTATATGATAGCCGGTAGTCATATTTGTTTTCTTCTGATTACTTTTTGTCTCTTTACCATAAGCTGTTACAGTGAAGTTGATAGCGAAGCATGGTAAAAGTGAAAAAGGCATTCAATCTGAGACAACAAATTGAGCTACCAATGATGTTTATATATATATATCAATAACTTTGTGTTGGGGCCTGGGGGTGTAACTCATCTGATGCCTACCCTTTGTTTGTCTAAAACTTAACTCTGTTTTCGCAATGTTTTAAAAATCATTGTTAGCCATAGGAGGGTGATGGTGTTTACTGGATGCGTATTACTATTGTTTATACTTCATAGGCTGTTAGATTATATATTACGAAAGGCACTTGTGCTGTAATATAGAGTCCTAAAAACTCTTTTATGAACTTATTCTAGGAAGTTCTGTTTTTTGTTTATTGCTCATGTTTCACACTATCATAATGTTCTTTTATATGACGAAATATTCATGCTGCAGGGATGTGTAATGCACTTGTTTCTGGCTGCTGGATGGGCTGCCGCGGCTTATGTGAGGTATCAAATTGTTATATTAGCTCTTACTAGGGTATGCAGGTACTGCACTTAAGAAGACCGAATTAATTTTTTTTAGATGGCATAATGAGTGATAAAAAAGCATAAAACCTTCTATATTATCGGATAGATGTACGATTTAACAAGATCATTTGTCATATGCAACTCTCCTTGCCAGTTTATCAAAATACTCATGATGAAAATCGAGGAAAGTTTGTAAAACTACCTGAATGGGTTAAAATCATTGTGTGTAGGATGGATAGGTAAACAATGTAAATACTTTGTATATGGAACCAAAAATTATAAAATTATAAAATGCCACTTATTTATTGCTAGGCCAAAATTACATTATTGCCATTAAGTTCTATTCAAATAGTGATTGTCCTTAACAAATGTTCATCTAATTCTTGAATCTTGCGAGAGTACTTTCATCAATCTCCATGTAGAGTCAAATATTACTGAGCAGAATTTTACAGTTTCAAAGTAAAAAAAGATAACAAAAAAAAAAAAAAAACATTAAATTGAATGCAACATAATAAATTCCGTAGAAACAATAATATAAAGTAAAATATAAAATGTGTGTTAAATAACCAATGGATTGTTTGCGTTGGAAAGTAATAAAATGGTCACAATAGCAAAATGTTATAACTGGGTCGATGGGTAACTGGGTTGGGTTGGAGGTGGCGACGGGAACCAGTTCTTCAGGAGGAATTGGCCGAAGTAAGAGCCTTAGAGGAATTAATTAGGACGGCACAATTGAGTGATAATGAAGATGGATGGAGGTGGGGTGAAACTGGAGATGAAACTTTCACAGTTAAAGACGTAAAGACTCGATATACTGCAGCAACTCAACAGGTAGGGACATACAAATTTCTGTGGAACAATTGGGCGCCGAGGAAAGTTAACTTGTTTAGTTGGAGGGCAGAAATGAATCGGATCCCGACGATTGATAATCTTATAAAGCGGAATATTCAAGTCGACTCAGAGAGGTGCAAGATGTGTGGGGATGTGGGGGAATCAGTGGACCATCTTTTCATCTCGTGTCCGGTGGCGAATATCATCTGGATGCAAGTTAGTGAATGGTGCAAAATTGATCCCATATTTGCTTTATCATATAGGGATCTTATGGAGATTCATAGATCAATCACAGAGGTAAAATCAAAGAAGAAAATTACCCAGGCCATAATCCTTACTTCGTGTTGGTCGATATAGAAAATGAGGAATGAAGTTACATTCAGTCAGAAGACGGTGTCGGTGTCACGGCTTTTGGCTGAGATAAAACTTCTGAGTTCACTATGGGTAAAGAAGAGAATGAAGGCAAAGGAGCAGGATTGGTTTCTGTAGTGGCCTATAGTTTTTGTCTTAACAGTATAGGGGATGGGGAGCATGTACTGTTTTGGTTTTGTTTTTATGCTTGTGTTTCTTTGTTTGTGGTTGGGGTTTTAGCTACTTGCTAGCTCCTTTCTATAAAGTCTGCAGCCGTTCAAAAAAAAAAGAAAAAAAAAAACCAATGGATCCATACCATAAGAGTAGGTCTTTGCTGGTCTACATTTATTCATCTATTCCAAAAGTAATGAAATTTAGGCTTATTGTTGAATCCAAACTTACTTTGTAATTGGTTGATTGAATTATATGAGGGTTGGCATTTATTGAATGGTTCATCTTAACTGGCTTTTTATGATATTTTTTTACGGATTTAAAGAATAACTTAGCACTACTAATTATGTTGTTTACATTCATTTATGAAACTTATTATTCTTCTTTTTACGAATTGAAAGGGGAATCCTAGCATTCCATGTAGGGTTTATTCAAGATATTTATATGTTAATATACAAGTAATTAATCTAACCGCAAAGCGCGTTAAGGTTTGAATTATATTCACACCCATATTATCAACTCCGCCGCAACGCGCGGGTTCCCCACTAGTTATATATAATATAAAAGAAGAGAACTTCGATAGTGGTTTTTTATTATTATAATTATTATTATTATTTCGTCCTTTAGTTCATTTTTTCATTTACTATAAACTTTCATTTGCATATTATATATAATATAAAAGAAGAAAACTTCTATAGTGGTTTTTTATTATTATAATTTATTTTAGTTTTTTATTATTATAATTAGAGTTAATTGCTAAAATCGTCACTGAGGTTTGAGCAGGTTTGCCATTTTCGTCCAAAATGACAATTTTGTATCAAATTGCCCCCAACGTTTGTAACTTTTTGCCATTTTCATCCAAACCACTAACTTAGTTTATTTTTTCTGTGAAGTTGAGGATATTTGGATGAAACTAGCAAATATAAAACCACAGGGATGATTTTGGCAATTTACTCAAACTATTTTAAATTTCTTTTATTTAATTAATTTTGTTACATATATAATAAAAAGAATATACATGCAATTTTTATATGAAAAAAATAATTGCTTTGTCACATAATTTTTATAAATTTCCATCCAACCACTAACTAAGTTAATTTTTTCTATTAAGGCGAAGGATGTTTATAAACTAAGATAGAAATTAATTTCTAATTTTTTATATAGATCAGTTTTATAAAAATAAAATCTACTTAAACCTCTAAATTTTATAAAGCTAAAATGCTGGTGACCTTATTGAAAAAGGTCAAATAAAAAAATCTTATCATATGTACCAAGTTTGTAATTCATCTTCTATTCTTTTTAATTCGCTTCTAAGGAAAAACAGAAGCTAGTGCCCCCCCACCCCTCTATCAAACAACGTATCGTTACCAAACCTTAAAATTACCCACCAAATTGTAATTATAATGCTATGTGTTAGGGGTGGATTTCTAAATGACCAGTGATCCTTATTTACTGTTAGATTTAGTGATCCTCAATTCTGTCTGAAGTAGTGATCCTCAGAAGTGTTGCAGGATCAGGATCATGGATCACTATAAGGATCCCTGTACTAACGATTGTCTACTTTGAATTCGTAAATGTTTTGCAGGAATATCAACTTGGACTTAGTCTTGGCGACATTCCTGGAGAATATTCTCAGTCTATTCCTCACGTGCTTTGTCAGAAATGGACGTTGTAGAGTCGTGGAAGACTTGCATGATTTGCGGAATGTTAGTTAGGCTTGATATTTTCTATTTTTAAAGGGGTAGCGAGCTATTTTAGAGACACTTGGCTATTTTGGCTACACACACACTCATACAACCTCTCTCATCAGCTCTCGACAAAACACTTAGCATTTTTCATACATTTCTACACGATACACTATAGTGATCCTTGTACTTAGCTCGCTATCATCCGAAGTTGTAACAGATTGTTTGTTTAATTTGAGTTGGTGATCGGTAGTTTCCATCACCCGGGGTTTTTTGTGCCGGAGATCAACTCTTGATCAAGGGCTTTTTCCCCGTATAAATCTTCGTGTCATTTGTTCATTACACTTGATAGTGATCCTTATTGTCGTTCATCAATTCAAGCATCATACCTCACAACAGAAAGTTTGGTTACATTGTCATTGCTTGATTTTTAACCAAAACAGTTTGGCGCCCACCGTGGGGCAATTGGTGCTTCATTCTTAGAAAGATTCGTGTTTTCGTGGTTATTTCGGTTCGCTACAACCAAACAGATGGCTTCCTCAGTGAAGAATACTTCAAGCTTGATGCCCTCATTCAGTTCCTCACAAGGCGTTCCTCCTTTGCCTCCACCACCTTCTGGATCCCAGAAGAATGCTGAGAATGCTGCGAAGAAACCAACTCCTATTTTCCAAAAACCACCTACTTCTTCTATTTCAACTAATCCTACTACTAATGATCTCTATGCCTTGATTTTGCAGATGAGGAATCATGCACAAGAGCAGGATAAGACCAACGAAAGGATCCTCCGGGAGATCGATGAAATCAAGAAACAGAAGAAATCAGTGGAGGATCACTCCCCTCTGATGCCAAGATCGCTGAACTTCGACACTCCGGTCATAACCTCACAATACTCAGCAGTTCCGGACGTGCAATACTTGGGTGAAGTATCAGGAAGGCGTTATGGGACAACAACAATGAGTCAGGCATTTGGTTCTTGCTTCCAGCCTCAGGGATCCTCTTCTCAACCATTAGGATCCTCTTCTCAGCATTAGGGATACTTCACGTCAGGAGGATATGTGGGAATGCATGCGGTACAAGGATCCTCCCAGGTCCGAGGATCCTCCCAGGTCCGAGGATCCTCCCAGGTCCGAGGATCCTCCCTGGTCCCAGGATCCTTTCAGGTTCAAGGATCATCGCAATTCCAAGGATCCAACCCCCTTCAAAATCAAGGATCCTCGAGAAATATGCAACCTCAGAACTCAGACGTCCATCAAGGAGACTTCATACCAATGCAGACCATTGCCTCCTCTGGTCCTTCAATCATGCCAGAGTCTCGACAAGATGGATTCACATCTGCAATTCCAAACTCGAATCCTGTGGGAGGTAACACTTTTAATAATTTATATAACACTAACCATGGCTTTATGCAGGATACAGGTATCAATCAGGCCATGGCTAGGGAACTGCAGAAGCTTAAGGATATGATATCCAGTGTACCAGGAGTGGTTAAACCCATTCCTGAGATTGCGGATGGTAGCCATAGGATATCTCGTTTTGCACCACCTTTGTGTGATGCTGAGATACCTAAAAGATTCCAGATACCATCAATGAAGCTATATGATGGTTCAACGGATCCAGAAGAGCATGTAGCTCAATACAGGGAGAGGATGGAGATCAATCCAATTCCGGAAAGGTTGAAAGAAGCATGTCTATGCAAGGGATTTGGATCCACACTTACAGGATCTGCTCTTAAATGGCTGCTAAGTCTTCCCCCTTACTCTATTACTTCATTTGCTAATTTAGTTAACTTGTTCAATAGTCAATTCTCTTGTAGTAGAAAGTTTGAACGATTAACTAGTGATCTATATAGGGTAACACAAGGTCAAAATAAATCACTTAGAGATTATATCACTAAGTTTAGTAAAGAATCCTTAGACATTCCCAACCTGGATATAGCTACGGCTGTTGAAGCCTTTAAAATGGGGTTGCTTAGGGATTCATTATTCTATGATGATCTTGTTATGACACCTTGCAGGAATCTCGATGAAGTAAGAACTAGGGCCCTTAGGTTCATCCGCCTAGAGGATGACAAAAGGATCCAGGACAGATTGACAGGATCCTCAAAACAGGATAAGCAAGGATCCTACTTCAGGAACAACAAATCCAAGTCCTATAACAGATCTGATAACTAGAATGTGCACGCAGTGGAACAAGAAGAGGATGATGAGAATTATCCTCCTATTTCTGAATATTGTTTCTCTGTTGATAACAATGAACTAATCCTTGCAATGCAGAATCTAGGTGAGAAAGCTAGGTGGCCAAGGAAAAGTGATAAACCAGCTGCTACAAAGGATAAATCCAAGTGGTGTGCATATCATGAGGATTTTGGGCATCTCACTGAAGAATGTATTGCACTTAGAAAGGAAATTGGTTATTTGTTGAGCAAGGGGCATTTAAAGGAACTCTTGGGACGAAAGAAGTCAAGAACCCAGGATCCTGAAAGGATCCCAGAAAGGGCTCCCGCTCCTCCGGCAGATGCACAAGTCATAAATTTCATATCCGGTGGATCAGACATCTGTGGTACATCCTTCTCAGCAGCAAAAAGACCCGCTAAGGAAACCAAGATGGATAATGGAGACAGATCCGTCAGGACCTCCGTTGTCACCCAGGATAAAGTCATTACTTTTGATGAGGATGATCGTGTTGACATCCAGGATCCTCACCATGACGGTCTCGTAATTACATTGTTTATTTCTAACCACTTTGTTCGCAGGATCCTTATAGATGGAGGAAGCTCTGTGAACATCATTCAGCTGGATGTTCTCAAGAAAATGAATATCCCAGAGTCCGATATTATCCCAAGATCCTCAGTACTTGTGGGATTCAGTGGAGAAACAAAGAATACATTGGGGGACATCAAACTCCCAATCTATATTGAAGGATTGCATTCTTATCAAAAGTTTTGTGTTATTGATTGCTTATCGTGTTGTAACGTTATCCTTGGCAGGCCATGGATACATGATATGAAGGCAGTTCCATCCACCTATCATCAGTGTGTAAAGCTTCCAAGTCCATGGGGAGTGGTGAAAATTGAGAGTGATCAACAGGAGGCTAAGAATTGCTATACCTCATCAATGAAATCAGCCTCAAGACCAAGGGAGCAATAGCAATTAAAGTATCCTTCAAGAGACGTCTTGGAGGCAAGAGAACAGGATTTGAAAGAAATCCTCATGGATCCTGATGATCCTGAATCCAAGATCTTCATAGGGTCAGGGATCCTTAGCGATATTGAACAAGAGCTAGTATCCTTTCTCAAAAGAAGGAAGACCACCTTTGCCTGGAAACATGAAGACATGACAGGTATATCTAAGGATATAATTACTCACAAACTTGGCATTGACAGGTCATTCAAGCCAATTCATCAAAAGAGGAGGAAGTTTGCACCTGAAAGAAATGCTATTATCCAGGAAGAGGTAGATAAGCTACTTCGAGCAGGTGCTACTTACCAAAGGCTTGTCAATATGATGTTCAAGGAACAAATTGGATACACTATGGAAGTCTATATTGATGACATGGTGGTTACGTCCAAAAGAGCTGAGGATCACCTTAAAGACTTGGAGGAAGCATTCAATATCCTTGATAAATTTAATATGAAACTAAATCCTTCTAAGTGTCATTTTGGTGTAAAGGCAGGTAAATTCTTAGGATATATGGTAACAAAGAGGGGCATTGAAGCAAGTCCAGAGCAAATTAAGGCTATCGTGAATATCAAATCTCCTGCCAATGCTAAGGATGTGCAAAGGTTGACTGGCAGGATCGCAGCCCTGAAGAGATTCATATCCAAATCCTCAGAAAAGTGCAAGGAGTTCTATGACATCCTGAGGAAAAATAAGAAATTTGAATGGACTGAGAAGCATGAAAGTGCCCTTAAAGCTCTTAAAGATTACCTATCCTCAGCCCTAGCCTTAATGAAACCAGAAAAGGGAGATGTGTTATCCTTATATTTGGCGGTATCCTCAAAAGCAGTAAGTGCGGTCCTTGTTAAGGATCACCAAGGTACACAACATCCTGTTTATTATGTAAGTAAGAGCTTACTTGATGCTGAATCCAGGTATTCACATTTAGAAAAACTTATCCTTGCATTAATTATGGCATCTACTAAATTAAGACATTATTTTGAGACTCATGCCATTATTGTTAAAACTAATTTCCCAATTAAGAATGTTCTCAGGAAACCTGAAATGTCAGGAAGGATGGCTAAGTGGGCAGTGAAGTTGAGTGCATATGATATAAGATATGAGCCTAGGACAGCCATTAAATCCCAAGCGTTAGCTGACTTTGTGGCAGATTTCAGTAGTGATTTGCAAAAGGAAGCTGAACTAGAAGTCCAACAGCTTGAAGAAACCAAGGATCCTTGGATACTGTTTACTGATGGATCCTCCAATGTGAATGGAACAGGGCTTGGAATACTACTAAAATCGCCACAGGGGGACATAATACCCCACTCCATAGCTTGTGAATTTCAAACTACCAACAATGAGGCTAAATATGAAGCCTTGATAGCTGGTTTGCAAATTGCAAAGCATATGAGCATCAGGTATCTTGAGGTACATGTAGATTCTTTATTGATCACTAATCACTTTAATGGATCCTATGCTGTTAAAGGTGAAAAGCTAATCAAATATTTGGAGATAGTCAAAGAATTGGCACTCTCTTTTGTATCCTTTAGTTTGACACAGGTACCAAGGGAAGAGAATGCAGAAGCTGATGCATTAGCCAATCTAGGATCATCTTTAAAGATTCCTGAGGATATTGAGATCCCTATTATCCATATCCTGACCCCTGCTATCAAGGATCATGTAGCTATGGAGATAGGAGAAGATTCTGCAATCATCCCTAGTGATGATACCCAATCTCATTCAGGATCATGGATACTCCCAATCATGAGATACATACAACATGGAGAAATTCCCACAGGAGAAAACCCAAGGGCTTTTAAAATTAAGGTATCTCAATTTACAATATTAAATAATATGTTGTATAAACGATCTCTTGCAGGACCATATTTGAGATGCATTGAGGATCCTGAAATTCAAGAAGTCCTAAAGGATTTCCATGAAGGAGATTGTGGAAACCACACTGGGGGCAGGGCATTATTCTCAAGGATCCTGAGAACAGGATACTATTGGCCCACTATGAAGAAGGACGCTGTGGAGTATGCCAAGAAGTGTGATCCTTGTCAGAGGCATAGTAATATCCTTCACCAACCAGCAGAGCTCTTGCATCCTATATCTTCTTCTTGGCCATTCATGAGATGGGGAATGGATATAGTTGGAAAGCTTCCTAAGGCACCAGGTGGAAATGTATTCATGCTTGCTATGACTGATTACTTCTCTAAGTGGATAGAGCCTGAAGCCTTTGCTCAAGTCAGAGAAAAGGAAGTTATATCCTTTATTAAAAGAAATATTATTACTAGATTTGGCATCCCTTCTGAAATTATTTGTGATAATGGATCCCAATTTATTGGGAGTAGAACCACTAACTTTTGTGACAGTTGGGGAATTAAGATGATAACATCAACACCAGTCCATCCACAAGCTAATGGTCAGGCAGAATCATCCAACAAGATCATCATCAACAATTTGAAGAAGAATCTTGGATCCAAGAAAGGAAAATGGGCAGAAGAACTACCTTATGTGCTGTGGGCTGATAGAACAACTCCCAAGAATGCTACAGGCCAAACTCCATTTTCTTTGGTATTTGGGGCAGAGTCAGTGATCCCTACAGAGATGGTGGTTCCAACTGCAAGAACAAGCGTTCGTGATCCTGAAGAAAATGCTGAAAACTTGATTCAAGACTTGGATACTATAGAAGAAATCAGGGATTTAGCAAGGATAAGGATGGCCAGTTGTCAACAAAGGATGGCTGGAGCCTACAACAAAAATGTCAGGCTCAGGAAATTCCAAGTTGGGGATATGGTATTAAGGAAAGCATTTCAAAACACCACCAATCCTGCCGATGGAAAGCTAGCACTAAAATGGGAAGGCCCCTATTTGATTGAAGCTGAAGCAGGAAAGGGGGTATATCGATTGCTAACAATGGAGGGTGATTTGCTACCTAGAGCTTGGAATGCTGTCCATTTGAAGAAATATTTCATGTGATCATGATCCATGATCCTTACCAGACAAGTATCCTTGAAGGATTCCCGCTGACGGATGATCCTCTTTCTGGTAACATTCCAATCTTAAACTATTTCATTCTTTTTATTCTTACAAGGATGAGGATCCTGCGTCCTTTATCCTCCTTTTACTTGATTCTGAGTTTTGAAGGTTCAGGTATCTTTAACTAAGCGTTGAGTATCCACAGAAGTATCCAGTTGTTTGGGCTAGTCCCCAGTTTGGGCCTGTCCCCAGTTTCGCCAGTAGCGCACGATGATCCTGGTATAGTTCATGGCAATGGGACCAGTACCCGCTTTAGGGGCTGACAATTTCGTTGTACTGGCTATATTCAGGATCCTACGTATAATGGTAGACGTACCATACATCCGTTCCTAAGGTTTCTAACGTTTTCACGTTAGCTAAGGTTTTGGCATTTTCATGTCACTAAGTTTGGATAGTCGCCAGTAAGGGCCATACTCCATTTTACATACGATCCTTTGGGCTTGTCCCCAGTTATCCTTTGGGCTTGTCCCCAGTTATCCTTTGGGCTTGTCCCCAGTATATTGGGCTTGTCCCCAGAATTGTTGGGCTTGTCCCCAGTCACTAACATTCATCTTTTATTGGCTCAGTTCCAAGTAATATCTTATTTCAGGTTTATGAAGATAAATGGCCAAAGATTCTTGACCCTTACTTTCAACTAAGGTTTGTATCTTGGGTTATCCTAATTTTAAGTGTTGAAGGATAGGATCCTAACTTGGGTTCTCAGGTATGATCCTAAACTGTTTTGATTTTATTCATTATGTATTTAAGTGACACTTATCCTTAGACAACTGAAATTATGATCCTTAAATTATTTTTTATGTGATCCTTGATCATATCCTTAACTCTTAAGGGATATTTTTTAATTTTTTTCCTTACTTGATTAGTTTAAACGACATGAACATCACAATAGATTGAAAAATAAAATAATAATAAGGATATCAACACAGGATATAGCCAAAAAGTTAAAGTCATTTTATTCACAAAAGCTTAAACCCTTTTAAGGTTGTCAAAATTGCCAACCCACGTTTCTACCAGCAAAACGTAGCCCGTCCACATGGGTTGGCAAAGGGTGTCCATTGTTTGTAGGTCTAATAAGTGCAGGAAATTAAAGACGGCAGGATCACAATGGCTTCATCCCCCAAACAGAGGATCCCTCCACCATTTGTAATCCTACCTATTGTTCAAAGGATCATCCATGATCCTCAACCCTAATTACTATTGTTCGAGTACAGACCAACCATTGTTTATCAAAACATCATCAAAACAAAAAAACCATAACCAAACTAAAAAAAAATGGGCTCCGGCTACGTCTAGAAATGTCCATCATCGCCCATTGTTGCAGCCTATACCTTCGCTGCATCACCATCTCCAGCTCCACTAGCTTCACCACCATGATCCTTGCCACTACCACTAGCCTCAATTGCCAGAACCTCATCAGCCTCATCCTCATCATCCAGTTCAGCCAGCCTTGCCTTCCAGCCTTCCACATCCCAGTTGCTCCTGTCAAAGGCAGGATCCTGAGCTTCTTGGGCCATTTGTAGTTTGGTCTTGTACATGGCTATGGCAGCGGAGACTTTAGCATCCTCCGTGATCTCCCTCTTCTTATAATCAAAATTAATCAGGATTGTAGCTGTCTGAGCTTTGGCATCTTTGAGATCTTTTTGGAGGTCAGCAATCTTGAGGTCCTTAAGCAATGCGAGTTGTTGGAGGTCAGCAATCTTCTTGTCCTGCTCTTCGACATGCCCAACATAGTCTTCAATCTCAGCAAATTTCTGCAAAGAAAATAAAGAACAGTTTAAGAACAAGTGATCCTCAAATAAGCTGGATACCTAAAGCAGGGACAAGGATCCTTACCTCGTTGAAGTATTCAAGGAACTGGTGGCGGATCAGGGGCAGACCTTGCAGATCCTCAGCTTCGGAGGCTTTTCTTTTCTTTCCACCCCTTCCTTAAGCGGGTGCCTTGGGGATCGAAGTAGTTGGGCTGGCAGGAAGCTTCTTCTTGGAGGATCGGACAGTGTCAAGCTCAGTGACACTAAATTTGGAAGCGGATCTTGATGATAAGTGTCCTAATTCTATTCATATATAACTATTTATTTAAACATTTGAATATAAAAAGAACAGGATACTTACTTGACATGGTGACAGAGCCTGAGGATACCTCTTGTGAATCCTGGGTGATTGTCTTGAATGATCTTGTTTTAGGATCAAGCTTTCTAAAGGCAGCGAGTCTCCCCTTGGTGGCAGCTGAAGGAATAATATGCGAGAATGTGATGGCTGTACAAAAAGAAACAAAAGCATATTAGTAATCATTATCAGAATGAGCTCACTTAGTATCCTTCTAAGGATCCTCCTATCCTACCATGAGTGCTCCATTTCTTCGGCAAATCCTTTCCATCCGCGATAGAATCCCTTCTGATGAAGAAGAACCGCCGTTTCCAGTTGGTATCGTTTTTAGTAGCCTTAAAGATGGGATGTTCTTCTCCGGGTTTACGTTTGAACAAATATCGGTGGGATCCAAACGTTGTGAGATCATACATCTCAGCTAACTCTGACATTCCTAGGTCAATCTTTTCCTGCTCGATGATCCTTTCAAGGGTATATAAGACCCTCCAGATCATCGGCATAGCCTGGATGTAGGAGATGCCGGTAAGGGAGAAAAAGGATTGGGTAAAGGCTGGAAAAGGATAGGTATATCCTATTGTGAAAGGTGTAGCAGGAAAGGCAATCCAAGTTTCAGAGATATAGTCACTCAAAGTAGTGGGATCAAAGGATTTGATAACGGTATTCGCCGGGAAACAATAGCGAATTTTATCAATTTGTGCATCGGTGAAACAACAGCGTTCTTTTATGGAATCTTTGATGATCCCTTGGCTCTTTAAGGGGCTTTTCTTCTTGTGATCCTTGCTTGGTGAATTTCGGAGCATCATTTTTGACGAGATGATGGTAAAGAAAGAAAAACAGAGTAAGAGAAGGAAGAAATGAAAAAGAGTTACCTGCTTGATCGTCGGATGAGAATATAAAGGGAGTACTCTTGAACTTAAATGTGAAATGATCCCTATCTCTAACTCTTATTTATAATGATGATTCTGCAGGGTAGTCATCTCACTGACGTCATGATCGTAACGGCTAGTCCGCTTATAACGGCTAGTTATCCGTTGGTTAAATACGGATAAGATCGACAAAATATAACTCATTTATTTACATATTTACTCCTTATATTTTGGGGGCAATTGTTAGGATGGATTTCTAAATGACCAGTGATCCTTATTTACTGTTAGATTTAGTGATCCTCAATTCTGTCTGAAGTAGTGATCCTCAGAAGTGTTGCAGGATCAGGATCATGGATCACTATAAGGATCCCTGTACTAAGGATTGTCTACTTTGAATTCGTAAATGTTTTGTAGGAATATCAACTTGGACTTAGTCTTGGCGACATTCCTGGAGAATATTCTCAGTCTATTCCGCACGTGCTTGGTCAGAAATGGACGTTGTGGAGTCGTGGAAGACTTGCATGATTTGCGGAATGTTAGTTAGGCTTGATATTTTCTATTTTTAAAGGGGTAGCGAGCTATTTTAGAGACACTTGGCTATTTTGGCTACACACACACTCATACAACCGCTCTCATCAGCTCTCGACAAAACACTTAGCATTTTTCATACATTTCTACACGATACTCTATAGTGATCCTTGTACTTAGCTCGCTATCATCCGAAGTTGTAACAGATTGTTTGTTTAATTTGAGTTGGTGATCGGTAGTTTCCATCACCCGGGGTTTTTTGTGCCGGAGATCAACTCTTGATCAAGGGCTTTTTCCCCGTATAAATCTTCGTGTCATTTGTTCATTACACTTGATAGTGATCCTTATTGTCATTCATCAATTCAAGCATCATACCTCACAACAGAAAGTTTGGTTACATTGTCATTGCTTGATTTTTAACCAAAACACTATGAACCAAAAGTTTCTTTACTCAAGCCACTCAGAATAAGTATTAGTTAGTTACCCTCATAATTTTAATTTAAATAAATATTTTATTTCTACCAACATATTTCCTAGGTGCTCAACACATTTAAAAAATATGTAACGTTTTACAATTTTTTTCTATCTCTACAACTGATAAATACTAAAAGTTGTAATTGATTGTTAGAGTTAATTGCCAAAATCGTCCCTAAGTTTTGCGCACGTTTGCCATTTTCGTCCAAAATGATACTTTTGTACCAAATTGCCCCCAACGTTTGTAACTTTTTGCCATTTTCATCCAAACCACTAACTTAGTTTATTTTTTCTGTTAAGTTAAGGATATTTGGATGAAACTGACAAATATAAAACCATATGGACGATTTTGGCAATTTACTCAAACCCTTTTTAATTTCTTTTATTTAATTATTTTTTTAGATATATAATAAAAAAGAATATACATGGAGTTTTTAGAAAAAAATTAATAGTTTTGTCACATAATTTTTATAAATTTTCATCCAAATCACTTACTCGGTTTATTTTTTCTGTTAAGATGAAGGATGTTTAAAATTTTATAAATTAAGACAGAAATTAATTTACAGCTTCTTTATATAAATCAGTTTTATAAAGAGAAACGTCATTGGTATGCAACACATAACAATCAATTACAACTTTTAGTATTTATCAGTTGTAGAGATAGAAAAAAATTGTAAAACGTTACATATTTTTTAAATGTGTTGAGCACCTAGGAAATATGTTGGTAGAAATAAAATATTTATTTAATTAAGATTATGAGGGTAACTAACTAATACTTATTCTGAGTGGCTTAAGTAAAGAAACTTTTGGTTCATAGCATTATAATTACAATTTGTTGGGTAATTTTAAGGTTTGATAACGATACGTTGTTTGATAGGGGGCACAGGCTTCTGTTTTTCCTTAGGAGCGAATTAAAAAGAATAGAATATGAATTACAAACTTGGTACATATGATAAGATTTTTTTTATTTGACCTTTTTCAATAAGGTCACCAGCATTTTAGTTTTATAAAATTTAGAGGTTTAAGTAGATTTTATTTTTATAAAACTGATTATATAAAAAATTAGAAATTAATTTCTGTCTTAGTTTTTAAACATCCTTCGCCTTAATAGAAAAATTAACTTAGTTAGTGGTTGGATGGAAATTTATAAAAATTCTGTGACAAAGCTATTATTTTTTTCATATAAAAATTGCATGTATATTCTTTTTATTATATATGTAACAAAATTAATTAAATAAAAGAAATTTAAAATAGTTTGAGTAAATTGCCAAAATCATCCCTGTGGTTTTATATTTGCCAGTTTCATCCGAATATCCTCAACTTAACAGAAAAAATAAACTAAGTTAGTGGTTTGGATGAAAATGGCAAAAAGTTACAAACGTTGGGGGCAATTTGATACAAAAGTGTCATTTTGGACGAAAATGACAAACCTGCTCAAACCTCAGGGACGATTTTGGCAATTAACTCTTATAATTATTATTACTTTTTCGTCCTTTAGTTCATTTTGAAGATCACGGACGGATAAAATAAAATCAAACATAATTTTTTGAAGCTTGCCAATAATCCATCGTGGTTACCCAGTTACTTGCCGACAAAGAAGCCAACTTACCCTACAAAAAAGGGTTTATTAACATCTCGTCACTCAATCGATCAGTTATTAATAATTTTAACTAAAACACAAAAATTTAAAAATAATCTGATGCTAATAAATGTTTTTGTCTTTTTGAACGACAAATTTGGATCATTGATGGACCAATGAGTATCATCATGCGACCAGCAAAACCACCTGATCATATCCATATCCATTGGGCAAGAATGCTTGTATACTAATTCAAAAGAAAACCCAATAAATCGGGAAAAAAACCATTGTGGGAATCAACCTCTTAATTCCAACACATATATTTTTTTTTATAAAACTTCGTATACGATTACTATGTAGTACTCTTTAAGTACCTTCTGGTTAAGAACAAATTTACCTTGGAGAATATGCTTTTTTAATCCTTTAGTAATATGTTGATAGCACTACGCATCATGTTTTAGAAATCACCTCGGAATAGATAACATAATAATGAAACTTTTGGTTTGTTAAGTACTTGATTCTTGATCATGGAAATGATCTACACTGCTTTGCGGCTTATCATGAACCGAGGAACATCATGGTGTTTAACGACATTAAGTCTTCACAAAACAAGCTAGTCGAGGGGATTCAATCCCAACTCTTCTTGCCGCTAAAACATACATCTAGACATGATAATATCACATGGTCTAGCTATTGTTGCCATCCGGTGTTGTCTTAAAAGTTTGACATTACAATTAAGAGTAAATTGCACAAAACATCCTTAATGTTTCTTCAAACATGCAGGTTCCAGTCTTAATGTTTAAAGCTTGCTGAAAACAACTTCTAGATTTATTTTTTGTTGCGGGTTCAATCCTTTACCACTAACCAAGTTAATTATCGCAATGAAATTCCCTCACATGCCTAACATGTGAGGGTATATTTGTCATTTTAATTTTATTTCTTATAAAACCCCAAATAAAACTACAATATCATTTTAATTTCTTTTCATAACCTTCAATTAAAAACCCTATCCCACCATTCTTCTTCATCTTCAATTGTCCACACAAATGATTTAATCGATTAAGTTGTGTTTATCGGAGAATTGTTTTTGTGATATGAGAACAGGAAATACATAATTAATAGGATTTGAAATTAAGCAATTGTGCTTAGGTTTGCTTTGATTTTCTTTGCTTTGGAATCTTTAGTCATTGATGAAAACAACATGATGTTACGTTATTTATTTATGAACATGATGACGATCCTTATGTTCGAAAAACAACAGCTATGCTAAACTATACAACATTAATGTTGAGTTCGTTGAAGATAGAGGTTTTCTAGATGCTCTTAAGGATCTGATAATAATCCTATGGTAGTCGCAAACGTTGTTGCAGCACTTGCTATAATTCAAGATAACATCGCCACATCTGTCTTTGAGATCATTACTGCTATGTTGTCAAAGCTGCTTACAGCTTTAAATGAATGCACCGAGTGAGTTTCATTCTTAATTACAGTGTACTTAAACCGAAGTTGTTTTGACCCGTTAAGAATGGGGGTAGGGTTTTTAATTGAAGGTGATGAAGAGAATTAAAATGGTCTTGTAGGTTTTTTGGGGTTTTATAAGAAGTAAAATTAAAATGACAAATATACCCTCACATGTTTGGCATGTGAGGGAATTTAATTGAGATAACCAATTTGGTTAATGGTAAAGGATTGAACCCACAACAAAAATAAACGTAAAGGCTGTTTTCAGCAAGTTTTAAACATTAAGACTAGAACCTGCAAGTTTGAAGAAACATAAAGGACGTTTTGTGAAATTTACTGTATAATAAATTATGAGTGAGATTCTTACCTTTAAGGAGTTTATCTTTGAGTTTTAACTTTTTTTTAATTATATTTATATTAATTATTAAATACCAAGTTTTATAGTACTTAGTGAATATATTGTACTTGTTTCAGTAAATATTTAGTTCTTAGAGAATGAATTCAAATATTCTTAATTTGTATCAATAGTTAAATGCGTATATATATAATATACATCGGATATCATATACTGTTAGTCGCTGAGAATTGTCTACTATGATGCATTTTGAAAGGATGTTATCAAAGTACTTCACATTTAGCATATTTTTTGTATGTATTAAGTGGTTTATAAGTACCACCAGCGTTTTTAGGTAGTTTTCTTAATCACATGCAAAACTAGATAAGTCGTAAAGGGGATATGGATTTTCATGGAAGTCGTAGGGGGTGGGGGAACAACTTTACTCATGTAACTTATTGTAGATGACATAGATAACAAATTAGGCGACACATGACATAAACAAGGAAGAGAGATTCACCACGCTTCACCCATGCGACATCCATGATGTCACACCCCCAAAAATATCACTAGCGGAAACCCCCGCGGGGCGTGTGACGTACCAGGATCTAGCCACTAATCACCTTGAACCATAAGTAAAATAAAACTTTCCATTAAACATAATAGTATAATTCAAACACCAGTTCAGAGAATCAAACATGTTCAGCGGAAGCATAATAGTTTGCTCAATAAGTTTAAATGAAAATGTTCAAAACAATGCAACGTCGAGAAGCGTTCCAAATGCCACAACCCATGACCACTCCAGCTTCCCAGACAGTAAGTTCCATGACTGTGCACCTAAGGACCTGCAAGCATGCAGAAAAGTGTATCAGCGAAAGCTGGCGATTTCACGTTTTGTTTAACCGTTTGTTACCAAGTATTGACTTATGTTATGTTGATAATAACTCGATACGGCAGACGGCTCCTTTTTGCCCTTCTCCAATGCTCTATCAAACATTGGTCATGATTTTAAAGTTATTAGTTCACGCCCGTCCTATCCAGGTACGTCGTGAGGGTGCCAAACCTAATAGCGCTATCAACTAATAACCCTGTTGCCCTACAAGCAACTTGTTCGGTAGTATGATGGGACTTAAATGATAGAAAGTGAGTGTATTATCCAACATCAACATTTAATTAAAACCGCCTCATATCCCCTATAAAGATATGGGTTTGTGAAAACTGCCTCACATCCCCTACGAGGATGTGGGTTTATGAAAACCCGTTTATTTGTTTGCCTGTTTGATTGTCCCCACCGGACGCATGCTTGTATTGAGAGAAGTGAACTCACCTTAGTTTTGCTCGGTATGTTAAGTTACCCGTTCCCAGTTAGTCAACCAAACCCTACTGTGGTTACCAATGAAATCAGTTTCATTATCAATCAAGTCATGTATATTCACAGTTTGCATTCATAGCAAAGATCACCGTATATTACATAGCAATTATTCAATCTCATACAAGTCATAAACTATTTAAGACTCTACTATTTAAAATGTTCAGTTTGTTTGTTCACTTGCAGCATCTCCACGAAGAACCAGTTCTTTGTGGGATGCCTCCTTGGCGAAAAACTCTATGGCAAAGAACTATCCTTCGTCGAGATTGAGCTTGATGAAGAACCCTGGTGGTTCGTCAGGAACCAGTCAACGAAGAACCAGGTTCTTCGCGGAACTATGTTCTTCGTGGGGTAGTCTTTCGTCACACCCTCATCTATGTAACAGCCCGAAAACGAGTTTGGTAATTAAACCACGTTAATAATAATGAACGGGTAAAATAGCGTTAGTGGTAAAATTTACCCGGTGAATATTAGGACTTAGACAAACAATCCAAATATTAGTTATAAAATTTAATAAATGCTGGAGAAAACAAGGTTATAAGAAGCCCGAGTTAACGGGACTTAAAATAAAACGGGTTATGACTTCCCGAACCCATTAAGTTAACTAGGAATGTTTAACCAAGTTAGTAAGCGGGGAATATTGTTAGAAATAAGTAGGTTATGCCCTACTTAATTAACTAACCAAACATGAGGGACCAAAATGGGATAACCTGAAAATGGTTTTAATTAAACTAAATAAAATAACACAACACACACACAAGTGTGTGTGGTGCGTGTTCTGGTCGACCAAGAAAAGGCTCCCAGGAGCCAAAAACCCTAACTCAACAAGATCCAGCAAATTGAAGGTCAAATTTAGCCCGAATCGGATGCATGAACACATATTAATGATCACCTAGTCGAGGGGATCACAAGGTATGTTGAATTTTACGATTTAGTGATACTTTGAGATTATGATGAACAATCATAATCGAAATTCTGAAATCAATGTTGAATCTATGAGTGTTATTATGATGAAATCTTCGTTTAGAAACAAACCCTAGTTGAAAAACTTGATGAATTGGTGTTAACACTAGGGATTTGGTAATTACCCTATTATGTGCTAAGTGGGTTTATTTACAATATGATGAACACTGGGATTAGAATGTTAAATTGATGAATATTGATTGTTATCATACAGGTTCTTGATATAGTTCATGAACACTAGACATAGAGGTTAGATTTTGATGTAAATCTTGGTGAAAATAATTAGTTATGAACTAGTTAGTAAATATGTAAAATTATGCACATTAGGTGTTTGTTAAAATGCCTAAATGAGAACTAAATGTTGATAATGTGCCTAATTGAGTCTTGTGAACTTGATAGTGCAATCATATGTGTTAAATGGTGATTTGACTTTTAAAAAGTCAAACCGACCATTAATAAGATCGAATGATAATTTTGATAGAAAATACGTAAGATGGAATAGTCATAATTAATGATGACTAATATAACCGTCTTACGAATTATGATTATAGTTTGACGCTTGACAAGCTAGGTGGAGGCTTGGAAAGGAAGCGGGTCGAACGAAGCAAGTATGAAGGAAAAGCGTAATTCGGATGCAAGGTAAGTATAGCTTACACTAGTCTTAAATTGTAGAATATTTTCTTATCATATAAATTACGAATGGGATATCTAAACAATTGAAATATGATGTTCCGTCATGTAGTCGAACGGAACAAGATAATCAAAGATGAAAGAAACCATAATAATGGTTAAAAAGAAGTAAATCGATAATTTGGTCATATTATGTCGAAAGCAATAAACGGTTTATAAGTAAATTGACCGTACGGTGTTAAACGGAACGAGTCATGTAGATGAGACGATAATAAATATCATCTCGCATAAATAAATAATCAATTCGGCCAAACGGGTCAAAAGGTGTAGACATCACCTTTTGACAATATTGACTAATGATTCTTTTGTCGAGTTATATGCTTACAGGAATAGATATCCAATGAATACCCGCATCGTTCTTAATTAGCAATTATAAGGCAAGGTATTAAAACCGGGTAATAAGTTGATCCGAGCCAGGTACGTATTATTGATAAACTCATCAATTAGAACTTGAAGTTCTATGAGAGTTAGGCAAAGTAAAAAGGACATTCGGTTTCTTAAAAAGGTAAACCGAAGGATTTAAATTATAGACAGAGTGTTTTGAAAATAAGATTTGGTTAAAAATGAGATTTTGGGCGTACATGGCTTAAGCGAGCCCTTCGTTGTAAAAGAAGGGTTAAAAATGACCAAAACGCCCTTGTAAGCAAAATTAAGTAAACAACCCTTAGAAGTCGCTTGAAAACGAGTTTTATAATCAAGTTAATGCTTAGAATAAGTATAGTAGCATAAGATGTAAATCCTTGGTCAAAAGACTCTATATGAGTCTTTGCCGTAAATAGATAATTCGAAGGGCAAAACTCGGATTAGATAGATCGTCACATTAAAAACATCACAAATATAGATGTGATGGAAGGTCATTTGATAACTAATGTGGAAATAAAAAGATAGAAAGAACTGGGTGTGAGTTATGCGTAAAAGTGCTTAAATGTCCCTAACGGGTTAAAATAAGTACTTGAGTATAAGCGGGTTTAAAATGCGTAGGAAACCCGTGGTTTGAGCCAAATATGATAGACGATATAGAAATTAGAAGATTCACGAGAATTTGGGATCAAACAAATAAGTTTGTTTGATAAATACATTAATGGGTCCAAATGGGTAAATTCTAGTTTAAGCCAAAAGCTTAAAACTCTATAGATTTGTTAATCCGGAAGTCGGGTTTTAAATCCATTTGATGGAGAATCACATTACAAACACGTAGGAAGAAACGGTAGGTCAAACGGATAAGCGTATTGAAAGATACGAAAGTTAATGGAAGAAGCTGATGCAGAGTCCACCGTAACTTACGGTGGTACCGTAAGTTACGGTGGGAATTAAAAATGTTACGGCGGTTGGCTCCTGCCTTACGGTGGAGTGTTTTCAAATCAGGGCTACCGTAAATTACGGTGTCCACCGTAATTTACGGTGGACCCTGATCAAAAATGTATTTTGATTTGTTTTGTTTCCCGGACTCGTTTAGATACATATTAAATCCCGTATGACTAAAACATTTCATGTTTTTATGAAATATAGGTACTTTTTGGATGCCGGAAGACGATCAAGCTCAACGAAGAACCGAACACGATAAAGACACATGCTTCCGCACTTTGCCTCGTCATAAATTTTAAATGATGAATCTGATCACGTTATGTCAAATAACTTATGATTTGTAAAAGTTTTTAACAAGCCCGTATTTTCAGTATAATCGTGATTGTAATTACGTGATTATGAGTTTAAATTATACGATAAACGTTAAATAATAACTAGGGTGTTACAAGTTGGTATCAGAGCCTTGGTTTAAGAGATTCGAGTATGGTGGGGAGGAACCATGCTTGGACTTAAACCTTATGCTCTTGACAAAGAATAGTGTTCGGTTCGAGGCTTGATCGCAAATCCGGTACGTGCAAGTATGCTAATGGTCTAGCGTATTAAAGTGTTGTAGACAACACATAGGGTTACCGTGTAATACACGTTACCCCAATTAAATGATTGATAAGTTGACAAAAATACGCGCGTTGACGCGTATAGTAGAAAAAGCCTTGTATTATAATACAGGCGATTATTGAAGTTGATATTACTAACTTTTGTGAATATCTTGATTGAAGGACAATTGCATTTAAAGATGACAAGAGTTGAACAAATTAAGGATATGATAGAGGAACGGTCCAAAGTATGACGATAGGAGCATGCTCACTAAGGACTAAATCGGGTAACGACCGCGAACAAGGTTAATGGCAAGAAACGCCCGTCGGGGCAAGCATTACCAGGTGCGTGTTTTTAAATATAATCGCACAATTAGCAATATGCAACAAACATGTAGAAATTGAAAGTTGCATATGTAGATTAAAAACTTGGAAAAACCCGAATAGAAAATGTGTTCGGGATATTGTTTCCAAGAGAAACAAATAGAGGTATTACTTACATAGGGTGTGACGTGAAAACTATAAAAAGGTCATGCGTGTCATGTGTTAATCGCTTACTCTGGCCAAGTAAGTAGTGGCATATGGTACCATGAACTTCTTATGGCGGACACGTTTACATCCGATGTAGTAAGGGCGGGGTGAATGGGACTAATTAAAAAGTACCCAAATGAATCAGATAAGCAAAATATTTGATAATAATGTAAACGCACAACCGAGTGACGGAAGCGTATTACATTAGGATAATGAGCCCGAGTGAAGAGACAAAGAAGCATGTAAAATGATTTAGACAAGTATTGGGAGGGGGTGTACTTACACTCGAACCCGAAGAATAGAAACATGTAAAATAATCAAGATATGCATTGGGAGGGGGTGTACTTACACTCGAACCCGGAAAATGCAAACATGTAAAATGATGTAAGCATGTATTGGGAGGGGGTGTACTTACACTCGAACCCGAAGAATATAAACATGTAGAATGATCAAGATATGCAGTGGGAGGGAGTGTACTTACACTCGAACCCGGAAAATGAAAACATGTCACTAAGCGGGTCGTTTTTGTAAAACGTCAAACTCGAGGACAAAGTCGGAATATAAAATTAAAGCGAGGTCTTAATGCATACCGGGAGGGTTGCAATAATAACGACTTCGGTAAAACACCCGGTTGATGGGTAAGAATTAAACACATGTGTAGACCGAGAAACGGGAACTCGGATGGAAGGTTAAAAGACTCGGGTTTTGAGTCATAACTAAAAGACAACAAGATAATGTAAGAATAGAAATTTTGAATAAATTATGTTCAACAATTTTAAAGTTGAACGGGTCGAATATAATATAATGCCGGACGACATGAGTAAACGCAAGCAGGATAATGGTATCGTTAAAAGCAAAAGAATAATGAGCCCGGTAATGGGACATAATCAAATATGAATGTATGTAAACCAGATAATAGTGAGCATTAAAGATACAAGTCTTGACACTGATAGGCGCAAGACGATATACTTGAAAAGTGATAATTTCGAAAATGAAAAGTTAATATAAATTAAACATGATGTGACAAGATCACGGTCAAGAAATGCAATGTGAAGTAGAATCACATTATAACCAAGCAAGTGGTAAAAAGTAACTGGACTAATAAGTCTAGTTAGTGAGACCGGTTAAGGTCATTTAAATAAATTTGCTCGTTGTAAGCGGTGGATTCGGTATAACTGAATCGAATAAATAAATTTGAAAACAAAAGAAATTGTTGCTAAAAGTGAAGGATTTCACTAAGGACCTTTAGACGGGTCAAAGTAACGGATTCATAAAGAATTCGATAGTATATGAAAGCGATGGAAATTGCTAAGTTAATTAAACTAGTGGAAATAACGAGATTATGTTATTTAAAGTCGCATTATGTTATGTAAGATACATGTAAGATACGTAGATGATTAATAACCAAAAGGATATTACCATACCTTTCTGGTAATACTAACAATCGGTTAAAGTATGAGAAATGCTTAATTAATTATCGAGAGCAAATGCAAGGAGTTAAACTCGATAAATTATGTAAGAAAAGGTTTCGAGGACGAAACCTCTTTAAGGGGGGTAGACTTGTAACACCCCGAAAACGAGTTTGGTAATTAAACCACGTTAATAATAATGAACGGGTAAAATAGCGTTAGTGGTAAAATTTACCCCGTGAATATTAGGACTTAGACAAACAATCCTAATATTAGTTATAAAATTTAATAAATGCTGGAGAAAACAAGGTTATAAGAAGCCCGAGTTAACGGGACTTAAAATAAAACGGGTTATGACTTCCCGAACCCATTAAGTTAACTAGGAATCTTTTACCTAGTTAGTAAGTGGGGAATATTGTTAGAAATAAGTAGGTTATGCCCTACTTAATTAACTAACCAAACATGAGGGACCAAAATGGGATAACCTGAAAATGGTTTTAATTAAACTAAATAAAATAACACAACACACACACAAGTGTGTGTGGTGCGTGTTCTGGTCGACCAAGAAAAGGCTCCCAGGAGCCAAAAACCCTAACTCAACAAGATCCAGCAAATTGAAGGTCAAATTTAGCCCGAATCGGATGCATGAACACATATTAATGATCACCTAGTCGAGGGGATCACAAGGTATGTTGAATTTTACGATTTAGTGATACTTTGAGATTATGATGAACAATCATAATCGAAATTCTGAAATCAATGTTGAATCTATGAGTGTTATTATGATGAAATCTTCGTTTAGAAACAAACCCTAGTTGAAAAACTTGAAGAATTGGTGTTAACACTAGGGATTTGGTAATTACCCTATTATGTGCTAAGTGGGTTTATTTACAATATGATGAACACTGGGATTAGAATGTTAAATTGATGAATATTGATTGTTATCATACAGGTTCTTGATATAGTTCATGAACACTAGACATAGAGGTTAGATTTTGATGTAAATCTTGGTGAAAATAATTAGTTATGAACTAGTTAGTAAATATGTAAAATTATGCACATTAGGTGTTTGTTAAAATGCCTAAATGAGAACTAAATGTTGATAATGTGCCTAATTGAGTCTTGTGAACTTGATAGTGCAATCATATGTGTTAAATGGTGATTTGACTTTTAAAAAGTCAAACCGACCATTAATAAGATCGAATGATAATTTTGATAGAAAATACGTAAGATGGAATAGTCATAATTAATGATGACTAATATAACCGTCTTACGAATTATGATTATAGTTTGACGCTTGACAAGCTAGGTGGAGGCTTGGAAAGGAAGCGGGTCGAACGAAGCAAGTATGAAGGAAAAGCGTAATTCGGATGCAAGGTAAGTATAGCTTACACTAGTCTTAAATTGTAGAATATTTTCTTATCATATAAATTACGAATGGGATATCTAAACAATTGAAATATGATGTTCCGTCGTGTAGTCGAACGGAACAAGATAATCAAAGATGAAAGAAACCATAATAATGGTTAAAAAGAAGTAAATCGATAATTTGGTCATATTATGTCGAAAGCAATAAACGGTTTATAAGTAAATTGACCGTACGGTGTTAAACGGAACGAGTCATGTAGATGAGACGATAATAAATATCATCTCGCATAAATAAATAATCAATTCGGCCAAACGGGTCAAAAGGTGTAGACATCACCTTTTGACAATATTGACTAATGATTCTTTTGTCGAGTTATATGCTTACAGGAATAGATATCCAATGAATACCCGCATCGTTCTTAATTAGCAATTATAAGGCAAGGTATTAAAACCGGGTAATAAGTTGATCCGAGCCAGGTACGTATTATTGATAAACTCATCAATTAGAACTTGAAGTTCTATGAGAGTTAGGCAAAGTAAAAAGGACATTCGGTTTCTTAAAAAGGTAAACCGAAGGATTTAAATTATAGACAGAGTGTTTTGAAAATAAGATTTGGTTAAAAATGAGATTTTGGGCGTACATGGCTTAAGCGAGCCCTTCGTTGTAAAAGAAGGGTTAAAAATGACCAAAACGCCCTTGTAAGCAAAATTAAGTAAACAACCCTTAGAAGTCGCTTGAAAACGAGTTTTATAATCAAGTTAATGCTTAGAATAAGTATAGTAGCGTAAGATGTAAATCCTTGGTCAAAAGACTCTATATGAGTCTTTGCCGTAAATAGATAATTCGAAGGGCAAAACTCGGATTAGATAGATCGTCACATTAAAAACATCACAAATATAGATGTGATGGAAGGTCATTTGATAACTAATGTGGAAATAAAAAGATAGAAAGAACTGGGTGTGAGTTATGCGTAAAAGTGCTTAAATGTCCCTAACGGGTCAAAATAAGTACTTGAGTATAAGCGGGTTTAAAATGCGTAGGAAACCCGTGGTTTGAGCCAAATATGATAGACGATATAGAAATTAGAAGATTTACGAGAATTTGGGATCAAACAAATAAGTTTGTTTGATAAATACATTAATGGGTCCAAATGGGTAAATTCTAGTTTAAGCCGAAAGCTTAAAACTCTATATATTTGTTAATCCGGAAGTTGGGTTTTAAATCCATTTGATGGAGAATCACATTACAAACACGTAGGAAGAAACGGTAGGTCAAACGGAAAAGCGTATTGAAAGATACGAAAGTTTTTGTGTCAAAAACGGCAAAATGGAAGAAGCTGATGCAGAGTCCACCGTAATTTACGGTGGTACCGTAAGTTACGGTGGGAATTAAAAATGTTACGGCGGTTGGCTCCTGCCTTACGGTGGAGTGTTTTCAAATCAGGGCTACCGTAAATTACGGTGTCCACCGTAATTTACGGTGGACCCTGATCAAAAATGTATTTTGATTTGTTTTGTTTCCTGGACTCGTTTAGATACATATTAAATCCGGTATGACTAAAACATTTCATGTTTTTATGAAATATAGGTACTTTTTGGATGCCGGAAGACGATCAAGCTCAACGAAGAACCGAACACGATAAAGACACATGCTTCCGCACTTTGCCTCGTCATAAATTTTAAATGATGAATCTGATCACGTTATGTCAAATAACTTATGATTTGTAAAAGTTTTTAACAAGCCCGTATTTTCAGTATAATCGTGATTGTAATTACGTGATTATGAGTTTAAATTATACGATAAACGTTAAATAATAACTAGGGTGTTACAATCTGACAGTTACAGTTTCCTTGATTTCAGCCGTAATAAATGCTAACAGTTTGACAGTTTTCCAATTTAGATCAAACGACACTTTTAACCATGATTATGAACCCTAATTATGAACAATCATTAACTATTCACAACTTAACAGTTTCCAATCATCCTACAAATCATTCTAACATTCATACACAATCGGATCATTAGTTTATCATGGCATAAATTCATCTAGCAGAATTATCAAACCACAACATGAACATGAACGTGTACAAATCATGAAACCCTCATCATGCATGTTCTAATTTCTTTGATTTAATATTGAAACATCAAAACCCTAATTAACACAATATGAGAGCATGGTTTCTAGCAAAATCCTATATGCACAGTAGATCTCAAGCATCCCATAATAATCATCAAACAACGTGAAGTGTGGTGGGATACTAACCGAATGATGAGAAGGTCACGAAAGTGCAAGAGGGCTTCGAGGGAAAAGAAAGGTGCTGCCGGCGTTCACAAATGAGGAGGAGAGTTGAGGGTTTGATAGATTTGTGTTTATATGGTGCGAACAGGGCCGAGTCACAACTGGGTTTCATTTGGGCCGAAAGCCCTTTCGGCGAAGGACCCTCTTGACGAAGAACTATACTTCGTCAAGAGTGGTGATGGCGAAGAACCTTCTTCGTCATGAAACGTTTGTGACGAAGGATCTTATTTGTCAAGAAGTGAGGTTGACGAAGAACTCTAGTAGTTCATGAAAGGCCAGCCAACGAAGAACCAGGTTCTTCGTCGACTTGGGTGTGGTGTGCAGCCCAAAGTTAAGAAACATGAACATATTATGTCTAAACATTAAACAACTCCTAAGTTTTCATGAAACAGACAAACATAACAATACTTTAATCATTCAAACATCGTGCACATGATACAATATAAAACGAATTATGAAAACATGATTTGCGTAAAGGAAAGACCTTGAAATCTCGGGTTGTCACATCATCCCCAACTTGAAAGAAATTTCGTCCCGAAATTTGATAAGTAAACCAAAGCAGCAATGTGTTAGATCAGGATGACTATGGATTTTCCCTAGGTGCCAAATCATCCCCAACTTGAAATGGAATTTCGTCCCGAAATTCATCAGTTGCATCAGGATTAGATTGGTCAGTTGGAAATAGTTAAGGATACTTGAGCTTCATTTGATCCTCGCATTCCCACATAAACTCCGGTCCACGCCTTGAGTTCCAACGGACTCTCATGATCAGGATTCGGCTATGCTCACGGACCTTGACCTCCTGGTCCATAATTTAGATAGGTTCCTCGACAAACTGCAACTTGTCATCGATTTTCAGTTCTTGCAAAGGTACCATAAGTGTTTCATCGGACAAACACGTCATTAATTGCGAAACATGGAAGACATCATGAACGTTACCCAACTCAGCAGGTAACTCGAGCTTGTAGGCCACTTTACCAATTCGTTCCAGAATTTTGAATGGCCCGACATAACGCGGATTAAGCTTGCCGCGTTTCCCAAAGCGTACCACACCCTTCCAGGGTGAGACATTCAACATGACACGATCACCAACAACGAACTCCAAAGGTTTCCTACGCTTATCAGCGTCGCTTTTCTGGCGATCACGCGCTGCCGCCATACGATTTTTGATCTGGACAATCTTCACAGAGGTTTCGAGCACAAGTTCTGGACCTGTGATTTGGCTGTCACCCACTTCAGCCCAACAGAGGGGAGATCGACATTTTTGTCCGTATAAAGCCTCGAACGGAGCGGCCTGGATACTAGTATGGTAGCTGTTGTTATAAGAAAACTCTACCAAAGGCAAATGTCTTTCCCAACCTTTACCAAAATCGATGACACATGCTCGCAACATGTCCTCTAAGGTCTGGATGGTTCGCTCACTCTGACCATCCGTTTGAGGGTGATAGGCAGTGCTCATGTCAAGACGTGAGCCAAACGATTTGTGCATTGCTTGCCACAAATCGGATATGAAATGCGGATCACGATCAGAGATAATGGAGGTTGGCACTCCGTGCCTGGAAACCACCTCCTTCAGATAGATACCAGCTAGTTGTGAAAACTTATCGGTTTCCTTGATCGCGAGGAAATGTGCTGATTTTGTAAGACGGTCGACGATCACCCAAATGGTATCGTTCCCGTTTTGAGTTCTAGGCAAACCAATGACGAAATACATAGCAATTTGCTCCTATTTCCACATGGGTATCTCTGGTTGCTGAAGCAGGTCGGAGGGTTTTTGATACTCCACCTTGACTCTCGCACAAGTCAAACATTTACTCATATAGGTCGCGATGTGTGCTTTCATTTTCGGCCACCAATACAAGACTTTTAGATCCTGATACATCTTATTAGAACCTGGGTGAACAGAATAGCGGGACTTGTGTGCTTCGTCCATCACAAGCTCTCTAAGAGTTCCATACAGTGGAACCCATACTCGTTCCATGAAGTAATAAATGCCGTCAGATCTCTCTAAAAGCCGTTTCTCCATACCCCGCAAATACTCAGCTTTAAGGTTTTCCTTCTTCAATGCTTCAGTCTGAGCAAAACGGATCTGATCAGGTAAATTAGAGTGGATAGTGAGCTGCAGAGCACGGACAAGCTTGGGTTTCGTTTCCTTTCGACTAAGGTCATCAGCTACAACGTTAGCTTTACCTGGATGGTACTTGATTGCACAATCATAGTCGTTTAAGAGTTCTACCCAACGTCACTATCGCATATTCAATTCCTTCTGGTCAAAGATATGCTGAAGGCTCTTGTGGTCTGTGTAAATAGTGCATTTAGTACCGTACAAGTAATGCTTCCAGATTTTAAGCGCAAACACCACGGCCCCCAACTCTAAGTCGTGAGTCAGGTAATTCTTTTCATGGACCTTCAACTGTCGAGAGGCCTAAGCTATCACTTTCTCGCGTTGCATCAGCATTCAACCGAGACCCTAAATAGAGGCGTCACAGTACACCACAAAATATTCGGTACCCTCAGGTAAGGACAGAATGGGTGCACTGCAGAGTTTTTGCTTCAACTGAAAGGCGTCTTCCAGTTTTGTCCCCCAAGAATACACTACACCTTTCTGTGTCAAAGCGGTGAGAGGTTAAGCGATCTTTGAAAATCCCTCAATGAATCTACGATAGTACCCAGCGAGACCCAGGAATTGTCGCACCTCCGAAGGTTTCTATAACAATCCTCAAGAAAACCGACACCCTCGAATTTTTCTGACACCCAAATATATTTTAAAATATCCCAATATGTCCTAAAATACACCCCATACGCGAAAACAGACCCCGAATACCCTAAATATTATTAAAAATAATTAAAAATTGAGTTTTTGGGTTTGTCGCGGGCCGCGTAGACCTCTTAAAGGTCTTACGCGGGCCGCTAGATATCAAGAATGTGGCGCAGCCCGGTGATGACACGTGTCATCATCGTGGCGAGTCTAGTCGCTGATCCGGACAAGCTATAGCGTTGACCGATGTTGACGCGGTCCGCGTAGGCCCTTGTCTACATTTACGCGGGCCGCGTAAAAGTCAAAGTGAAGCACTATATAAGCAGGCATCGGGTCTTCAGTCGAATTCGTTCAAAAACGTTTTCTTTCTCTCAAATCTGAAGTGTAGGCATAATATACGGGTATTATACCCCCCTAAATAGTGAAGTTCTGCTCCGTTGTAAGTATTATAACCCCTGGATATGTATTAGATACGCTGCCCGATTGATCTAGGGTTCCGTAACAGCTGTCGTGGTTCTGCCCGACGTAGTCGTTGGAATGCCGTCTCGGGGAGGGTATTACTAATGTTAAAATGGGTTATTATACTAACGCGTGTGCATTTGTGTAAATTATAGATTGTCACCAGGAAACCTTAAAGGATAATCTAAGACAGCAATGTGAGTTGATCCGCTTTTTGTAAACCTTTTGTTAACTATTTTTACAAAACCTCATACAATTAAATGCATATTAAGCAGTTATTAAGTATTTGTAAGCATACAATTATCATGTGTATGTTGGGGTTTTGTATACAAAATTTGTTACCACCTGGTCAAGGAGTAACATTTCCACAAGTCGGGTCTGACAGTACCATGGATGTTAATTGTTATAACTTGGAAACAAATGTAATTGCGAGATCGCCCTCAATACTGTACAATGGTTTTTATTTAAACTTGATTAAGCTGGGATTCACTCACCAGTATTTCCCACTGACAAATGTTTTTAAAACGCGTTTCAGGTAACAAACTGTGAAAGCCAAATAGAAGCCAGCTGGACAGCACTGAAAGCTTGGAAAAGTTGCAATAAAGTTATCTAAAATAAAATAGATGTTTTTATTAAATAAAATAGGATTTATTCCTATGAAAATGTGTGTAATGCAAACTTAGATTTTATCCCATGTGTTTAATATTATAAAAATGTGGTATTTTACTCTGATCCAATATTTCCTAACTACGGTCCTGATGAAAAATTTTGCTGCCAAATTAGACAAACACGCGATACCACCGAAACAGGCTCACGGCCGCCCATTCCCGGGGATTAAGGATCGGGGGTTGCGACAGAAGGTGGTATCAGAGCTATGCCACTGATTCAGCCACAGAAGCGTTCTGCTGACATCAAAATTCAATCTGTTAGGAAATAAATTACGAGAATACGTGCATAATTGTATATCTTGTTATGTGTTATTTGACTATTTGTTAGTTTACAGTATGAGCGACCAAGGACCATCTGATGCGTATCGCCAATTGTCTGGTTCGCCTAGAAGCGAAGGCACCTCCTCTTCTCAGCCTACCCTCTCAGGGTACTCTGCTGATACGGAAGATGGAATCTTTGTGTTTACGGCTCAGTCAGAAGAGCCATTTCCTCAGAAAAAGAGGGGATGGTTCAGTCGAGGGGCACACGAGCGTAGAAAGCATATGAAAAAGTTACAAGAACAGAGAGTACTAGCAGCAGCCAAAAGAGAAACTGATGCCTATGCCCAGGATATGATAAATAGGGGTATAGCCAACATCCACATCCTAGCAACCACTACAGCTGACCCTAACCTGGAATAAATAATAGGACCCCAACCACAACTACCAATCCCTGACCAACCCATGGAGATAGAAAACCCTGAAAATCAAGTAGAAATGCATGACTTCAATCCGGAAGAAATACCTAGGGTACCAGCACCAAACCCCCTAGACCCAAATTACGACCCCTGGTGGGACGACAATAGGGACTATGTGCAACGTTACCCGATACATGAAGACATGCCCATGCCAAACATAGGAGCCTACCCACGTTTAGATCCTTTAGATCCCTATTACCACGATGAATACATTAGGGAGATTTTAGAAGATCCTTACCAATTCCAGGCACCTACATCCCCATATCAAGAACCCGCACCCCAGATTCCAAACCCAGTCCTAGAACCTGCACCCCCAATGAGTGCAGATAACGTACAAGAACTTAGGACATTTGGTGAGGAAATTTTAGAAAGTAGTGAACGAATGAGACAGGTGGGAGAGCGACTCGTTTGGAAGTATGACAAGCGCAATATGGATTTCTGGATGAATCCATATCCAAGAATGTGATGGTGGTGACGGTAATAGTTATAATAATAATAAAATAAAATATGTGTACGGATGCCTACTATTATTAGTGTAATTTTATTTCAGTTGGTATTGTAATTTTTATTTCAGTACTGGTATGTAATAGATGCATAGTATATGAATAGAGTAAAGTCGCAATGATCGACGCTTTTGCCTAAAATGCGTGTCATGTGATTGACTATATTAAATATTATTTTGTGATATTAATACGGGGTAATTGTTTAAAATTCAGATGGCCGACGAAGGAAATCAAGAAAATTTGAATAATGATAACCAGAGTAACATTAACTTGGTTAATGAGAATCTAAGCATCAATAACAATGGAAACCAAATTGATAATAGTGCCGTTCAACACATAGTGGCACAAGGAATTATAGATGCAATGCCATTTATTATTCAAACGGTTCAGGAAGCGAATAATAAAATAAACATAGCAGTAAGCGACCAATTGAACCAGAACACAGCGTGAACAATGGACCCGTACTTCAAATGGCCATTCCCAAAAGAAGAAGAACCATGCCTTATGGTTGTTCTTATAAGGAATTCTGGTCCTGCAAACCAATAGAAATCTCGGGCAATGAAGGACCCATTGCAGCCCTAAGCTGGATAGAGAAGACTGAGGCTGTTTTAAAAATAAGCAACTGTGCTGAAGAAGACAAAATAATGTTTGCTTCTAATCTATTTAAGAACTCAGCCTTAGAATGGTGGAACACTATCCTCCAATCAAAAGGAAGTGATAGGATATACAACATGGAATGGGAGGAATTTAAGAATATGGTAGAAATGAAATTCTGCCATCCCAATGAAAAGGAACAGATAGCAAATAAGTTTCTAAACCTTAGGATGACCGGGGTAGATAGTAAGGGTTATACTACTACATTCTTTGAATATGCTAGAATAGTACCAACTCTTGCATTACCTGAACCAGTGTTAATCTCCCGTTACATATGGGGATTAATTGGAGAGATTAGACATGTAGTCAAGGCAGCTAGACCCCAAACCATAGAAGAAGCTGTAGAACTCGCAAACACCTTGACAGATGAATTAATCCGTACTAGGGAAGACGACCAGAGGAGAAACCTAACCCAAAGGCTTACCCAAGAATTCCGTTCTGGGAATTACAATCGTAGGAATATGGGTTCTACCTCTACACCATTCTGCAAGGTCTGCAAGAAAAATCATTCGGGAAAATGCTCCACTCTTTGCAATTTCTGCAAGATGCCAGGACATAAGGAAGAAGATTGCAGGAGAAAATCCAGTAATGGACTATGCTTCAACTGTGGAGAAAAAGGTCACATCAAGCCGAACTGTCCAAAACTAGCTCTAGCCGCGAACAACAAGAACACTAAAAATGCTAGAGCATTTGTTCTGACTGCAGATGAAGCCAAAATGATTCCAGACGTGATAGCTGATACGTTTTTAGTTAATGATGTTTTTGCTAAAGTATTATTTGACTCTGGTGTAAACCAAAGTTTTATTAATACTTCGTTTTGCAAACTTCTAAATCAGTCATTAACTAAACTACCACAAGAATGTCTCGTAGAGACAGCTAATGGAGAAACTGTTAGGATTTCTGAAATCTTGCAGGGAGCAAGAATAGAAATTTTAAATCAAAAGTTTATTGCAAACCTTTATCCCATGAATCTGGTAAGATTTGATGTCGTTTTAGGAATGGATTGGTTAATAGCCAATAAAGCCAGTATTTTATGTGATCAAAAGTCAATTCAAGTAAATTCACTAAAGGGTGAAAAGATCACAATTAAAGGAGATAAATCATCTAGATCCACAAAATTCATCTATGTGATGAAAACTGCAAGTTATATAAGAAAAGGATCTATAGTGTATTTGATTTCTATAATCACTAACACTAAAGGAAAAGAACTAAAAGACATTCCAGTAGTGTCTCAGTTTTCAGATGTGTTTCCAGAAGAATTACCAGGAGTACCACCAGATAGAGAAGTCGAATTCAGAATCCATCTACTACCTGGAACAACACTAATTGCCAATGCACCCTACCGTTTGGCACCCGCAGAAATGCAGGAATTAAAGAAACAATTAGATGAATTATTAGAGAAAGGATTCATACAGCCAAGTTCATCGCCATGGGGAGCGCCAATTTTATTTGTTAAAAAGAAGGACGGATCGATGCGTATGTGCATTGATTACCGTGAATTAAACAAGGTTACGATCAAGAACCGGTACCCATTACCGAGAATCGATGATCTGTTCGATCAACTGCAAGGAGCTCGATTTTTCTCTAAAATCGATCTAAGGTCAGTATATCATCAATTAAAGATACAGGGAGAGGACATTCCAAAAACCGCGTTTAGAACAAGGTATGGCCATTATGAATTTACTGTCATGCCATTTGGTTTAACCAATGCCCCAGCCGCATTTATGGACATGATGAACCGAATATGTAAGCCATATTTGGATAAATTCATAATTATTTTTATAGATGATATTCTAATTTTTCTAAAAGTAAAGAGGAACATGCAAAGCATTTGCACGCACTTTTAAGTCTATTAAAAAAGGAAAAGCTTTACGCTAAATTTTCAAAGTGCGAGTTTTGGTTAGAGCAGGTACAGTTTCTTGGACACTTAGTTAATCATGAAGGAATTCATGTGGATCCAACTAAGATCGAGGCGATTACCAAATGGAAAACCCATGAGTCACCAACCGAGGTTAGAATTCTTAGGATTGGCCGATTATTATAGAAGATTTATTCAAGATTTTTCTAGAATAGTCATTCATTTAACTAAGTTAACCTGTAAATCCATTAAGTTTGAATGGGGACCAAAACAAGAAGAAGCATTTAGAATTCTTAAGCAAAGATTAACCCATGCACCCATATTAGCGTTACCAGAAGGAACTGAAGATTTTGTAGTATATTGCGACGCTTCTAAGTTAGGTTATGGATGTGTGTTGATGCAACGCCAAAAGGTTATAGCATATGCGTCTAGACAACTTAAGAATCATGAAGAAAATTATTCAACCCATGATCTAGAATTAGGAGCTATAATTTTTGCCCTTAAAATTTGGAGACATTACCTTTATGGTAGTAAGTTTACCATATTTACCGATCATAAAAGTTTAAGATATGTTTTTGGGAAAAAAGAATTAAATATGAGACAAAGACGCTGGATGGAGATGCTTAGTGATTATGATTGTGATATTCAGTATCATGAAGGAAAAGCAAATGTAGTGGCTGATGCTTTAAGCCGAAAGTATCACGAAAAGCCAAAAAGGGTACGTTCCCTTAAATTAAATCTACAAGTAGATTTAAACGATCAAATTAGAAAAGCACAAGAATCAGTAATCAAGGATGATACTGAAAAACTAAAAGGTATGATTAAAGAATTAGAACAAGGAACAGATGGAATTTAGAGATTCCATAAGAAGAGAATGTGGATACCTAAATTAGGAAATCTGCGTCATCATATATTAGAAGAAGCCCATAAGTCTAAATACACAATGCATCCAGGAAGTGATAAAATGTACCAGGATTTAAGAAAGAATTTCTGGTGGATAGGAATGAAAAAGGACATAGCAGCCTATGTTTCTAAATGTTTAACTTGTTCACAAGTTAAAGCTGAACACCAGAAACCCTCAGGTTTGTTACAACAGTTAGAAATGCCAGTGTGGAAATGGGAATTGATAACAATGGATTTTGTTATCAAATTACCCAAAACAAGAAAAGGTAATGATACAATCTGGGTGATTGTAGATAGACTAACCAAGTCAGCTCATTTCCTACTAATGAAAGAAACTTTCAGTATGGAACAGCTAGCTAAATTATATGTAAATGAAATAGTTTCATTACATGGAATACCTTTATCAATTATTTCTGATAGAGATAGCCGTTTTACCTCTCATTTTTGGTCAAGTTTCCAAAAGGCAATGGGAACCAAGTTAAATCTAAGCACAACTTATCATCCTCAAACAAACGGACAAAGCGAAAGAACATTTCAGACAATGGAGGACATGCTTAGAGCTTGTGTAATTGATTTTGGAGGTAATTGGGACGATCACTTACCTTTAATAGAATTTTCTTATAATAATAGTTATCACACAAGTATCAATGCTGCACCATTCGACGCACTTTATGGACGAAAGTGCCGAACCCCAGTCTGTTGGGCAGAAATTAGGGAAAAATAACTATCTGTACCTGAGATAGTACAAGAAATAACTGACAAGATTATTCAAGTCAAGAAACGACTGAAGGCAGCATGTGATCGACAAAAGAGCTATGCTGATAACCGACGCAAACCCTTGGAATTTCAAGTAGAAGACAAAGTATTATTGAAGGTCGCTCCTTGGAAAGGAGTAGTAAGATTCATCAAAAGAGGAAAGTTAAGTCCCAGGTATATTGGACCTTTTGAGATTATTAGAAGAATAGGACCTGTAGCCTATCAGCTACAACTGGCAGAGGAAATGGCAGGAATACATAATGTATTTCATGTATCTAATCTCAAGAAATGCCTAGCTGATGAATCGCTAATGGTACCTCTTAAGGATATAGAGGTAAATGAACAACTCAAGTTTGTAGAAAGGCCTCTACAGATCGAAGACAGGAAAGTTAAAAACCTCAAACACAAGAGACTAGTTCTGGTCAAAGTGAAGTGGGACTCCAAAAGAGGACCTGAGTACACATGGGAGCTTGAATCTGAAATGCAAAGAAAATATCCACACTTGTTCCAGTAGATCTCGAGGACGAGCTCTAAAACAAGGTGGGGAGGATATAACAATCCTCAAGAAAACCGACACCCTCGAATTTTTCTGACACCCAAATATATTTTAAAATATCCCAATATGTCCTAAAATACACCCTATACGCGAAAACGGACCCCGAATACCCTAAATATTATTAAAATAATTAAAAATTGAGTTTTTCGGTTTGTCGTGGGCCGCGTAGACCTCTTAAAGGTCTTACGCGGGCTGCTAGATATCAAGAATGTGGCTCAGCCCGGTGATGACACGTGTCATCATCGTGGCGAGTCTAGTCGCTGATCCGGACAAGCTATAGCGTTGACCGATGTTCACGCGGGCCGCGTAGGCCCTTGTCTACATTTACGCGGGCCGCGTAAAAGTCAAAGTGAAGCACTATATAAACAGGCATCGGGTCTTCAGTCGAATTCGTTCAAAAACGTTTTCTTTCTCTCAAATCTGAAGTGCAGGCATAATATACGAGTATTATACCCCCCTAAATAGCGAAGTTCTGCTCCATTGTAAGTATTATAACCCCTGGATACGTATTAGATACGCTGCCCGATTGATCTAGGGTTCCGTAACGGTTATCGTGGTTCTGCCCGACGTAGTCGTTGGAATGCCGTCTCGGGAGGGTATTACTAATGTCAAAATGGGTTATTATACTAACGCGTGTGCATTTGTGTAAATTATAGATTGTCACCAGGAAACCCTAAAGGATAATCTAAGACAGCAATGTGAGTTGATCCGCTTTTTGTAAACTTTTTGTTAACTATTTTTACAAAACCTCATACAATTAAATGCATATTAAGCAGTTATGGAGTATTTGTAAGAATACAATTATCATGAGTATGTTGGGGTTTTGTATACAAAATTTGTTACCACCTGGTCATGGAGTAACATTTCCACAAGTCGGGTCTGACAGTACCATGGATGTTAATTGTTATAACTTGGAAACAAATGTAATTGCGAGATCGCCCTCAATATTGTACAATGGTTTTTATTTAAACTTGATTAAACTGGGATTCACTCACCAGTATTTCCCACTGACAAATGTTTTTAAAACGCGTTTCATGTAACAAACTGTGAAAGCCAAATAGAAGCCAACTGGACAGCACTGAAGGCTTGGAAAAGTGGCAATAAAGTTACCTAAAATAAAATAGATGTTTTTATTAAATAAAATAGGATTTATTCCTATGAAAATGTGTGTAATGCAAACTTGGATTTTATCCCATGTGTTTAATATTATAAAAATGTGGTATTTTACTCTGATCCAATATTTCCTAACTACGGTCCTGATGAAAAATTCCGCTGCCAAATTAGACAAACACGTGATACCACCGAAACTGGCTCGCGGCCGCCCATTCTCGGGGATTAGGGATCGGGGGTTGCGACAGATTCTTTGGCGCTGCCCAATTCCTGGTAGTGTCGATTTTAGCGGGATCCAGATGTATTTCCAACTCGTTGACTATGTGACCAAGGAAGTGTACTTCTCGAATCCAGAAGTCACACTTAGAAAATTTCGCGTAAAGATGCTCCTTCCTCAAGAGCTCTAAGATAAGACGCAAGTGCCGTTCGTGGTCCTCCTTGTTCTTAGAATAGATCAGAATGTCATCGATAAACACGATGACAAAATCGTCAAGGTATGGTTTACATACGCAGTTCATGAGATCCATGAATACCGCTGGTGCGTTGGTTAACCCGAATGGCATGACCAGAAACTCGTAATGGCCATACCGTGTTCTGAAGGCTGTCTTGGGAACATCCTCCTCTCGAACTCTCATCTGATGATAGCTCGACCTTAGATCAATCTTTGAGTAGAAGCTTGACCCTTGTAACTGGTCGAACAGGTCGTCAATGCGAGGTAAAGGATAACGATTCTTGACTGTCACCTTGTTGAGTTCACGGTAGTCGATACACATGCGAAAAGATCCATCCTTCTTCTTTACAATCAAAACTGGGGCTCCCCAAGGCGAAGAACTGGGTCGGGTAAAGCCTCTATCCAACAGTTTTTGGAGTTGATTAGACAATTCTTGCAACTCTCCAGGTGCAAGACGATAAGGTGCACAAGCAATCGGATCTGCTCCTGGTGTAAGTTCAATTTGGAATTCTACCTGACGGTGTGGAGGTAGACCTAGAAGTTCCTCGGGAAAAACGTCAGGAAACTCACGAACAACAGGTAGATCCTCAATTCTTTTCTCTTCAGGCCGAGTATCAGTAACAAGCGCAAGAATAGCAAGATAGCCCTTCCGTAAACACTTCTAGGCTTTCATGGGATGAAATGAGACTGACGGTTGCACCACTTCGATGACCCTGGACAGACAACGATTCCCCACTAGGGATAGGTATACGCACGATCTTCTCCTTGCAAAGTATATCGGCTCGGTGTTTTGACAACCAATCCATACCAAAAACTATATCAAAACTACCAAGTGTGACGGGAAGGAGGTCAATGTCGAACACTTGACACAAGAGATCAAGTTTGCACCCAAAGTGGACATGTGAGGCTTCAATTGACTTCCCATCAGCCAATTCTACTACGTGTTTGACCTCGAGAGGTGTTGGAGTTAACCCTAACTGACGACTGAACCCCAAAGACACATAACTCCAGACGGCACCAGAGTCGAATAATACAGAAGCGAAAATACCATTGACAGAGAACGTACCAGTCACGACATTGCCATCATTCCTTACATCACCCGCTCCAATCGTAAACACTCTCCCACGAGCACCGTTTCCACCGTTATTCCCATTGTTGTTATTTCCCGCATTGTTGTTATTCTGGCGATTATTGTTCCCACCGTTATTGTTGTTAGCGTTCTGATTCAGTTGTGGGCAATCCTTCTTGAAATGCCCTTCGTTGCCACATTGATAACATCCCCTCTGATTACCCTGATTCTGCTGGGGTTGCTGCCTTAGTTGTTGTTGGAGCTGTTGCTGTTGTTGCTTGGGATGTGGAGCTCTACAATCTTTCGCCATGTGACCCACCTTATCACACCTTTGACATGCTCGGTTACACGAGCCATAGTGGTGAAAACCACACTTATTGCACTTCGGCTGTTTCCCCGCATAAGAGCCCGAAGTTTGACTATTACTCTGATTCTGGTTGACAGAGGAGGACTGGCTGAAGCTGCGGGTGTTGTTGTTGTCAGGCTTCTTTTGCGACTGATTCGAGTTAGTCACCTTGTCTGCGTCATTCCACTTACGCTTGTTGTTAGTGGTGGGGGTAGCAGTAGTAGCAGTAGTAGTAGCAGCAACACGTGGTGGTAGCGAGCCACGCTCCACCTCCTGATCAGTGATTTTATGAGCCAGTCTGATGATCCGTGGTAGGTTGTCGAGATTTGCTGCAGTGACTAATCCCTTAACTTGTGGCGCCAATCCCTTAATGTAGAGTTCAATCCTGCGGGGCGGTGGTCGGGATAGGTTAGGACATATGTTTGCCAGCTCGTGAGACTGTTTCGTATAAGCCTCGATCTCAGATCCCTCCATCTTCAAGTTATAGTACTCGTTTTCCAACTTTTGAATTTCATCCCGAGGGAAGTACTCTTCCCGAATCAACTCCTTGAAATCATCCCAAGTAGTCGCGTATGCCATTTCAACACCCAGCATCTACACCTGAGTATTCCACCAAGTCAAGGCACTATCCTCCAAGGTGCCAGAAGCAAACTTTACCCTGTCCCCAGCTAGACAGTTACACATAGAAAATGCGGATTCGGCTTTCTCGAACCAACGGAGCAGTCCCACGGAACCTTCAGCTCCACTGAAAGTTTGAGGCTTGCAATCCATGAACGTCTTTAACGTACACACGGGTGGATTGTTCTGATTTTGATTCACAGCTTGACCTAAAACAAGAGGAAATACGCACAAATGAGATTCGAGTAAATTAACTAAGGATTATGCTTGGTCCGATATGTATAATACCAGCTTGCTGAGCTGCCAATGCCTCAGCCACACGTGTGTTAATTAGATCCGTCAACTCTGTTTGAGTCATCACGATGTTCCATGTCCACCGCCGCGGCCACCTCCACGTCCACCGCTACGTCCGCCACGTCCGCTCATGATTCTATATAAGAAAAGAGTGGAAAGGATGAGGATCGCAGTCAAGTAGAAGTCGATCATCACTACGACTTCTAGGGATTTGAGAAACTCTAACATTATACGGATAGTGGAACAGAACCCCTTTCACACTTTTTAAGCCTCACTGGGATTCACATGCACCTCACATTATTATTATGTGTGCACCTATAATAATAAGGCAATTTGCATGCTTATCACAGTGCCTCTTAACTCGCGCTAAAAGATTCCCCACACTCGAATCACAAAACGAAGGACATTACAAAACTAGGAATCACAAAAGTCGAAGGGTAGTGTCACACTATAAGCATCACTTAAACATGCAGCACATGTGATCACATCATAGTATCTAGTATGTAGTTTCATGCAAATCGTGGGTGTGTGTATACTAGGTAAGTAATGCATAAAGTAAACAGAGGACGAACCTTGCAATCTGGAGCTGAATGTCATGGTCGTTTTCGATATTGTTTGGTTATAGTCTGGTTTTATGAAAACATTTTAAAACCTAGTTCACTATAACCAGTGGCTCTGATACCATCTGTAACAGCCCAGCATAACCGCACCATGATATTGTCCGCTTTGGCGGCCAACACTCCCTCAGCGTCCGCCGCACACAGTTTTCAAAACGCGTCATGATGGTGAAGGTATCCAGCCCCTTATAAGGAAGCCTTTGTAGGAAGCCTTTGTAGGAAGCCTTTGTACCCCTTCACAACCGATGTGGGATGTCACAATCCACCCTCCTTAAGGGGTCCAGCGTCCTCGTAGGACCTGGCACCACCGGTCCGACCCTGGCTCTGATACCAAACTGTCACACCCCCAAAAATACCACTAGCAGAAACCCCCGCGAGGCGTGTGACGTACCAGGATCTAGCCACTAATCACATTGAACCATAAGTAAAATAAAACTTTCCATTAAACATAATAGTATAATTCAAACACCAGTTCAGAGAATCAAACATGTTCAGCGGAAGCATAATAGTTTGCTCAACAAGTTTAAATGAAAATGTTCAAAACAATGCAACGTCGAGAAGCGTTCCAAATGCCACAACCCATGACCACTCCAGCTTCCCAGACACCAAGTTCCATGACTGTGCACCTAAGAACCTGCAAGCATGCAGAAAAGTGTATCAGCGAAAGCTGGCGAGTTCACGTTTTGTTTAACCATTTGTTACCAAGTATTGACTTATGTTATGTTGATAATAACTCGATACTGCAGACGGCTCCTTTTTGCCCTTCTCCAATGCTCTATCAAACATTGGTCATGATTTTAAAGTTATTAGTTCACGTCCGTCCTATCCAGGTACGTCGTGAGGGTGCCAAACCTAATAGCGCTATCAACTAATAACCCCGTTGCCCTACAAGCAACTTCTTCGGTAGTATAATGGGACTTAAGTGATAGAAAGTGAGTGTATTATCCAACATCAACATTTACTGAAAACCGCCTCATATCCCCTACAAGGATATGGGTTTGTGAAAACTGTCTCACATCCCCTACGAGGATGTGGGTTTATGAAAACCCGTTTATTTGTTTGCCTGTTTGATTGTCCCCACCGGACGCATGCTTGTATTGAGAGAAGTGAACTCACCTTAGTTTTGCTCGGTATGTTAAGTTACCCGTTCCCAGTTAGTTAACCAAACCCTACCGTGGTTACCAATGAAATCAGTTTCATAATCAATCAAGTCTTGTATATTCACAGTTTGCATTCATAGCAAAGATCACCGTATATCACATAGCAATTATTCAATCTCATACAAGTCATAAACTATTTAAGACTCTACTATTTAAAATGTTCAGTTTGTTTGTTCACTTGCAGCATCTCCACGAAGAACCAGTTCTTCGTGGGATGCCTCCATGGCGAAAAACCTTATGGCGAAGAACTATCCTTCGTCGAGATTGAGCTTGACGAAGAAGCCTGGTGGTTCGTCATGAACTAGTCAACGAAGAACCAGGTTCTTCGCCGAACTATGTTCTTCGTGGGGTAGTCTTTCGTCGCACCCTCATCTGACAGTTACAGTTTCCTTGATTTCAGCCGTAATAGATGCTAACAGTTTGACAGTTTTCCAATTTAGATCAAACGACACTTTTAACCATGATTATGAACCCTAATTATGAACAATCATCAACTATTCAAAACTTAACAGTTTCCAATCATCCTACAAATCATTCCAACATTCATACACAATCGGATCATTAGTTTATCATGCCTTAAATTCATCTAGCAGAATTATCAAACCACAACATGAACATGAACGTGTACAAATCATCAAACCCTCATCATGCATGTTCTAATTTCTTTGATTTAATATTGAAACATCAAAACCCTAATTAACACAATATGAGAGCATGGTTTCTAGCAAAATCCTATATGCACAGTAGATCTCAAGCATCCCATAATAATTATCAAACAACGTGAAGTTTGGTGAGATACTAACCGAATGATGAGATGGTCGCGAAAGTGCAAGAGGGCTTCGAGGGAAAAGAAAGGTGCTACCGGCGTTCACAAATGAGGAGGAGAGTTTAGGGTTTGACAGATTTGTGTTTATATGGTGCGAACAGGGCCGAGTCACAACTGGGTTTCATTTGGGCCGAAAGCCCTTTCGGCGAAGGACCCTCTTGACGAAGAACTATACTTCGTCAAGAGTGGTGATGGTGAAGAACCTTCTTCGTCATGAAACGTTTGTGACGAAGGACCTTATTCGTCAAGAAGTGAGGTTGACGAAGAACTCTAGTAGTTCGTCAAAGGCCAGCCAACAAAGAACCAGGTTCTTCGTCGACTTGGGTGTGGTGTGCAGCCCAAGTTAAGAAACATGAACATATTATGTCTAAACATTAAACAACTCCTAAGTTTTCATGAAACACCCAAACATAACAATATTTGAATCATTCAAACATCGTGCACATGATACAATATAAAACGAATTGTGAAAACAGGATTTGCGTAAAGGAAAGACCTTGAAATCTCGGGTTGTCACACATGATGCTTGTCGGGTTTGGAGCAAAGTCGCGCCTCCGTTGCAATTTTCATGCCCTTGCGACTTACCTAGTTTTCAAAAAGCCACCTAGAAATATAGATGGTATGGGTAAACCATCTAAACATACAAAACGAATACTTTATTTCTAACGTTTCTAAAATACATTTTAAAGTTTTATATAACGTAATCGTCATATTTATAAAAAAATAACAATATTAATGAAGAAAAAATTGACTATATAACTATCTTAAGAAACATCTTAGAACACAAGTTTCTTCCTATCTTCATGGATGTATGCAAATGAAATTTTATGATATTTTACAAACGTGATTGTCACATTTATTTTAAAAAATAGCGATATTTCTTAGTTTATATAAGATTAGTTGACGATATGACTAAAATTAGTAAGATATTCTTCTAAAGATATTTCCAAAAATCTTTAACATGAAGTTTCGTGGAAAATTGAAGCGTTTGCCCGTACGGTTCCGTGGGGTGGTTGCTGACCTGAAGTACAACTATTGACTTTAGAACTATGAATTACGTAAGTTCCCTTGGATTATTCGACCGACTTTGTAAAAGCATGACATAATTTTGAAATTTTAATATAAAAATTGTGGGTTTTAAAACTAGTACAAGGGTTGTGATTATAAATAAACTAAAAGTATATAAAATCTTATTCGACCGGTTGATTAATTTGACAATGATGGCTTAGAGAGAAAGTCAAACTGATCAAAGTTAGGTTTATATTATTAATTTCATAGTAATAAAATATCTGCTTTGAGTTGGCTCTTTTTTCTAATACAAGTTTATTAACTTTAATAGTACAAATGCATAACAAAAAGAAAGAATATACTACCTTTAAAATCATATGTAGCAATGACATTTTCACATGGCACTAGATTATACTGGCAGACTATCGATGAAATATAACATATCTATAATAGCGTGTTAATTAATAAGAGTGGCAGTATACTAACACTGAACAATGAATAATAATTTAAAGAAAATTTATGTTTTGATTAGAAAACATACCAACTGACCAACTGAAGTACTTCACGCTCCTTCAAATGTAAAAGCCTCGTCCATGAAACTCGTCTTTGTATTAGTAAAACGCACAAGTTAAAATGAAATAATTCTCAACTCTTCACAATTTCTAACCTTTTTGGAGGCCTAAGGCGAAATAAAATTTTGGGGTCCTTTTTCCTTTTTTGATTATTATAAACGTCATTCCTTTATCCGTATTTGAAATCTAACAAAAATCTAAAACAACTATAACACAAAGTGGTTTGCTTGTATAAGAAATCAAACAAATCTAAAACAATAAATTTGCACTAATATTAATAACTAGCATATAAATTTTCTTTTAACTAGAGACCCTAATTTTTGGAGGCCCTAGGCCCAAGCCTAGGTTACTTATACACTAGGTCCGCCCTGCTGAGGGGCGAATTTAGGCTGGTGTGACCGTAGTCACGGGACAACAATGATTTCAGTGCTATATAGAGTTGTAGGTACGAGTTCTTCGAGTGATTTCATTGTTTTTTTGGATGATGACTTCATTCTTGAATATTAGAGAGAGGTTGAGAAGAAAATAAAACGATTTAAATTAAAAAAAAAGTTGCAGGTTTATTAATGAAGTTTGGAGAAGATGAAATGAGGAAGAACAAGAAAAGGGAATATGTTCTGTATATTTTAATATTAATAAAATGAAAATTGTTACAAATGTGGTAAAGTAGTTTTCTGAGACACTAGGAAAAAGCAAACTCAAGTGACTAGCATCTTGCTAGTGTCTCTACGTTCGTTGAATAAGGTTAAATTGATTTTATTTTTCTGAAAAGAGGCAATTTTATAATACAAGAAACATGCTTAACTAAGATGCTCAAGCATGAATACAGTACAAGGAGGAATATGCTTAAGCAAGATACTAATATTATTGGGTATGGTTTGGGTAGTCTCTTTGGGGACTATCCACAGTGTAGGCGTCACGTCACGTTCGATGAAGGACCATCCAAAGAGAACTACCCAAAGGTGTAGGGGCTAGCCAAAGTTAATAAAAAACTAATATATAATAAAGGAGAGAGAGAGAGAACAACTTGAGGGGCCCACCATCAGCCAATCACATGGCTCGTCCCCAACGTCTGTTCTTGAACGCCAGCGACGCAACGAAGGGAGGGGGGTGTGTGACGGAGGGGGACGCGTGACGCCGGTGTGGGACGATCCCCACACCGCATGGTCTAAGCATGAATAGGAGAGAAAACGTTTTAGGTCATAGAACCCATGTGTTTAAGGAATATGCTTATCAAAAAGTCAACTATCATAAGTCATAACCCTTCATTTCATGGAGAAGCACATCTACAGCTTTCCAGATCTTTGTTAATTACTTTTGTTGCTATTATTTATATACACTTTTTATAGATTCATCATATATACACTAAGGCTCTTCGGCCCTTAAGAATTTCTTAAGGGTCACTCCGAAGAGCCTTAGTTATCACCATACACTTACCTCCAATGAGTTTTTATGGGTAAAGTTGTTTTATAAATTCTCCTAAAAATAAAAAGTGTACAAAGACACAATGAATCGCAAAATATAACAGAATCCCAAAAAAATATAACACAGTTTTGAAGAAAAAAGACACAATAAGTCCAAAAAAAATACAATGACACAAACATAAAAAAAACACAATTATAAATAAAAAAACACAATGACGTAAACAAAAACTCTAAAATCTAAAATATCATATCGTAGAGTTCGATGAGACGTTTCCAATGCTCTTGAATGCGGTCAATCGGAGTCTGTTTGATACTCTTCTTACGACTTCATGATTTTATGAGACTCTATATTTGATCTAACCCTAGTATTTATATGGCGATTAAAATGTTGTTTTCATGCAACTATGTTAAAGAACATATTAGAACTTAAAAGCATGGAGCTTGTAAAGGAGTAACCACAACATTAACGCCGTCGGAGAGAGAAGAGAGTGGTGGTGGCCGTCGTTGAAACCCACCGTATACGGCGGCAAACTAGTAACCACTACATTTAAGGGATCGGAAAAATGAATGAAGCATTAAAAAACAACAGAGTTGTTGGCGTGCATGTGATGCTATAAGCAACCGTACATATTAAGCCGTACTTCCCGGAGCTTTGAGTTTCATTAATTATATTGTACATAATTATATATGCAGCATTTTTAAATATAATCTTTAGTCACTGCATGCATAAATTATTTATTTACAACTTGGCTTTCACTCTCGTGTTAGTTAACTTATTATAAAAAATATTTTTTTTAATTAATTCGTTTACTTATAAAACTAGATCCATAAAATTTAACTATATATGTTTAATGTTTAATTAATTACAAATTAAAATGTACTTACAGGAATAAAAAATGAAACTATTCATTTATTAATACAAGGTAATTATATTTATTCAAATCTGATTTTATATCTATTAATAATTAACTAGGTTTAAAGAAGGTCGCCGCGTTACGGCGAATTTCTTTTGTTATTTAGTCTGTGTTTTGTAACACCCCGAAAACGGGTTTGGTAATCAAACCACGTTAATACTACAGGACGGGTAAAATACAATTATTGGTAAAACTTACCCTGTAAATTTTAGGATTTAAATAAATAAATCTAATATTTATTAAAAGGATGAGAAATACTTTGAGAACGCAAAGTATATAAAAGGCCCGAGATTTAACGGGACTTAAAATAAAACGGGTTGTGAACAAGATAAAGTAACTAGGAAATAAATAACCTAGTACAAGTCTTGTTATTAAATGAAAGAACAAAATATCAAGTTATAAACCAAACTAAAGTTGAGGGGTTTATGTTGTTAAATTTGAAACTTAATAACATGAAACAAAATTAAAAAAACACCAAACACCCATTTTGGGGTGTCTGGTCGATCAAGAAGCAGGGGCGACAAGGGGATTCTTCACCCCACCCTAATTCTCATAAAAACCACAAATTGAGGGTTTAAATCAAGTCTAAATCGATTTTCAAGCACAAATTAATGATCACCTAGTTGAAAGGATCATAAGGTATGTAAAATTGTGATGTTTTGATTCATCTTGAATTCTAAGTTAATTGTGAGAAACTGAAATTGAGCTTAAATACGTCATGCATGGATGAATCTTGAAGTAATATGATGTTTAGGAGTAAACCCTAGTCAATAACATGTTGGATTAGTGGATAATCTATGAAATTCATGATAATCCAATGACAAGTTAAATGGGTTTTGTAAAATTAAGACGAACACAAGAATCATGACTACCAAAAATGGTGTTACTTGATTTCTATGAAATGATTCTGAGATTAGTATGCATGCTTGACATAATGGAATCAATATGTATGTTTATATTGGGAAAAATATCAAGTTATGAACTTGGTTTTAAATATGTAAAATTATACCTGTTAGGTGTTCGTTAAAATGCCTAAATGAAAGATAAATGTTGAAAATCGGACAAAAACGCATGTTTGATGGATATGGCAAATTGTGCGTTAAGACTTATAAAAAGGGTTCTAAACGGATTGTGAATTGAACTCTTTAGGCGAGGAATCCAGATCGTCAAGTGGACAAGCCGGTGGAAATACGCGTTTGAAAAGGATGCTTAAAAGGTACGTAACAACGATTCCGTTACGTTATGCTTGATTTCGTATTTTCGCTAGTAGACTTTAAATTAGCATAATACATGATATTTGCATTTAGTTGAAGTGACGAAGATCACTAGGTAAATAAACGGGTCAAAAGGTGAAATTATCACCCTTTGACAATATCGACTAATGGTTTGTCGAGTTACATGTTTATAGGAATAAATATCAAATGGATACGCACATCGCTATTGTTTAGCGGCTACTAAGGCAAGGTATTGAAACGGGTCAATATATTGATCCGAGCCAGGTATGTATAATGATTCAACTCATCATGTGGAACTTGAGATTCTATAAGAGTTAGACAAGGTTAAAATATAGTTATTCGGTTATCCTTTAGGTAAACTGCATAAATTGAGTTATGATTATGGTGTTTTAGAAGCACATGGGTTTATAAACAAGATTATAGTTAAAAGGTCGGATTTTGGGTCAAACAAGTATTTAAAAGTTCCTTTGTAGTTAAAAGCCTTGTATTATAATACGGGCGTTTATTAATGTCGAAATTACTAACTTTTGTAAATGTTTAGTTGAAGGACAACCGCATTTGAAAATGACGCGAGTTGAACGAATTAGGGATACGCCGGTGGAACGGTCCGAGGTATGACAAGCAGAGCATACTTATTAAGGAACTAAATCGCGTGACGATCGCGAACAAAGTTAGCGGCAAGAGAAGCCCGTTAGGACAAGCATTACCAGGTGCACGCTTTTAAATTAATCGCACAAGTAGTAATATGCAACTAACACGTAGGGGATAACGGTTGCATATGTCTGATAAAACCTGAATAGGATATCTATTCAGGATGATGTTTCTAAGAAAAGTTTAATAGAAACATGTGTTATTCACGATGATGAATAACAAGGAAATAATAAGATTAGTTCATATGGAAACTTGGACGGGGGGTAATTATCCAAGTGGGAAACTCTCAATATAACGCTATTGAGAAAAGTAGCGATCACATTAACGAATGTGATTATATAATAGTTCGATAGAAAAGAAAAACATTTTATATGTTCGAATGTAAAACTAGTAAAACTAATGATTGTTGTTTTGCAAATAAATAAAGTTTTACTAAATGAAATTAGAAGTATGAAATAAATAGAGGCATTACTTACATGGGGGAGGGGGGTGATGTGAAAGCTATAAAAAGGTCACGTGTGTCATGTGCTGATCGCTTACTCTGGCCAAGTAAGTAGTGGCATATGATACCATGAACTTCTTGTAGCAGACACATTTACGTCCGATATAGTAAGGGCGGGATGAATGGGACTAACTTAAAAGGTACCCAAATAAACCAAATAAGCAAGACGTTTGATAACAAACGTAGACGCAAGTCGGATGACAGAAGCGTATAACGTTAGAGTAAAGAGCCCGCGAGAAGGGACAAGGATCAAAGTAAGAGGAAATACAGACCAACTAATGAGAATGCTAAGGCGTAAAGATAAAATTTGATAGTCATAAGTGATGAAAATTCACACAGACAATTCAAAGGGGTAGAATAAAAGAATAAAAGATTTGACTAAATAAAAGCAATGGATTTCGCTAAAGATGATCAAATAAATTAAGATGATGTCTAAAACCATATAAGAATGGTTACTTGACGATGACTTTGGTAAAGATACCCGATAGATGGGTAGGATTTGGAAAGCATGCGTAAACCAAGAGACGGGTACGCGAAATAGAAAGTCAAAGGACTCGGATTAAGAGTCATGACTAAAAGACGATGAGAATTTGCAAACAGAAATTTTGATAACTATGTTCAACTATTCTAAAGTTGAACGGGTCGAATAAAGAATGAAGTGTGACGTTCGTGAGTAATGAAATCTCACTCGAATAAATCAAACGAGATAAATAAAATATAAAAAGCTCGGTAGTGCAAGTAAGCGCAAATCGAATAATGGAAGCACGAAATAATAAAGAACCCGGGTAACGGGTCGTAGAGAAGTATAATTATAAACCGGGGAAACGGTGAGCGTAGAACAAACCGACGTGTAAATGACGTAAAGAGTCATAAAGTCGGAAGATTAGTCCAAGAGTAAACGAACGAAGCTTTAGACTACGGTCAAGGCCAACTAAAGTTCAAAAACGAAAATAAACAATTCCAAACATAATAAAAGATGCTTTGAAGCTATATATGTATATATACATTTGAATATAGACATGGATAAAAGACGATCTACGGGATCATCCTAAGCTACGGGATCATAAATAGTGTTAAAGTCTACGGGACCAAAAAGACCTTCGAGTCACAAATAGAAAGAAATGAATTGTAAAGGTCTCACCTTAAAAAGGATAAAAAGGTGAAAATTTAAATAAATAGCCTACGAGGCTAAGGGAAAGAACCTACGGGTCATAGGGGTTAAGCTTGGGAAATTGTTATAATTCCCCGCATTAAATAATAACGGAAAGAACTAGATTCTCGGAAGTAACAGTCCTAGAAACGGGAGAAAGATGTACGACAAAGAGGAAACGTAAACTAAGAATTTAGTTTTTTGTCAAAAGTAATGTTTTAACAAAACATAAGTGGTATGGGGTGACTTAGAGAATTTTAAACACACATAAGGCCGGAGACGGCAAATAGCATACCCGGGTAACGGGGTATGAAGTAACCGGTGACTAATAAGTCTAACCGCCAAAATGAATAAACAATAAAGATAATGGATACAAGCTGAAAAGTAACGGCCTGCGAGGCCTTACACACGAAAGGCTTACACGTCAATATAAATGGAAATGTTAGATCGAAAGGAATGAATGAATGCCTTGAAAAACAAAACTAAGTTCGTTTAATCCAAATTAAAGGAACTTTGTAAACAAGGTTTCGAGGACGAAACCTCTTTAAGGGGGGTAGACTTGTAACACCCCGAAAACGGGTTTGGTAATCAAACCACGTTAATACTACAGGTCGGGTAAAATACAGTTAGTGGTAAAACTTACCCAGTAAATTTTAGGATTTAAATAAATAAATCTAATATTTATTAAAAGAATGAGAAATACTTTGAGAAAACAAAGTATATAAAAGGCCTGAGATTTAACAGGACTTAAAATAAAACGGGTTGTGAACAAGATAAAGTAACTAGGAAATAAATAACCTAGTACAAGTCTTGTTATTAAATGAAAGAACAAAATATCAAGTTATAAACCAAACTAAAGTTGAGGGGTTTATGTTGTTAAATTTGAAACTTAATAACATGAAACAAAATTAAAAACACCAAACACCCATTTTGGGGTGTCTGGTCGATCAAGAAGCAGGGGCGACAAGGGGATTCTTCACCCAACCCTAATTCTCATAAAAACCACAAATTGAGGGTTTAAATCAAGTCCAAATCGATTTTCAAGCACAAATTAATGATCACCTGGTTGAAAGGATCATAAGGTATGTAAAATTGTGATGTTTTGATTCATCTTGAATTCTAGGTTAATTGTGAGAAACTGAAATTGAGCTTAAATATGTCATGCATGGATGAATCTTGAAGTAATATGATGTTTAGGAGTAAACCCTAGTCAATAACATGTTGGATTAGTGGATAATCTATGAAATTCATGATAATCCATTGACAAGTTAAATGGGTTTTGTAAAATTAAGATGAACACAAAAATCATGACTACCAAAAATGGTGTTACTTGATTTCTATGAAATGATTCTGAAATTAGTATGCATGCTTGACATAATGGAATCAATATGTATGTTTATATTGGGAAAAATATCAAGTTATGAACTTGGTTTTAAATATGTAAAATAATACCCGTTAGGTGTTCGTTAAAATGCCTAAATGAAAGATAAATGTTGAAAATCGGACAAAAACGCATGTTTGATGGATATGGCAAATTGTGCGTTAAGACTTATAAAAAGGGTTCTAAACGGATTGTGAATTGAACTCTTTAGGCGAGGAATCCAGATCGTCAAGTGGACAAGCCGGTGGAAATACGCGTTTGAAAAGGATGCTTAAAAGGTACGTAACCACGATTCCGTTACGTTATGCTTGATTTCGTATTTTCGCTAGTAGACTTTAAATTAGCATAATGCATGATATTTGCATTTAGTTGAAGTGACGAAGATCACTAGGTAAATAAACGGGTCAAAATGTGAAATTATCACCCTTTGACAATATCGACTAATGGTTTGTCGAGTTACATGTTTATAGGAATAAATATCAAATGGATACGCACATCGCTATTGTTTAGCGGCTACTAAGGCAAGGTATTGAAACGGGTCAATATATTGATCCGAGCCAGGTATGTATAATGATTCAACTCATCATGTGGAACTTGAGATTCTATAAGAGTTAGACAAGGTTAAAATATAGTTATTCGGTTATCCTTTAGGTAAACTGCATAAATTGAGTTATGATTATGGTGTTTTAGAAGCACATGGGTTTATAAACAAGATTATAGTTAAAAGGTCGGATTTTGGGTCAAACAAGTATTTAAAAGTTCCTTTGTAGTAAAAGAAGGATGAAAATTGACCAAATTGCCCTTGTAAGCTAATTCGAACGAACGACCCTTGCAAAAGGTTCGAGAACGAGTTTTATGATTAAATAAATGCTTAGAATAAGAAAAGATAGTGAAAGATGTAAATTCTTGGGTCGAATGACTTTATATGAGTCTTTGTCGTAAAAAGATAATCCGAGGGGTAAAATTTGGAACATATAGATATCCACATTAAATCCAACACACATATAGTTATGGTGGAAGATTACTTGATAAGAAATGTAGGAATAAGATGCTAGAAATGTATGAAAGCGAGTTCAAGTTCTAAAGTGCTTAAATACCCTTAACGGGTCAAAATAAGCATACGAGTGAAAACGTATTTAAATTGTGTAAGAAACCTGTGATTAGAACCTAACATGGTAGATAACATTAATTTGAAGAGGTGCATGTGAAATAAGGATTAAACAAATATGTTTGTTTGATAAAATGCATAAACGGGTTAAATTTCGGTAAAACGGCACGGAGTCGAAGGCTTAGAAGTCTCAAAATTTATTATGTAGTATGTTGGATTTTAACTCCATTTGACGGAGGATCAAATTACAATCATGTAGGAAGAAACGGTAGGTCAAACGGACAAGCGGATTGAAAGATACGAAAGTTTTCGTGTCAAAAACGGCAAAATGGGAGGGTCTGATACAGGGACCACCGTAACTTACGGTGGGCACCGTAAGTTACGGTGGGGGCTGAAAGCATTACGGCAGTTACCTCCTGCCTTACGGTGGGGGTATTTTATACCAGGGGCCACCGTAACTTACGGTGCCCACCGTAAGTTACGGTGGAGGCCAGTTTCAAGTCTTTGTTTCTGGGATCAAGATATCAATGTTGGAATTTCCTGATTTCCTTGTTTAATTCGATTATTCGACCCAATCTTCCTTGTTGTACTAGTTATTTAATTATCAAAACTGACTTTTAAGTTGGTTTTGATCATAGGTGAATGTCGAGAGTCCCGGATGAAGATCAAGCATCGAGCAAGAACCGAACACACGTTAAACGAAGCTTCCGCAATGTTGTTTCGTCGTTATTCTAAAACGGAGAATTAAATCATATTATGTTGTATCACCTTAAATTGTAAAAGTTTTTAATAAACCAGTATTTTAGCATGAATGTATAAATATAAATACTCAGTAATTGTGATTATTTATGGAAATCGCTAAATAAATTTATGGTTGTTACATGTTTACATGTGTTTTGAAATCACTACGAGCGTGTTGCGAACGAAACTGCTGACAAGAATAAAAAGAAAATGTAGAAAAAACACTAAAAGATAACCGAAAGAAAATCAACCAAAAAAATTGTATGGTAACGATGTTGTTCGTATGAAACCCGTGGTCAGAGATGAGCAAATTGTTCTGGGTACCGGTACCAAATTTGCCGAACCGGGCTCGTACAGTAACCGTGATCAGGGATGAGCAAATGGAACCGGGTAGCAGCACTGAATTTCCCGAACCAAAAGATCTCCAATATCACTCGGCACCAACTTTTGGAGTTTTATGTATTAGTGTCGGTTTTTACCTTCATGTACTGATACCGAACAGGACCGTACCGGTTGTCACCAAGCTTATCCCAACCCCTAATATTAAAAAATGGATTAAAGTTAAAAAGTAAAGAAAATAACTATTATTACAATATTAAAATATTAGAAGTATTAAAAAAAACTATATATTATTATAATATTAAAATCACTATTCATTTCAATTCGTTTAGTAATATATATTAACCAGCGACGGGGAAGTGGTGACGGAGGTGGAGGTTGGTTGGAGGCGGATGTGGGCGACGGAGTGGGTGGCGTTGGCGTTCAAGATGATGATGGAGGGCGGTGGTGGGAAGGTGTCGATGTGGTGAAGAAGAAGTGAAGAATGTGATTTAGGTATTAGGGTTTAGAAGATGATAAAGCTGACGCCGTGACCGTTTAGTCACTGTTTCTCGGTTATGTTATGTTTTAATACATATATATGAATTATTTATAATCTTAATCATAACAATACCAAACATAATATTGCTAAGACTTGTAGAAAATCTCAATGTCATATTGTTTAAATGATATATTTTTTATGAATTAAATATTGATTTTTAAGTTTAATAAGTACCGATCAGATAAATTAATTACTATAGGATAAGGTTATATGTAATAAAACAGTTTTTATTTAGTATTAAATGGCAAGATACAAAATCATTTTTTTAATTTTAAAATAATTATATAGCTTTTTAATATTTTATTATATCAATATATTATTTTAATATTTACTTTTAACTTTTAACGTATTTTAGTTTTCGAAGGATAATCAATAGTAATTTCAAATTTAAAAGAATATATAGAGTTTTTTAATATTTTATTATATCAATATATTATTTTTAATATTTACTTTTAACTTTTAACATATTTTAATTTTTTTCTATTTACTTTTAGTTTTTAACGTATTTTATTTTTTTTCTTTTTCTAAAACCATATTCCCTTTATCCTTTATTTTGTTTTTAGTAATTCCTTTTTCTTTTTTTTTAAATCATCTTTACTTTATCAATTAATTTGATATTTCTTTAATAACTTATGTTCGTTAATTTTTTTCTAAAAACTTGAGTACGTAGTTGTGCTTAATTTTTACCCTCGATTAGTATAAGTTTTATTAAAAACGAATTTATATTAAAAAATAAAGTATTTATTTGGTATCGTAAAATGATACGATGGTAAACTGAACTGATTCTAACGGTTTAACTTTCTAAACAACCTGCTACATTTTCAAATAACATTTGTTTTACATTATCATTTGCTCCGTTTCACCGCAACGCGCAACAGAATAAAACCTAGTTTAGTATTAAATGGCAAGATACAAAATCTTTAGAAAAAATTTGATGTTACATGACAAGAGAAACACTCATTACTAAGACCCTTCGTAGTGGGGTATGTATGGTGTCAGGGTAGGGCATGACGTCCCATAGCGCCCGACAACACCGTTACGGTCGACACTAATAGGTAAGTTTTTTGCCTCTCTGTTGGTGCATGCGTCTGTCGACTTCGTCTTGTATCGAGTCTAGGACTAAAAATGTTAGATATGTTATACGTTTTAGAATGTGTTTAAGGTAATTTAGCTTGAACGTGGTGATTTCCCTTGAAAGTGTCTCATGACAGTTTCAAGCTAAATCAACATGTTGATTTCCCTTGAAAGTGGCATGTGTCATTTCAAGCTAAATCAACACCACTATAAATAGCCTTCAAGCTAAATCATTTGTAACTTTCAGAGATTTCTTCCGGTTTGCAAACGAAGTGCTGCCGAAGTGTTGTCAGGTTGTAAATGTCATCGAATCAATAGAAACAACAGTTTAAAGTGTAAATCTTGCTGAATTGAACTCGGTTTGTTCGCTTCCGCCGCTCAAACTGAGATAAACTCTTCTGAACGACTCGTTCGGGTCTGCAAACGATCCTACAAGTGGTATCAGAGCTCAGGAGGAAGAGTTCTTACCAATTCAGCTTCATTTTTCTGATTTTCTACATCTTCTTTTCAAAATTTTCAACTTTTCACGGCTAAAATCGGCTCATATTCTCACATAACGTGCGTAATGATGTTCTAACAAATCCTTGAAAGTTTCGGAACTTAATTTGATCATTTACACGTTCATTCAGACCAAAATTGGTCCGAAAATGATGATGTCATGCAGTTTCGCTTGAGTTTAGTTGTTAATTTCGCTTGAGATGTTCACAATAATCATGATTTCGCTTGAGAAATCTTGTTGATTTCGCTTGAGTATTCAATGTGCACATGATTTTGCTTGAGTTTATGAGATGATTTCGCTTGAGAATTGACATTTTGATTATATTTCGCTTGAATCTGATATACAAATATTGGGTTATGTGAGCATGTGAAATACATCAGTTCACGTGAAGTTTTGATGTCGGACATTCTTAAATATAGAATTCATGTGCTGGTTCAGGTCATGTGAAGTGCTTTAATTTGGTCGGTTCATGATGACAGTTAAAGTTTGATATGTCAGCAAGCATGAAAAGATAAAGTGTATCGGTCCAATGAGAAATGGTTTAGATCAAGGGTTGTCGGCTAAGGGGTGTTGAAAATAACAATTTACATGTGATAAAGTAATAAAGTTTGTTGGTTATTGCATGTGAAGAGTGTGGTCCAATCATACTATCTTGTTTATGTTGAATAGTCAAAAAGTGTTATCGATTTGGTATTTTCATCGATCAAAGAATACATTAGTCATTAGTTTGTTATTGGCCCAAGTTTCATTGTTTCATCATCATTAACGGATCAAGTCTCGGCCCAATCAATATGATCAAGTCTTAAAGAGCGGCTCAACAGAAGTGAATTGAGTTTTTTTTTTTCAAGTCGTCGGCTCAATTACTGAAGGCCAAATTGTATCCATATCCTATTGATCAAGTCCATATTACTTAGTTCATCCGATCAAGTTCATTCATTCAGTGATCTCACCTGAACAACATTGGAACGAATCCGCAAATCTTTGACACGAGTCTTAGATTGATTTCATCAACACACACTTTTACGTATTCAGTTAGTTTAAACTGATCGTTTGTTTGATTGTTTGCAGGTGTTTTATATAGTGATATAGCTTGTTTGAAAACAGTATTTTTAAAACAAGAAAGTTTGTGTTTGTGAAGCTTTGACTTTGAAACATGGAAAAGGAGTTGTTGAAGAAGTCATTTGACATGTTTGTAGCTTTTGACCATGAAACAACAAAGATGACCATTGATAGATATTGTCATTTAGTCGTGGAAATGGGAAGATTGAACATTAAGAAAGACAATGATGAATGGATTGATAAACTTGCTGATGCATTACCACAGCAAAAATGGGGAACTTATCTGTTGATTGTAAAACATATGAGAAAACATGAATCTGGCACAGTTTATTCAGAAAATTGAAGAACATGAGTTGAAAGCAGAAGTTGAAGAAAGCTCAACAAAAGAAACTGAGGGACAGAAAGCTGAAATAGAATCTGAAGAACCAGTGGTTGAAAAGATTGTCGAAATAGAAAAGATTGTTGAGGTCGAGAAACTTGTTGAAGTTGAAAAGACTGTCGAAGTCGAAAAGATAGTTGAAAAGGTGGTTGAAGTTACTAAACCTTGTGAGAAATGTTCAGAGTCTTGCAAAGTTTGTGAAGAAAAAGATAAAAAGATTGCTGAGTTAGAGAAGATAAAAGAAGATTTACTGTGTGATGTAAAGTATGTTAAGGAGTCCCATGATGTGCTGAACAACACAGTTGATCGTCTGAAAAACACAAATTCAGAAATCGAAAAGGCGATGGATAAAATGAGTGCAACATTAATGACAAAGCAAAGCGTTATCAATGATTATATTGAAGACTGTGCTAAGTTGAAGAAAGATGTGGAACTTGAGAAAATTGAGAGTGAAAGGATTAAACGATTACTATTGAGTTACACTACTTGTGATTATTTGATTGATCATGTTTATCCTACTGTTACAGGTTTGGAGGCATTCAAGGAGAAAAAGACTGAAGATACTGATACTGGTAAGAAACCAAGTGTCAAGTATAACAGATGTCCGCCCCCGATCCATGAAACTTATTCTCCAAGGAATCCTAACGAGGAGCGTCTAAAAAGGCAGTCAACATCAAGTTAAAGTCTGAAATCATTGATGAATTACCAGACAATATTGATGTTACATTCACAGAGTCTGACACTGATCATGAGTCTGAGTTAATAAAGAAAGTTGTTGATCAGGTGTTGGATACGGATGAAGAGTTAAAGTCGGAGTCTAAATCTGAGAGTTCGAGTTCGTCAGAAAATAGTCCGAGTTTGTCAGAAAAGAGTCCGAGTTCACCGGTTAACAGGGTTTATAATAGAGAATTTATATTATCAAAATCTAATTTGAATGACGGGTCAATCAAAGTGGTTTATACTTTGTTTGCTTCAGACAAATTATATTCTGATGAGGAATTTCCAATAAGAAGTGTTAAAACTGAAATGATCAAACAGGTTTTCAAATTAACAAAAATTAATATTTCTGAAATAAAAGATTTAAATCTTGCTGAAAAACCTAAAAAGTACACTTCAAGAGTTCAACAGAGATTGAACAAGAAAAAGGGTTACAGTTCTGGTTCAGGTTATCGAAAGAAACCGAACCATAACCGTAATTACAAAAAGAACGGATTAGGTTTCAATTCTTCAGAAAATTATAAAAATCAGAAAACTTATAAACCAAAAACAAAATTTGTTTCAGGAGGAAGTTCAGAGGATGAACAGAAGAAACCGTTCTGGAAGCAGTCGAATCAAGAGTTTCTTGCTAAAGTAAAGAAGAATGTGAGAAAGTTTGCTTCAAGAGTTGACAGAAGAACCTGTTTCAAATGCCAAGAAGTTGGACATATAGCTTGGAATTGCTCCAAGACCAACTATCAAAAACAGGAAGTTTCTTCTAACTTTGTCTTGAGAAAGACTTGTGTTGATAAGAAAGAATAACCTGTGAAAAATGTTAAAAAGTTTGAAAATTCTACTTCTGAGGAAGGAGAAAGTTCAAAACGGTTTTACAAAAGAAGAGGTGATTTGAGTAAACAAAAGTGGGTGGTTAAATCTGAGGGTAATTCTGACAATGAATCTGATTCCATAAAATCAGAAGAGTCTTTGGTTGATAAAAAGGTTGATAATTCCGTTCCTGAGATGAACGAGGAAAACTTTCCGTCATTGTAAAAAGAAAATTTGATGAAGAAAGTGGGAAAGGTAGAGATCTCAAATCAATTCTTCGCTGATAAGGGAGAATTTGATGTTGAGAAGGCTTTCAATGGGAATGTTAAACATATTTTTGGAAAGATGGTTGACAGGGAAGTGAAGGATGCTAAAGAATTTTACAAATCAAAATGTTGGTGGGACAGATGTTTGCCACCAAAATCACCCAAGGCTGGTCAGGCTTGGGTGACAGCATTTTCACCATAAATTCCTAACTTGCCGGAGCTCCCAGGTTGGTAAGAGTGGAGCAGGTATCGGCATCTTTCTTAGCAAATGATCCTACATGTGGTACAGTTGGTAAAGTACAGGTGGTATATTTAAATTGTTATATTTCGATTTCCAAGTGATTATGGTTGGTGAAATGAACCTGTAAGTGGTTGAAAGAGGTTTTCATTGACAAGTGGTTAATCAAGGTCATTAAGTTGAACTTGATTGGACCATGCTTACAAGTGATATTTTGAAAGACAATGTGATGAGCCACACCCCTAACTTACAATTGGTAAAATCAAACTTATTTTCCAGAAAAACCATTTGATTAAAACAAACTTAAGTGTTTTGAAATCACAATGGGAAAATAGTTTGTTGAGAAGGGGAGTTCTGATTGTTTATGCCAAGTGGATGGCGAATTGAAGCGATTTGATATCGGTTGTCACTTTATTGTAGAGTTTGTTTTCAAATTTCCTAAAATGTGTTTGCATTTTAGGGGGAGTAAAAATTTTCAGAAAATCCAAAAACATTTGAAAATTTGAAAAAAAGCCAAAAACATGATAAAATGAAAAAGAGTTTTGTTGTGCAAAAAGAGAAAATGATAGTACATTAGTGGACTATCACAACATGCTAAAGAAATGGAAGGTCAAATGTGATAAACGATCTCACTGTGGATGTGTGAGTAGGTTTTTGCACATTTAGTAGATTGTGACGAGATATAAACCTAAATTTCAAACTTGCTTAATTCATGGGTAACATCTCTCGGATATATGGGTAACCCCCGAAATCTTGTTTGAAAGGTCTCATAATCTGATATACTAGGTCTTTATACTCAATGATGTCTGGGGTATTATTCCAGGACTTCTGCTGAACGGTAGTTCTGACCTAGTCCTTGGATAATACTTTCCGCTATGCTTGAAACATAGCATAAACCCTCAGCATGCTGATGAAACAATAAAATTGATAGTCGCTGCTGTTGTAGCTAAAAGATCCTCTAAAGGGGACATTCCTTAAAGTCGAAGCTGATATCTCTCTGCGTATACGGAAGTATCGACCTGAGATCCCTCGGCTCTCGCATTACCTAATTTATATACAGATATCATTGGTGTCATAATTACCTGTAAGACTGATTATTGGGATCTGGATACGGGAGTATATTCTGAGGTGGGACACATGAATAAGTTTATGTATCTAAGACATTAATCTCGTATCTCGAAACAATTGAACTTTGTGTGAAAATTTAAGTGGATCAGTATACTGACAATCTAAGTGAATCGTTTAAAAATTAAAATGTTTAAAGCTTAACGGTGTTGGTGATTTGTCTCATAAACTGATATGATCCTCTTACACAAACTCACAAAAATATTGTTTGTAAATATTTCTTTGCTGCATTTCATTTCGGTTATTTTAAAAAAAATCCAAAAAGAGTTTCGGTGTGTTTTAGCATAAACTTTGAAAAATTCAAAAAGATTTTAGACGACTGATGTTGAAAAGCTGATTTTCAAAATTCCGAGTGCTAAACGTGACGAACAGGTTTGGAAAATTGTGTTTGAAGTTGTGATAAATGGAAATGATAATCATTCAAGTGATTTATCAGAAATTGACATGATAAATCTTTATATTCAGGGTTATGTCTTCAAGAGTTTAGCAAAGTGTCTAAATTTGTTATATCTTATCTTTTATGAAACTTACTTTTGGGTAGAGAATATGCAGGTGAATCAGGTTACGATACCTGAACCTGTGAAAGCCAGACTACGATCCCAGCACAAGTTGAGGGGGAGTCTGTTAGAGAAAGAGAGTCTGAAGATGCAAGAGCTAGGAGCCAGAGATTCTGAAAGAGAGTTGGAGATAGGATAGATCCAGATAGAGATCCTGAAGGGAGCACAAAGACTGATAAAGACTGAAGATTGAGAAGACTCGACACTTAAGACTCGTCAACATTCGAGGGGGAGTCTGTTGGTGCATGCGTCTGTCGACTTCGTCTTGTATCGAGTCTAGGACTAAAAATGTTAGATATGTTATATGTTTTAGAATGTGTTTAAGGTAATTTAGCTTGAACGTGGTGATTTCCCTTGAAAGTGTCTCATGACAGTTTCAAGCTAAATCAACATGTTGATTTCCCTTGAAAGTGGCATGTGTCATTTCAAGCTAAATCAACACCACTATAAATAGCTTTCAAGCTAAATCATTTGTAACTTTCAAAGATTTCTTCCGGTTTGCAACGAAGTGCTGCCGAAGTGTTGTCAGGTTGTAAATGTCATCGAATCAATAGAAACAACAGTTTAAAGTGTAAATCTTGCTGAATTGAACTCGGTTTGTTCGTTTCCGCCGCTCAAACTGAGATAAACTCTTCTGAACGACTCGTTCGTCTGCAAACGATCCTACACTCTCCATGATATATATCATGCTGTTACCCTTCCTTTCCCACACACACACACATGTATATATATATATATGTAGGGGACCGCTAAAATGAGAACGACCTCCTTTTGTAAGAACCGCGAGAACCACTTTCTAGCCTTTACATCAAGAAGATGGATGGATGGATGAGATTAAAAGTATTTAAAAATAATATTAAGTATTTTTTGTCTTATTATGTCTTTACTATTTTAATCCAAATGGGTATTTTAGTAAAATTACTCTATTTTTTCTTTTTGTCTTTATTGTTTTTTTATTTCTTTTTGGTATTATTATATTAGATTTTTATTTTTTAAACATAGTTTTTTTATTATGCATTTTCAAATTCATATTTATTTACATATTTTTACGTTTAACGTTTTACGTTTTTACGCCCGGCCTTTTCACGCCTCGTTTTTTGACGCGCCGTTTTTACGCCCGACTTTTTCACGCGTCGTTTTTTCAGCGCGCCGTTTTTACGTTAACGTTATTTACGTTTTACGCGCCGTTTTTTCACGTTTTACGCGCCGGTTTTTTACGTTAACGTTTTTAAATTCAGGTTTTTTACGTTAACGTTTTTTGCGTTTTACTAAAAAAATTTACGTTTTACGATTTACCTAAAACTTTTAACGTTTTACGAAAAAGTTTTTACGTTTTACGTAAATTTTTTTACGTTTTACGTAAAAAATTTTACGTTTTACGTTTTTATGTTTTATATTAAAAAGTTTACGGTTTTACTTTTTTTTTTACAAAAACATTTTTATGCAAAGAAAATCGCACACTCGGGAGGTGTCTCAGATAGTTTGCTATCATCATCGACGCCTGAAAAAAAAAACCCAACAAACAAAAATCAAAAGAACGAGTGGATTCTTGAAAAAAACGAAGTTTTGGCTCAGATTTTCCGATAATCAGAGGCTGCAAAGTGGGGTTGCAGGTTCAAAAACCTACCCTCCGCCATCCTTGCCGCGCCATCGTCAGTTTTTTTTTTTGCATCATCACCGCCGATTCAATAAGGCACCATATTCAACCGATTTAAACATTCAAAAGGAACAAGAACATCATTCAAACATATTCAAACAGATTCAAAAAAATTCAACAGATTCAAAAGGCAACAGATTCAACAGAATCAAACCCAAGATTGAAGCAGATAAAACAAACCATCAAGAAAGTTAAACCCACAAGATTCAAAACTAGATTCAACAGAATCAACCCCGCATCAAAAACAGAGTTCATCAGACAAAATATCAAAAGAAACCCAACCAAAACAAAACTGAAAACCCACCTTCACTAACCCAACTCAAACCATCATCTCGAGCACCCACCACCTCCGACATCGACACTACACCACCGTCATCGAACACCCACCACCTGCCATCGAGCACCCACCACCTCCGACATCGACACTCCACCACCGTCATCGAGCACCCACCACTTCCGAGGTTTAATCTCCGTTAAATGGTGCTGAACGGTGGCGGAGGAGACGGTGACGGTGGCGGAGGAGACGGCGGCGACGGCGACCAAGGTTTTATCTCCGATGAACGAGGGCAGAGAGGAAGGGAGGCCGGAGAGAGAGAAACAGGGATGAACGAGGGTGGGGGAGAGAGAAACAGTGGTGGGCGGCGGTTTCACCCCCACCATCAATCATCATCATCATCTTCCACTGATTAACAGTGGTGGTCGCCGGCAAAGGAGAACCGGAAGGGGGTTTCTTTTTGAATTTAGGAAGTGAAGTAGGTTGAGGAGAGAAGAGATGGAGTTATAAAAAGGTGGAGAGAGACTACTGACAATAATAAATGAGGAGAGAGGGTGGGAAATGACATTTAGGGTAAATGACCATAATACCCTTTGGGTTGTCATATTCTGATTGGTTGAGAGTGGTTCTCGCGGTTCTTACAACTGGAGGTGGTTCTTATTTTAGCGGCTCCCTATATATGTGTGTGTATATATATATATATAAAGCTCCATACATATATAACCCCACTATACACTCAAGTTATATAAAGCCTCATAACCCCTTTTTTTTCTTACACAATTGTCACTTGTCATATAAACCCCCACTGTGGGGCATCATGGGGTTCTACCACTACACATGGCCTAAAAGTTAAAACAGATTTGCTGTAATATTATACCAAATTTGATGTTGTAGTAGGACATAATATTTTTATTTTTTTTATTTTTACATTTATACCAAATTTATTTTTTTAACTGGAGATGATTTTTAACATTTATGCTAAACTAGTAATAAGCCCGCACGCGTTGCGGCGCGGGCACATCGCAAATATCGAATGGATTAGTCCTAAAGTTATGTGATACATTAACCATACGAAAACGTTTATGTTCGACGTATTCCAAAATGCCAAAGTAGAGGGGTAGTAGAAACATAGAAGGGGCTAAAATGGGTAATTCATCAATAAATATTATTTGGAAGTCTCAATTCGGTGACCGGAACAAAAGTAAGTTTGTGCTTTTGATTGGTTGGTTGGAAGTCTTAATTCAGTGCCCGGAATAAAAGTAAGTTTGTGCTTTTGATTGGTAACAACAATCTCATTGAAGTCATATATTCAATGTGTGCTTATATAAAGCTATGTAAGTCTTGAGCATGCCCAAATCATATAAACGAACATACAATCAACGCTCAAAAAAGATTTTAAGCTGATATAACAGTGAGAAACATACAAATGGATGGCAAGCCCCTCGTTTGTCCAACAAATTCATTCAACTCCTGACCAATTCCTTATCCATGACTCGTTAACCTTTTTAACCAGCTGCTGCTGACCTGAATCCAGTTCCTGACTCACTAACCTGATAACCCATGACCCACGTGACCCACGAACAAAATGATTAACCCAACAACTTGAAAATACATCAAAAGCACTTGAAGCATACAAAGTAACTAAACAGATAAACTAAATTAATACTACCTATAATATAATAAATATGACAATTATAAGTATTTGTCTTTATTTTAGTTGCTATGAAATGGGAAACAAACTTACTAATTTTACACTTAATATTGAACAAATTAAAACCAATAAAACCATCAAGTGATAGTTTTACCTTAAGGATGTTGATTTTAAGGTGAAATGTGAGGTTGGTGTAATCGTGAAAAATTGGCCTGAGACTTTTAAAGGCTCGGCTATTTACCTAGTTATAATTTGCACCTGAGCAGGGAACCGTGATTCACTTGGGTTCTTTTTGTCTTCCCATGCAGACGGGCCGACCTTTGTTCCACCAAGAAATATTTGTTTCCTGTCGTGTTTGACATTCTTCATCGGTAAATAAACGACCCCGACATAATCAATTTTTTTGAAATCGATCATAATTAATTTCAAAAGAGAAACCAATTTCAAGATTTTCTTGAAAAGAAATAACATACTCGTTTTTAGATCACAGCCTTCTAATGAATAGCAGGTCAAAAATTAAATTTGGTTTGACTATCAAACATAAAAGTAGGTGCATTAGAAAAAGTAAAGCACATTATTAATATATCATCTTTGGCACTATAGTCAGTAATATGCTCAAGCAATGTTTCCACACTTGAGTTTTTTTCAGCTCGCGAGTGCCAAATAGAAAAGTGCAATGGAGTCACTCTATTATGCATAGAAAACATTAAAGATTAAATCTTTATAATGTTCACTGTGTAATAACTAATTATTTAAAAAAAGGAAAAAAGATGGAACACATACATTTGCTTTAGCTTCGGTGGAAACCCCATGAGAGAGAAGAAGCCCTGCAGCTTCATTACCACCGTTTTAGCAGCCATATGCAATGGGGTTCCTCCATACTATACCGTTGACCATTATGTCACCGTCTGTTCTCTGGTTCCACCCAGACCAATTACCCTAATCCATTTCCACATGCACATAATGCATAATTTCCAACTCGGCATAAAAGTACACCATAATCCTCATCTACAATCGCCATAACATGACCAACGCTCGCAACTCTGTATCATTGATTCGTTCATTTAGCCCTATAAGGTACTGTAAAAGGTAAGCAAATACCTCGCTAGACTTATCTTTGTTTTCATGAAGCTCAGTCTAAATCCTAACCGCCGCTAGATCTTGTTGTATTAGCCGCCGCCACGCGTAGTCTGTCGTCTTCGGGAAGTCAATTATGGTAATCATCGTTAGATCACCTTGAAAGAAGCACTTGTAACCCTTTGATCCATCGAATATGTGACATGCAGAAGAAGATCGGTCTGCCGGACCATCGTTGGAAGTCGTCTTGGGTGTCCGGAGTAAACAATTACGGCCGTAGATGCGTCCCTCGCGGGTGATCGACACCACAGATTAACAATCGTGGCCGGATTACACAAACGCAACAAACTTAAATTGCAATATGTAAAAGCTTAGGGGTGCTTATACAAAAAAAAACCATTGCAATATAGTAAAATGTTAGGGGTGTTATTTGAAAAAGCCATCAAAATTATGTCAAAATTTGCGGAAAAATTGGGGAAAATTCTTGTTTCTACTAAAATTTTCAACTGTTGGTGTAATTTAAAACAGATCATCATCTAATCTACATAAATTATCAGAAAATTAGGTCAAAATAAACATCAAAATTAAGATCAGGTTATCAATGTTTTGGGAAAAAAGAGGGTTTCTACTGAAGTTTACAAACAAATCATCATCTGAACTCTAGAAATTATCATAAAATTAAGTCAAAACTGAATAGACATCAAAATCAAGATGAGAACTGAAATTTACAAACAAATCATCACCTGAATTACAGAAATCTCCAGCGGCCGGAAACAGCATACGACGGATCTGCAGCATCATCCGGATCTCTCATCCTTACACACCTAAGCCTCTTCTTATTCCCCCATTTTAGAAACAAATCTGTTGTTGTTTCCGGTTGTTTAAACCCTACAACTCCATTCTTCTCTAATCTATCCATAAATCTCAAGATACAAGCCCTAGGCTAACCGGTTCATCACTGTGATAGCTTCATTGGAGTGTTCTTGATCTGGTTGCAGAGAGAAGGAGGTTGTTTATGTATTTTTAGTTTTGTTCGAATGTGGATTGTGGAGTTTGGTTTTGTTTTTGTAGAGATTGTTGTGGAATTGTAAGCATATTTGAAGATGATGAGGGTTTGGTTTGTTATATTCGTGCAGGAGGAAGAAGAAGGGGGAGACAAAGCCGGTGGGAAACCACCGACTTTGTCTTTTAAGAGAGTATATAATATAATATGATGTGTTTAGATCGAAATGTATCTTTTACATTTTTACTCGGATATGTAATTATAAGTTGATTAGTTTTAAATTTTTCTATAGTAAATTGACTAGTTTAAGTCCTGTGTATTACACGGATGTTCTCACAATAAATTATGTTATTTAACAGTGTTGAAAGAAACATTTACATAAACTTTTAAATGAAAAAAAAAGTGTTCCATTACTGATTTTGATTTTAATGTTAATGAGATGATGATGCTTATTAAATCAAAATTGGTTTAAACTTATTTAGTAAAATCAAATTTGGTTTAAACTTATTATTAGTTACTGAATTTAAATTATAATTAAACTCGAAAATGATTTCATACAATATACAATTTGATAAAAAAAGAGTTACTGGATTTAAATAACCCTAATTTTCATTAATTGGCCGATAACACTCACAACTTTCGATTTGTACACCAGCACTCCTAACTTTCAACTTATAGGCCGATAACACTCCCTAACTAACTGAACCCTAACCCAGTTAGTTGATGCCAGCTGCCACATCATCAAGAAATGTCATGTCAGCTGCCACATCATCGAAAGTGCCACATTAGCTGCCACGTCATATGCCATGCAACAAAAAGGTCCACATCAGATGCCACATCAGCAAAAACTAATTAGTTAGGGAGTGTTATCAGCCAATAAGTTGGGAGTGTTATCGACCAATTGTTGAAAGTTGGGGTTATTTAAATCCAATATCCCTAAAAATAATTATAATTATTTGATAAGTTAGGAAAGATATAAATATTATATTTGTTTTTAATGTTAATGACACACTTACATATTTTAAATCAAATTTTGTACTGAGGAAATGATTAATTACGGAATTTGAATTTGAATTAGAGTCAAAACCAATTACTACTTTAAAAATTTTAAATTCAATCTAATTGATAATTAAGGAAAAAATTAATTATTATATTTGCTTTTAATGTTAGTGAGACTATTGCGTTTTTAACATTAAATTTTAATTTATAATTAACGAAAGATTTAAATATATATTTTCAAGATTCAATGAGAAAACTTTAAAGTATATGTTGTTATCAAACTCTTGTGTTTTTCCTCTTGAACACAACAACAATGTATTAAGAGGTTGCCACGTGGCACCTAATAGGCTAAGTGAACGCCAAGTAACTTAAGATGGTTTTGATTTATTATAATTTACTAGCGGTAAGACCCGTGTGCAAACACGGGTCGTTTCTTAGAAAACCATGCATAACATATATTGACAGAGAGTAAAAAAATAATTAGTGCAGACTTATAAAATTGATATACACTAATGGTCAATAAGTTTATTCAACAACAATTCCATTATGTTGATAGCAAACCACTGTTGTTTCTTAGAAAACCATGCATAACACATATTGACATAGAGTAAAAAAATAATTACTGCAGACTTACAAAATTGATATAAATTAATGATCAATAGGTTTATTCAACAGCAATTCCATTATGTTGATAGGAAACCACTGTTGTTTATTAACTGTTAAAAACTTCTGTTGCTTTCCAACATACTTTACTAAGAACTGTCATCCATTATCTCCAACAGAGCTTGCCAGATGGATAGATAGTAACTATCAGATGTTAGTCGACCCATGTTAAAAAGGTCAGTCAACAGAAATTACAAAGGTTTGTAAACAGATGTTAAGAGAATAATGTTATTAACAACATGTGTTCTCAGGATAAGCTTAATGCAGAGCAAGTATCAGATGCTTTCAAAAAGTTGTATTGCTTTCCAACAAAAATTTCCTCACAACAGTTCCTCCATTATACCCAACAGACGTTGCCAGGTTGACAGATGTTTAATATCATCATAGATTTTGTAAAACTTCTTTGTAAACCACATTAGTAGTGGTTGTACAGACTCGTTTCTCTTTATTACAAATCAAAATTTTCAACCCCTTCCTACTTTTAACTCTAGATACAGCAACATAGAGCTGGCCATGACTAAACACTGGACGTGGAAGATATAAACCAACACGCTCCCACTACAAAAAAAAGTCCATTTAGTGGCACACACTTTTAATGACATTTATCCTTTGTGCCCCTAATATAGGTTTTTAATGGCACTTTATGTATGCCTTATTTGTTTAGTACCCACTTTTAGTGACACTTAACTTTTATGCTACTAATCTACACTTTCAACGGCAGTTTATATATGCCACAAATTTTCAAAAGGTTTTTAACACTGCTTTACATATGTCCCTAAAATTTTTAAATACTTTAAAAAATTTTCCGCTTCCCTCCTTAAAACCCTTTAAATTAAAATTCACCTAAAATGTATTCCCTCCTATTATGTTAGTTTTCCCTCTAATGTCTTTGAACATTTATCTCAGAATCATTTTTCGATTCCAAAATCACGTTTCCCCTTCCCTCTACGAATTAGGGCAAGTTCAACTCTGGTTATTGATCAACGATTTGTGATTAACTTGTTGGTTAAAACTAGGGTTAGATGGGTCCATGGCGTCAATAAGGATGGTTAGTCTGTTCATTTGACGGCATAAACGAATCAGTGATTGCCAATATCAACAAAGCGAATGGCGGAGTTTCAGTTCATGGCGTCGATAATAGAGGTGAAGTGTGGACATGTATGCTTCACCTTTGTGGCCTCATAATCTGACCTAGAGCAGTCCATTTTATTTGCTTTTATTTCATCAATATAATATGATATAGAGGAGGTTTAAAACGTTGTAGAGAAATTGTTTGTTTATTAACTGTCCACTAGTACGCTCACCATATGTTTGGACTCCAATTGCATGTTTTCTTTAATACTAATGCTTGTTTAAATGATCAACGGAGTGTAGACATCATGAGAAGCTTTGGAGCTAAGCTTTACGATAGTGAAATTTTCATCCAAAAGAATGTTTAGACTCTTTGTGTAAATAGTTAGAATTTGGAATATGTTATTACATAATGTTTTGCTAACTTTTAGAATATCTTTCGGATCGAATTTATTATTGAAGTTATAATATTACAATTTCTATATTTATAATTTTATTGAACCTTTATTTTATGTTGTAAGTATGTTATTTTTGTGGAAAATTACATGCCATTAAAAATAGTACACATATTTAATTAGAAATAGTTTTTATCGACACAAAATTTGTGCCAGAAAAGATATTTTTATATTGTGGCAAAAAAAATGTGCCACTAAAACTAGTATGGATACGTAATAAAGATTACTTTTTAAAGGCACAAAAATTGTGCCACTAAATGCCCAAAACACTTTGTGCGGCACATCAAAAAAGTGCCACTAAAAGGCTTTAGCGTCAGCGCTTCTAGTGACACTATTTTTGTGTGCCGCCCACTCCTACAAGGGTCTTTTGTGGCATTTTTTTGTTTTTTAATGGCACCTTTTGCATGTCACTAAATGACATTTTTTTTTGTAGTGTCCAATGATTGTCCTTGACTTTTATTTATTGTCATAGCAAAACACAGTGAAAGTGGGAATTGTCTTCGAGAAATCTTCACTGGTATTCTTTTATCTGAAGGTGTCATTTTCAGTCTTGAAATCAAAGTATGATGACCTATATTAGTCCCTGTAATAATTTTTGCTTCAATCACAACTTTTCCGAGCTCCGTGACTTGTAAACGTGTACCATTACACAATCCATTTGCCTGATCAATGTTTCTGAGTAACATCACCGGAGCACCAAGTTTCAGTACTAATTTATGGTTAGGTAAACCAGATAAACGAAGATAGTTTAACACATCAGGAAGAAACAATGCCATATTAAGCTCTGATTCTTCCTCCGATTGGCATAAACTATTTGAACTAAAATAAACCTTTTCTTCACCGGGCAGACTCTCTAACAACTCTTTATTTATTGAATCCACTACTTCATTGGTTGGAGCAAGAATCGCTCTTTGTTGGAAATACGTTAAATCCCACAAAAACTTATTCATGTCCGGATATATAAATGAAATGAGAGAAGAAATAGGATTGACTTGGTCATGAATAAGTAAATCATCTGGTATTTCAATATCAATCTCACCATCATTTTCTTCACCAAGCAGACCATCACCAAGCTTTAAAATCCACTCTCCAAATTCCTTTATTTCTTTCAAATCTGCTTCCTGACAACCAACTCTTAATCTTATATTCTCAGTTAGCTTTAGTACTTAACAGTGCCGCCATATATAAGAAGAATTCAAAGAAGCATTGACTATCATTGTTCTGGTACCTTTAGGGATGACCAGAAGAATTTGTCTAAAATCACCACCAAATAGAATGTCCTTTCCCCCAAACGGCTTCGATTGCATGTTCGGTTGACTGGAACGTGATATGTCTCTCATTGTTCTATCAAGAGCCTCGAAACAATGCTTGTGAGTCATAGGTGCTTCATCCAAAATAATCAATGTTGCTATTTTAATTAAATCACCTAACTCTGTATTAGGCTCTATCGAACATATTGAATTCTCATTAATGTTGATTGGAATTACAAACCTTGAATGAGCAGTTCTACCACCATCCAGCAAAAGTGAAGCAATTCCACTGGATGCAACATTCAATACAACTTCACCTTTTGATCGTAATGCAGCTGAGAATGTCTTCCAAAGAAACGTCTTTCCAGTTCCACCATAACCATATACAAAAAACACACCTCGATCACCTTTTTCAATCGCTTCCATAACAATTTTATATATCCTTTCCTGTTCGGTAGTTAAACACTTTACATAACGATCATGTTCCCTTTGAAGAGCTAGTCTGTCATACGATAATTCTTTCATTATCAATCGATTGTTCGACGATGAAACATAATTGTCCGGAACACTTGGCATATCATCAAAATTTCTCACTGTACTTCCATTGGTAAGTAGCAACTTTTCAATTTCAGATAGACAGATATTTTCAAGTTCTTCTTGTTGAGTACTCAAGAAAAAGACTTTCAAAGTATTTTGAAAATGGTTTGAATTATTTGAAAATGATTTGAATTATTTGAAAAAGAAAGTTATATTATTAGGGGGTAAAATGTAAGTTCCTTATCTCAATGGCGGTAAAATGTAATTTATTATTCCAATGGCGGTTTACCTTTTTACATAGAGGCAGATAGAAACATACTTTACCTTTTTAACGACTCTCCAAATCCCCTTTACAAAATTGTTTGTCTGATCTCATAAAAAGTGCTTCAAATTTTAATCACTGATGTCCATTTCAATATTGAATCACTCCACTTGAATTCTTCTTACTTTTTACATCATCAACAACTTCGATCAAGGTATAATAATATTTATTAAAATTTGTATATACATTAGTTTCATATGCACACGATTAACAACCTTTATGAAGATTGTTCTCAATGTATTGCATGTTTTAGATGATATATCAATTTAATTTTACAAGCTTTTTTATTTTTTATAATGTTTCCGATTTGAAGTTTTGTTCGATATGGTGTTACATTAGGATTCTTGAAAGCAATCGATAAGGTATATTTTGTGGTTTTTCTTACTTGATATTAAAGAATATGATTAAATGACAAATCTTTTATTTATAGACTTGCAAAAAAAAGTTATTGACAGTGGTACTCGATTCTATAGTTTTTAGAGGAATCTTTATTTATTGTTATATTCTAGATAAATCGATAAATATTAAATGCGTTATCTGAATGACATAGATATGTTAAACATTGTTGGTTCACATTTGTTATCACAGTCTTTATAAATAATGAAGTATCTGATAAAATACACTGTCTCATTTTTTCTTTGATTTTTAACCAGAAACATAATATCTTGGAAGATGTCTTTTTATAAATATTTGGATTCTCTTAATTCCAAAATCTTGGTAAGATTATTACATTAAAACCATTTTCTACAGTTTTATTGTTAACAATTAATTCACATATAACACTTGCCAATACTTAAATACTTGAACTCAACAGATAATACCACAAAACTTTCCAAATAATCATTTACTCAAAGAAGTTCCTGGTAACGTTGGCGTTATAGAGTGTGTAAACGGTATGAGATGGGATTACCGATTCTCAAAACACAATGGAGCTTTTGCTCTAAAAGAAGGATGGTCCTCAGTTGTCTCTGACCTTTCATTGAAAGAAGTATGTCTGTTGGTATTTAAAAAAACTGCACCATATACATATCTGCTGACACCTTTTGAAAAAGTTCATCATTATCCAACAAAACTCCCAATGATTTCTATGTTCACATCAATATCGTTTGAGAAGAAGTTTGGATGTATGGATTCATTCTCCCACAGTTTTACTGATGTTTGTAAGGACGTGTTGGTAAGTTTTGGTATTTTAATCCAATACTTAAATGTTACTATAGTAAATAGTGATATAGTTGTTAATTTTACTGTACCTATGTTGATTTCATAATTTTATATGTTTTTGTTCAGCTAATACCCAAGGAGTTAGTCAACGTCAGTATTGGAGTTGGTAAACTTAAAGAGACATTTAAGATCTATGTGAATCAGTGGGACTCTTTTGATGTACTACTTCAACGTGATCCTCTTCGGAATTGTTACTTTATAACTGATTGATGGGAAAAGGTTGTACACTACATGGGTATGCATACAGGAATTGTACTTGTTTTAAGATACGTAGCGGATTACATCTTTCTGCTTACTGCCTTTGATTTGAATGGATGTGAGATTGTTGCACCAAAATCCAATGACAGTCCGATTGACGATACTTCCTCACCCAATTTGGAAGTTCCTCAGATTACCGAGGATCTGCATCACCAGTCGGATGTTGAAGAATCTAATGACACAGATTCTGATAGTGATTATGTTGTATCGAATGAATCATCCGATGATATCGACGACGTAGATTTTGATGCCGCTGTCTCAGATTATGAAGTTGATCCTGATGGATACCCCTTACAATTCGTATGGTACTGCAGCAAACATTTTGTAAGTTTATTCTCTTAATATATTATTCCTCATTCTTTGGATGTTAAATGTTTGTTACAATTAAGCTGTTTTTTTTGTTACTTTACTTAAATACATTATGTATTTCTTATTAATTATTGGTATTTTATATTTATTTTTAAGCGTCTGAATGTGAAAGTAGCTTCTTTATCAAGGATTTATAGAACATTGAAGATGACAGTTGAAAATCTGAATGGAGTTGACACTGTAATTGACTTTCGACGGGAGAAGCATGGCAAGGGATTTAGATACGCGGCTTGTCAATTCACCAAGAAGTTCACGAAGCCCAATGGTATCTACAGAAATATGAGATGCAAATTTGTCTACTCTGAAGAAAAAGCCAAGCTGATCTTAAAGAAAGTCTACAGATAGTTGTAGTTGTTGGTATTATCTCATTTGAGATAAATTATGGGATGGTGATGTATCAAACTTCTATATTTGAAAACTTACGACTTACAAATATTTAAATTATAATCATGTATGCTTATCTTGTTATTTATATTAACTTAAACCTTTGTTGTACATTCTCCATATATTTTAATTGGCTCTTCATGATACATTAAAACTTGAATTATATTCTGTAAATTTATGCACTCAACCTCTATTTAGATAAAGTCTGACAAACCAAAAGCTCTGTCAAATAGAAAATCTGTTCAACCAAAGTCTGTTATTCCAAACAACTTCTACTGATAAACACAAAGACTGTTATAGCAAATAACCTCTGCTGATAAACACAACCTCTGCTGCTGAATATGAATACAAAAGCATCATAAAGCTAACATCTGCTGTTACTTAAAAGGCTTTTCTTAAAAGGCTTCAACAAATTTACGGGTGATCATTGTCACAACCTCTCTGATACAAACCTCTGACTACAAACAAATTTATGCACTCAACCTCTATTCAGATAAAGTCTGCTGTTAAACACAAAGACTGTTACAACAAATAACCTCTGCTGATAAAACAACCTCTGCTAATAAACACAAAGACTGTTATAGCAAATAACCTCTGCTGATAAAACAACCTCTACTGCTGAATATGAATACAAAAGCATCATAAAGCTAACATCTGCTGTTGAAACAAAGGTCTGCCAAACATAACATCTGCTGATCATTCCACAGTATAAATTGCTAACATTTGTTGTGACTTAACAGATGACACAGTTCAACAGAGGATTTCAAACATCTGTTTACACACGCCTCGTGATAAACATCTGCTGATAAACACCGCGACGGTTCAAGCAAAGGTCTGCCAAAGAGAACCTCTGCTATGGACTAACAGATGATGCAGTTCAACAGAGAATGTTTAACAGCAGTGCTTTAACAGACCATGATCAACAGATGATAATATAATAACAATAATATTCAAACTGTAGCAATTACATTTTCATAAATCTAACAACCATCATCGAAGCTGTAACAAAATCTAAACACCGATACACTAAACATTGTTACATAAGAAAAACTGATACATAAACTGATACATAAATACTGATGTTGAATCCGCTGTAGATACTGAACCACTGCTGTTACTGAGCAGTGGTTTTCCTTTGGTTGATCAGGCCTTAGGTACATAAGTGCCTGTCTTTAACAGCTTTGTCTTCAACAGTGTCCATCTATTCAATTGAGAGGAATCATTACATTACATCCCTGTTGAAAAACAGAATCAATATATTTAGGGAAAATGGGATTGAAAGATGATAACCCAACAGTGGAGGATCTCATTCGACAGCTCCGATAAATTCAATGGTATTCTCAAACAATGCTTCGTAGATTTTTGAAGACCGACAAAGACCAACAAATGTCCACAGTGATGCTTCTTTAGACATTTGTCGGTCTTCAAAAATCTAGGAAACATTATTTGAGAATACAATTGAATTTATCGGAGATGTAGAATGAGATCCTCAACTGTTGGGTTATTATCTTTCAACCCCATTTTCCCTAAATATATCAATTCTGATTTTCAGACCTCCCAAAGCCACCTATCCGCCTCCAAAGAGATCGAGACAGCTTGAAGCATAAGCTGGACTTGCTGTCATTCCACCAGTTGAGTATTTAATCCCAATATATACCAACTAAAAATCAATCTACTGGTAATCACATGGTACACCAATGCAAGCATCTGAATAAACAATAAACAATAACAAATCAAAGACAAAATTAAAAGCTACAAACATATCAAACAAATTTCATAGAATCATGATTTATTTTAAACACATATACATCTATTTTTAAACACAAACAGACATTACCTCTTCATCAATAAAGTTGAGATCCATTTTATAACCTTGATCACATTCGGAAGCTCGGCCAACGAACTCAAGACTTCCACACCAAACAACAAATCCAACAAGATCTACCTGAAGAAGATTTAGCATACAAACTTTCAGTTCATGATAAAAAGAAAAAAATAAAAAAATATCTATTTTTAAACTACCGTTCGTCTGCATAATATTCAAATCGATATTAAACATGATGAATAAACAGACGTCACCAGCTTTTCTAATTTGCATTGGGATTTCTCCTTTTACAAACATATCAAAATCAATCTACTCGTAATCACATGGTACACCAATGCAAGCATCTGAACAAACAATAACAAATCAAAGACAAAATCAAAAGCTACAAACATATCAATCAAATTTCATAGAATCATAAAAGAAATTAGATCACAGATTCTTACCAGATTTAGCGAGAGAAGAATCGATGGAAGCATTGGATAAGATGACGATTTGAAGAAACTTCAATCTGGAAAACACGTAACAAAGCTCAAGAAACCACGAAGAAGGAGAACTGATTACAAAGTGTATTAACAATTACCAAGAAAATAACAATTATGTGATTTATTTAAAACATATATACATCTATTTTTAAACACAAACAGACATTACCTCTTCATCAATAAAGTTGAGATCCATTTTATAAACTTGATCACATTCGGAAGCTCGGCCAACGAACTCAAGACTTCAACACCAAATAACAAATCCAGCAAGATCCACCTGAAGAACATTTAGCATACAAACCTTCAGTTTGTGATAAAAAGAAAAAAAATCAAAAAATATCTATTTTTAAACTACCATTGATCTGCATAATATTCAAATCGATGTTAAATGCAACACCTCTGTCGTCTTCATCCTCTTCTCTGTATCTACAGTTTTAGAGATAGAGAGTTGAGAGAGAGTAGACAGAGAGATTGAAATGGGTTTTTGAAATTATGATCGAGTTTGGATTTGGGTTTGAATTTATATTTGAGAGAGAGAAGAATTGAACCTCTGATGACATTAAATGCAAATTACATATCCCTATGAAGTTTTAAATTTCAAATAACCCTCCCATTTCAATGAGACATCAGCGGTTTGAATTTGAATGAACATCAGTGGTTTCATAATTGAATGTGGGCCAGACCTTTGAAATTGAAAAGTGGGGCAGTGGTTTGGAAGGCAGATCTTTGAATTATGATGTCACTATGCTTCCTCTATCGTTGCCACCTCATCGCGGATGACATAAGAAAAGCATTGTTGGACATGCTCTCCTGCTGACACATCAGCTTTTCTTATGTATAACGCCCCAATTCCATACACTTTAGAACTTAAGAAATTTCAACAATTATTTTAGAAAATTTTGACATGACCCGTTCGTAATGTGAACAATCCCTGTTTTGACCAACTTAATTCCAAATAAAATACGACCCTTTTGAAGGACTTAACAAATCCAAAACATACTTTTAATTAGCTACCGACATCTAGAAAATTTCAAAAGTCCCAACAAGTCAAACTTCAAGGTTTAGCTACTATTCAAGACTAATTACAACAAAAATACATTTGACCGAAAAGTTTGTTGATAAAAGTAGCGGAAGCGCTTATAGGCGAGATACATATGGGTGCTCGTCCAAGTCGCCGAACCGATTAAACTGAGGCTTTACCTACACCAAACACCAATGAAAGAATTAATCCATAATCACATTAACAATTTGCAAATCAAATAATCTACATATTTCTTGCCTTTACATCATTCTTTTTCTTTGCACTTACTACCCGTTGAACGGGTCATTACATTCTCGCCTCAAATAGAGACATTACATTCCATTCCTTACATACCCGTTAGTAACGGATATTAACATTCATCACATAACTTCCATTCGGTTCGTTTAAGACGAACAAATGCAATCTTTACATTTTTACACATGCACCCCAACTCGTACATTTCATTTCATTCTTTCTTAACTTTCCATTAACCAATTTAACTAAGATGAATCAGTTATGATGCAACCTTATTCATAAACTTTCCTTTTTACATAATTCGTTCATAACGGATCATACTAATTACTACTCAACTTCCATGAACTACCATTATTATGATTTTTGGCATAAACGACAAATTACAATAAAAATTAGGAATCATAATACAACATGCTAGAAATGTATGTGTAAGTTAACATACCTCGATCTTGTGATTCTTCCGATTTCCTAGTATTTGAACCTTCTTCTTTCATGCCTATAACAACACATTCATTCATTTATTTAGTACAACTAAGTTTCATTCCATCATCTTCCAAAATACACATATATATTCTTTTAAGCATTTCATCAAACACTTGGTGAGTATCATATTTACAAGCATCATATACAAATATACCAAGCATGAATCCTACTAGTTCACTTCATAACCCATCAAAATCAATCACGTTAGTATCATTCTTTTATCCTACATTATTTCGCCTATGTTTCAGGTATTACAACATCATCATATTTCAACATTTCACATAGTTATATCTAATCAAATCATCATATTCATAGCACATCTTCATAAATTAGTGTCATACAAAAATATCTTTCAATTTACCTAGAATCCAACATGAGTCTCATTCAAAACGAAAATCCTAACTCAGATTTCACACATTTGTTACAAGAATTCGAGATTGGGTTGAATCCGTCATTCTAAAATTCTTAATTTCAGAAAATTAAACTTACCACTTCAAAAATTGGAACTAGCTATACGAAATTAGGGCTCATGCATCAGATTTTTCCTTTGATTTAAAGTTCAATTGCTTGATTCTTGAAGCTAGGGTTTAACCCCCCTGAGTTTTCTTCTTGGTCGATCCCTCAGGCGCACCTTGTGTGTGTTTTTGGGATTACACCTTATTAATCCCCATTTAATTAAAAATTTTCACATTACCCCCTCCAAGTTTGTTAAGTATTTTATTTAAGCCTTTTCTCATCATTTAACTTATCATTTATCATAACCCATTAACTAGGTTTGGTTTTATTCACTTTTATTTATTTTCATATTATTCAGTTTTTGGGGTGTTACAAGTCTACCCCCTTTAAAGGAGGTTTCGTTCCCGAAACCTTTCTCATTCCAACTAGACCAAATCTACTCTTACTTTTTCATCTATTCATTCACGATGCTTAATACAACATAGATGCATTCGGGATCTTGGCAAAAGTTTCGTTCATGTATAAACATATTTGTATGCATTGTCCCTCCGTTCTTAAATTAAGTAAATTACTTTCATAATCACATATAAGTCAGAATCTGATCCAGAGCTCTTATTAGTGTCGTTTTCACTTTATAATGCTAGTTCCTAGCATACATCATCACTAGCGGTTCGTTCATTGAAATTTATTTCAAATGTATACTATTGGTCGTACAAGCCTATGTTTACGGCTTGTTTTTATCTTTCTAATTAAGCTTAACATATTCATACATTTGCTAATAAAAATTAATCGATTTATTTTATTCCTCTCACGTATCATACACAATATAATTCATTATTGTAACCATGAGAAAACCCCATCATCCCATTACTAACGTTCTTCTAATTACTTTCTTATTCATATGAGGGCTTAGCATATCATTATACGCATACTATAAAGATTTAATGACTTAGTTGTATTAAAACAAAGTTACCCTCTTCCTAATTACCTTTTCATACTTACTATAAGCATAAAGCATCATTCTACGGTTACTACTGTTACTTGAACTAATTACAACTTTGAGTTTAGCCTCAAATTTAATCCTTCGCAACACTTTATTATTAGCTCTTTGCATGAATTACTTATTATACTAACTAGGTATGTTGTGCAAGAGCACCATACGAGCCTTAACCAAATCAGTTCAAATTTCATTTAAGACCTTTAGATCTTCCTCTTAATGACTTACATACCTCCTTACGCTGACCATTACAAGTCGATTCTTGCATACCATACCATAATTATCCTACCATTCATTTCGTTCACTTACAATAAATCTACAAATTATTAAGCATCAATCAGGAATTAAACATTTTACTAACCTCGCCTTCATTGCATAAATCAGTTACCCGTGTGCCGGATCGATCCGCTTCTTTATATGTACATTCCGTACCAGAATTGGTCTCATTCATTCATGAAATATGCTCCCACTCGTGAGCATCCTTCCACCAGCTTTATTACTATCATCACACTAAGAATTCCATCATTCTTATCTATAAATAAATGGTTAGCACATAACCTTTCATAATGCATCCTACATGGTGTTTGTTCGCCTATGTCTCTTTCATAAATTTCTTACGCACATGCTAAAACATATCATACATTCTATTTCTTACATACATTCCTTTCATTTTATTGGTCATTTCGCCAACTTTTGCAGTTCGACCTTTCAAGGTCAGACTGACACCTCTTACTTATCGTGGACGTATCGAGGTACACGTTCGTACTTTTACTTTTTTTTTTAAATTCTTGCATGCTTGCAAGGACTTCATTTTACTTCGTTTGACTTTTCGAAAGTCTAATTGTAAATACATTCTTACATATGTGTATCAGTTATCCTATTTTGACACATCCCTCTCTAATCGAGCCCTAAGCTCTTATTAAAAAAAATATATAGCCTTTTTATACATACCTGGCGCGGGTCAAATCCCTTGACTCGTTATCCATACTTTGCGACGGTTATTTCTTTCCAATCTGTAACAATGCATGCCCATACATTATGCTCACCTATAAGTATAAAACTTGACAAATCGAACATTAAATACCGGGATCAAATGGCGATCGCCATTTGATCCGTATGACTCATTTGTCCTTTCAACTATTCTTGCATACAAACATATTTGCATATATATATATATATATATATATATATATATATATATATATATATATATATGCGCAAGATTTAAAACATAACTTAGATAATATCCGCTTTTAAGAATATTTACTCATTTGAGTTTCGTTCTTACTTTTTATTCTTACTTGTTTAATCCTTCTTCACTTACGGATTCAAACTTTTAATTTATTACCTTTCATTCTTACTGGTTTGATCCGTGTTTGCTTTCGGATCCAACCTTTCATTCCTTACATGATTGAATCCATTTATCGGATTCAAACATTCTCATCCGTACCTTTCCTTCTTCTGTCGTATCATTTACTATTTCATTTCTTATGATACGTTTTCGTATTAATCTTCCACGTTCAACTTCAAGTGTTGTGTCCCAACGCTTTATTCCATATCCTAATTCATGTAGCGCGTCTCGACGCGACACTCTACATCCTATTTCTAGTGGTGTTCCCACCCTTCTTTCTTAAGTTTGATTCACATTCAATCGTAAGCTTAAACTTTTCATTCTTATCTTTCTTTCTTACATTTGATCCGATCCTTTAATAATCGTTAGACCCCTTTTTTACTAGTTTGACCGAACATAAGTGAGATGATTCTCGTGTTTTCTCGAGCTTGGGTCAATACATGACCATCCCTTAATATACCAATTTCATTTGTTCATTCACTGTACTTGGTGTTAATTCACCTACGTTCTCTCACATATCCCCCTTACTAATGAGTATCCTACATTACACATTGTATTTCTTACGTAATACTTCCAAAATTTGTAAATAATTATTATTTACTGACTTCTGCAATTTAACCTTTTAAAGTCAGTCACAACTTAGTTCTTATTGTATATAAGTATTGTAGTACGCGTTGTACTTACTTTCAATTCGAACATACATACAAAACGTCCTTAGTTAACATCTTAAGTAATATTCTTTCCATACCTTTCATCAACATTACCAAGTTCTCATTTCCGTCTTAAAACTTCTTAGCTAAAATTTATGACCGGTCTACCCCTATAATGAGGTCTTACCGGTTTAACATTATGCCAACCGTTTCAACAAAACATACCTTAACATTTCTCATTTATTTATACATTTCACTTTGATTTCGAATATTCAATCACGTATACATCTTCATGTAAATAAATTCGAAGTTATTGTGAAATCACTTACCTTTAGCGTCCATGTTCATGCTTGCCTCATTGCTTCCTCTTATCCCGTTTGCCATCCATGCTTGAGTCAATTGACAAGATTTCCATCCTTACATATTATTACGTTCGTAACATTGTTAGCTTATGTGAGCATACATACAACTATTCACTTTCTTTCTATTTATACGTTAATTGACTTTCGTTAGTCAAATTTCGTATAAATGAGACATTTATTAATATAGTTATCTCATTTCCAATCCATACAACTAAACTATCATCAAGCATAGCACGTAAATCATTTAATACATAACACATTAACTCTTTACTTTAACATTTGTGTCTATTGGCCATTCCATGATATCCCTATACTGTTGACATTCAGAAAGTCAACTGTCTTGTTTACACGCTTTAAACTTTTGAACACGTATTCATCTAAATATGGTAGGCCATAATATTAATATTCTACGCATTTCATACTCGTATTGTATGACATATACAATTTACGTGATCCTCTAAACAATATGCATATACATTCACATACACGTACTTTCACGTGCTAATGCTACATGATTCTACAAATAGCAAATTTCATTCAAAGCAACTATATAACATAATTTCAACATATCCTTTACTAACAAACTCGTATGATTCACATTTAGCACATATTCGCCTCTCAATCATACTAAGCAAATCATTATATACACATAAGTATCACACAATTCAAACACAGGGTACTAGCCTCTAATGCATAATTCTGATCAAAGCATACATTTATCTGAATTCTCATACGAATTCCATCTAACTCAGATTCTTCAAATTATTTTCACCACTAATCTCATCATTTTTATATTCATTTATTAACAATTCAGGTTCCTTCACATATACAAGTACTTTAGTCTACATTTACTTCTTTCATTATTCATTATCGTACGTTTCCAACTCCACTTTATACATTCGTCATTCATTTCATGCCATTCCATACTTTACATTCGACTTTTATAAATTTTACTTCATCGTCAACGATCTACATAACATTACATAACATTTTATATCTTCTAATAACTTGACAAGAACATAAAACGGGCATTTCGGAGAAGTACGGGAACTTAAATTATGAAAAATACAAATTTCAGCGAGCGAATCGGTGTAGCTCAAGCCGTCGGCGACGGGCTTTTAAAAATGGTGTCAGGTAATTTGTGGCGTCGGCAGGGAGTTAGGCCGTTGGCTGGGGTAGCCACGTCGGCGACGGGCCTTCCTGCGGGCGTTTTGCTGCAGCTCTTTGTTTAGTCGTTTGTCCATTTCCCGAGTCCGATTTTAGTTATACGAGCTCCCAAACCTACGTTTTAATCCTTCGACTTTTACAGCCCCACATACCACTTTATAATTTCATATTAACCTCACATTATTCCTACTTAACTTATAGAAATTTAAACATTTACCTTTCTTGCGGCCTTGGAACGAACACACCATCGCGCGAGCTATCCGTTTGAGTTCAAGCACTAATACTTGCACTTGAATCCCTCAAACCTATGCTCTGATACCAACTTATAACGCCCCAATTCCATACACTTTAGAACTTAAGAAATTTCAACAATTATTTTAGAAAAAATTGACATGACCCGTTCGTAATGTGAACAATCCCTGTTTTGACCGACTTAATTCCAAATAAAATACGACCCTTTTGAAGGACTTAACAAATCCAAAACATACTTTTAATTAGCTACTGACATCTAGAAAATTTCAAAAGTCCCAACAAGTCAAACTTCAAGGTTTAGCTACTATTCAAGACTAATTACAACAAAAATACATTTGACCGAAAAGTTTGTTGATAAAAGTAGCGGAAGCGCTTATAGGCGAGATACATATGGGTGCTCGTTCCAAGTCGCCGAACCGATTAAACTGAGGCTTTACCTACACCAAACACCAATGAAAGAATTAATCCATAATCACATTAACAATTTGCAAATCAAATAATCTACATATTTCTTGCCTTTACATCATTCTTTTTCTTTGCACTTACTACCCGTTGAACGGGTCATTACATTCTCGCCTCAAATAGAGTCATTACATTCCACTCCTTACATACCCGTTAGTAACGGATATTAACATTCATGACATAACTTTCATTCGGTTCGTTTATGACGAACAAATGCAATCTTTACATTTTTACACATGCACCCCAACCCGTACATGACGGATTGAGTAAAGCTTCATTTCATTCTTTCTTAACTTTCCATTAACCAATTCAACTAAGATGAATCGGTTATGATGCAACCTTATTCATAAACTTTCCTTTTTACATAATTCGTTCATAACGGATCATACTAATTACTACTCAACTTCCATGAACTACCAATACTATGATTTTTGGCATAAACGACAAATTACAATAAAAATTAGGAATCATAATACAACATGCTAGAAATGTATGTGTAAGTTAACATACCTCAATCTTGTGAGCCTTCCGATTTCCTAGCGTTTGAACCTTCTTCTTTCATGCCTATAACAACACATTCATTTATTTAGTACAACTAAATTTCATTCCATCATCTTCTAAAATACAGATATTTATTCTTTTAAGCATTTCATCAAACACTTGGTGAGCATCATATTTACAAGCATCATATACAAATATACCAAGCATGAATCCTACTAGTTCACTTCATAACCCATCAAAATCAATCACGTTAGTATCATTCTTTTATCCTACATTATTTCGCCTATGTTTCAGGTATTACAACATCATCATATTTCAACATTTCACATAGTTATATCTAATCAAATCATCATATTCGTAGCACATCTTCATAAATTAGTCTCATACAAAAATATCTTTCAATTTACCTAGAATTCAACATGAGTCTCATTCAAAACGAAAATCCTAACCCAGATTTCTCACATTTGTTACAAGAATTCGAGATTTGGTTGAATCCCTCATTCTAAAATTCTTAATTTCAGAAAATTAAACTTACCACTTCAAAAATTGGAACTAGCTATACGAAATTAGGGCTCATGCATCAGATTTTTCCTTTGATTTAATGTTCAATTGCTTGATTCTTGAAGCTAGGGTTTAACCCCCCTGAGTTTTCTTCTTGGTCGATCCCTCAGGCGCATCTTGTCTACTTAATTTTTTTTAGGTATGATACCCTTTATAGGTATGATACTCGTAAAGATACTCCCAAAGACTCTTAGGTAATAGATAATAATTCGTAAATAAGACATATCTTGTCTACTTAATAATTCGTAAAGATAATAATTCGTAAAGACTCTTAGGTAATAGATAATAATTCGTAAAGATACTCCCAAAGAACATATCAACAGGTCTTGCATCTCGTAAATAAGACATATCTTGTCTACTTAATTTTTTTTAGGTATGATACCCTTTATATCTATATCTTCCTTTTGCTTGATCTGGTCTCTTTTTGTTTGCGTTGTTTATGATAATATCATCTAAAAGTGTTTATGATAATTAGGGCAGCCGGTGCAGTGCCATTTTTTGTGCGTGATAAACTTTTCCACACGTTGAAAATAAAAACAGACCACCGCCACCCATCAAATTTCACGAGTGATACATGGATTCCGTTATAAAAATCACACGTGATGAAAGGAAGGATGTGAGGGGGTGTGAGGGTTTATTGTTGGGTCTTGTGAGTGATGGACATTTCCACTACAAAGGTTGTGAGTGATGGAATAATGGTTGATGACATGACGGAACTTGATTGGATGTTGTGAGCGATGAGTGATCACCACCCCCTCCTCTTATTCACCCAGCTTCTTATGTGGTTTGTTTTCCCTATATTATTAATCCCGTTCAAAAAAATTACTTTCACATATTTCTAAGAACATCCAAACTAAGATAAGATAGTTCACATGCACACAAGGCCCATTTGGATCTACCATTGACCGTGAGACATGGTCATAACTGATAAGCTGACGAGTGGATGACTGGATGCCATTAGCCACTCCAATGGGGGAGGGCCCACCCCAATGGTAGACCACTATTCCGAATTTTTTCTTATTTCCTTTATAAAATGTTGCCAAATTAACAAGGGCTCTTTATAAAATGTGAGGACATTTTTTTCTTGATTTTCGTTTTCGATTGCTATACGAGTGTCAATGTCGTTTCAATATCGTAATGAGCCGAATTAAATTCCCGTAAGGAATTCCACTGGTTTTCTTTATTTGTGTCATCACCATTCAATTGAGAGGTATAAGTGAATTTAATGGTTACAAACAAATCTGAATTTGGAACTTTGTTACATAGAAACCATGTACCATTGTGGAGAAAAAGAAATTCCTGTATAAAAATTTGATTAAGTGATCATACCTTGATAATATTTTGATCAAATCCTTAACAATAGTCTTGTGATCATTCGTGTATAAAAATTTGATCAAATCCTTAACAATAGTCTTTTGACTTTTCGATAAATTGTTTAAGTCAAATAATCATTTTTTTGTTTCCTAATCTTTCATCAACGAATTACAAAACAGAAGAATCGTATGGATTTATATGATTCAGTATTTTTTTTTTTTTTTTTTTTAACACCGGGGACATTTTTTAGTTATTAAATATTTTTGTTTAATTGTTAGCTACTTTTTCACATTGTGACGATCAATGCATGCATATTATTTTAACGTAGCATGCCAATCCGACATTACTACGTATTTGTCATAATCATAGTGTACGGCTATGATCGATTGACCAATTAATATATAATGAATTGATGACATAATATTTGTCCTGTAGTAAAGAATCTTTTAATCACGATTTAACGATATGATGACATCGAAAACATAGTTAATTTCTTTACTATGCATTAGGAAGATTGGCATGTTATAATTATAATATTTAATTCAATATATAAGATGTTGAACTATATAATTTTCAATGTATGTATAATTAGTTGTGAACTATATAATTTTCAAAGTATGTATAATTAGTTGTTGGATATCTTTTTATGAAACTAGGTGTAACTTTATTCAGTAAATAATCTTTCAGCGTTAAACATAAAAAGATAACATAGAAAAAAATAGGAGTAAATCCAAGTGCAAATGTAACTATTTGGTAGCTGCTCTTTAACCCGAATTCAACCAAACGCCGCCTATCTTCGCCTTTCACGTTAAAGATCTTCTGAATTTACATTTGCATTAAGGTCTTTCCAAAGTGGGTAAGAAGATTTGGCAAGCTATGGTGTACATGGTCTTTTCGAGCGTTTGGAGATCAAGGAATGCAGCGGTTTTCAAGTCAGAAACGCCTTTGGTATTGAAAGTAGTTGAAGAAGTAAGAGCTCTTTCTTTTCTTTGGGTTAAAAACAGATCGTTCAAATGTAGGCTCACGTGCGAAAATTGGAAATGCTTTTCTGTTTAGTTTTCTTTTTGTAGTTTACGGGTTGAATGTTTGCGGAATATTATTTGTGCGGCTTCTAGCTGATTAGAGATTCAATAAAATTGAAATTTTGTTGGTCAAAACAGAATTAACTTAGGTTAGTTAAGAAATAGATGAGGAAACAGAAATCATGCTTTCGTAGTTTCATCTAGTGTCAAGTGGCGTTAAAGATGTAGATTTTGTGATTCCATTTTACAAGAAAATAAAATTTGTATAAGTAAAATCTTGTACAAAGTGCTTTAATGTACGACGCGTACCAGATTACCTTACAATATGCGGTTTTTTCTTTACACGTGCGATTTCTTTTTTTCTACAACATGTGACTTCTATTGGCTTCAACATGCGATTTATATACACACACAAACATGTGATTTTGCTTTGGTAAACCATCCGACCGTTGTTTCTATAACATGCGATTCTAGTCTCTAACATGCGAATTTGACATTGCATACGATTTGTACGTTAAGACATATTGTACGATACACTTTTTCTATAAGTTATTATAAAAGAAAATAAAATTAGTAATTAGTAAAATCTTGATTTTAATATAATATATAAGTTATTATAAAATATACGTTATGAAAAAAATAATATTTACTCTGCAGCAAAACAACGCATGAAGTCGATTCAACCTTTGCTACTTTGTTTTGTTAATTTTTCAAGTCTATGACGAATTCACTTCATACATTCAATATTACTAGCGGTATTCATCTTAACTACTTTGTACGGTCACAGTCGACAAAAATATAGAATAAAATTAAACTGAAAGCGATTCAAGTATATTTCAATGATCCCTTACATATATTGGATACAATTTTCTTTAGGAAACGCGGTGTAATTGGTCTATCATATTATTAGTTGATTTTTGAAATGAACGTCATTTGTTAAATTATTTGTAATAGTTACTTATTTCTAGAAACATGGACAATAGACATGTACAATATCTAATAAAAAACATATATACATTTAATAAGTTAAACTAATTGTTCTTTATTTTTATACTCATTTTCAGACGTTGTTCTTTATTTTCAAAATTGACGAGTTTTGTATTTTATGTTTTTACATCATCCACATTTTTTCCTTTATGCCTAACCCAGTTAGTTTTTTCAGTTAAGTTTGGTCATGTACTTTGCAATGAGGGCATTTTAGTCAATTCGTATTTGCAGGGACTAATTATGTAGATAATATAAATAACCGACCATTTTAATGATTTTAATAATTAAAACAAAAATGAATCCTCTTTCCGATCGACAGAATGGGGAGCAGCAGCAGGTGACAGAGAGAGAAGGTGGTGGTTGTTCTTCCGCTACGACCAACCACCGGCGACCATTCCAGCGACATGCTCTATCTTTCTCTCTCTCTCTCTCTCACTCACAAACACACGCACACTCTCTCTCTCTCTCTTTAGCACCACCACCTGCCACCACCACCCTCACACCAGCACTACCACCACATGACCCCAACACCACCCCACACACCAACTGTCACACCATGAGGAGCCGTGGTCTTATTTCCGATTCAAATCCAACAACGTACAAATCTCCGATTCAAATCTAACAACCAAATTCACGGTGATCCGATTTCCACGGTGGCCTGGTACCACCGTCGTACTAGTCGATTTGTACACATTTTTCACTCAATATTTCATCCAAAAGCTTGATCAAGATTCAAAACATAACACGTGGAAGCATTAAATTACATAAGTTGTGTGTTTAGGATTTTTGATTTCTAGGGTTTTGGTTTTGGGGATTTTTTTGGAGGAATTGTATGTGAATAGATAGATGGGGGTTTGGGGATCTGAGATCGGCTGAGCCGTATATAGACTGAAATTGTGAAGGTGGAGTCATGGGGCCGGTGACATCTTTTTAGGTTCGGTTTCCAGTGCCACATCGGATAACGACATTTCTACTAACCCGTGCTGGTGTGGTGGTATGGTGGAACTGTGGTGGACAAAGGGGTTTGATAGTGGAAGGAGGCTGTGGTGGTGGAATGTACAGAGAGGGATAGAGATGTAGTTTGTTAGAGAGAGAAAGAGAAAAGATATAATTATATATTGCTATATAATAAATTATTTATTTTCTTTAAGATGTATTATTTTAAATAATATGATAAAAGGACAACAACGCACTCATGTGCAAGGCACATATTTAACCAAAAATATTAACTAGGCCTAAAGGCCAAAACGTGTAGTATTTGAAAACATAAAGTATAAAAGTCGTCAATTTTGAACACAAATAACAACGTCTGAAAATGGGTATAAAAATAAAAGACAATCCTTGAAATTCACACTTAAGATAGAAATATCGAAAGTAGTACATGAACAACACATAAACATAAACGAGAACATAGAAAAAATATATATATAAATAAGAATCAGTTAAAACATATGAATATAAATAATAGAAGGCAAGAACTTTGCATTGGATTTCTAATGCTTAGCTATGCAAACAACGAACCCAATTCAAATGGCTTAAAAACACTCTATATGATTAAAGTCTAAGTGTTTTGTTTGTGTCATTTTGTTAAAAATCCACCTTCCCAATCCTACTAATTTCCCACCATTCTAACCAGACCATCAGACACACCAAACTGACCCAAACAACACGTATAAAGAAGAGAAAACCCAAACCGAATGTTACTAACACAACTCCTAAACTCAAACCCAATCGTATAAGAACCCCATTTCACCGACCAAAGAAACCCATGACGAACTTGGAACATACCCTCCAGCGGCGGAACTAGCCCAAAAATTTAGGGGTATCCCAATTTTATATTTTTTGAACCAGGGGTATCCTTTGTATAACGGAGACGAAGTTGCGGGGTGTTTTACACTATGGAAAGGGAGTTAAGGGGTATTTTTACACTACGGAGACGGGGTTAAAGGGTAGCTCACACTATGGAAAGGGAGTTAAGGGGTATTTTTACACTACGGAGACGGGGTTGAGGGGTAGCTCGAGCTACCCCTACTAACATTGTAAGTCCACCACTGATACCCCCAACGGTCACACTATAAGGCCTAAGGTGGCATTGTCCAACAGCCTGTCACACCCCAACCGATGGCGGAATTATCGGGGCGTGATACTGAGCGAAACAGATTATCCAAGAGAAATTCCATAACAACTACTTTACCGAATAGTTAATATTATGTCCCATACCATAACCTATTAAGCAAATCAGTTATTACAGACAGCGATATCTCAAAGACGAATTGTCACGGCCCCAGCCCCGGTTTGACCCGGTCTAGGAGCCGCGGGACAGGAACCCGTGGTAATTATTAACTGAGTTGACAGCGGAAGATTTAACAGGATCTTTTTAAACTTGAAATGCCCGATTATTTTATTTCATAATTCGGGATAAACCTCCCCGTAATTTACAATAGAGGAATTTCACAAGGAAATTCCCTGATTTACAAAACATGTTTATTTGTTCAATTGAGCCACTACTTCAAGCTTTGTTTATTGCTCCGTAGCACTATTCCTTGGTTCACAGTAGTCACCTGAAACATGTTTTGAAAATATTTTGTCAGCGGGGAAATACTGGTGAATCATTCATTTTGATAAAACGACGCATAGTTATAAATTACAGCATAAGAGCGATTACAGTGGCTTCTATCTTATTTTTATCTGGCGCCGTGTCACCTCCTGGTGACGATGGTCATACCACTATTGGGTCCTTCCCCAAGTAGTGATGATTATCAATGTTAGGATTTATTAGCCTAACCGTGAGAAATTAGTAATGTGCACAATACCCCACTAGCCAGTGATTCAAGATAACCACGACTTAATCCCTGTAATTATAACTTTTGAAAATACATTGAGTATTGTAAAATACTTTTGATAAAAGAGAATGACTCACATTGCAGATTTAAACGGACATAGTTTAGCCTACTGATTAGCCTTGTAATCTAATTTAAATAACAATGCACACGAACTAGGTCATTAACTAATACAGCATTTACGATAACTCACGAGATTAAAACCCTCACAACGAATGACAAAGCACAATACTTAAACATCCATCGAATTCACGACGAATAACAAAGTATGGCCCTAATGTGGGCAGCACTTAAACATCCATTGGATAGTTTAAATCGATCGGACATTGAATCGTAGCAGCGATCGAGTTAATACCCTGTATCGTAGCCGCGTTTCACTACCGTAAATATGATTTTCGACTTTTGAGCAGTATTCTTCGTGTTTTTTATTGAAATTTCGACACCAGTGAATTGCTCGTAGCTCAACCTATTTATAGCTGAAAATTGGGTCTCACGCGGCCCGCGTGAGCCCCCCGTTGATCCTTACGCGGCCCGCGAGGGCACCTATTCGTAGATTAGGGCATCCGTGTCATGCGTAGGTATGCCACGTGGGTGACACGTGGATCTGGACGCTTATCCGGTCAAACTTCACTTTGACGCGGCCCGCGTAAGCTTTCCTTATGGCTTACGCGGCCCGCCTGAAACCCAAAAACCTTGATTTCTTTATTTTTCATGCATAGTAAGGTTTCAGGGGTCCGGGTTTTTACTTATGGATCGTTTTGGGACTTTTTGAAGGTCCTTACATCCTCCCTACCTTATTTAAAATCTCATCCTCGAGATTTATTGAAATAAGTGAGGATACTTTCGCTTCATCTCCGATTCCAGCTCCCAAGTGTATTCGGGTCCTCTTTTGGAATCCCATTTGACTTTGACTAGTACCAATCTTTTGTGCTTGAGAAACTTGATCTTTTTGTCTTCTATTTGTAGTGGCTTCTCAACAAATTTTAACTTCTCATTTACCTCTACATCTTGAAGAGGTACTACCAAGGATTCGTCAGATAAACACTTTTTGAGGTTGGATACATGAAATACGTCATGTACTCCTGCTAACTCTTCTGGTAGTTGTAAGCGATAGGCAACTGGCCCTATATGTTGGATCACTGGAAATGGTCCTACATACCTTGGGGTCAACTTTCCTTTCTTACCGAACCGAACTACTCCTTTCCAAGGAGAAACTTTCAAGAGTACCTTGTTTCCCACTTGGAATTCTAGTGGCTTGCGTCGATTATCGGCATAACTCTTCTGGCGATCTCGAGCCGTTTTCAGTCTTTCTTTGATTTGAGTAATCTTGTCAGTAGTTTCTTGCATGATTTCAGGACCTGATAATTGACTTTCTCCTATTTCTGCCCAACAAACTGGAGTTCTACATTTTCGTCCATATAGTGCTTCAAATGGGGCAGCTTCTATGCTTGAATGATAACTATTATTATAGGAGAATTCAATTAAGGGTAGGTGGTCATCACAATTTCCACCAAAATCTATCACACATGCCCGGAGCATGTCCTCCAGGGTCTGGATCGTTCTTTCACTTTTTCCGTCTGTTTGCGGATGGTATGCAGTACTTAAATTTAGTCGGGTTCCCATTGCTTCCTGGAAACTTGTCCAGAAATGGGAAGTGAAACGACTATCCCTATCCGATACAATGGAGAGTGGAACTCCATGTAAGGATACGACTTCATCTACATACAACTTTGCTAACCTTTCCATGCTGAAGGTTTCTTTCATGGGTAGAAAATGAGCTGATTTGGTTAATCGATCCACAATTACCCAAATCGCATCATTACCCTTTCTGGTTTTGGGTAACTTAGTAACAAAATCCATAGTTATAAGTTCCCATTTCCATACAGGCATTTCTAATTGTTGAAGTAAACCTGAGGGTTTCTGGTGTTCTGCTTTAACTTGTGAACAAGTAAGACACTTAGAAACATATCTAGCTATGTCCTTTTTCATTCATATCCACCAGAAGTTATTTCTTAAATCTTGGTACATCTTATTGTTACCGGGATGCACGGTATACCTAGATTTATGGGCTTCCTCTAAAATTTTATTTCTTAATTCTCCTTGTTTAGGTACCCAAATCCTTTTCTCATGGAATTTCCAAATTCCATCACTTCCCTGCTCTAATTCTTTTACTCGTCCCTTCATTCATTCAGCATCATCTTTGATTGTTGTTTCTTGAGCGTTCTTCAGTTGTTCCATTAAGTCTAGTTGTAGACTTAATCTAAGAGCACGAACTCGTCGTTGTTTCTCATGATACTTACGACTTAAGGCATCTGCAACTACGTTCGCCTTTCCTTCGTGATATTGAATATCACAGTCGTAATCACTTAAAATTTCCATCCATCTTCTTTGCCTCATGTTTAATTCTTTTTGCCCAAATATGTACCTTAAACTCTTATGATCTGTATAGACAGTAAATTTACTTCCATACAGATAGTGTCTCCAAATTTTAAGGGCAAAAATTATGGCTCCTAATTCTAAATCATGAGTTGTATAATTTTCCTCGTGCTTTTTCAATTGTCTTGAGGCATACGCAATTACCTTCTTGCATTGCATTAGCACACACCCTAATCCTAGCTTAGAAGCATCGCAGTAAACTTCAAAATCTTCTGTTCCTTCTGGCAAAGCTAGAATTTGGGCGTTTGTTAGCTTTTGCTTCAAAATCCTAAAAGCTTCTTCTTGCCAAGGTCCCCATTCAAACTTAACTGCTTTACAGGTTAGCTTAGTTAATGGTACAGCTATTTTGGAAAAATCCTTAATGAATCGTCTATAGTATCCTGCTAACCCTAGAAAGCTTCTAATTTCCATAGCTGATTGCGGGACTTTCCATTTGGTGATCGCTTCTATTTTGGAGGGATCTACGTGAATACCTTCGTGATTCACCATATGTCCTAAAAATTGTACCTCTTGTAGCCAAAATTCACACTTCGAGAATTTGGCGTAAAGTTTCTCTTTTCTTAACAAAGTTAAGAGTGCATGCAGATGCTGACAGTGCTCATTCTGGCTTTTGGAATAAATAAGTATATCGTCTATGAAGACAATTACAAATTTGTCCAAATACGGTTTACAGATCCTATTCATCATGTCCATAAATGCTGCTGGAGCATTTGTCAGTCCGAAGGGCATGACTGTAAACTCATAATGACCATACCTAGTTCTGAAAGCAGTTTTAGGTATGTCTTCTTCTTGTACCTTCAATTGATGATATCCGGAGCGCAAGTCGATCTTAGAAAAATATCTAGCTCCTTGGAGTTGATAAAAAAGATCATCAATCCTAGGTAATGGGTATCGATTCTTAATTGTAACTTTATTTAATTCCCTTTAATCGATACACATTCGCATCGACCCATCTTTCTTTTTCACAAACAATACTGGAGCTCCCCACGGGGATGAACTAGGTTGTATGAATCCTTTACTTAATAATTCATCTAATTGCTTTTTCAATTCTAGCATTTCGGTAGGTGCTAACCGATAAGGTGCCTTGGCTATCGGTGTAGTTCCAGGAATTAGATGAATTCTAAATTCGACTTCTCTATTGGGTGGTAAGCCAGGTAGTTCTTCCGGAAAGACATCCGGGTATTCTGATACTACCGGAATTTATTTAAGTTTCTTACCTTTCATGTTAATGATTACTGAAATCATATACACCATCTCTTGTTTTCTTGAATAACTGGCCAACTTCATTACTGAAATGAATTTCAGTGGCTTTTGTGGCTTATCTTTTTTAATCACTACTAATTCTCCGGTGGGTGTATGAATTTCTATGGAGTTTTTATCACAGAGAATTCGAGCATGGTTGGCTACTAACCAATCCATTCCTAATACTATATCGAATCCGGCTAAATTCATAGGTAACAGGGTTGCAGAGAATTTATGGCCTAAGAGTTCTATTTTTCCTTCTTGCAAAACCTTATCTATGTTAACAAAATTCCCATCTGCCGTTTCGACTGTAAAAATCTGCCTAAGGTTGGTTAAGGGTAAGTTAAGAGCTTGGCAGAATGAAGCATTTATAAAACTTTGGTTTGCACCAGAGTCAAATAATACTTTTGCATAAACGTCGTGAACTAGGAACGTACCGGCTATCACGTCAGGGATTAGCTCTGCTTCCTGAGTAGTCAATTGGAAGGCTCTTACGTTCCTCTTGGTAGTTCCTTCTGCAGGTTTGGCTTTGTTATCAGCTGGTTTGGCCAATTTCGGGCAGTCTGGCCTGAAATGTCCAACTTCTCCGCAGTTGTAGCAGATTGTTGCTTTCTTTTTCCTGCAATCTTCTTCTTGATGCCCTGGAATTTTGCAGAAATTTCAATACCCTTTGCATCTTCCAAAATGCTTTCTTTTGCAGGCATTGCAAAATCGAACAGTGTAAGATTGCCCAGTTCCCTTTTTCTTGAAATTGTTACGGTTACCCATACGAAATCCCTGGTTAATCTTTTGGGCCACTTCCCTCTTTCTATTTTCTTCTCGCGTACGTACCAGTCCGTCCGTCAAAGTGTTGGCTAATTCCACAGCATCGTCAATAGTGCGGGGCCTCCCAGCCTTGACGATATCACGGATTTCGCCAATCAATCCCCATATATAGTGGGAAATAAGCACCGATTCTGGCGAAGCCAGGGTTGGTACAACTCTAGCGTACTCGAAGAATGTCGAAGTATACCCTCGAAAATCTACATCCACTATCCGATGGTTCAGGAATTTATTCGCCATTTGTTCTTTCTCATATTTGGGACATAATTTTCTCTCCACCAGTCGCTTAAATTCCTCCCAACTCATGGCATAGGCCGCATCGCTTCCCTTGGCTTGAAGTACCGTATTCCACCATTCTAGCGCCCCTTCTTTGAAAAGATGAGACGCGTACATGACCTTGTCTTCTTCAACACATTTACTTATTTTAATCACCGCCTCGGTTTTTTCTAACCAACGCGGTGCAGCAGTCGCCCCTCCGTCACCTGCAAATTCAACTGGTTTGCAGGCAAGAAACTCCTTGTAAGTGCAACTAGGTGTTGCAGCTTTCATTTTCTTAAGGAGTGGAGCTTGCATTCCATCGTTGTTGTTATTAGTATGGTTCCCGCCTCCGTTTACACTATTACTGAAATTGTCGCCATGTGTACGTTTGCTAGGAATAATTTGTTGAGGTTCAATTGGATTTCGGGCAGCAGCAAGAATTGCTGGAATAGCATTGGCTATTCCCTGAGCAACGATATTCTCGATATCTTGCCTATTCAGAAATTGATCTTCATTGTTTTGTTCAGACTGATTAACTTCATTAACAAGTTCATTACCAGCGTGTTCTATCTGGTAATTAATTTATATAAATAAATAGCAGAAAATAATTAATAATCAAACATAACAAAATAATTGCGCATAATTATGTTAACAAGTATAGCCAAAATTGTCGATTTTTCGACGTTCGATATTTTATATATTATAATATGCATCCGTACACACTGGTTATCTTTACAAAAGTTTTATTTTTAAGTTATTTCATATGATTATATTTTGATTATTGTATTACTATTAAACACATGCTTCCACCATCCCATGCTATCCCATCAACTGGCATTTTCAGTAACGACGTTCCCTCTCGTCGTACTTCCAGGAGATTTGTTCTCCCACCTCTCGGATTCGATTCCCTGCATCCACTAGCTCCTCGCCAAAATGGTGGAGTTCAGTCAGGTTCTCATTGCTCATCGGTGGGTTTGGTGCAGGCTCAGGGTCAAACTGAGGGAGAAAAGTATAAGGGTTGTTTAAAAGATTCTGGAATTGCCAATCGTTGGTCCACCATTCTTCCATTTCTCCTAAAGGTCGGGTATTGACAAGGGGATTTGGGATGGCTGGTTAATGGCATTTCTTCGGCTTGCTTGGAGCTTTCTCCAATCTCTATTTCTTTCCCTTTATCCATTGGGTCCTCCGTCTTGGCAACTTTCCGAGTTACTGGTTTCCTCCTGTGCACACGCCTCCAGCCCACAATTCTTCTTCTCTTCTTTGGCTTGGGTTTCTCTGGAGGTTGAGCTTGAAATTCCATAGGTTCTTCAACATCGGCACAATACCCAGTAAAGTCTTTGGAAACTTCCACATTGACAGAATAGAGATTGAGATTCTGAAGGGCTTCAGATAACTCATTCATGCTGTTTTCAGCAGATATGAAGAAATACACAAAATTCTAGGTTAAAATTTTGTAAATTGAATAATCACAAAAAGAAATTTAATATTTATACAAATAGATTGATTAAACAAAATATTATGATTTATATATATATATATATATATATATATATTACAAAATACAATTAGAATTTAAAAACATATTAGGGGATAATTTATTTCAGTCTTTCTTTTCTTGCTACGTTGTTTATTTAACGGCAAAGTTTCTGGCTTATAGATGATATGGGTGGTGGTACTAGTTTGGCGATTCAACTAGAGGTTAGCATTTACTGCTGTAGTAGCTAACATATAGAGATATGCCCATTTTTCGTCTAATTCATCTTCCCATGGTGGTTCATTGCCTATATCCTGAGTTTCCTTATTACTCATCATTCCTTTTGGTTGTGACATCTTTATTTTCTCTTGATTTTTTCTAATAATCCAGCTTCTTTTATTAGGGGTAAGTGGTTTCTCAAACTGTGCCTTAAGGACAAGTATTCATTCCTCAGTATCTGCTGAATATTTTGAGGAATTTGATTGGGATGAAGTTCCCTTATCTTTTGGTGAACTATCTAATTGACGATAGATGTCCGAAAGTCTTTGCTTACCCATACTGTAACTAACAAGTAGTCAGTTAATAAAACACGTAATCACATAATGGCAATTAGTAATATTAAGTATTTCTAAATACTTAATTGGCTTAAATCAGTGGCTCTGATACCACCTTTTCCTGTCACGGCCCCAGCCCAGGTTTGACCCGGTCTAGGAGCCGCGGGACAGGAACCTGTGGTAATTATTAATTGAGTTGACATAGGAAGATTTTACAGGATCTTTTTAAACTTGAAATGCCCGATGATTTTATTTCATAATTCGGGATAAACCTCCCCATAATTTACAATAGAGGAATTTCACAAGTAAATTCCCTGATTTACAAAACATGTTTATTTGTTCAATTGAGCCACTACTTCAAGCTTTGTTAGTGCATCCGTAGCACTTTTCCTTGGTTCACAGTAGTCACCTGAAACATGTTTTTAAAATATTTTGTCAGCGGGGAAATACTGGTGAATCATTCATTTTGATAAAACGACGCATAGTTATAAATTACAGCATAAGAGCGATTACAGTGGCTTCTATCTTATTTTTATCTGGCGCCATGTCACCTCCTGGTGACGATGGTCATACCACTATTGAGTCCTTCCCCAAGTAGTGATGATTATCAATGTTAGGATTTATTAGCCTAACCATGAGCAATTAGTAATGTGCACAATACCCCACTAGCCAGTGATTCTAGATAACCACGACTTAATCCCTGTAATTATAACTTTTGAAAATAAATGGAGTATTGTAAAATACTTTTGATAAAAGATAATGACTCACATTGCAGATTTAAACGGGCAGAGTTTAGCCTACTGATTAGCCTTGTAACCTAATTTAAATAACAATGCACACAAACTAGGTCATTAACTAATACAACATTTACGATAACTCACGAGATTAAAACCCTCACAACGAATGACAAAGCGCAATACTTAAACATCCATCAAATTCACGATGAATGACAAAGTATGGCCCTAATGTGGGCAGCACTTAAACATCCATTAGATAGTTTAAATCGATCGGACATTAAATCGTAGCAGCGATCGAGTTAATACCCTGTATCGTAGCAGCGTTTCACTACCGTAAATATGATTTTCGACTTTTGAGCAGTATTCTTCGTGTTTTTTATTGAAATTTCGACACCAGTGAACTGCTCGTAGCTCAACCTATTCATAGCTGAAAATTGGGTCTCACGCGGCCCGCGTGATCCCCTTGTTGATCCTTACGCGGCCCGCGAGGGCACTTATTCGTAGATTAGGGCATCCGTGTCATGCATAGGTATGCCACGTGGGTGACACGAGGATCTGGATGCTTATCCGGTCAAACTTCACTTTGACGCGGCCCGCGTAAGCTTTCCTTATGGCTTACGCGGCCCGCCTGAAACCCAAAAACCTTGATTTCTTGATTTTTCATGCACAGTAAGGTTTCAGGGGTCCGGGTTTTTACTTATGGATCGTTTTGGGACTTTTTTGAAGGTCCTTACACGAATAAGATGTTCCGACAACTCAGATTTAAATAAAATATATTGTCTTTGTTGGTTTCTAGACTCTCCTAAGCTCGATTCCATCAAATAGCAAACAAGCATCCTAAGCACCTGTCACATACGTTAAAATAAAGTCAATACACATAGTGTAAAGGTGAGCACACAAGTTTGATAGATATAACAGAGTTTGAAAGCGTTTACGCGTAACCAGCATGTAACATGTATAATGCAAAGCTAGTAGGTTATCAACAATGAAATATGCACAGACTAGACTGCGAGTTGTAGAATGCGCAAGACATATCACCACCGTGACATGTGAGAGGTAACCTTAACAACCCCTGTCCACGACAGGTGCTGAGTCCAAACAAATAGTACTATCGTTGCTAAGGCGTCAGGCAAAAATCACTGTGTTAACATAACAGACAAGCATTCATCGAGTAATAAGTAACATGCAATAACGGTCAGCGTATAAATAGTGTTGGCGTTGTGTGATTGATGTGATTTAGAATAAGTAACATATGTAACACCCAAAAGTGCATAAAGCAAAAAGGGATCGAGTATACTCACAGCGATGGAAATGGATTGAAGGGAGCGCTAGAGTGATTAGCCTGAACAGTTAACGATAGCATAAGCGAAGAGCGGTGCGTAAAACAGTGAAAAGTGACCAAGTGTCGAACGGTAATCCGATCGGATGGCAATCCAATCGGATGGTCATTCGATCGGATGTCAATCCGTTCGGATGGTCATCCGATCAGATGGCCATTCGGTCGGATTGACATTCGTTTGGTAAGGATGTGTTTATGTATGATGGCTTTGAAGTTTTCGTTGTAGCATTTTGAAAACAGAGAAGTATCTCTACCCTTCAGGTCGATCGATCGAACGGCCGTTCAATCGGATAGCGATTCGATTGGCGAGACACTTAGTGAGAATAAGTTCACAGCAGGATGGTTACTCGATTGGATAGCAATCCGATCGGATGGCAATCCGTTAAAACTAATTGAACGTTGAACGTGTTGAAAATTGTTAAGTGTTGAACCTCAAGTGCAATCCGATCGGATTGCAGTTCGATCGGATGGCAATCCGATCAGACGACAATCCGTCCCAACGCATCTGATCGTTTTGAACTTGATTATTTTGAAGATTTGCAGTTTATTCGAGACTGTTTGACAACGTACCAAACAACAGAACCTCGTCAAGTCCCACGTCGCCCGATCGAGCAGGAATCACCCAAATCCGATCAGGTTATTGGTTCGTGACGGTTGTTCTTGTTTAACCCGAAATCGGTTGTCTCCTTAATAGTAACCAGATCTTGAACCAACTCATCACTAAGAAAGAGTAGAAGATCAGAACGAGCTCCGGTTCTACCGGTTTTGAGTGCATTGAGTGTAAAAGAGTTGAAAGAAAGTTGGAAAACCATCTTTCAATCCTTTTTATCTCTGAAAATGTTTAGATCTAAGCAAAACCATTGTTTAATCATGTGGAAATCCCTCAGATCTGTGTTGTTCTTGGTGGAATGAGGCCAAAACTTGAAGTTCATAAGAACTCCATGATGACGTCACCCTAGAGCACCTCAAACCCATTGATTTCACGATTAAAAGTTAAGATTCAAAGGTGAAAACGATGAAGGAGTGCGTGTAGATCATAGAAGTACAAGATTTGAGTTGAAAGCTTAAAAGGATCGTGAGAAATCGAGAGAAAGAAGGCTTGGAACGCTGCTGGTCGAATGAGGGAGCTGTCACATCACAAGTGATGTGACAGGAGGGTATTTATAGGGTTTCCAAAAGAGGAAAGTGCACAAGTGTCGGATTGGCCACCGATCGGATAGCCACTCGATCGGTTGGCCATTCGATCTAGGTGTCCGGCGTGTTGAGTTTTGTCGTTTCGGTTCACGTGTTGAGCGTTGCGATGCGATAGTATTACCCATTAGTTACACAAATACCCTAACTACTATATCTAACATACAATCACTATAAATAACTTGCGTTTAGCGTTTGCGATTAGATTGCGATTGCGATAGAATTGCGATTGCGATTGCGATTAAACACCTCAACATAAACATAACATGCACAAGTAACACATAATGGCACACACACTTAAAACAATATCCAAAACACATAATTCGAGTTGCGATGCGATAGCGATGCGATTACCGATAAGTCGATTAACGATTAAATAAGCGATTAAACCTCCATTATTAATAGATACTCCACATAATACAACTAAAGCGATTAAATAAAAAGATTCGATTACAAGTCATTAACGTACAATTAATAGTTAAGCAAGGAGTGACGGATCGCATTTAGCAATCTTTTCTTCCTTTGACTTTGACTTATACTTTGACTTTTCAAAAAAGCGGGTTGTTACACAACCCATCCATGTCGATGACTTGATCACGACCGCCATGCCCACAAGATCAGGACTGACGAATGCCGAGTAGTCACCAAGACCAAAAACTCCCATGTCGAGCTTAGCAAAAGTCAATAAATGTACCCTTCGAAGACCCGTGTGCGACCTTCTTTCCCACAACACCGGAAACCCTTACTTATGGCTCCCACAACAACCCCTACGTTTAGATATGCCTAAAACCCGACCCCACCCCATTCTTCAAACTATCATCTGGGAGTTAGCACAATGGCTCCTATCAATCGCTTCCCCTGAGGAAATATTCTTCGTTGTGACCAACATCAAAGAGAGTGTCGTCGCTACCAGGGGCGGCCCTGGGGTGGGCACGGAGGACCACCGGCCAGGGCCCGATATTTTGAAGGGCACATTATTTAAAAAAAAACCCTTACATATATATGTAATTTTTTTAATAGAGTAAACCCATAGTCCCATACAAACACTATCATACGACCACTTACAAAACTATTATTATGGTTTAGATTAGTTATTAGCCAATTGGCATTAGGTTTAGACATTTAGTAAGCCCAATACCCAATTTATTTTAAGACCTGGGGGCACGTTTTTTCGAGCTCGAACATGGTACACGAATTATCAGGGCCGACCCTGGTCGCTACTTGGTAGTGTAACACAAACCCTATTATTCATGTGCCAACTGGAAATGGAAATTAACAAGTGAGGAGGCAAAGGTTTAAAATCCTAAACCCCATGATTATCAAACTGACGGAGAGCACATCTCTAGGATACCTTCCACCTCCCTTGGCGTTTGAAATAGTTGGACAACACTCGCCCCAAGCGCATGCCTAGCAAAAGAAATATGGTCTTCTTATATGTTTTTTATCATAATTGTTATGATTGTTTTAAACATTTAATTATGTTTTGGGGTTGTTTTTATTATGCATGGGTTACTATATTAGATTGTTAGAAGTTAAGGAAATTTGTGATTTGGTTTAGTTTGTTTTTCGTAATTTCTAATTTTTTGTATATTTTTCTTAATTGAAATAAGTCGAATAAACTTGAATTAGAATCAAATTCGAATAAACTTATTCGAATTGGATAAGTTGAATATCTAACGAATTCGAATGCACATAATAAAACTCGGTATTCGAATAACCCGAAACAACATATTAAACTCGATGAACACCCCTAGAGGTAACACCTCTACCACCAGAGCACCACATCACTTGTATTTGTTCTTGTTTAAAATAGCCAACGGAACACGAATGTGACACTATTTATACCGAAATTCCTTGTTAATTGGTATATAACATTTTTACTCTTTGGTAGAAAAATGCCTGAAATTGATTTAACCTAGTCAATTTTTTAATTTATCTCTTCAGTCTGACAAATTCAATGCATGCATTGAACATTCATCTGCTCTGTACCCACAATCGAAAAATTAATATAAAATAAAAATAAACTGAAATTAAGGAAATCAAGTAATATTGATTTAAGCAATGAGGTGTTGGTCTATTTATAAAGATGATGAAGTCTTGGGTTCAACTCCCACAAACGATAGGGATAAAAAACAAATTCGCCTTTCAAAAAAAGTAATACTGATTTATCACTGCAATATTAGATAAAAATCTTTGAACGCAATGTAAATTATTTGTAAATAAGTGAACTAGATGATAGACCTGTGTATTATACAAATTTAAAGATAAAAATCATGTGACTTATAGTGTTTATGTACTTTTCCAGATACTTTTAGATTGGGTATGTTGCCTCGTTAAAAACCTTACTATGAAAACCCAATGGGATAAAACTTAGTTAAGGGAAAAAAAGTGTAACTTGATAAAATCTCCCCCTCATTTACGTATCCTTCTAAATGGTGTGTGTCCGTCTTCCTTGACAGTTGCTCAAAACTTTTGTAGCCAATGATTCTTCGCTTGATCCCTTAATGTACAATCCTTTATGTTCTCAAAGTTGTGTATCTTCATATGAGCCTTCTAGTCACTTCTTATAAACAAATATTATAAGATCCAGAACTGTGTTTTGTTATGTTCCCTGCATTTACAAAACTAACCAAACTTGTTTCGATGGGTTAGTAAGATATAAACATAGATCTTTCGTACCTTAAAGCGTATAGGAAATATATGTTTTACCCATTACATTATCTACACACTATACACAAGTTATATCTTGTGAATGAATTACATGATACATGTTCGTGTATAACTAGCAAGATATACAATTCGTATTTAACTCTGTGATTTAAGACCTTTAAACACTATCATAAATAGGAATGTGATTATGTTTGAATCTAGGATTCGAAGTAGATTGCATCAGTTGATGGCGTTTAGCGAGATTGGTGATGATGATTCTGAGGAAAGTGATGGGTACATCTCTGAGGTAATCCCATTCGATGTAAAGTATTAATTTGATCTGTTTTATTTCGTTCTCATTGTAATGAATCGTGATAATTGTAAGAATGCCATGATATTTAACTTTGCATCATTTAGAAAGATTAATTCATCACAAAATAAGATAAAAACTGCCAACAAAATTATGAAGTCAAAATTAAATAAACGTCATAATGGTTGTCGACGCCACACATAAGCGCGGTTTGTGGAATTGAAAATTTTAAAAATTAATAAACAAAGTAAAAAGACAATAACGCCCTCCACCTGACTGTCACGGCCCCCGGCCCGGTGTTACCCGGTCCAGAAGCCGCGGGACAGAAACCCGTGGTATTTATTATTTAATTTGGTAGTGGAAATGTTGATAGGATCTTTTCGACTGAAAATGCCCAATTATTTTATTTCACAATTTGGGACACACCCCATAATTTACAATAGAGGGGAATTTTACTAGGAAATCCCTTGTTTTACAAAACATGTTTATTTATTTTACTGAGCCACCTCTTCAAGCTTTTTAGTGCTACGTGGCACTTTTCTTTGATTCACAGCAAGTAACCTGAAACATGTTTAAAAATATTTTATCAGCGGAGAAATACTGGCGAGTCATTCAGGTTATATAAAATGACACCTTAGTTATAGATTACAGCATAAGAGCGATTACAATGGCTACTATCTTATTTTTATCTGGCGTCGTGTCACACCCTGGTGACGATGGTCATACCACTATTGGGTCCTTTCACCCAAGTAGCGATGATTATCACTGTTAGGTTGGTGAACCTAACCGTGAGAAATTAGTAATGTGCACAATACCCCACTTGCCAGTGATTCAAGATAACCAAGACTTAATCCCTGTAATTATAACTTTTTGAAAACAATTTAGGTATAGTAAAACATTGTTGATAAAAGAGAATGACTCACTTTGCAAATTTAGACGGGCAGAGTTTTGCCTACTGATTTTAGCCTGGTAACCTAGTTAAATAACAATGCACACAAAACTAGGTCAGTAACTTAATACAACATTTACGATAAGCTCACGAAATCAAAACCCTCACGACGAATGACAAAGTATAGCCCGGATTCGGGCAGCACTTGAACATCCATCGGATCGGTTTCAATCGATCGAACATTTTATCGTAGCAGTGATCGAGTTAATACCCTGTAATCGTAGCAGCGTCTCGACACCTTAATACTCGTATTTAGGCAGAAAATGGACGTTTTGAACTAAAATTACGAACGCAGAAGCAATGTCCCATGCACAGGCAATTTATAGCAAACTTTTGGGTTTTACGCGGCCCGCGTAAACCCTTTCAAGATCTTACGCGGACCGCGACGGCCACCTAGTCTATGATTAGGGCTAGCGTGTCACGCATAGGTCCGCCACGTGTCCGACATGTGGCCTGAACGCTTATCCGGTGATCTTCGATCTGTCGCGGCCCACATAGACTGTCCTTAAGTCTTACGCGGCCCGCGAGCGGCCAGAAAATTCAAATTTCTTGGTTTTTAGTATGAATTAGGGTTTTAGGGCTCCGGGTTTCTACTTATAAGTCGTTTTGGGACATTTTTGCAGGTCCTTACATCCTCTCCACCTTATTTAAAATCCCGTCCTCAAGATTTACTGAAATAAGTGAGGATACTTTCGTTTCATTTCCGATTCTAGCTCCCAGGTGTACTCAGGTCCTCTTTTTGAATCCCACTTAACCTTGACTAGTATCAATCTTTTATGCTTGAGGAATTTAATCTTTCTGTCTTCTATTTGGAGTGGTTTCTCCACGAACTTTAATTTTTCATTTACCTCTATGTCTTGAAGAGGTATCATTAGGGATTCGTCAGATAGGCATTTCTTGAGGTTGGACACATGAAATACGTCATGTACTCCAGCTAGCTCTTCAGGCAGCTGTAAGCGATAGGCAACTGGTCCTATCCGCTGGATCACTAGGAATGGTCCTATGTACCTTGGACTTAGTTTTCCTTTCTTTCTTTCTGAACCGAACTACTCCTTTCCAAGGAGAAACTTTCAAGAGTACCTTGTTTCCAACTTGAAATTCTAACGGCTTACGTCGATTGTCTGCATAACTTTTCTGGCGATCTCGAGCCGTCTTTAGTCTTTCCTTGATTTGAGTGATCTTATCGGTGGTTTCTTGCACAATCTCGGGACCTGATAATTGACTTTCTCCTATTTCTGCCCAGCAAACTGGAGTTCTACATTTCCGTCCATACAATGCTTCAAATGGGGCAGCTTCGATGCTTGAATGGTAACTATTGTTATAGGAGAATTCGATTAAGGGTAGGTGGTTATCCCAGTTTCCACCAAAGTCTATTACACATGCCCTGAGCATGTCTTCCAGGGTTTGGATCGTCCTTTAACTTTGTCCGTCTGTTTGGGGATGATATGCAGTACTTAGATTCAATCGGGTCCCCATTGCTTCTTGAAAACTTGTCCAGAAATGAGAAGTGAAACGACTATCTCTATCTGATACTATGGAGAGTGGAACTCCATGTAAGGATGCTACCTCGTTTATGTATAACTTTGCTAACCTTTCCATGCTAAAGGTTTCTTTCATGGGTAGAAAATGGGCTGATTTGGTTAATCGATCCACAATCACCCAGATTGCGTCGTTACCTTTTCTGGTCTTGGGTAACTTAGTAACAAAGTCCATGGTTATTAGTTCCCCTTTCCATACAGGCATTTCTAGATGTTGCAATAGACCTGAGGGTTTCTGGTGTTCTGCTTTAACTTGTGAACAAGTTAGGCACTTAGAAACATATCTGGCTATGTCCTTTTTCATTCCTATCCACCAGAAGTTATTCCTTAAGTCTTGGTACATCTTATTATTACCAGGATGCATGGTATATCTAGATTTATGGGTTCTTCTAAAATTTTATTTCTTAAGTCTCCTTGCTTAGGTACCCAAATCCTTTTCTTGTGGAATCTCCAAATTCCATCAACTCCTTGCTCTAGTTCCTTTATCCGTCCTTTCATCCCTTCAGCATCTTCCTTGATTGCTGCTTCCTGAACATTCTTTAGTTGTTCCGTTAAATCTAACTGTAGATTTAATCTAAGGGCACGAACTTGCTTTTGTTTTTCATGATACTTACGACTTAGGGCATCTGCTACTACATTTTCCTTTCCTTCGTGATAGTGAATATCACAGTCATAGTCACTTAGAATTTCCATCCATCTTCTTTGCCTCATGTTTAATTCTTTTTCCCCAAATATGTACCTCAAACTTTTATGATCTGTATAGACAGTAAATTTGCTCCCGTACAGATAATGTCTCCAAATCTTAACGGCAAAAATTATGGCTCCTAACTCCAAGTGATGAGTCGTATAATTTTCCTCGTGCTTTTTCAATTGCCTTGAGGCATATGCAATTACCTTCTTGCGTTGCATCAGCACACATCCTAATCCTAGCTTAGAAGCGTCACAGTAAACTTCAAAATCTTCTGTTCCGTCTGGTAAAGTTAGAATTGGAGTATTTGTTAACCTTTGCTTTAAAATCTTAAAAGCCTCTTCTTGCCTAGGTCCCCATTCAAACTTAACTGTTTTACAGGTTAGCTTAGTTAATGGCACAACTATCTTAGAGAAATCCTTAATGAAGCGCCTATAGTACCCGGCTAATCCTAGAAAACTTCTAACTTCCGTGGCTGATTGCGGGACCTTCCATTGGGTGATCGCTTCTATTTTGGAGGGGTCTACGTGAATACCTTCGTAATTCACCATATGTCCTAAAAACTGCACCTCCTGCAGCCAAAATTCACATTTCGAGAATTTGGCGTAAAGCTTTTCTTTTCTTAACAAAGTTAAGAGTGCTCGTAGATGCTCACAATGTTCATCCTGACTTTTGGAATAAATAAGTATATCGTCGATGAAGACAATCATAAATTTATCCAAATACGGCTTACAGATTCTATTCATCATGTCCATAAATGCTGCAGGAGCATTCGTTAATCCAAATGGCATGATTGTAAACTCGTAGTGACCATACCTAGTTCGGAAAGCGGTTTTAGGTATGTCTTCTTCTTGTACCTTCAACTGGTGATATCCGGAGCGTAAGTCTATCTTAGAAAAATATCTAGCTCCCTGAAGCTGATCAAAAAGATCGTCAATCCTAGGTAATGGGTATCGATTCTTAATTGTAACCTTATTCAATTCTCTATAATCGATACACATTCGCATCGACCTATCCTTCTTTTTCACAAACAACACTGGTGCTCCCCAAGGGGATGAACTAGGTTGTATGAATCCTTTACCTAGCAATTCATCTAATTGCTTTTTCAGTTCCAACATTTCGGTGGGTGCTAACCGATAAAGTGCCTTAGCTATCGGTGTAGTTCCAGGAATTAGATGAATTCTAAATTCTACTTCCCTATATGGTGGTAATCCAGGTAGCTCTTCTAGGATACATCTGGGTATTCTGATACTACAGGAATTTCTTTAAGTTCCTTACTTTTAGTGTTAATAATTACCGAAATCATATACACTATTCCTTGTTTTCGCTCATAACTAGCCACTTTCATTATCAAAATGAACTTTAATGGTTTGCACGGCTTATCTCCTGTAATCATAATTACTTCTCCTGTGGGTGTATGAATTTCTATGGAATTCTTGTCACAGAGGATTCGAGCATGGTTGGCTACTAACCAATCCATTCCTAACACGACATCAAATCCACCTAAATTCATAGGTAAGAGGTTGGCGGAAAATTTATGGCATAAAAGTTCTATCTTTACTTCTTGAAGAACCTTATTTATGTTAACAGAATTTCCGTTCGCCGTTTCAACCGTATAAATCTGCCTAAGTGTGGTTAAGGGTAACTTAAGAGCTTGGCAGAATGAAGTATTTATAAAACTTTGGTTTGCACCAGAGTTAAATAATACTTTCGCATAAATGTTGTGAATAAGGAACGTACCCGCTATTACATCCGGAATCAGATCTGCCTCTTGGGTTATCAGTTGAAAGGCTCTTGCGTTCTTCTTATTAGTTCCTTCAGCAGGTTTGGCCTTGTTGTCAGCTGGTTTGACCAGTTTAGGGCAGTCTGGTCTAAAATGTCTAGCTTCTCCACAATTGAAGCAAATTGTTGATTTCTTTCTTCTACAATCTTCTTTTTGGTGCCCCGGAATTTTGCAGAAGTTACAGTACCCCTTACATTTTCCAAAGTGCTTTCATTTACAGGTACTGAAAACGGCGGGGTGGATGATTGCCCAGTCCCCTTTTTCTTGAAGTTGCTACTTGTATTACCCCCTCGAAATCCTTGGGTAATCTTTTGAGCCAATTCCTTCTTTCTGTTTTCTTCTCGCGTATGCACCAGTCCGTCAGTCAAGGCGTTGGCTAATTCCACCACATCGTCGATTGTGCGGGGTCTTGCAGCTTTGACGATATCCCGGATTTCGCTAATAAGTACCGGTTCTGGCGAAGCCAGAGTTGGTACAATTCGAGCATACACGAAGAACTTCGAAGTATACCTTCGACAATCAACATCCACCATTCGGTGGCTCAGGAACCTATTGGCCATTTGTTATTTTTCATATTCGGGGTAGAATTTCCTTTCCACCAATTGCTTAAATTCCTCCCAATTCATAGCGTAAGCCATGTCACTTCCTTTGGCCTGTAATACCGTATTCCACCATTCTAATGCCTCTTCCTTGAAAAGGTGAGAAGCATACATGACCTTATGCTCCTCGGCACATTTACTTATTTTAATTACTGCCTCGGTCTTTTCCAACCAACGCAGTGCAGCATTCGCCCCTTCATTGCCTGCAAATTCAACAGGTTTACAGGCAAGAAATTCTTTATAAGTGCAACCAGGTGTTGCAACTTTCATTTTCTTAAGTATTGGGGCTTGAATCACGTTGTCGTCATTATTTCCGCCTCTGTTAACACTGTTACTGAAATTATCGTCGCGCGTGCGTTTACTGGGGTTGGCTTGTGAAGGCTCAACATGGTTTTTAACAGCAGCGACGATTGCTGGGATAGCATTGGCTATTCCCTGGGCAACAATATTTTCTATATCTTGCCTCTTAAGAAAGTGATCCTCATTGTTTTGCTCAGATTGGTTAACTTCGTTAACCAGTTCATTAATGGCATGTTCCATCTCATAATTAATAATATATATAAGTTATTGGCACAAAATAAATAACAACCAAACTCAATAAAGCAATCACACATAATCACGTCAACATGTATAGCCAAAATTGTCGACTTTACGACTTTCATAATTTATATATATATATTAGTATGCATCCATACACACCATATATATTACAAAAGTTTTATTTTAAGTTATTTTACATGATTATATTTTTATTATTTATTATTATTATTTTATTATTATTATTAAACACACAGTCACACAACCATAGTCAGCTGGCATTTCAGAAACGACGCCCCCTCTCGTCGTATTTCCACGTGATTTTCTCCCTCACATCCCTAATTCTATTTCCTGCCTCCACCAGCTTCTCGCCATAATGACGGAGTTCAGCCAAGTTTTCTGTGCTCATAGGTGGGTTTGGTGCAGGCTCAGGGTCAAATTGGGGAAAATAGACGTTGGGATTATTCATAAAATTCTGAAACTGCCAGTCGTTTGTCCATCGTTCCTCCAGTTGGCCGATAACAGGTTGGGGGTTGACAATAGGATCTAGGATAGCTGGTTCTAAGTTAACTGGAAGTTGGGATTCAGCGGGGTAATTGAAGAGGTTTTCATTGGCAGGTCCGATGAGGTCACAATTTACTAGTTTGCGATCTAGCTCCTCCCATGGTGGCATTTCCTGGACTTGCCCGGAACTTTCCCCAATCTCTTTTTCTTTCCCTTTATCCTTCTGATCCTCAGTCTTTTTAACCTTCTGCGCAGCTGGTTTCTTCCTACGCCCACGTTTCCAGTCCAAGATCCTCCTCATCTTTTTCGGCTTTGGTTTCTCCTAGGCCTGGGCCTGGAAAGTTAGTGGTTCCTCAGTATCCGCCTGGTAACCAGATGGGTTTCCTGTGGTATCCATATCGGTGCTATGGATAGTAAAGTTTCGGAGTGCCTCAGACAGTTCATTCATGCTGATAACACACATGAAGAAACACACACAACTTAAGTTAAATTTTTTATTTATTGCAAATTAAATTTTCACAAAATCACAAAATGGCAACCAGAAAAATTAAGTATTTCTAAATACTTAATTGGCTTAAATCAGTGGCTCTGATACCACATTTTTCTGTCACGGCCCCCGGCCCGGTGTTACCCGGTCCAGAAGCCGGGTGACAGAAATCCGTGGTATTTATTATTTAATTTGGCAGCGGAAATGTTGACAGGATCTTTTCGACTGAAAATGCCCAATTATTTTATTTCACAATTTGGGACACACCCCATAATTTACAATAAAGGGGAATTTTACTAGGAAATCCCTTGTTTTACAAAACATGTTTATTTATTTTACTGAGCCACCTTTTCAAGCTTTTTAGTGCTACGTGGCACTTTTCTTTGATTCACAGCAAGTCACCTGAAACATGTTTAAAAAGATTTTATCAACGGGGAAATACTGGCGAGTCATTCAGGTGATATAAAATGACACCTTAGTTATAGATTACAGCATAAGAGCGATTACAATGGCTACTATCGTATTTTTATCTGGCGCCGTGTCACACCCTGGTGACGATGGTCATACCACTATTGGGTCCTTTCACCCAAGTAGTGATGATTATCACTATTAGGTTGGTGAACCTAACCGTGAGAAATTAGTAATGTGCACAATACCCCACTTTCCAGTGATTCAAGATAACCAAGACTTAATCCCTGTAATTATAACTTTTTGAAAACAATTTAGGTATAGTAAAACATTGTTGATAAAAGAGAATGACTCACTTTGCAAATTTAGACGGGCAGAGTTTTGCCTACTGATTTTAGCCTGGTAACCTAGTTAAATAACAATGCACACGAAACTAGGCCAGTAACTTAATACAACATTTACGATAAGCTCATGAAATCAAAACCCTCATGACGAATGACAAAGTATAGCCCGGATTCGGGCAGCACTTAAACATCCATCGGATCGGTTTCAATCGATCGGACATTTTATCGTAGCAGTGATCGAGTTAATACCCTGTAATCGTAGCAGCGTCTCGACACCTTAATACTCGTTTTTAAGCAGAAAATGGATGTTTTGAACTAAAATTTCAAACACAGAAGCAACGTCCCATGCACAGGCAATTTATAGTAAACTTTTGGGTTTTACGCGGCCCGCGTAAACCCTCTCAAGATCTTACGCGGCCTGCGAGGGCCACCTAGTCTACGATTAGGGCTAGCGTGTCACGCATAGGTCCGCCACGTGTTTGACACGTGGCCTTAACGCTTATCCGGTGATCTTCGATCTGTCGCGGCCCGCGTAGACTATCCTTAAGTCTTACGCGACCCGCGTGCGGCCAGAAAATTCAAATTTCTTGGTTTTTAGTATGAATTAGGATTTTAGGGCTCCAGGTTTCTACTTACAAGTCGTTTTGGGACATTTTTGCAGGTCCTTACACTGACCTATAGCACACGCCACGAGTCAACGCAGGAGGCGTTTTTACTGTTTTCACACTTTGAACCGTTTCCTCCAGAACTCGTTTCTGTATATATAAACTTCGATAGTGTCGCAGCCCCCGACTCCTACCCCGGGAGCGGGAGCCACGAGAGCGTAGAGCCGGTGGTATCGGTGTTTATTATTTTGGCAGTGAAATTTAAGCATCAGGACCGTGGTTAGGAAATAGTTTCAGAGTTTTAAAACACCAAACTTTTATAATGTCCCAATCCCCGACCCCAACCCCAGGAGTGGGAGCCGCGAGATCCAGATCAGTGGTATTGGTGTTTATTAATTTGGCAGCGGAATACATCAGGACCGTAGTTAGGAAATATTTTTATCAGAGTAAAACACCAAACTTTTTATAATAATACATCATTGGGGTAAAACCCAAGTTCATTTGACAATACATTTGTAGGGATAAACCCTAAATATTTAAAACAAAAACTCCTTTTCATTTACGTAACTTTTATAGCCACTTTTCCAAGCCTTTAGTGCTCTCCAGCTGGCTTCTATTGGCTTTCACATTTTGTTAACTGAAACACGTTTTAAAAAGATTTTATCAGCAAGAAATACTAGCGAGTGCAATCCAATTTAATCAAAACAGTTTTATAACTTCACAGAATTGAGGGCATCCACAATTACATTTGCTTATATCTATTCAATTACTCATTCAGTACTGCCAACACCTGCCTTGTGGGTTATATTACTCATTGGTTATCTCATTGTCCAATGGTAACGTCTTCCACAATTAGTATACAAAACCCCAACATACCGGCAGTAATTGTAGAATCACAAATACTCAATTACTGTTAAGTGTAATTTAAAACATTTGAGGGTTTGGTAAAACATTTTGACTCACAAAAAGATGGAAAAAAGATGGAAAAAAGCAGATGTACTCACATTGTAGACTTAGGTGATACTACTATAGCTTCCTGGTGATTCTTCTGGTTATTATCTATTAAAATTAAACAATGCACACGTTTTAGTAAAATAAACCAAATCACATTAACCGTACAACTCAAGACAGAATTCCAATGACTGAGTCAGGCAGAGCCTTGACATGCATTACGGAATCCTAAATCAATCGAGTGTAACACGAGACAGAACTCTAACGACTGAGTCAGGCAGAGCCTTGACATGCGTTATGGATCCCTAGATCGATCGTGTAGGGTAATAGCAGGGTTATAGTACTTACAACGAAGAAGAGCTTCGCTTTATAGTTGGTATTATGCCCGGGTATAATAATTGCCTACAGAATATTTGAGAGAGAATTTTAGAAATGAACGAATTCAAATGAAGTTGATCGATCCAATTTATAGGCTGATTCTATGGCGGCTCGCGGCCCGCGAAAGAGAAGGCTAAGGCCTTCGCCGCCCGCGAGGAACGACGTGTCGCGTATAGCTTCGGCCAGTCATGGCCCTAGCTTTGGTGAGTCATATACCACATGGCACCATGCAGTGTCGAGCAAGTAAGGGAACTCGCGCCCCGCGAAAGACCTAGGGGGTCTGGGTCGCGGCCCGCGAGAGACTTCCAAACTTTTTTTTTCTTGATTTTTCTAACTATAAGGGTATTCCGGGCTCGTTTCTCGCATACGGGGTATATTAGGAACGTTTAGGGTCACGTTTAGGGTCACGTTTAGGGTCACGTTAAGGGTTCTAGGAGGGTTGTTATATCCTCCCCACCTTGTTTTAGATCTCGTCCTCTAGGTCTACTGGAACAGGTGTGGGTATTACCTTTGCATCTACGATTCGAGATCCTAAGTGTATTCTGGTCCTCTCTTGGAATCTCATTTAACTTTGACGAGAACTAGTCTCTTGTGTTTGAGATTCTTGATATTTCTATCTTCAATCTGAATGGGTTTCTCTATAAACTTAAGTTTCTTATTTACCTCTATGTCTTTAAGAGGTATCACTAATGATTCGTCTGCTAAGCACTTCTTGAGGTTACATACATGAAATATATCATGTATTCCTGCCATTTCCTTTGGTAGTTGTAGCTGATAAGTTACGGGTCCTATTCTTTTGATAATCTCAAAAGGTCCAACATACCTTGGGCTTAGCTTTCATCGTTTAATGAATCTGACTATTCCTTTCCATGGAGAAACTTTTAATAATACCTTATCTCCAACTTGAAATTCCAATGGCTTTCGTCTGTTATCTGCATAACTCTTTTGACGATATCGTGCTGCGTTTAGTTTTTCCTTGACTTGAATTATCTTATCTTTTGTTTCTTGCACTATCTCTGGTCCAGATAATTGATTCTCTCAAATTTCTGCCCAACAGACTGGAGTTCTGCACTTTCGTCCATAAATTGCTTCAAATGGTGCAACATTAATGCTTGTATGATAGCTGTTATTGTAGGAAAATTCTATTAATGGTAAATGGTCGTCCCAATTTCATCCGAAATCAATTACACTGGCTCTAAACATATCTTCCATTTTCTGGATTGTCCTTTCGCTTTGTCCGTCCGTCTGTGGATGAAAAGCTATGCTTAGATTTAACCTGGTTCCTATTGCTTTTTGGAAACTTGTCCAAAAATGAGAAGTAAAATGGCTATCTCTATCAGATACGATAGATAACGAAATTCCATGTAATGAAACTATTTCATTTACATATAGCTTGGCTAACTGTTCCATACTAAAAGTTTCCTTCATTGGTAAGAAATGAGCAGATTTGGTCAAACTGTTGCAATAGTCCTAAAGGTTTCTGATGTTCAGCTTTAACTTGTGAACAGGTTAGACATTTAACAACGTAATTTGCTATATCCTTCTTCATTCTTATCCACCAGAAATTCTTTCTTAGATCTTGATACATCTTATCACTTTCGGGATGTATCGTAGACTTAGACTTATGAGCTTCTTCTAGAATTTTGTGGCGGAGGTTTCCTTGTTTAGGTATCCACATCCTTTTCTTATGGAACTTCCAATTTCCATCTGTTCCTTGTTCTAATTCCTTAATCATTCCTTTTAGACTTTCAGCATCGTCCTTGATTGCTGTATCCTGTACTTCTCTTATTAGCTCATTTAAATCTACTTGTAGATTTAACATGAGAGAACGTACTTGTTTCGGCTTTTCATGATACTTTCGACTTAAAGCATCAGCTACTACATTAGCTTTCCCAACATGATACTAAATATCACAATCATAATCACTAAGAATTTCCATCCAGCGTCTCTGTCTCATATTTAATTCTTTTTGCCCAAAAATATATCTTAAACTCTTATGATCGATGAAGACAACAAATTTATTTTCATATAAATAGTGTCTCCAAATCTTAAGTGCAAAAATTATGGCTCCTAACTCTAGATCATGGGTTGTGCAATTCTCTTCTTGTTTCTTAAGTTGTCTAGAGGCATAAGCTATAACTTTTTGACGTTGCATCAACACACTTCCATATCCTAACTTAGACACATCACAGTAGACTATAAATCTTCAGTTCCTTCTGGTAATGCGAGTATGGGTGCGTTGGTTAACCTTTGCTTAAGAATCCTAAAAGCTTCTTCCTGTTTTGGTCCCCATTCAAATTTACTGATTTGCAGGTCAGTTTGGTTAATGGAATGGCTATTCTAGAGAAATCTCGGATAAATCATCTATAATATCCTGCCAGTCCAAGAAAACTTCTTACTTCAGTTGGCGACTCAGGGACTTTCCACTTAGTAATCGCCTCGATTTTTGTGGGATCCACATGAATTCCTTCATGATTAACCAGATGTCTAAGGAATTGCACTTCTTGTAACCAAAATTCACATTTTGAGAATTTACCATAAAGCTTCTCTTTTGTCAACAATGTTAGAAGTGTATACAGATGCGTTGCATGTTCCTCTTTACTCTTAGAGTAAATTAGAATATTATCGATAAAGACAATTATGAATTTATCCAGGTATGGTTTACATATCCTGTTTATCATGTCCATAAATGTGGCTGGGGCATTGGTCTAACCAAATGGCATGACGATAAATTCGTAATGACCGTACCAAGTTCTGAAAGAAGTTTTAGGAATGTCCTCTTCCTGTACTTTAAGTTGATGATATCCTGAGCGTAAGTTGATCTTAGAAAAGAATCGAGCCCCTTGAAGTCGATCGAACAGATCATTGATTCTCGGTAGTGGGTACCGATTCTTAATCGTAACCTTGTTCAATTCTCGATAATCAATGCACATACGCATCAATCCGTCTTTCTTCTTAACAAACAACATTGGGGCTCCCCACGGTGATTAACTTGGTTGTATAAGACCTTTGCAAAAAGTTCGTCCAATTGTTTCTTCAGTTCCTGCATCTCTGGTGTGTGTCGAGTGTATTATATTTTTCTTTATATTTTAAGCCCTTTTTTAACACGTTAGTCAAGTTTTAAATTTATAAAACACGATATTTTACTAACACTAAACACACACATGGGCAAGTGCAACCATCGTGACCGTAGTATAGCGTTGGTAAGATACCGAGGTCGTCCAAGGACACAAGAGCTTTTAATACCAGTTTATCCTCAACGTCTAATCAAATCAAAAGTTTTAGAAAAGGTTTTAAACATAAAAATAAAAACTAAAAATGCTGAAAATAAAAATAAAACAGATAGACAGGATGAATCACTTGGATCCGACTCGCCTTTAGTGTAACCTTTAATGATTTTCTCACTTTTTCACTTTTTGAGAGATTATCTTAGTTATAGTAGTAGGCCCCTCTTTTGAAGGTGACGTTACCCTCGACCCAGTAGTTTGAGTCAGCAAGGATACAATCCTAAAGGGTTGGAATATTGGAAGATAATTAATTAAGTTATTAATGCGTAATGTGGTAGGCCCCTCTTTTGAAGGTGGCGTTACCCTCGGCTAAGTGGTTTGAGTCAGCAGGGATACAATCCCAAGTAGCCGGGTTAATGTATTAATAGTAGTTTACATATGAGGGGATCAAGCCATTCTCACCTCCGCCATCGAATACCAGTGGACATTGAAGGAGGTCCTAGTAAGCTTGACCCAGGTCCTTGCAGGATCTATACACTGAACAAGGCAAGAACCTTACCAAACCATTCCCTTAACCCCCGACCAGGTAGCCAACATATCTCTATATAGACCGTAGAGATATGAATGGTGTAAATCTTTTATTTTATATAGACAGTAAAATAACGCCAAGACACCACGGACAAATGATAAGGAAGTTTCACCAGAAACTAGTTATTAAAGTCATTAATACAAAACCAAATAAAAAGTGCGAAAAGATTAAAAATCAAAAGTATTACACTAAATGCTTGTCTTCACCAAGTAATGTAAGAGACTTAGGCAAACATGCCCTTTGATTGTCAAGAACTCTTACTATCAATCTTGGATCCCGAGACTACTACACACACTCTAGATGGATGATGGATGATGGTGGTGGATGTGGGTGTTGTGATGGTGGTGGAGTGTGGGTGAAGTGGGAGAGATGTGGTTTGCAAAGGGATGCCTTTGAAATGAACCAAGCACCTCTATTTATAGCCTGAACAGAACTCTAGCCACGACCCCGTGTTCAGCATTTTCTCTTCCCTCATTAATTGCAAGTGTCAGCAGAGGGCCCAGCACGCCCCGTGGTTAGTACCGTATCTGTACTATCAAGATTTGTCAAGATTCTGTGTATATTTGGGTTGACCACACCCCGTGCTGAGTTGGTCACGGCCCCGTGGTCAGTACTGTATCTGTACTATCAAGATTTGGCAAGATTCTGCGTATCTTTGCGTTGAACAGACCCCGTGCTGAGCTGGGCACGACCCCGTGGTGGGCATAGAAGCTTCTACAGGTTTTGTCTTCTTGTCAAGGCAGACCACGCCCCGTGGTGAGCTAGGCACAGCCCCATGGTTAGCTTCTGTCTTCTTGTTTTTGCTTTGGGAGATGCCGCCGAGGGGTCGGGCATGCCACGTTTATTCCTTTTCTTTGTATTTATGTTAGTTTTTGCTGCATATTTGTTCCTTTTGTTCATTTAAGCTCATTTGGTCCTGAAAATACAAAAGGAAGACAAAAGCACACTTTTTCCAACATTAGTACTAAAAAAGGGTTAGTTTTATGCCTCACTTGATGTAATTTATATGTTGCATTTTAAACACATCAAATACCCCCACACTTGAATCTTTGCTTGTCCTCAAGCAAAACTCTTTATTATGTGGCATAGACACCCAAATGGAATGGGTAGAAGAGAAGTTTTGGGCTTGTCTTGAGTGTCGGGAATCCAAGATCTTTATTTGGGTTTTATTTTATGCTATTTACAATCCTATTCGTTATGATTTATTTAGAACGTTTCATAAGAGAAATTACTTGTTTGGGCATAGCATGCCTTTTTAAAATTCCATTTATATACAAGTTCACATACCTCATGGGAGATCACTCAACACTCGGCCGAAGATGTATTTTTGTGAAACACTCGAGACCGGCATTGAACTTACTTCTACTATATGCTTGCCAAGCAATCAATCCTCCTCCTTTTTAACTTTGAACCTTTGTAAATATCAAGAGGACTTGGTAAAGGGTTAGGCTTGGGCTAAAGGTAGGTGGTTTTGGTTAGTGTTTAGTAAAAGGGCTAAAAGCGTAAAAAGCGTCGGTTGTCGTGAACCCTTTTTTGACATTTATTCAAACTAAGCATATTCAAACAAGATTTTTGAGGAACTTGTTTGGTTATTGCAAAATCCTCTTTTTTTGTCACAAGATAACCGAGCTTTTTACTAAAACAAAAGGGGTTTGAAAAGAAAAAGGTTTTGGTGGGTAAAGGGTGTTTGTTTTGTGGGTTTTGAAACGAAAAGGTTTAGGCTCAAAGGGGTTAACTAGGGGGATTTTGGGTAGATGATAAAGAAAATGAAAAATAATGGTGTTGAAAGGAAAATGGGTTAGTCCTAATGCCTCCGTCATTTACTTACTTGGGTTTAAGTTGGTAAGGACCGGGAATGTATCGTCGTGGCAAGTTCTAGAGTGGTAAGAACCAATCGGCTATTCACACAAGAAACGAAAAAATGAGCATTTAGTTTAAAGATGTATGCTTGTATGCTCAATAAAAGCTCAAAACTCACTTGTTGTGGGAATGGGTTTATAATGTGATCAAGTATATATAATCAAATTTTAATTAGATTTGTCATGCCTTTCATAATTTTCTTATTTGGTTCTTTTTATCACGACGCTATCGGTTGTAAATTTGTAAAAATATAACCTCTTTAGAACTTGTTGTTCCCAAATTAAACCAAGACAAGTAAAAAAATTGAGTGATTAGCGGTTCCAATAGAGTTTTGTGTAAGGATTGTTATTAGGACTTGTAAGATTCTAGGTTTTAGCATCCCCCCCCCCCCCCCCACACACTTAAATTACACATTGTCCTCAATGTGTCCCAAAAATAAGTTTTTAGGTTGATTGAATGTGAAAAAGGGAGTTAAAAACAAGTTATTATGTTACTGGGAAGCTGAACACGGGGTGTGGTGGGCTGAGCACGGCCCCGTGGTCAGACTGCCAGTATCAAATTTAAACAGAAAGCTGACCACGGGGCGTGTTCAGTGAGCACGGCCCCGTGGCCAGTTACCTGAACTGGGACTTTTTCTGTAGAGCCTGGGCACGGGGGCATGTTGGGTGGCCACGGCCCCGTGCTGCACATGCTGAAATGATGGAAAAATTGACGGAAGGCTCTGTTTTCATGCATGGGGTGCGGGTTTAAAGTTCCCTTGGTAACCTCCACCTTTTCGAGTGTGTTTTATTCCTGAAAAGTAAAGCTAAACTAGAAAACGTAAAAGTTAATCTAAACTAAAACTACGGATAGTTCCACGGAATGCCTCCGTGGTGTGCCACGTTTATAAGGGTCCTTGGCTAGACCCACCTTATCAGGTGGTTCTGGCTCATCTTCAGTTGGGGTTCGTCATTGCCGATTGGATATTTCATTGATCATTCAAGATCGACACATCTTTTGAAGGCCCCTAATTGAATGGGTAAGTTGTTTTTCTTCCGATTAATCAAAGCTTTGTGGGTTTTCACAAAAGGCCGTCCCAACACTAGTGGAGCGTCATCAAGGATGACGAAGTCGGTTGGGATCACCATTTGATTTGTTTTGACTAACAAATCTTCAACTACTCCCATTGATTTTATTGTTTTCCGATTAGATAGAAAAATGGGTATTTGAAGTGGAGAAAAATCACCAATACTTAATTTTTCGAAAATGTAGTTTGACATTATATTAACACAAAAATCTTTATCAATTGTAATATTACTAATAAAGGAATTTTGAAAGAAACATGGAACCGGTGTAATGTTAGTTTAAAATGGATCATCTTTTATTAGCGTAGTTTGATCATTTGTTAACTTAATGCTTACCCTTTCATCAATTTTAGTGTCAGTGTTTAACTCTTTTAAAAACTTAGCATAAGTAGGTACTAAACAATGGTTTTCAAAAGAAGGTGACAAGAGATTAGTCTCTTGAAAATTAGACTCTTCTTGAAGTTTAACGTTGTCGGACTCACCTTTTTCGTTGTTTAACTCATGTGTTGGTTTTTCACTTACTTGTTCTTCCATTTTTACCTCTTCAACTATCTCTTCTTTGTTACATGTTAATTCTTCCCTTGCGCGGGATTCCTCTTCCTTGCGCGGGCTTCTTTTATATAGCGCTCGATAGTTTTAAGGTGTTCTATTATCCTTTCGGCTACGGGTGAGATAGTTGGTGGTTCGTCAAAGTGAGTTGAATAAGTATCATCAAAGCTTGAATTCGGAAGTTCGATCCTTGGTTCCTCATAGTACTCATATGAGGTAGATGGTTCACACCATTGTTCCTCATTGTAAGTATATGATGGATAATGGTCGTAACTTGGTTCTTCATAATACTCATATGAGGTGGGTTGTTCACGCCATGGTTCCTCATAGTAAGTATATGAAGATTGAGGCTCATATCTTGGTTCCTCAAAGTATGAGTTTGAAGGCTCATACCTTGGTTCATCAAAATATGAGTAGAGGGAGAAGGTTCATACGTTGGCTCTTTATAGGGTGTGTATGAAGTTGATGGCTCGTACCTGGGCTCCTCATAGTGGTTGTATGAAGGGGATGGTTGAAATAAGTCACAATATTGCACCGAATGAGGGTTGCCACAAATAGTACAATACTCTTCCCAATAATCATCCTCCTCATAGTGGTAGTTGTAACCTCCTGAGTATTGATCCATAAGAATCACTCAGCAGATCACAACAGAGTTGTGGGACCAGAAAAAAAATAAAAATGGAAACAGAGGCTGGACACGGCCCTGTGTTCAATGAGCACGGCCCCGTGTTCAGATTCTGTATCTGGGCGTTTGAAAAAAATGTAACTGGTTTTATGCAGCACGGGGGCGTGTTCAGTGAACACGACCCCGTGTTTAGACTCTGTATCTGGGTCTTTTTGAAAAAAATATGCAGCACGGCCCCGTGTTCAGTGAACACGGCCCCGTGTTCAGGCTACTTTAGTGCAAAAACTAACTAAAAATGAAAAAATGCGCGCGGTTTTAAAAAGGTTTTTTTTTTTTGAAAAACTGATTAGGCCGTCGATTTTAAGCTTTCTTAAAATCCCTGTGTCCCCGGCAACGGCGCCAAAAATTTGGTGTGTGTCGGGTGTATTATATTTTTCTTTATATTTTAAGCATTTTTTTAACACGTTAGTCAAGTTTTAAATTTATAAAACACGATATTCTACTAACACTAAACACACACATGGGCAAGTGCATCCACCGTGAGCGTAGTATAGCGTTGGTAAGATACCGAGGTCGTCCAAGGACACAAGAGCTTCTAATACCGGTTTATCCTCAACGTCTAATCAAATCAAAAGTTTTAGAAAAGGTTTTAAACATAAAAATAAAAACTAAAAATGCTGAAAATAAAAATAAAACAGATAGACAAGATGAATCACTTGGATCCGACTCGCCTTTAGTGTAACCTTTGATGATTTCCGCACTTTTGCACTTTTTAAGAGATTATCTTAGTTATAGTAGTAGGCCCCTCTTTTGAAGGTGACGTTACCCTCGACCCAGTAGTTTGAGTCAGCAAGGATACAATCCTAAAGGGTTGGAATATTGGAAGATAATTAATTAAGTTATTAATGCGTAATGTGGTAGGCCCCTCTTTTGAAGGTGACGTTACCCTCGGCTAAGTGGTTTGAGTCAGCGGGGATACAATCCCAAGTAGTCGGGTTAATGTATTAATAGTAGTTTACATATGAGGGATCAAGCCATTCTCACCCCCGCCATCGAATACCAGTGGATATTGAAGGAGGTCCTAGTAAGCTTGACCCAGGTCCTTGCAGGATCTATACACTGAACAAGGCAAGAACCTTACCAAACCATTCCCTTAACCCCCGACCAGGTAGCCAACATATCTCTATATAGACCGTAGAGATATGAATGGTGTAAATCTTTTATTTTATATAGACAGTAAAATAACGCCAAGACACCACGGACAAATGATAAGGAAGTTTCACCTTCAACATAAGAAACTAGTTATTAAAGTCATTAATACAAAACCAAATAAAAAGTGCGAAAAGATTAAAAATCAAAAGTATTACACTAAATGCTTCTCTTCACCAAGTAATGTAAGAGACTTAGGCAAACATGGCCTTTGATTGTCCAGAACTCTTACTATCAATCTTGGATCCTGAGACTACTACACACACTCTAGATGGATGATGGATGATGGTGGTGGATGTGGGTGTTTTGATGGTAGTGGAGTGTGGGTGAAGTGGGAGAGAGGTGGTTTGCCAAGGGATGCCTTTAAAATGAATAAGGCACCTCTATTTATAGCCTGAACAGAACTCTAGCCACGACCCAGTGCCCCCTGGGCACGGCCCCGTGTTCAGCATTTTCTCTTCCTTCATTAATTGCAAGTGTCAGCAGAGGGCCCAACACGCCCCGTGGTGAGCTGGGCACGGCCCCGTGGTTAGTACCGTATCTGTACTATCAAGATTTGGCAAGATTCTACGTATCTTTGTGTTGACCACGCCCCGTGCTGAGCTCGGCATGGCCCCGTGGTCAGTACCGTATCTGTACTATTAAGATTTGGCAAGATTTTACGTATCTTTGTGTTGACCACGCCCCGTGCTGAGATGGGCACGACCTCGTGGTGGGCGTAGAAGCTTCTACAGGTTTTGTCTTCTTGTCAGGGTTGACCACGCCCCGCGGTGAGCTTGGCACGCCTCGTGGTGAGCTGGGCACAACCCCATGGTCAGCTGGGCACAGCCCCATGGTCAGCTTCTGTCTTCTTGTTTTTGCTTTGGGAGATGCCGTCGAGGGGTCGTGCATGCCACGTTTATTCCTTTTCTTTGTATTTATGTTAGTTTTTGCTGCATATTTGTTCCTTTTGCTCATTTAAGCTCATTTGGTCCTGAAAATACAAAAGTAAGACAAAAGCACACTTTTTCCAACATTAGTACTAAAAAACGGTTAGTTTTATGCCTCATTTGATGTAATTTATATGTTGCATTTTAAACACATCAATCTCTGTTGGTGCTAATCGATAGGGTGCTTTGGCAATCGGTGTCGTCCCTGGTATTAGGTGAATTCTAAATTCAACTTCTCTATCAGGCGGTAATCCAGGTAACTCTTCTGGAAAGACGTCTGAGAATTTAGATATTACAGGAATATCTTTTAATTTTTTTTTCTTTAGTATTAATGATTACGGAAAATCATATATACTACTCCTCTTTTTCTTTCATAACTTGCGACTTTTATCACATAGATGATTTTTGTCGATCTTGTTGGCTTATCTCCGTTGATTGTGATCTTTTTACCACTTGGTGTACTTACTTGTACTGACTTTTGATCACATAAGATACTAGCATGATTGGCTACCAACCAATCCATTCCTAGTACAACATCGAATCCAACTAGATTCATTGGGTAAAGGTTAGCAAAAATGATGGTTTAGGATTTCTATTCTTGCTCCCTGCAAGATTTCACCTATCTTAACGGATTCTCCGTTTGCTGTCTCTACCAGACAATCTTGTTAAAGTTTGGCTAAGGGTTGGTCAAGAAATTTGTAGAAAGAAGTATTATTAAAACTTTGGTTTGCACCAGAGTCAAACATTACTTTGGCAAATATATTGTTTACTAAGAACGTATCGGCAATCACATCCGGAATCATCTTGGCTTCCTCAGCTGTCAGAATAAATGCTCTGGCATTTTTCTTAGGCGCTTCAGTTATCTTAGCCTTGTTGGTTGTGGCTAGAGCTAGTTTCGGACAGTTCGGTTTGATGTGCCCAGTTTCTCCACAATTGAAGCATATCCCATTACTAGGTTTCTTTCTACAGTTTTCATCCTTATGTCCTGACATTTTGCAAAAGTTGCAGTATATGGAGCATCTTCCAGAATGCTTTCTTTTGCAATACCTACAGTAGAGTGTAGAGGAAGAACCTGTACTTTTCCCACGGTTGGAATTACCGTAGCGAAATTCCTGGGTAAGCTTTTGAGCTAGGTATTTTCTCTGGTTTTCCTCTTGAGTACGTACCAATTCATCAGTCAGGGTATTGGCTAGTTCTACTGCTTATTCTATGGTTTGCGGTTTAGCTGCCTTGACTACGTGTCTAATCTCACTAATTAATCCCAAAATATAACGGGAGATTAACACTGGTTCAGGTGAGGCTAAGGTTGGCACTATCCTAACATATTTGAAGAATATGGTAGTGTAACCTTTGCAGTCTATTCCAGTCATTCTAAGATTTAGGAACTTATTGGCGATTTGTTCCTTTTCGTTGGGAGGACATAATTTTCTTTCAACCATTTCCTTAAAGTTGATCAATTCCATATTATAAACTATGTCACTTCCCCTAGATTGGAGAATAGTATTCCACCATTCTAAGGCTGCATTTTTGAAAAGATTAGAAGCAAACATAATCTTATCTTCATCTGCACATTTACTTATTTTTATAACTACTTCTGTGTTTTCTATCCAACGTAAGGCTGCAATGGCTCCTTCATTGCCTGAGAATTATATTGGTTTGTAGGCCAAGAATTCTTTATAAGAACAACCGTAAGAAGCAATTATAGAATACAAAGACTCAATCAATGTAAGTATAATTGAAAACATTTGAGATTTTGGTAAAACAGTTTGGTAGAAAAAGAGAATGACTCACATTGCATACTTAGGTAATACAATAGCTTCCTACTGTTGTTCCTGATTATAGTCTATTAAACATAAACAATGCACACGTGTTAGTAAGATAACCCAAATCACATTAGCCATACAACACGAGACAGAACTCTAACGAACTTAGTCAGGCAGAACTCCTGATCTACTTTGTTGTCCATCTTAATCGTGAATATTTATCAAGTATTAATTATCACAGAATAAATTTAGTACAAATATTTATACACAATCACACAAACAATTTGATCAAAAACGTCGATCATTGCGACTTTTACTCTTTCTATATATATGCATCTATACAAACTACAACTGGAAATAAAATATACTAGTAGTTATGCATCCGTATCTATTTTAGTCTATCTATAGATTTTTTTTATCAAAATACAAAATTACGCATATATCTAGGAAATTTCTAGGTATCATGTATCCAATCATGTATATCACGCTCGACATGTTTCCACATAAGCTTTCCTCCTATTTGCTGAATCCTATCTCCTTCCTCTACTAATTCGTCACCCAATGAGCGAAGTTCCTCCAAATTTTCTTGACTCATAGGTGGCATGGGTGCTGGTACTGGATTAGGGTGTCGAGGGATAGGTTATCCATAACGGTATGGATTATGTATCACACTTTGTGTCCACCATTCGCTGCTCCAAAAAAGGATCTAAAGGGTTAAGGTCAGTGTACTGAGCTATGGGGTTCGGTGGGGGAATCCTGGGAATTTCATAGGGATCTACATTTGGGATTGGAAACTGGTCTTCCTGGTCAGGTTCTAGCATCTGTTGGTCTCGGAATAAAGGTAACAGTGGCGGTTCGGCTATTTGGTTTAGGTTAGCGTCTACTGCTGTAGTGGCTAACATATGAAAATCGGCCAGCTGTCTATCTAGTTCCTCTTCCCAAGGTGGCCTATTGACTGTTTCCTGAGCTTGTGCATTTGCTTCCCTATTTTCTCTGACTGTTTCCCTCTGTTCCTGTAACTTCTTCATTCTTTTTCTTCTCTCATGTGCTCCTCTATTAAACCAACCTCTCTTTTTAGTAGTAAAGGGTTCCTAAGACTGTGCCTTAAATATAAATATCCCTTCATCATTATCGGCTGAGTATCCTGAGGGATTAGATTGGGATGATGTTCCCTCATCTTTTGGTGAACTATCTAAGTGACGATAAGCGTCTGAAGTTCCTTGCTCACTCATACTGTAAACTAACAAATAGTCAAATAACACAAAACAATATTTGCACATAAATTATTTCCTAACATAAAATTTAGGTGTCAGTTGAACACTTCTTTGGCTTAAACCAGTGGTTGTAGCTCTGATACCACTCTCTGTCGCAACCCCCGACCCCTACCCCGGGAGCGAGCGCCGCGAGATCCAGATCAGTGGTATCGGTGTTTTCTAATTTGGCAGCGGAACACATCAGGACTGTAGTTAGGAAATATTTTTATCAGAGTAAAACACCAAACTTTTATAATAATACATCATTGGGGTAAAACCTAAGTTCATTTGACAATACATTTGTAGGGATAAACCCTAATAATTTAAAACAAAAGCTTCTTTTTATTTAGGTAACTTTTATAGCTACTTTTCCAAGCCTTAAGTGCTTTCCAGCTGGCTTCTATTGGCTTTCACATTTTGTTACCTGAAACGCGTTTTAAAAAGATTTTATCAGCAAGAAATACTGACGAGTGCATCCCAGTTTAATCAAAACAGTTTTATAACTTCACAGAATTGAGGGCATCCGCAATTACATTTGCTTATATCTATTCAATTACTCATTCAGTACTACCAACACCTGACTTGTGGGTCATATTACTCATTGGCTATCTCATTGTCCATTGGTAACGTCTTCCACAATTAGTATACAAAACCCAACATACCGGCAGTAATTGTAGAATCACAAATACTCAATTACTGTTAAGTGTAATTTAAAACATTTGAGGTTTTGGTAAAACATTTTGACTCGCAAAAAGATATACGAAAAGATGGAAAAAAACAGATATACTCACATTGTAGACTTAGGTGATACTACTATAGCTTCCTAGTGATTCTTCTGGTTATTATCTATTAAAATTAAACAATGCACACGTTTTAGTAAAATAACCCAAATCACATTAACCGTACAACTCGAGACAGAATTCCAATGACTGAGTCAGGCAGAGCCTTGACATGCATTACGGAATCCTAAATCAATCGAGTGTAACACGAGATAGAACTCCAACGACTGAGTCAGGCAGAGCCTTGACATGCGTTACGGAGCCCTAGATCGATCGTGTAGGGTAATAGCAGGGTTATAATACTTACAACGAGGCAGAGCTTCGCTTTATAGTGGGTATTATGCCCGGGTATAATAATTGCCTACAAAATATTTGAGAGAGAATTTTAGAAATGAACGAATTCAAATGAAGTTGATCGATCCAATTTATAGGCTGATTCTATGGCGGCTCGCGACCCGCGAGAGAGAAGGCTAAGGCCTTCGTGGCCCGCGAGGAACGACGTGTTGCGTATAGCTTTGGCCAGTCATGGCCTTAGCTTCGGTGAGTCATATGCCACGTGGCACCATGCAGTGTCGAGCAAGTAAGGGAGCTCGCTCCCCGCGAAAGACCAAGGAGGTCTGGGTCGCGGCCCGCGAGAGACTCCCAAACTTTGTTTTTCTTGATTTTTCTAAGTATAAGGGTATTTCGGGCTCGTTTCTCGCGTACGGGGTATATTAGGAACGTTTAGGGTCACGTTAAGGGTTCTAGGAGGGTTGTTATATATAATAAATAAATGGGATAAAACCTAAGTTTCATTCACAATACATTTATAGGGATAAGCCCTAATTATTGAAAACATAATCTTCTCTTTATTTTGGTAACTTTTATAGCCACTTCTTTAAGACTTCATTGCTCCCATGCTGGCTTCTATTAGCTTCACATTAAGTTACCTGAAACGTGTTTTAAAAAGATTTTATCAGCAAAAAATATTGGCGAGTGCATCCCAGTTTAATCAAAACAGCTTTTATAACTTACAGTATTGAGAGCAATTACAATGTTTATATCTACCAATATACTCATTCAGTATTTGTCATGTTCACAGTTCCATGACTGTGGTCATGTTACTCATTGGCTAACTCGTTGTCCGATAGTAACGGATTACTAGTAGTGTATACAAAACCGCACATACCAGCAGCAATTATAGAATACAAAGACTCAATCACTGTAAGTATAATTGAAAACATTTGAGGTTTTGGTAAAACAGTTTGGTAGAAAAAGAGAATGAATCACATTGTATACTTAGGTAATACAATAGCTTCATGCTGTTGTTCCTGATTATAGTCTATTAAACATAAACAATGCACACGTGTTAGTGAGATAACCCAAATCACATTAGCCATACAACACGAGACAGAACTCCAACGAACTTAGTCAGGGAGAGCCTTGACATGGGTAGGGTAAGGAATTAGTGATCGGGGGTTAAATTAAAATACTTACAACAAGGCAGAGCTTCGTGTTTTAGGGGTATAATACCCGATAATTTTCGCCTATTAAGAAGTTCAGAGAGAAAGAATTGATGAACGATTTGAGAATGAGGCCAGAGGCCTCCTTTTATAGGCTGTTTCGGGGGTCTCTCGCGCCCCGCGAGTCCCCCCTGTTCCATCACGGCCCACGAGCCAGGTCTAGCTACGACTAGGCCTGGTTACTTACCAGCCTAGCCCGACCGTGTGACGTGACACGTGGCACGTTGAGGGTTCGCCAGGTGACACTAGATCGCACCCCGCGACTTGCAAGACCAGGAGGGTCGCGGCCCGCGAGCACCCTATTTTTATAAAAATCAAGGTTAAATGGGCCCGTTTACGAGTATTCGGGGTATAAATAGTGCGTTAGGGGTGTTTTTTTGAGGGTTGTTATATCCTACCCACCTTGTTTTAAATCTCGTTCTCGAGATCTATTGGAACAGGTATAGATATTTCCGTTGCATTTCTGACTCGAGTTCCCATGTGTATTCTGGTCCTCTCTTTGAATCTCATTTTACTTTGACCAGAACTAATCTCTTATGCTTGAGATTCTTGATCTTTCTATCTTCAATCTGAATGGGTTTCTCTACAAACTTAACTTTCTCATTTACCTCTATGTCCTGAAGAGGTACCATTAATGATTCGTCTGCTAAGCACTTCTTGAGGTTACATACGTGAAATACATCATGTATTCCTGCCATTTCCTCTGGTAGTTGTAGCTGATAAGCTACGAGTCCTATTCTTTTGATAATCTCAAAAGGTCCAACATACCTTGGGCTTAGCTTTCATCTTTTAACGAATCTGACTATTCCTTTCCATGGAGAAACTTTTAATAATACCTTATCTCCATCTTGAAATTCCAATGGCTTTTGTCTGTTATCTGCATAACTCTTTTGATGATCTCGTGCTGCTTTTAGTCTTTCCTTAACTTGAATAATCTTGTCCATTGTTTCTTGCACTATTTCTGGTCCAGATAATTGCTTTTCTCCAATCTCTGCCCAATAAACTAGAGTTCGACACTTTCGTCCATCGAGTGCTTCAAACGGTGCAGCATTAATGCTAGTATGATAGCTGTTATTGTAGGAAAATTATATTAATGGTAACTGATCATCCCAATTTCCTCCAAAGTCAATTACACAGGCACTAAGCATATATTCCATTGTCTGAATTGTCATTTCGCTTTGTCCGTCCGTTTGAGGATGATAAGCTGTGCTTAGAGTCAACCTAGTTCCCATTGCTTTTTGGAAACTTGTCCAAAAATGAGATGTAAAACGGCTATCTCTATCAGACACAATGGATAAATGAATTCCATGTAATTAAACTATTTTATTTATATATAACTTGGCTAACTGTTCCCTATTGAAAGTTTTCTTCATAGGTAAGAAATGAGCAGATTTGGTTAATCTGTCTACAATCACCCAGATTGTATCATTACCTTTTCGTGTCTTGGTTAATTTGGTAACAAAGTCCATTGTTATCAATTCCCATTTCCAAATTGGCATCTCTAATTGCTGCAATAACCCTGAAGGTTTCTGATGTTCAGTTTTAACCTGTGAACAGGTTAGACATTTAGCAACATAGTTTGCTATATCCTTTTTCATTCCTATCCACCAGAAATTCTTTCTTAAATCTTGATACATCTTATCACTATCGGGACGTATCATATATTTTGACTTATGGGCTTCTTCTAAAATTTGGTTTCTTAGGTTTCCTTGAGTAGGTATCCAGATTCTTATCTTATGGAATCTCCAAATTCCATCTGATCCTTGTTCTAATTCCTTAATCATTCCTTTTAAACCTTCAGCATCGTTCTTGATTGCTGTTTCCTGTATCCCTCTAATTTGCTCATTTAAATCTATCTGCAGATTTAGTCTGAGAGAGCGTACTCGTTTTGGCTTTTCATGATACTTTCGACTTAAAGCATCAGCTACTACATTAGCTTTTCCTGCATGATACTGGATATCACAATCATAATCACTAAGAATTTCCATCTAACGTCTCTGTCTCATATTTAATTCCTTTTGCCCAAAAACATATCTTAGTCTCTTATGATCTGTGAAGACAACAAACTTACTACCATAAAGATAGTGTCTCTAAATCTTAAGGGAAAAATTATGGCTCATAGCTCTAGATCATGGGTTGTATAATTCTCTTCATGTTTCTTAACCTGTCTAGAAGCATAAGCTATAACCTTTTGACGCTGCATCAACACACAACCGTATCCTAACTTAGACGAGTCACAATAGACTATAAAGTTTTCAGTTCCTTCTGGCAATGCGAGTATGGGTGCGTTGCTTAGCCTTTGCTTTAAAATCCTAAAGGCTTCTTCCTGTTTTGGTCCCCACTCAAACTTAACTGATTTGCAAGTCAGTTTGGTTAATGGAATGGCTATTCTAGAGAAATCTTGAATAAACGTCAATAATATCCTGCCAATCCTAGAAAACTTCTTACTTCCGTTGGTGATTCAGGGACATTCCATTTGGTAATTGCCTCGATCTTTGTGGGATCCACATGAATTCCTTCATGATTAACCAGATGTCCAAGGAATTGCACTTCTTGCAACCAGAATTCACATTTTGAGAATTTAACATAAAGCTTTTCTTTTCTCAATAATGTTAGAAGTGTATACAGATGCTCTGCATGTTCCTCTTTACTCTTGTAGTAAATTAGAATATCATCTATGAAGACAATTATGAATTTATCCAGGTATGGCTTACATATCCTGTTCATCATGTCCATAAATGCAGCTGGGGCATTGGTTAAACCAAATGGCATGACTTTAAATTCATAATGACCATACATTATTTTGAAAGCAGTTTTAGGAATGTCCTCTTCCTGTACTTTCAATTGATGATATCCTGAGCGTAAGTCGATCTTAGAAAAGAATCGAGCTCCTTGAAGTTGATCGAACAAGTCATCGATTCTTGGTAGGGGGTACCGATTTTTAATCGTAACCTTATTCAATTCCCGGTAATCAATGCACATACGCGTCGATCCGTCCTTTTTTTTGACAAATAACACCGGTGCTCCCCACGGCGATGAGCTAGGTTGTATAAAACCTTTTTCAAGTAGTTCGTCCAACTGTTTCTTCAATTCTTGCATTTCTGTTGGTGCTAGTCGGTATGGTGCTTTAGCAATCGGTGCCGTTCCTGGTATTAGGTGAATTCTAAATTCAACCTCTCGATTTGGCGGTAATCTAGGTAACTCTTCAGAAAAATTTCTGAGAATTTAGATACTATGGGAATATCGTTTAATTCTTTTCCTTTAGTGGTAATGATTACTGAAATCATATACACTATTCCTCTTTTCCTGACATAGCTCGTAGCTTTCATCACAGAGATGAATTTTGTCGACCTGGTTGGCTTGTCTCCTTTAATTGTGATCTTTTCACCATTTGGTGTACTTACTTGCACAGACTTTTGATCACATAAAATACTGGCATGATTGGCTACTAAGTAATCCATTCCTAGTACAACATCAAATCCGGCTAAATTCATTGGAAAAAGGTTAGCAGTAAAATTATGATTTAGAATTCCTATCCTTGCTCCCTGCAGGATTTCACTTATCTTAATAGATTCTTCGTTTGCCGTTTCCACCAGACAGTCTTGTTGAAGTTTAGTTAATGGTTGACTTAGAAGTTTGTAGAAAGAAGTATTGATAAAACTTTGGTTTGCACCAGAGTCAAATAATACTTTAGCAAAAACATCATTAACTAAAAACGTACTGGCAATCACATCCGGAATCATCTTGGCTTCTTCAGCTGTTAGAACGAATGCTCTGGCATTCTTCTTGGGTCCTTCGGTTGCCTTAGCTTTGTTGGTTGTTGCTAGAGTTAGTTTCGGATAGTTTGGTTTGATATGACCAGCTTCTCCACAATTGTAGGATAGCCTATTGCTAGCTTTTTTTCTGCAGTCTTCTTCTTTATGTCCAGACATTTTACAGAAGTTGCAGTATATTGAGCACCTTCCTGAGTTCTTTCTTTTGCAATACTTGCAGTTGGATGAAGAGGAAGAACCTGTACCTTTCCCACGGTAGTAATTACCGTAACAAAATTATTTGGTAAGATTTTGAGCTAGGTTCTTTCTCTGGTTTTCCTCTTGCGTCCGTACCAATTCATCAGTCAAGGTGTTGGCCAGTTCTACTGCTTCTTCTATGGTTTGTGGCCTAGCTGCTTTGACTACATGTCTAATCTCACTAATTAATTCCCATATGTAACGGGAGATTAATACTGGCTCTGGTGAGGCCAAGGTTGGTACTATCCTAGCATATTCAAAGAATATGGTAGTGTACTCCCTGCAGTCTATTCCAATCATTTTAAAATTTAGGAACTTATTGGTAATCTGTTCCTTTTCATGAGGAGGACAGAATTTCCTTTCAACTATCTCTTTAAAGTTAGTCCATTCCATATTATATACTCTCTCACTTCCTCTAGACTGGATAATGGTATTCCACCACTCTAAGGCTGCATTCTTAAAAAGATTAGAAGCAAACGTAATTTTATCTTCATCTGCACATTTACTTATTTTTATGACTGCTTCTGTCTTTTCTATCCAGCACAAGGCTGAAATAGCTCCTTCATTGCCTGAGAATTCTATTGGTTTGCAGGCCAAGAATTCTTTATAAGAACAACCGTATGATATAGTTCTTCTTCTTTTAGGAATTGGAGTTTGGATAAGTGGTCCGTGATTTCCATTCACACTGTGACTTGGTTCAGTGGTTTGACGTTTACTTCCAATTACAGAATTATTATTTTCTGCTTCTTTAATAGTCTTGATAATATATGGCATAACATCTATAACTCCTTGTGCCACTATATGTTTGATGGCACTTTTATTCACTTGGTTCTCGTTATTATCATTATTCTGGTTCGCCTAATTTACTTCGTTGTCCATCTGGATTGGAAACATTTATCAGGTATTAATATCACAGAATGAGATTTAATATAAACAATCACACAAGCAGATTGATCAAAACGTCGAGCATTGTGACTTACTCTTTTTATATATATCTATATATATGCATCTACTATAAATTACAACTGAAATTTAAAACTAGTAACTATACATTGATTAGTTTATCTATTTTAGTTGATATATAAATATATATATATATATAGGGGAAGGTTCATTGGGAAACACTAAAAAAGTGGGGAACAGCGGGGAACCGACTCAAACGAACTCCGATTGGACTCATTCCAGCGGCGTTGGCACCGGCTCGTCGAACCCTAACTAAGATCTCTTAACCCTAAACCCTAAATCCTAACTCCTAAACTCTAAACCCTAAAGCTAAAAAATAAGGCTAAAACCTAAGCTAAACCATAAAATCTAAACTATAAACCCTAAAAGCTAAACCCTAAAGGCTAAAGGCTAAAGGCTAAACCTAAAGCTAAACTCTGAAGCTAAACCCTAAAGCTAAATCCTAAACCCTAAAACTAAACCCTAAACCCTAAAGCTAAACCCTAAAAGCTAAACCCTAATATATTTAGGGTTTAGGGGTTATGATATAGGGTTTAGGGTTAAGAGATCCTAGTTAGGGTTCGACACGCTGGTTCCAATGCCGCTGGAATGAGTCCAATCGGAGTTCGTTTGAGTCGGTTCCCCACTGTTCCCCATTTTTTTAGTGTTCCCTAATGAACCTCACACCATATATATATATATATATATATATATATATATATATATATATATTTAAAAGTACAAAGTTACAGATATATATATATTATATTAGGTTTTGGGCTTGGCTAGAACTGCATCTCACGCTCGTCATACTTCCAGACGAGTTTCTTTCCTATCTGACGGATCCGATTTCCCTCTTCAACTAACTCTTCGCCATATTGGAGAATTTCCTCCACATTTTCTTGGCTCATAGGTGGTAATGGTGCTGGCACTGGTTCAGGATAACGTGGTATGGGTTCTCCGTAAGGGTATGAGTTGTCTAAAATATCCTGAATATACCTGTTGTCATTCCACCACGGGTCTAAAGGTTCAGTGTTGTATACTGCTCTATAGGGTTTGGTGCGGAAATTCTAGGGATCTCATTGGGGTCAAATGCTGGGATTGGGAATTGGTCCTCCTGGTTCTGCTCTAGTTCCATTGGTTGGTTAGGGAATAAGGGTAGAAGTTCTGGTTCAGCTACTTGGTTAAAATTAGGGTTTGCTGTTGTATTTGCTAACATGTGGAAATCAGCTAACTGTCTATCCAAATCTTCCCATGAGGGTCTAGCCTCCTGATTATGGGTATTCCTCTCTCTATTTTCCTCCTCCCATGATAGTCTAGTTCCCTGGGTTTGGGCATTCATTTCTCTATTTGCTTTTGCTATTGCTCGATGTTGTTTGAGTTTTTTCATTCTTTTCCTCCTTTCATGCGCCTCTCTACTAAACCATCCTCTCTTTTTAGGGAGGAATGGTTCCTCAGACTGGGCCTTAAAGATAAAGATTCCTTCCTCAGAATCAGCGGAGTAGCCTAAGGTTGGCTGGGATAAGGTTCCTTCATTATTTGGGGAATTAGGTAATTGACGGTAAGCATCAGATATACCTTGCTCACTCATACTTTAAACTAAAAAATTATCATATAACACAAAATAATAATATACATATTTACACAGAATCACATAATTTATTTCCTAACACAAATGGTAAAAATTTAGGTATTAATAGAACACCTAAACGGCTTAAACCAGTGGCATTGGCTCTGATACCACCTTCTGTCACAGCCCCCGGCCCCTACCCCGAGAGCGGGAGCCGTGAGAGCGCAGAGCCGGTGGTGTCATGTTTATTAATTTAGCAGCGGAATTTAAACATCAGGATCGTAGTTAGGAAATAGTTTCATAGTTTCAAAACACCAAACTTTTATAATAAATAAATGGGATAAAACCCAAGTTTCATTCACAATACATTTATAGGGATAAACCCTAATTATTGAAAGCATAATCTCCTTTTTATTTTGGTAACATTTATAGCCACTTCTTCAAGCCTCCAGTGCTCCCCTACTGGCTTCTATTAGCTTCATATTAAGTTACCTGAAACGCGTTTTAAAAAGATTTTATCAGCAAGAAATACTGGCGAGTGCATCCCAGTTTAATCAAAACAGCTTTTATAACTTTACTGTATTGAGAGCGATTACAATGTTTATATCTACCAATATACTCATTCAGTATTTGTCATGTTCACAGTTCCATGACTGTGGTCATGTTACTCATTGGCTAACTCGTTGTCCAATAGTAACGGATTACTAATAGTGTATATAAAACCCCACATACCGGCAACAATTATAGAATATATAGACTCAATCACTGTAAGTATAACTGAAAACATCTGAGGTTTTGTAAAAACAATTTGGTAGAAAAAGAGAATGACTCACATTGTATACTTAGGTAATACTATAGCTTCCTGTTGTTGTTCCTGATTATAGTCTATTAAAAATAAACAATGCACACATATTAGTAAGATAACCCAAATCACATTAGCCATACAACACGAGACAGAACTCCAACGAACTTAGTCAAGCAGAGCCTTGACATGCGTTACGGAGCCCTAGATTAATCGGGTAGGATAACGAATTAGTGATCGGGGTTTAAAATACTTACAACGAGGCAGGGCTTCGTGTTTTAGGGGGTATAATACCCGATAATTTTCTCCTATTAAGATGTTGAGAGAGAAAGAATTGATGAACGATTTGAGAATGAGGCCAGAGGCCTCCTTTTATAGGCTGCCTCGGGGGTCTCTCGCACCCCGCGAGTCCCCCTTTATTCCTTCGCGGCCCGCGAGCCAGGTCTAGCTACGGCTAGGCCTGGTTACTCACCAGCCATGCCCCGTCGTGTGTCGTGCCACGTGGCACGTTGAGCACCCTCTTTTTCTTATTTTATTTGATTTTTTATAAAAATCAAGGTTAAATGGGTCCGTTTACGAGTATTCGGGGTATAATTAAAGCGTTAGGGGTGTTTTTTGAGGGTTGTTATAGATAGCCGGGCCCTGATGTGACATAAACCGACCACTAAATTTAATAGCATGTATAATAATAATAACTAGTATTAAGCCCCACCGCGTTGCGGTAGGGATGTAAAACTGTTTCAAATAGTACCAAGGTCACACCACCATCAACAACCAGCACGTATTAATGTGAATAAATTAGTTCGTAACGTAAAACATATAAAATAATAACTAAGTCGACTTAGTACCTGCTCGTTGTGACGAACCTGTTATGTTAAACGGGAAAAAACGACGTAAAAACTTTGAACCGTACACGTACGTTGCGTTGTGTTAACTCGCAAATTTAGAACGAAGTGTTACGAGATATAATAAGGTTGAACCACACGCGCACGTTGCACCGTGTTAACTCGCAAAATTTAGAACGAAACATTAAACAAATATTTGTGAAATGTGATAAGTATAGGGGATCAAAGTTAAAAATAAAAAATTATAAGATTAAATTGCAAAAGATGAAAACTTTTGGGTTAAAAGTGAATAATTAAATAGTTTTGGATTAAATATAAAATCAACTTTTTTTTAAAAAGACCCCTTAGCATAGTGTATAACACTTAATGCATAAATATATTAGAAATTTATTAATAACTAGTATTAAGCATCCCCGCGTTGCGGCGGGGGCGAACATTAATGTCGCACTACTGCCATCAATCACCAACACTGAAGTTGCGCCGTGTTAATGCAAAGAGACTAAACCGAAACGTAATACATAGAATAAAATAACTAAGTTGATTTAGAACTCGCGCGTTACGATGAACCCGCGTCTATTTTTCTCTCGTTTGATAGGTTCATCGTAATCTATATATAATATATATCATTACCACTATACACACCATAATGCATACATTACAACAACCATTGTTTCAATATGTTGCAAATTATATTTATAAAAGATTTTCGCTAAATGAATTAGATTATTATAGATAATAATAATTTACAAATAAAACAACACAACTTTGAATGGATCAAACCGAGTGAATTTGATAAGATAATGAAATCATTATTTGATTAGGGTACAACCATTTAAGCACAATTTACAACCATACATGCATACAAAACAGATTGAATTTGGTTAGATAATGAAACTATTATTTGATTAATGTACAACAACTTAAGCACAATTTACAAAAATGTTACAAAATAATAGTATATAAATAAATTAGATAATGAAACCATTATTTGATTAAGGTATAACAAGTTAAACACAATTTACAACTATACATGCATACAAATGTTACAAAATAATAGTATATAAATAAATAAATTAGATAATAAAACCATTATTTGATTAAGGTACAACAACTTAAGCACAATTTACAACTATATATGCATACAAATGTTATAAAATAATAGTATAACTAGAATTAAATACCCCCGCGTTGCGGCGGGGCCTAAAACTATGGCAAGTAACATCAATGTCACACCGCTGGTAGCGACTACCAACACTGAAGTTGAGGCGTGTTAATGCGAAAATATAAGACCGAAACATATAACATGAAAAAAATAACTATGTCGATTTAGGACACACGCGTTGCGACGAACTTGTTACATGGAAAAAAATAGACGTAAAAACGTTTAACCACACACGCATGTTGCGTCTTGTTAACTCGCAAAATAACGTAGAAAAGAATAACTAAGTCAATGGATTCACCCGTTGCAGCGAACTTGCCACAGGGGGAAAATAGATACATTGCGACATACTTGTCAAATGTGAAAAAATAGACGAAAAACGTTGAACCACACATGCACGTTGGGACGTATTAGCTCGCAAAATTTAGAACGAAACGTAAAACGAAAAACTTGCGAAAGATAAAAAGTATAGGGACCAAAGTTGTAAATAAAAAAGTTTTGGGTTAAAACTAAACAAACTAAAAGTGTTAAAATACAAATGATTAAAACTTTTGGGTTAAAAATGAAAAATCACAATTTTTTTTTGAAAAAACCCCTAATGCTTGAGGTACAACACATAATGCAACAATTTGTTGCAAATTTATATGATGGAAATAATAATAATAATAATAATAATAATAATAATAATAATAATAATAATAATTGATAAAAACAATAATAGTAATTAGTTAATTAATAGGAATGATAATGTATACTCTTTCCAATTTCTACATCCAGCTCTTATTTAGGCTCCCGCGTCCCAAGCGCGTAAATAGTTTTCTTTTTTTAAAGGCGTAAATAATTTAATTAAGACGGAGAAGTCAAAAAGGCTAATATAATATTATAATATGATATACACACACGTAGACCATAAGGAAAGATAAAAGTTGCTAACCTTTGTTTTTACAATGAACACCAATAACAAAAACTAGTGTGATTCGTTTGCCGTGACCTTACGGTTGTTATTGGTTCGCTTTCCTTTACGGTATTCGTTCAGTTTATTATAGTATTGGTATGATATTGATGCTTAGTATAACAACAAAAAGAAATATATTAAATACGTATTTATATCGAGTGAAATATCATAAAAACAAATAACAGTACTGATACCAATGTTGTTTGGCTTTATGTGATTAATTCATTCCGTTACCATTGTGGTACGGGTACCCTGCCAATGTTCTTTGCCACATCTATGAAACCATTAAAAATGAATATACTACCGGTACCGATGTTATTCGGATGATATCATCTCATTTTTTACAGGAAATAACAAATAAATAACTATATTTGACACGTTCGAATAAATTATTTATCGAATCTTAGATAAAAATAAGCACGTCGTAACGTATATTTGAAATTTATAATATATTATATTATATTGCTAAAATAACGAAAAAAAGGTAAATGTGTTGCTTTATAAGAAACAAAACCGCAATTTAATTTGATGACACGTATGCTTGTCAATCGATTACTTATACATTACTATTCACAACTCGGTTTTGAGTTAAAATTTATATATAGATGTAAACGTCACAACGAATATTGCTTAAATAATGAAATGGAAAACGCTCACTTTATAATACAAACCAAACCGTGACGTAACTTTTTCTACATGTCGCTTATGCTTCGATCACTTGTACATTTACAGTTCGGTTTTGAGTAAAATTTGTATCTAAACGTAGATTAAAATAATGACGTGACAACGATATACTCTGAATTGTATAAAAAAATCGTATCTTAAAAATTATAAGTGGAAAACATAATATATTTAAAAGAGCATAACGTCACCCTTTCACGCTCAGTCCCACTCCTCCCTTTTTTGCATCACGTCACTTTTCTGACATGTGCTGACATGGCTTCTACATGTTGCATAACACCCACTTTCCATGCCATCCACTCCGTATAGTCTTAGTAGAAAATTTTATAAACTGGACAAACGAGGATCGAAACAAGTCTATATATGGATCCTACTTGGAGAGTTTATGTAACTGAATGAGTACAATTAAGTTAAAGAGTTAAGTGTCCATACTAATTATTAGATTTGCGATTTTAATCTTACAAGCATAATAATGAGTAGTTGTTGGTGAACGTTTAGTGACCAAAGTGTAGCGGAGGAAAGGTAGAGGGTGGAATCTTCGTATGTGTTAAAGATAAGTAAATGGGGTTTGTATCGAAATGTATTTTACATTTTCACTTGTATTTTAAAAGTTATTTTTGGTAAAAATGCTTTTATTTGGCCATGTTTATAAATATACCCTTTGTAAGTAATCAAGTATTGTAATATTGTTGGTGAAACACTTGTAATCTTCTGTCAAATGAAATGTACATAAAATGTCCAATAGACTAATGCCTTGAAAGATAAATGGAAATAAAACTGTACATAGATAAGTAACCAAGAACTATATGATCTTAAATTGATGAAATACTTTCAAGTTATGTAAATTTCTTTTTATGTAATCAAAGACATACAAAATATTATTGCTGGAATATGGTTTGATTATTTAATCACTTAGGTATGGTAGTAATTAAATTTGAATGAATCCTACAATATTTGAAAAAAAATAATAATAATGAATTGACTTGTTTAATCAAAACTCTTGTCTATTTTCCTTCCCAGCCCATGTGAGTAGGAACTGAGTGGAATATGCTTTTGCAAATGTCAACTCTCAAAACCTACATTTTGTCTATAAATAACATCAGATACATCTCTTATAAGCACACCTACATCTTAATACTTCATATCTTATCATATCCTCTTCACTTTACGTTTCTTCAATCCCAAATAACTTTTGTAGATCAAGAAACGACAATGGCTTCCTCATTCACCATCCCAGAGCATGAAGAAGTCATCTCCATCCCACCAACCACCACCACCACAGCCACCACACCCCACCGGACCTTTGCTCTACCGGTGGATTCAGAACACAAAGCTACAAAGATGAAGATCTTCTCAGTAGCACAACCGCACATGAGAGCATTCCATCTTTCATGGCTCTCATTCTGCACTTGTGTCATCTCCACATTCGCAGCCGCCCCACTTGTCCCGATAATCCGGGACAACCTCGACCTCACCCGGGCGGACATCTCGAACGCAGGCATCGCGTCCGTATCGGGCAGCATCCTCTCACGTCTCGTGATGGGCGTGCTGTGCGACCTCATTGGACCGCGATACGGTTGTTCAGTTATCAACTTGTTGGCTGCTCCTGTGGTTTTTAGTGTGTCCTTTATAGCGGATGCTGGCGGCTACGTGGCAGTCCGGTTCATGATCGGGTTCTCGTTGGCGACATTCGTGTCGTGCCAGTACTGGACAAGTGTTATGTTTAATGGGAAGATTATTGGGGTCGTTAATGGGGTGTCAGCCGGATGGGGCGACACTGGAGGTGGGCTTACTCAGCTCCTAATGCCAGTGCTCTTTCATGTTATTAGTCAGATGCTTGAATGCACGCCTTTTACCGCTTGGAGGATCGCGTTCTTTGTTCCGGGTTGGTTTCATTTGATCGTTGGGGTTCTTGTTTTGATCTATGGCCAAGATTTGCCTGATGGGAACTTTGCTCAAGTTCGAAAGGAGGGAGGAGCTTCAAAGGATAAATTTTCAAAGGTAAGTTTGTGTTATATAATCATAATATTATAACTTGTAAGTTATATTTATAAAGGAGTTTTGTGTAATATACTGCAGGTGTATAAGAATGCTGTCACAAATTATAGAACATGGATCTTTTTCTTGATTTATGGATATTCAATGGGCGTGCAGCTTTGCTTAAATAATGTCATCTCCGAATACTTCTATGACAGGTAGCTAAACAACCTTCTTTTTTTAGTAAACTAACTATTTCTTGTTAAACTTGATAAGAAATTACATCGAAATATCAATGGACAAAACTTCATTTAATTTTAATTTACTTGTTGAAACTAAAACTTTTTAGTGAAGGTAATTATAAGATTCTTTTATTTATAGATAATAAAATTTTAAATGTAAAAATTTAGCAAATGTTTTTCTTAGATACTAAAATTTTATATGCAAAAATTTAGCAAATTCTGGTGACTAGGGATCAGCAGACTCTATTGACCCCCTGATTTTGCGTTAAGTCTATCGTTAATCCGTGGTTCAACTTTTTTATGACTCGTAGGTTTAGTTTAAAGCTTCACACGGCCGGAGTAGTGGCAGCCAGTTTTGGAGTGGCTAACTTCGTCACCCGCCCATTCGGCGGCTACTTATCCGACCTATCCGCTCGCAAATTCGGAATGAGGGGCCGACTATGGACATTATGGATCACACAAACCCTGGGAGGAGTTTTTTGCATATGGTTTGGCCAAGCCGATTCGCTACCAATCGCCATACTATCAATGATGCTAATGGCCTCGGGAGCACAAGCCGCATGCGGTGCAACTTACGGCATTATTCCATTCGTGTCGCGACGATCCCTCGGCATTTTATCCGGTTTAACAGGTGCTGGTGGCAATATGGGTGGTGGTTTGACACAACTTCTGTTTTTCTCCGGCGGTAGGTTTTCAACCGCCATGGGGCTGACGTGGATGGGTGTTGCTACGGTGGTGTTAACGGTCCCGGTGGCTTTTATTCATTTCCCGCAATGGGGGAGTATGTTTTTACCGTCTTCAAAGGATGAGAAATACAATGAAGAGTATTATTATTGCTCGGAGTATAGTGAGGAGGAGAGAGAGATGGGGTTGCATCTCGGAAGCATGAAGTTCGCCGAGAACAGCCGGGCGGAGCGCGGGAAGAGATCAGTGGCTGCGGTGGCGGAAACCTCGCCGGACACCACGCCAAGCCACCACGTTTGAAGGATCGGAGAAATGAATAAAATTGTAATAAAGTTGTAGGGTTGGTTGAGTAAAGAAATAAAAAAAAGAGTGATAGTATAAGCAGTTGTACATATTTTGCCGTACTTCTCGGACCTTTTGCTTTTTGTCAAAGGTATCCTGGCCTTTTTTCCTTTTCTTTTTTCTACTTACACTAGGGTTCATAATTATAATTACTCGTATATTTCTTTTAAAATTTGTATAATTAATATTTTATTTTGTAGTGGTAAGTTGTTGAAATATATGCATTTCACTTCTTTTATCTTACTTTTCTGGGAAGTAGGGTTTTTTTTTAAACGACAAATTTTGAATCTCTGACGAATCACTAGAGTATCATTGTTCTACCAGCGGAACCACCCGACCATATCCATCTCCATAGGCATAATGTCTATAAATCAATTCAGAAGGAAACTCAATAAATATGGGAAAACCCCTTATGGGAATCTAACCCAAGACCTATTGGTCTTAAAGTCTTATCCCACCCCTAAGATGGCCAGTGACGGACCCATAAATTTTTTTCATGGGGGTCGGATCGGAAATAGAAATTCTTACCATGATTCTAATCCAAGTCAATAACATATCTCAATATCACATATTCACTTTAAATTTAAGTATTTAACATGGATTTCACATATATAATCACATCGGTGATTGGACTTAATCATAACTTATAACTTATAACTCATAAATCGCAAGTCTTCAAATATATAATGTTTCTAATCCATGTTAAGTATTCAATAGTAAAAGAACTATACAATACAATTCAATATCTTAGTTGGTAATTAAAACTAACGAGTTGTGAGGACCCGCGCGTTGCGGCAGGGTCAAGAAAACTAAAGTAAAATTCAGAAGGCACATTTGTAGCTTCATTGACATGCCGAAAGAGAAAACCCAAAAAGTTAACTCCAAAAGCATAACCACGTAAAAACTAATAAAATTATTTCAGTCCTAATATTATATTAACCTTTTCTTTAAAGTAGTCAATATATTTGAGTTGATTAGGTAAAAATCACGTGTGTATGTGTATTTGTTTTTAAATTAAAAATTTAATATATGTTTTACAATGATCGGTACGTTTAGTTAAGGTTTTTTTTTTTCTTTTTAAACATTTCGATGCTTCTATCTAGGGATGAGCTCAGTACCAGAACCGAAAGTACCGGAACCGAAAATCCTCAAAAGTGGGTACCGGTACCGGTACCGAATATATCCGGTACGGTACCGGTATTTGAGGGTAAAAACCGGTAAATACCGATACCGAAAATGTCAAAATTCGGTACCGAAAAGGTACCCGGTTCGGTAAATTCGGTACCGGTACCGGTTCGGTACCGGTACCGGGTCCATTTTGCTCATCCCTACTTCTATCATTGGTATGTGAATTTATGAATGCATTATACCTCATACACAATGGATAAATCGTGTGTAAAGACACTGAGATGTTATGTTCCCTTTATGATGATGAGCAAAAAAATTTATACATAAATTAAAAGATAAAACTAATAAATTATGTCATTAAACAATATTTGATTCCAATCTCCAACTTTTCACGTTCAAACTTTTCAGTAATCGATTTTGATGTCTTCTATCTCTCTCTCTCCAAAATCTTTAAACTCTCAACCGCCGGCTACCAAAAGAACACCACCATCAGCATGTCATCTCCGGCGAAGTCCGTGGTATCTTTATCACAAGCATCGCCTATCCGGCGAGAGTGGTTGATACCAAGACAACCCTAAATGGCGACGACGTTGGTTGGTCAATGGTCCGATGGCGGCGAAAGTAATAACGCCATGTTATCTTCACCACAATCATCGCCGTAGATCTCTTTCAGGTCTGTCGACCGTCGGTGATGCGACGCCGCTTCTTCCGGCTGTTTGGTGAAATATAATCGTTTCTACTCATTTTCTCATCACCGTGTTGTTACTTGGCTTCTTTTGCGAGACATCGCCCCATTAGGGTGGACGCTGGTTGCCGGACTTCTGGCAGTAGAGCCATGGTCTTCAAAAGACAAAACCAGCTGCCGATGTCAGAGGATGGGGCCGCCGGTTTCAGAGATGGGTGGGGAAGAAGAGGTTTGCGGTGGTGGTGGTGTAACAGTGGGTAAAAAACATGAAAAGAAAAACCAGAGTTAGGTGGATCAATAACAAAGTGATATTTCATGCAAGTAATACAAAGGGAGAAGCACTGTGAGAGGTGAATGACACTAACCAATAAGACCATGTGTAGTGGTAATGTGTTATAATGCCCCCACCATGGGGCATTATCCGACACGTGACGTCCTAGTCAGCGATGGGGCATTATAGCAAAAGTGGCGTAGTGGGGCATTATGCCAATAACCCCCATTCCAATCATTAAACAAAAAAAAAAAAAATAATAAAGCAAACAGTTGATTATAGTCTGCAAGAATCAAATGCATGTTTAAATCTCATTGGCCACAGGTTTTTTGGTGTCAAAGTTGTCAGGGGGCATGTGGCTTTTGATTGGTGGGTCAAAGCTTTCAAGAAACCAAACAAGCGTTTTAATTAAAACGCCTACAACATAATTTTCCAAAAATAACGCCCCAAAACGCCGGGTGTAATGAGGTGGGGGCGTTTTGGGGCGTTTTTTTTCAATTTTTTTTTAAAAAAACGCCCCACTACGGATGGTCTAATAATCAAAGAAATTGAATAGTAACTTTGTGAGTACACCAAATATTGATAAATTATAGAGGGGAAATAAGGTAACATATCTTGAATTTATTTGTAAAACAAACTTCATTTTAGTACTTGTAAAAAAGTTCCTTTTTGTATTTTCACCTTACTTTTAATCCTCTCGAATACTAAACAAATAATAATTTATTAGTTTAATTATGGGAAACAACAATCTCATTTTTATATTGAACTTTCTTGAAGTAGCATTGATATCTAATGGTTATATGAAACACAAATGTTTGGTTACAACGTTTTTACCAATATAAGGGTAGAGGGTATAATCCTCGGGGACTTGTGCGGGGAGGGTATGTCACCGATCGGTGACTATACCGTGTGTTTGTGGGTATTCGGTGAGGAGGAGAGAGGGTGGGTATTTCGGTGAGTGTTTACCGAAAATGGGGGAGGGAGAGTGATTGAGAAAATGGTGGGTCCCAACCCCTTTTAACCAATCACAATTTTTTTATTTTTTAACCTACTCAAACACCCTAGGGTGTTTGACTATACCCTCTGATTGAGTGCAAAATGGAGAATGGAATGGGGAGTTGACATGGCATAATATTATTTGGTAGGATTTCACTCAAACACCCTAAGGTGTTTGACTATACCCTCCACCCTAACTTTTAAAACATGTTTATTTATGATAATGATCACAAAAGTTGTAACAAATAATTATATATATATATATATATATATATATATAGTTAAACTTAATCAAATAAACTAAGCTAGATACAATAAAATAGTAAAATAATTTAACAAAATAAAAATAAAATCAAAATTCATACATAATTATTAAGTTAAATTAATATACGGTAAACAAACTATAGATACTTTGGAAAGTTCAAAATATAGATATAAATAATAAATAATTCTACTAATAATTTTGGTGTACTTTTTACTGGATATAATGAGTGAGTCCATATTAAAAACCAAAATAATAAAAAATACAAAAGCCATCACCTTCTTGGCTTCTTTCCCTTTCTTCTTCAGTTGCACAAACAAAGCACCAACAGTAACCCCCATCTGTGCAAATTCTTTTTTTCCCGTGAACACTTTTTGTTCTTTTTCGTTTTCTTTTGTTTCACATCTTTAGGTCCAAGCTTAAGGGGGGAGATTACAAATTTTTAAGTGGGACAATCGAGATTTTTGCTTAAAAATTACACATAAAATATTTTTTTTAAGGAGGCGGCCGCCCACCCAACTCAAAGCCTAGGTCCACCCATAAAGATGCCACTAGGCTATAATTAAAGCCATGGACATCGTGAGGGTTAAAAATGTTAATATATACATTAAATTAACTAGAATCTTAAACATATTTGAAGCGTGAGAGTATTAATTACACATGGTAATATTCAAATACAGTCACAAGTGACTCATACGAAGCAAGTACTATAATAAGATATTAGAATGCAAGCATGAATGTGACGGACGTCCAGCTCAGATATATATTCTGAAATAAAGGCAGAAGTACTGAAACACATTGAAGGTCAGGTGTGTGTGACTTAATATATACATGTTAATATTATATTATTATATATATTAATAGAAACTTCCCATGAATAGTGTTTAGATTTTTTTTATATTTATATTTATTTAGTGATAAACATTTGATTTATAATATTCTTAATCATAAGTGATGAACATTTAGTATTTTATATTAACTTAATTATTGATATTAGTTTATTAATACCGATAAACAAATGTATCTTCTTTAATAACTTTTATTCTTTAAGCTTTTTAGAAAAGTTAAATACGCAATTGTATTTTTTTTAATATTATGTTATAAGTTTTTTTAAACGGTGTTGTATTTAAATAGAATATTTCGTTGGTATAGATATTGTGATGGAGTGAACTGATTCTGACCCAACAACATCGATACATGTACATGTATTATCGGAGCCGATACGTGTTCGATTTTATGGTTTTCGAATGATATAAAACATGGGATGATATTTTTGTTTCTTATTTGTTTGGTATCATGAGTGACAGTACCGTACCAAATCGAGCTCATACCGATTGAATTCTTGCCGTGTACTGCGGGGAATCCCACTATATATATATGGTAGGGTTCTAGAGTGAACATTAGGTTGAGAGTGAACTGTGTGAACTAATCTGGGCCATTGGATTACATCATCTAGAGATTTTTAAAAAATGACAAGATTGTAATTATAATATTGTAACTTCCTTTTAAAATAAATGACATAAGGGTATTTACGTCTTTTATAAATTGCATTTATTAAACAATATAATCAAAATCTCTAAAATCTCGCTTGTTATACACATGAATTTAAACTACTAATGAACAGTAGTTTTCTTTCAAAAGACTATAATAATTCTTTAGTATTAACTCATTCATATTTTTTTTAATATCAACTCATTCATGTTTCTTTACCTATATTATTCTAAAATTCAATTAAATCACTTTTATTTATGCCATCTCTTATCTCTTATGTAATAATGTCTTCTTAGTATAAACAAATATTTATTTTTCCTCACAAAATTAAAGGATGTGTAATCAATTTTGATAATTTGGTGAAAACGAAGTTGTATTTAAAATAAAGAATTTTTTAGTATTGTAAGCTACACAAGTGTCCATACCATATTAATATCATGACCAAATGAAAAAATATTATTACCGGTATTGGTATTATTTGAGCCAATAACGACATTTGTTTATACGATTTAGCCAATAACGATATTTGTTTATACGATTCTCGCAGTTGTGTTTAACTTATATTAAAAACGGAGTTGTATAGGGTATTTTTGTGTACCGTATGCTATACGAGTGCTGATACGGTATTGGTACCGTTAAGAACCAAACCGATTATGACTGAACAACATTGATACCCCTATCGGTATTATTGGAACCGAAACCGATATTCAATTTTTTATTGTTTTAGATAGATATAAAACATGCGTCGATACCTTTTTTGGCATGTCGCAACTCTACTTTTTTTTATTTTCTCTTTCGATTGCTATAGCGAGTGTCGTTACCATAACACACCGAACTTATAGCAACTGAATTCCTCGCCGCATCGCGCGGAGAAATCCAACTAGTTTATCATTAAAATTGCTAGTGTTTTAAGTAAAAATAACATGTACTTATTTTTTTTTATAAAACATTATCACATGCAACATCGTCACCTTTTTCTTTAAATTGGTAAGTATTTATATATAACTAGGTTACACTATAGTATATGATGTCATATAATTAATAATAAAAAAATTATATATTTTTTAACTTATGCATTGCACATTTAAATAAACCTGTGTATTAGACTAAGAGAATAGAATATAATTTAATTTGTTAACATATACAGTTATTAAAATACATGTACTTAAAAAATGCAGATTGACGTGGTAATTACAAATTCAGTATTTATTAGCTTTGATTTTTTAATGCCACATATTTTTTAGTATTTTTACATATTGTATTTTTATTATTCTTACCATATTAAATATTTGAATTTTTTAAAATTCACTCATAAAAATAATTATCATATTTATTCTTTCCTTTTTTAAGATCTTAACCAACATAATTTTGATCTTAGTGAAGCTTTTAAGTAAAAAGAAACTATAAGTTTATTTAAAAAGTTTATAATTTATTTCATATTAAATTCATTTGGTAAATGATATAATTACTATCTTTAGTTAAAAATATGTATTAATAATTAAGTAGGAGAGAGAGGTGGGAAACTAAAAAATATGGCTCCAATGGGTGGCATGTCCATCATAGTTTTTTTTATTATATAAGTAGGTTATACTTCCGTTTTCACATAGGTGAGAGAAAAGAAAATATTTCACGTAGGAAAAAAGTTGATAAATGCCATACAAATGTTTTTTTCTTAAAGCCATTCATAACATAAAAATGTCATTTTCTTTGAAATTTAAAGAAAAACATAATTTTAAAATATATTTAAAAACTTTTAGAGTTCAACATATGATAATTTTTGCTAATTATAATTAAATACATAACTTCAAACTTACAACACAAGATGTTAGGATCTGAGTTTCTTATGATTGTGTTTGTTTGAGATTAATAATGAAGAAATGGATGAAAATAAGAAAGATCAAATGCAGAGGAAATGGGAACAAACTGTACAACACAATCAGAGAGAAATAGTTTTCAGTAAACATATGCTTTTCATTTAGTCGAATGATTGCAAAACATAATGATTACAATACATGCTTACATACTAAAACTCCCCCTCAGCATGAGCTCAATGGTTGATCGTACAAGATGACTGGATTGAAGGAGAAAACTCCTTAAATAGAACGGTACAAACTGTTCTATTTATAGTACAGACCAAACCACTGAGAATCAAAGCTGACGTCACCAAGAAAGTGACATCTAACAGCCTAACAAACTCTAAGGACTGTTACATACAACCACTGATAACAGAACTACTGATTACATAAACACTGCTTCTATAAACTACTGTTTCACTTTCCACTGATGTAGTCTAAGCACTGATGTTGAGCATCAGTGTTTTCTTCAAAGTTGATCAGTCCTTGAATGGGCAGTGCTTTAATCTTCAACAGTACTTAGGAGACATCAGTAGATATGTAACACCTCATAAAATCACGTCCAATGATGTATTGACACGTGTAATAAACCCTAATAAAGTCAAACATTGAATTTAAGGGACTAATTTTTCGAAAAATCGAAAAACTTTGATTATGAAAGGACTGGAAATGTTAACGTACTTAAAATAAGTTTCTGAATAACCTCTTACGGTATTCATATTCACAAATTGAGCCGCTCGTTGATTGAGAGTAGCTGTTTGCGTAATTAATTGAAAGTTTGCGCGATGAAGGGTTAAAAGCGTCAACATGTTAATTCTTACCTCTGAGTGACCTTTTAACAAACCGGGAGTTTCATGATATTTGATTATACTCTCGGAAATGCCAAGTATTGGCCGTCTAAGGTTTTTATGCCTTTAAGTGACGTTGCGCACAACTTTGCAAGTTTAAGGGGTTAAAAGCGTTAATATGTTTAATTATACCTCTGAATGGCCTTTTAACGAACCCGGAGCATCGTGGTGTTTTATAATACTCTCAAGAATGCCTAATATGGATTAGATAAGGCTTCGATGCTATTAAACGATGATATACGCAAGTTTGCGCATTAGAGGGACCAAAAGCGTCAACTTTTGAATCTACGCCTTTTGGTGACCATTTAAGCAAACGAGAGCATAGTAATATTTAAACACATGCTTGGTAATACCCATTATGGGCCACGGAAGGCTTAGATATTATTAAACGACATCTAGCGCTACTTTGCACGATTAAAGGACTATTTGCGTCAAACTGCAAAAGTATACCTATTCGAAGGGTATCGAACCTTCCGGAATATGATCATAAGTTAAACATGCCCTAAATATCCTTTGTATAGCTTAGATATAGGCTTAGAGGTGTTTGGTGCGCAAAAATAAACTTTTTAGTCATGCAGGGACTAAAAGTGTCAAAAAGTGTACAAGTTTGCATTTTCGCGCATATCTTAAATTCTGAATATATCCGGACACCCAAAAATTTATGTAATCATTAAAATATTTTATTTTAGTGATCGGCATGATAAAATTCCATTCGTCGCATAATTTGGATCGTTTTTCGCGTCCGTTCGTGTTTCGTCGTAATTAGCCGAACAACGTGACCGTACGACCAAACGAACCGACATCCGGCATATTTTTGAGCATGTTTCATATCCCTTATGTTTAGGCATCATTGTAGAGCCTGTAAAATGGCTTAACGGGCTTTAAATGTGTCAAAAATATCATTTAACATGTGCATGGGCTGAACCTGTAATTCAGCAAACTTGTTTCTGATCTTGACAACTTTCAGAAGTTGTTTTGAACCTGTATCCACCTGATTCAGAAGTCAGAGGGACTAAAAATGTCTTTTTATAAGATATATGGGCTTAAAAGGGCTGTTATATGCAGTTACAGGAAGGCAGGGACTGGAAACAGCAATTCAGCAAACCTTTTTCGCTGGGCCAGACTTCTAGGCGGGCCGCGTAAGCCCCTTGGGCCTTCTACGTGGGCCTCGTCCCATGCACAGCAACAGCAGCCTGATTTCTGTTAATGGTTTTCGATTGTTTGAGTGTCCAAAACCATTTTTGTTGCATTCTAGGGGCTGCCAACAGAATCATAAAACCAAAATACACTTGTAATGATCTGGTTATCAGTTCCAACACTTGTCACGATCTCGTTCACCCCAAAATACTATAAATAGGTGAACCTTTCTTTATATTTTTCACTTGCATTCCTTGCAATCTGCTCTTGCTTGCAAATCTAAGAGGATCCTGAATCTTTGGGAACCTCCTTTCAGTCCATTGGACCCTTTGTAAGCTTCCTTAACCTCTCTAATTCGTGTTTTATTAGTTTAATGGCCTAAAGTCAAAACCGTCGTAATTAAGGTTTGACTTAGTGATTAATCACTAATGGTCCAGTCAATTCTCGAATTAAGAGTAGCTTTGAGTTGGTAATTATGTGGGTAATAAACCCTTAAAAGGGAACCCTCTGATTCCCACTCTAACTAGGTCAATTGTCGGGTCAAACTTGATTATAAAAAGTCAACAGAAAGCAAATTTTCAAATAAACACATAATTAGCAATGTAGAAGCCATGCAACCTGTTTTATCACTCATATAACTTGGTAATTAATGTAAGAACATGTCTAAGCATGTTCAACCCGACAATTTTGAGTATAGGCTCGGTTCGGAACCGAAAGTCACAAAAGTAAACTTTTGCTTTGACTTTCAGTTCTGACCCGATTTAGCTTAGTTTAGACATGCATTAAAGTTCCTTTAGGACCAGGTTATATGTTAGTATATCTCTCTGTGATAATACAACTTGGTTGCTAATTTATCCGATTCATTTGCATGTTTCCGTTATATGCCAAAATGTTGACCATTATGCCCTTTTGACCTTAAAATGAGATTTTTGAAAATGTGAGAGGACAATAATCTTTGTTACTGATTTATAAACTTGTCCTAAAAGTTTGAGATCAGTTTGAGGTCTAGATTAGGAGTTATGCTCAATATCGTAATTAAGAAGCTTTTTATTAATTAAACGGCATAATTAGCATATAGCCTATTTAAACCCAAATCTTGATACTAAACTTTTTACCCACTGATGTAATATAATATTTTGGGATTTTTGAAGATTTTTAGTTATTTTTAAGCTGAGCATAACATAGAGTTCTAGCTTTGATTCGGTAATTGTCGGTTAACCCTTTTCTTGAATAAAATGAATTTTACATAATATTTTGATACCAAACTTCTTGCTACTGATTTTATATGATAAATAAAATATTTTGAACTTTATAAACTGACCAAAAACTCAGATTTCCTGTTTTAACCCAAAAATCGCTTAAAACCGACTTTTACGCGTTTTAAGCACATAGTATGAGTTAAAACCATTTTTAACATATAAGACTTACTGCCTATTGATGTTTTAAGTAAATTTTTATAATTAAATAGTAAGCAAAAGTTTTAAACTCAGATTTCTAATTTTAACCTTTAGAGCTTATGTGAAATTACCAAAATGCCCATACGGTGCATAGTTTGGTTATAAAAGATAAATTTCACATATAGGCAATACCCTACTGTTATGACTTATAAAAATAAATATTTTTTACTGATTATATCAGACCTGAAACTCATATTTATATTTAATCTCTTTTATAACCTTTAAAATGACCAAAATACCCCTACGGGGCATAATTTGAGTTTAAATCCATTTTGGGCATAATGGAAGGTATCCTACTGATATCACAACATATTTAAGCCATATTAACTTAGGAAACCTGTTCATGACTCATTTGGTTACCCGTTACGCACTTTTCGCATTCGGTGCGGGTTATGTAACTAGTTTGCATAAATTAGCCGAAACGGGTCAAACCTTATCATTTTTATCTCAAAATCCAGAATGTGTTTAGTTTACCCATATTATGCAAGTATACAAACTTGTCGGGTCTAAACCACATTCTAATCCGGTCTTCGCCTAATCGTGCGTTTTGAACCGTATATCTTCCTTTAAAACTAACCGGTCTAAGTTTAGGCTTAATTAAGACCCGTTAGGAATCTAATAGGTTATTAAAACCTTCGTTCCAGATTTAGGAGCCCGGTAAAAGATATCTGCATTTGCCAATTGTATACGGCTGGGATAAATTGAATAATTTGCTCAGGTAAATACTTTTAACTTATTTTCCCTTATACGGGCTTGGGGTACGGTATATAAAATACCGCTTGGTCGGGCATTGAATTTTTAATCATATAAAGGTTAATTTATTGAGATGACCCGTTTAAACTATTTTGTTTGCTTAAAGCCTTTGGGGGGTTAATGACCATGTCCCGGATATCCTTGGCATCATTCATTGAAATGGCCACGACCTAAGCACGGGGTGTAGGCATACACCTGCCAGTGCATATATATATATATATATATATATATATATATATAAAGGTATAACCGACGGAATTGAGAATAACTCGCCGCGAGATTATATCATGTGGTGTGTCTATTAATCTTTAACCCGGTATTCAGCCCGGGCTACTGAACGTATAACGAACATGTAATTCTTTTACAAGTTTATATATAAATAACTATCCCAAGTTATAAAAGATATTTTGTGCCTAGTGCATTCAAATCAATTTTCTTAAACTCTTTTCAAAATGAGTCGGTTAATTGTATTTACCAGTGAAAACTGACGTATTTTCCCAAAAAGGTTAAGTGCAGGTACTAATCGAAATAGGCTGGCTTCTCCTAGCATCAATAAAGAGTCTTGCAAGCTTAGATGTTTAAGAATCTGTTGAACAATGTTCCTTTCAACTTTGATCCGCCTATGGATCCCTTTTACAATCGTTTGTAATAATTGATATTACTTTTCATCGGTTTGTAATGATTATTATCTTTAGCTTTCGTTGTGCATTTGAACTGTGATTATTGATTATGATGATATTAACTACGTCACGATACTCCCCACCGGGCCCACCGGTAATACGTGGAAATATCGGGGTGTGACAGGTTGGTATCAGAGCCAACGTTTGAGTGAATTAAACACTAGCCTTTAGTGTTTAATCTCAAATGACACAGTAGCACATTCCTTAGACCTTCTGAGTCTAGACTTAACATAGGAATACTCTCATCCTTATTCAGTAAAATATTGTTTTTGATTTTATATATTTTGAATATGTCGCTAGGTAAAGAAGCCGTGATGGAAATTCTCCACATCCGAAGCCTAGAAATGCCAAGCTTCGCACCGCGGCTAGGATAAGCGTGCAACCAGATGGAGGAAAGACCTTTATGGACCTATTTCCAAAACCAAATTTGTTAAACCCTTATCCAGACTACGGAGTCCATACCAGGAGGTCCCTGAGGCTCTCACATTGAAGATGATACATGTTGATGTTATTAATCCCTATTTCTTACCTCCGAGTTTCGGAACTTCAGACTTAGAATATACCAGTCAAAACCTAATCCGTGATCCTTGTCTTTTTCTTTAATCCTTGATTCCTTGGATTCTACTTCTACAATGGATCCTGATTTGAAATATTACTTTATTCACTAAAATCTTCAGAGTCGCTACTGCGTACGATAGATAAAGATGAAGAAACAACCAGAATAAAGAAAGGAAGACATTAGAAGACCCTACCTTATCATACTTCTTTTTATTAAAATCTCTGTTTGGGTATTTGTTTATTGTAGTCCTTTGTGGACGTAGTATTTCATTATAGTCCTTGCGGACCTACGTCTCCTGATAAGACTTGGTATATACGTATGTTTATCATAGTCCCTTCAAGGGCATTATATTTCAATATAGTCCTTTTATGGACATGTTATTTTATTAAAATCCTTTCGGGGATATGTTATTTTTAAATAATCCTTCCATGGGCATGAGATTTCATTATAAGTCCTTTAGCGGATATGATATCTCCTTGTAACCCCTTCGTAGACCTGATACTTTATTATAGTCCCTTCATGGGCAAACTGTAATTTTATAGTCCCTATACGGACTTATAATTTCCTTTTAAAGTCCTCTATGGACAAGTATGATATTAAAAGTCCCGTTTGAGGCATTATGATAAATTTCCTAATGATTTATTGGGAGTTTTGAAATTTTTTTATAGGTACTCATATCGTCCTTTATCAATCATTAGTATGAATTTTATTCGAACTTTATCGATCAGCTGAATAATTTCAAAAGATCTTCTTAATGGTTTACCCCTGCCAAGTGGCAAATCCACGTTAATTGGCCAAAACTTTCGGTAGTTACGGATAATTATTCCTTCTACTATGATAGTTAAAGGAGTTACCCCTCCTATCCAAAGGTGGCGAACTATGTTCAAGCCTCCAAGCCTATATGATCAATGCGATCATGGTAATATTGTGTAACCATTAAGACAAATTAATCCTTGTTAACATCTAAGAACATGTTAGCACTCCTGGCAGTGTGGCGTGAGAAAACCACACCAGCTGTCAAGGTATTGGATTGCGTCCAAGCCTTAAAGCCTATATGATCAGAGTAGATCATGGCAACTATCATCAATATGATGATCATACCATAAATATCCATTAGTGGTGAAGTGCCTATGGGCTATACTTGTTGTCTAATAAGACAATGACAGTTGTGGTCTATGACCCCCAGTCTACAAATGTTGGACTATGTCCAAACATAATAGTCTATATGATCAATGCGATCATGACTAATATCATCTAATACGATGATCATGATATTTAACATCCTTTAGTAATGTTTTGCCTACGGGCCATATTATATTGTCCATTTGTGACAAAGACATTGTGATCTTTACGATCCCCTGCTTAAGGTAGTGAGCTGTGCTCAAGCCTAATAGTCTATATGATCAATACGATCATGACTAAAATCATCAGTACGATGATTAAAAATTTAACATCCGTAATGATGTTTTGCCTAAGGGCTATATTATATTGTCCAATTGAGACAAGGCAATTGTAATCTTTCGTGATTCTTTGCCCAAGGGGGTGAGCTATGCTCAAATCCCATAGTCTATATGATCATTGCGATCCTGACTAGTGTCATCAGTATGATGATCATAATATTAACATCCCTCGTGATGAAATGCCTGCGGGCTACACTTTATTCCATTGTCAATAAAACAAAGTTAGTGGTGGTCTTTATGATTCCTTGTACAAAGTGGTGGATTATACCCAACCTTAATAGTCTATATGATCAGTGTGATCATGACTAATAACATCAAATACGATGATGATATATGACCATCCATTAGTGATGTCGATTGGTTTTACCTTTGTGCCAAATAAATCGTCTTTCAAGATAATGACAGTTGTAGTCTGTGACTCCCTGTCCAAAGGCAAAGAACTACGTTCAAACCTTGAAGCCCTTAATCTAATAAGATTGCGGCTTATAAATTAATGCCCTTGGTGACAAATCAATGAGTTATGATTTAAAGTCATTCATGACAAGCCAATGTACTATAAATTGTCATTCGTGACAAGTTAACATATTAAATGTTAACATTCCTAGTAACAGGCCTTTTGCGCCGGAAATGATAAATGTCCTCCGTGACAGGCCTTAGTGCCATATCTAAATGTCCTTTGCGACGAGGCCTTCGTGCCGTATAATCATTTATGTCCTACATGACTAGGCTTTAAGCCATATCTTTCTACGTCCCTCGCGACGGGCTTCTATGCCATATGTGTATATATAATAAAAGTCATGTAAGGCTAGCCTTCAATATTTTGTCAAGGACAGTTGTGACATTATGATCCCCTGTCAAATAGGAAATGGACTCGCTCCAAACCTTAATTGCCATTGATGGTCCTTTTGTGACCTAGGCTGAATGTAATTGATGTACATTCGAATAACATTCATTAGGAATGTTCATACCCTATTAGCTTATATGGTTTAATAATACCATGGTTAATGTATGTTAGGTCGTCAGGGTGATGACTCGCTATAGAAATGCAATTAAGCAATTGATTAATTTTGGTGTTTAGTGCCAAGCTTCAAGTATGGCAAACTTGAATGAGACAAATAATAGTTGCGATACTGAAGATGCAACAAATGTGAACCTCAAGGTTAATATGAATGACGCAGCTGTGAGAAAGGCTATGAGAAAAGTCATGAAAACATTCGAAGACCAGAATGCTACTTGCCCTAAATCATATTCCCTCTGATCATGAAAAAGAGAAATAAGATGATATATATAGTGAGGAGCCCCGTTCCTCTAAAGGATGTACTTAAAAGTACTTCGTCTCTTGCAAATCAAGAGACTTCATTGGCGAAAAAGGGGCCATTGATTGCATTAAATTGTTGGATGAAATAGAAACCATTATGGACATCAGCGGTTGTGCTGAGAGGGACATTGTGAGATATGTGTCACAGTCATTCAAAGGCAGTGCCCCTAATTGGTGGAAGACTTAAATAAAATTACAGGAAGAATACTCTTACACAAATTGGGATGATCCAGGTCCATGGACTAATCAGAAAAACCGGTTGTCTGCAACACGGAATGGAAAAGGCGGAATAAGAATTTTCTGACTCTCACCATGACGGATCTAGACTGTAAACAGAACGTTATAGACTTTAGCTTATTGTCTGGGATAGTGCCCTATTCGGTTAACCCAAAATCTAAGCTTAATGCATTAATTATGGATGGTTTAGCATCGGTAATAAGAGGGCACATTAAGGTTTCAAATCCTGCTTCTTATAATCCATTATGGATCTATCTCAGCTACTCACATTATATAGATTAAGAAATGAACCAGTCGAAGCTGAGACTGCCCTAAAACTCTCAAAGATTTTATAGCTAAGTATAGAAGGATTGAGAATGGAGGCGCCTAAACCCTCCTGATGAATGTTAGAGACAGTTCGTATCAATAATGACACCGGATAAATCCCTTATTGTGATTTTATTGCTAAGAGTTACGTTTGGATTCAGGTGCTACTGAGTCTCTCATAAGACCACAAGCTTGGCAAACTTTTAAAATCTTCCTATAAGAACCCCAGATATTAAGTGTAAGGTAAAACTTACAGGCGAAATCATAGGAACCATTTCTTCTCTTCCTGTCAAGGATCTTCATTCGTAAAATTCTAGAGTACTCTTTCTCCAGATGGAGTACGTCGATATATGTGTTTTTATTTTATTATCTCATTGATTTCTATCAACTAAGAATACCAGACTGTATGATAAAAGCGCCATATGAGGATTGGTGTATCTTAATGTGTTCCATAGATTGCTTCCATGCCTGATCAGTATGGAGGTTTAATGTATGGAACCACTGAGATATCCCGATGGTCATATGGTACTAGAGTCGGCTAGTGGTGTTCAAAGAAGATATCCAATGTAGGATTTTCCAGGTGAGTGTCTCTGATTAAGGAATCCGTGGACTCATAAAGAAAATGTGTCAATTATCTGACACAGGCAATAATAGTAAAATCAGGGGCTTGAGATTTGGGAAATCTCTGTAGTCTCCTTGTGTTTTGATTATCCTCTCCAAAGACTACCCTGTTTACCTCCTGAGACAAGTAGAGTTAAGAATAACATTTCGCTTAGGGCTGTAATATTGTGAAATCTCCATAACGATTAGTACCATCATTATTGGGAGAATCGAAACTTTAATTAAGTGAGTTTTAAGATAAAGGTTCATCAAGCCAAATTCGTAATTCTGAGAACTCCGATATTATTGATTAAAGAAGACGGTTCATTATTCTTATGCATTGATTACCGCAACCATACTTAGGTAACAATTAAGAATCGACATCGGCTGCCCAGGATCGTCGATTTATTCGACTAGCTGTAAGGATTATGTAACACCTCGAAAATTCACGTCCTATAATGTGTTGACACGTGTCATATGTTTGAACGTGTGAAAGAATGTTATGAAAGGATTAAAGTTGACAATCATGGAAAGTATGTGAATATACGAGTTCTAAATGTCAACAGTGAATAAATATATTGTATATTAACCCTACATGATGCTCATACCTTCAAACGAATAAATCATGGATCATAGGAAGCTAAAAATGAAAGAAAGTGGGAGATTTCAAACTACAGGGGTTAAATGTGTCAACATGTTTAAGTTATACCTCTGAGTGACCTTTTGACAAACCCAAAGCTTTGTAACGGTTAATTATGCTCACTAGAATACATGATATAAATTTCATAAGGTTTCATTATCGTATGAGAAAGTTATGATCGAATTCGTATGCGAAGGATTCAAAGCGTCAACGTTGAAGTTTAGGACTTTTCGGGTGACAATAACGTTAAAAAGGAGGGTTCAAATTGCAAGAAAATGAAGTCTAAACAAAGTTTGAAGAGCCAAGGATCAAAACGCAATAAATCAAAAACTTTGATTTAATCAGACAAGGCCTCGCGCCACGCGAAGCCCCAGGGGGGGTCTACGCGTGCCGCGAGGGACTACCAGTTCCGATTTTCTTGGGTTTTTGCCTGCTAAGTGCTTTCTGCTCGACCTTTAACCGAATTTCCTCATCTTTGACGACCCCTAGGCACCCCCTAAGCACTAGGGACACTTGTTAGTGAGTTATGGTCAGTGGTAGACTTGTGTGTCAACATTTTGTGGTGATTAAATCACTATATAAAGGACCCTTGTTGCAACAAGTTCTTCACACCTTTCTCTTGCACTTCTGATCATTCTTGGAGCTCCAAAGCAGACTCAAGTGGTCATAATTCGTGCATAGGACTCTTGTAAGTTTGCTTAACCTTTCATAGTTAAGTTTTTGATTAGTTTTAGCTTAAAAGTCAAACCGTCGTAATTAACGGTTGACTTAACGATTAATCATTAATGGTCCAGTGATTAGTCGAATTGAAAGTAGTTATAAGTTGGTAATTATGTGGGTAATAAACCCTTAAAAGGGTTCCCCCTGATTCCCACTCTAACTAGGTCAAATGTCGGGTCAAACCTATTATTAAAAAGTCAACAGCATGCTTATTTTCTAATTTATGCATGATTAGCAATGTAGAACACATACAACCTGTTTGATCATTAATATAACTTGGTAATTAGTGTAAGAACATGTCTAAACATGTTCAACCCGACAATTTACTGTTTAGACCCGGTTCGGAACCGAAAGTCGCAAAGCTTTGACTTTTGCTTGGACTTCAGTTCTGACCCGTTATGGTATGTTTTAAAAATACCTTAGAGCTTCATTTGGACCAGGTTACATGCTAGTATAACCCTCTGTGATTATACACCATGGTTCATTAGTTAACCGATTAATACGCATGATTCCGTTAATTGCTCATATGTTGACCATTATGCCCTTTTCACCTTAAAACGTGATTTTTGAAAATGTAAAAGTGTAGAAACCTTAGTTACTGATATATAAACTTGTATGCAAAGTTTGACATCAGTTGGAGGTGTAGATTGAGAGTTATGCTCATTAGCGTAATTAAGAAGCTTTATGTTAATAAAACGGCGTAATTAGCGTATAGCCTAGTTAAGCCTACTTTTTGATATCAAACTTATTACCCACTGATGTAATATATTATTTTGGGATTTTTGAAGATTTTTAATTAATTTTAGGCTGAGCATAACTAATAGTCGTAGGCTTAATCCGGTAATTGTCGGTTTTGCCCTTACGGGCCATAAAATGAGTTTTACATATCTAATTGACTCCAAACCTTTTGCTACTTATCACATATGATAAATAAATTATTTTAAGCCTTCTGGAATAATAAAAATATCAGCTTTATCTATCGAACCCGGAAATGGCTTCTAATCGCCTTATTAAGCGTTTTAGCGCATAGTATGTACTAAGACTATTTTTAAACATACAAGGGTGATACCTACTGATATTTAGGGTAAATTATAATATTTTAACAGTAAGCAAAGGTTGTTAAACTCAGACTTCAGTTTTGAGCTTTTCGGCTTATGTGAAATTACCAAAATGCCCCTACGGTGCATAGTTTGGTTATAATTGATAAATTTCACATATATACAATACCTTACTGTTATAAATCAGTAAACTAAGTATTTTTGATGATGATATCAGACCTGTAACTCAGGTTAATACTTAGACTCTTTTATCACCTTATAAATGACCAAACTACCCCTACGGGGCATAGTTTGTGTTTAAATTCATTTCGGGCATAATAAATGATATCCTACTGATGTCACAACATATTTGGAGCATATTAACTTAGGAAACCTGTAAATGGCTCTCATTATTACCCGTTACGCTTATTACGCGTTCGGTTCGATTTATGTAACTAGTTTACATAAATTAACCGAAACGGGTCAAACCTTATCGGTTTTATCTCAAAATCCAGAATGTGTATAATATACCCATATTAAACAAGTCTTCAAACTTTTTGGGTCCAAAACACATTCTACCCGGTCATCGCTTAAGCGTGCGTATGGACCGTATCTTTGAAACTAACCGGTCTAAGCTTAAGCTTAATTAAAGACCCGTTAGGATTCTAATAGGTTATTATAAACCTTCGTTCCAGATTAGGAGTACCAGTAAAAGCTACTTGCAATTTGCTTATTGTGATTATTACATTGCTCAGGTAAATACTTTTAACTTATTTTCCCTATACGGGCTTGGGTTACGGTATATAGAATACCGCTTGGTCGGGCATCAAATCTTCCATCGTTGGGTGGTTAATTGAATAATTTGATCAGCTCGTTTAAATAGTCTTGTTTACTTAAAGCCTTTGGGGGGTTAATGACCATGTCCCGGATATCCTTGGCATCATTTTACGAAATGGCCACGACTTAAGCGCTAGGTGTAGGCGTACACCCGTCAGTGCACAAAAGAATAATGTGGTGTGTCTATTGATCTTTAACCCGGACACGATCCGGGCTACTAAACGCATAAGGAACATGTAATTCATTCACAAGATTATATATTTAAATAATTCTCCCAAGTTATAAAATGTTTATGCCACGTGCATCCAAATCAATTTTTAATCATTTTCCAAAATGAGTCAGTTGATTGTATTTACCAGTGTAAACTGACGTATTTTCTCAAAAAGATTAAATGCAGGTACTAAGCGTAATTGGCTGGGATTTCTCCTTAGCATCAATAGAAGTCTCGCAAGCTTAAGATGCCTAAAGTCTGTTGAACTATTGTTTCCATTTTATTTTCGATCCGTCTGTGTATAAACAATCGACTGTTGTGATACATGATATTACAATATTAAATTCGGTTGAATTATATCTTTTCATTTGCTTCCGCTGTGCATATTTTTATATTGTGTTGTTTGACTATTATGTTGCCAACCACGTCACGATACTCCCCACCGGGCCCACCGGTGACACGTGGAAATCGGGGTGTGACAGGTTGGTATCAGAGCCAACACTGAGTGAATTAAACACTAGCCTTTTGTGTTTAATCTCAGTTACACAATTGCACATATCTAAACTTTCGAGTCTAGACAAATAACATAGGACAAATTCTACCTTGTTTGGTTTTTGTTTTGTCCTTTATTTTATATATATTCTTGTCGTTATCTCATGTTGTATTGACAGGATTAAAAATGCCGCCAAGATTCTTCCGAAGAAAAGGACGAGGAAAGGGGACAATCACCGCCTCCAATGATAATGAAGTCGGGCCTTCGCATATGCGAGCTCCTTCTACCACAGAGAGTGACGACCCGTGACAGAACCGGAGGAACCTATTCGAGCCGGCTAGACGGTCGGTTTCGCACAGTTCGACACCTCCTGTTCATAACTCTTATGGGCCACACTCGGAAAATGAGCCCAATAACCCTCAACCCTCCTACATACCTCTACAGCGATCCTTATCGCACAATTCTTTTGGTGACCCTACACCTGTTTTTAGGGGCCGGTTTAACCTGGCAGATTTTATACAAGAATCAGTGGGTTTTAACCCATTGGGACCGGAGGACCACTTCTCGGGAGACAACGCTATGGATATGGACGAGGACACGGATCCCGTCGAGCCAGCAACCGGAACTCCGAACCATCCCATAGAGATCTCGGATGGATCTTCTTTCCACGGATCACCCTACGGTGGTCCAGACAGCTTTCAGGCGAGGTTTACTCAGCACGAGTGGTACTTCACACCCTCGAACCATTCATCACCTCACCAACAGCAGCAGCAGTAGCAGGATCCCTCTGTGGATTCCCGATTTGTGGCAGTCACGCCACCGCCTCCACCACCACCAGTTCAACTGGCACCTCCACAACCGCCGAGGTGTAGGAGAACCGGAGCGCGGATGTCCGCGTAAGGAGGAGACTTTCATTTTAGTTCTCCTCGACAATCGAGTGGCAGTCATTATCCGCCACATCAAGAAGACCCACAGATGGGTGGGCCTTCGCAACCAGTTGCTCAGCAACCACCTCCGATGGGTTTTGATAACCCGATTCCAACATACACGGGTTCTATGGCGTACAACCCGTTTGAGCAGCCAGCTCACACCAACTACGGTTACGGTGAAGCCGACCCATACATGGTAGCGGCAAATTATAACGCCTTTAACCCGGAAGGACAGTACGGAGCTCCGTGGGGAGTAGGGTACCCGACTCATGGGTACCAAATACCTAATAGACCTATTATTCGGACGCAATCGCAGCCACCAAGGTTCTCCCCACCAGAGCGTGAAGAAATTCTGCAAAGGCTGGACCAAGTAGAGCGAGACTTCCACCGCGACCGCCGGGATAGACAAAGCTTCTTCCAAGGATTGACAAGCTTGATCAAAGGGAAGAGCAAGAAGGACCACTGAATCCTTCCAATTGTTGTTGAGCCCCTGCGTGGGCAAGTCTTGATGTATAAACCCCTGCGTGGGTATGCTTGTTTGTTTTTGACCCCTGCGTGGGTCTATCTTTCTGTTAACCCCTACGAGGGTATGTTATTGTTTAAGTCCCTGCGTGGACTATTATGTTATTTGTGTAAGTCCCTGCGTGGACTATTATGATGTTTGTTGTTAAACCCCTGCGTAGGTAAGTTTGTTTATTTAAAAAGTCCCGTTTAGGGCGACGTGTAACCTTTTAATAAATTAATGGAATGTAAGTTTATAAATTTCAGTTTTGCTATTATCTGCATAAATATATTACATGAGATAAATAAATCAAAAGCATTCCTTTTTAATAATAATCTGCCTATTTAAATATTGAATAAGAATCTTAAGTGTGAAACCTAGCCTGAGTGTCATTATGAAGACCTGGCCATGATGGTAAGACCTGTTTAAAAGATTCAAATCCCTGTTAACATCTGTAAACATGTTAACGCTCCTGGCAGACGTGATTCATTAAAATCACACACGTCATTCTTATTATTGGATTCTTCAAAAGATTCCTAACCCAATTTAATGATCTCTGAATCATGGGTTTAGGTCATCAATTAAGATGATCATATTTTGACCATACGTGGTAATATAGCGCCTACGGGCCTTGCTCATTTCTATATGAGCCAAAAGACAGTGGTAGCGATGACTCCCTGTCAGATAAAGGTAATGAACTAGGTTCAAACCTTCATGCTTTGATTCTCTGAAATCATAGCTTATAATTTATAAATGTCCTTGTGACTAGGCCTGTTGTGCCAGTATACCTTTATGTTTTGATTCTCTGAAATCATAGCTTATAATTTATAAATGTCCTTGTGACTAGGCCTGTTGTGCCAATATACCTTCATGCTTTGATTCTCTGAAATCATAGCTTATAATTTAAAATGTCCTTGTGACTAGGCCTTATGTGCTAATATATTGTTATTGTCTATAATTAGGATAAATTATAATTGAAATCCTAATTAAATACGATTATTAAATTAACCAAATATGGTCTCTGTTTACCATGGTTAATGAATTACCCTAAGGGGCAATTCCATAATAAACTCCCAAATAAACTATTGTCCTTGTTTTCTGTAACAGTTCAATTAAAATGGCTAACTCAGACGAAATTAATAGCCATCCAGTGGAGAATATTGATAATGCCCGAGTTCATTTAACGGGTGCTGAATTGAAAGCGTTGGTAGACGACGCAGTTACAAAAGCATTGGAGCGGCAGTACGAAGAGTATAGTGGGACTCGAAGTAGGACCCTATCTACTCCGCATTCGAAGCCACCTTCCAAGAAGGAAGAACTGAAGAAAGATGATGATAGACTTTCCTCAAACCACCACAGTGCTCCATCTCAGCAGGTTGTACTAAATCAAGGACCCCATGACAAGGGTTGCTCTTATAAATATTTTGTTTCCTGCAAACCCCGGGATTTCACTGGGGAGAAAGGAGCCATTGACTGTATGACGTGGCTGGATGAGATGGACACGGTTGTGGATATCAGCAGATGCGCTGAGAGGGATGTAGTCAAGTTTGTGTCACAATCTTTTAAGGGTGAAGCTTTAGCCTGGTGGAGATCACTGATTCAAGCCACCGGGAAAATCCCATTATACAACATGTCATGGGATCAATTTGTTGCCCTCATCAGGGAGAATTACTGCCCCCAGCATGAGGTTGAGAAGATAGAGTCTGATTTTCTATCATTGGTTATAACAAACCTTGACTGTCAAGCTTACCTCACGAGCTTTAACACAATGTCCCGGTTGGTTCCATATCTGGTGACCCCGGAACCAAAAAGAATAGCTCGTTTTATCGGTGGTTTAGCCCCGGAAATTAAGGCAAGCGTGAAGGCCTCCCGTCCAGCTACTTTCAGATCTGTAGCTGACATCTCTTTGTCCCTCACTCTGGATGCGGTCAGGCAAAGATCGCTGAGGAACAAAGATGCTGAGAAGAGAAAACGTGAAGATGATATTTCACGGAGGTCGAACAAGAAGCACCGTGGAAACGGTGACAACAAGAGGGGGTCTGAGTCAAGGAAAGATGGGCATCAGTCTGGTGAGAAGCCCAAATGCAAGATTTGCAAGAAACAGCACTTTGGGAAGTGCAAACTCGAATCGAACTCGCAAAGAACTTTTGCTTGCGGGATATGCAAGTCCAAGGATCACAAGACCTTGGATTGCAAGAAGCTGAAAGATGCAACTTGCTACAGCTGTAATGAGAAAGGGCACATTAAAACCAACTGCCCTAAATACGCCAAGAAGCCTGAAGAGGCCAAGAAGACAAATGCTAGAGTCTTCAGAATGGATGCCAAAGAAGCAGTTCTAGACGACAATGAGATTACAGGTACTTTCCTTGTAAATGATGTCTATGCTAGAGTACTTTTTGATTCAGGCGCTGATAAGTCTTTCGTTGATAATAAGTTTTGTGAATTGCTGAAATTACCTGTCAAAACCTTAAATGTGAATTATGAGGTGGAGTTAGCAGATGGCACCCTAGAAACCGTCTCTACTGTGTTAGATGGATGTGTTATATCCATTAAGAACCACTCTTTTCCTCTGTCCCTACTTCCATTTAAGTTAGCCGGTTTTGACATAGTTTTGGGTATGGACTGGTTATCTCATAACCAGGCCCAAATTGTCTGCAACAGAAAGCAAGTGATGATAAAGACTCCGTCTGGTGAATCACTTACCATTCGGGGAGATACCCAGTATGGGCTGCCTGAGCAAGTGACTATGCTCAAGGCTTCCAAGTGTTTAAAGAAGGGTTGTGTCATCTACATGGCGCAAGTGATTATTGATGAGCCTAAACCGAAGATAGAAGACATCCCCGTCATTTCTGAATACCCAGAAGTTTTTCCTGAAGAACTACCTGGTTTACCACCAGATAGACAAGTCGAATTCAGAATTGACATCATCCCTGGAGCAGCACCAGTTGCTAGAGCACCATATAGGTTGGCGCCCACGGAGATGAAGGAATTGAGAACACAATTGGATGAATTGCTAGCTAAAGGTTTCATTAAACCTAGTTCGTCTCCATGGGGAGCACCAGTCTTGTTTGTCAAGAAGAAGGATGGATCGATGCGTCTGTGCATCGATTACCGTGAGCTTAATAAAGTCACGATAAAGAATAGGTATCCTTTACCAAGGATCGACGATTTGTTCGATCAATTGCAAGGAGCAAGTTATTTCTCGAAGATTGACTTGAGGTCAGGCTACCATCAACTGAAGGTTAGAGATGAAGACGTGCACAAAACTGCATTTAGGACTCGTTATGGTCATTACGAGTTCCTAGTGATGCCTTTTGGGCTCACTAATGCACCGGCCGCATTCATGGATCTCATGAATCGCGTTTGCAAGCCGTACTTAGATAAATTCATCATCGTTTTCATTGACGACATTCTTATCTATTCGAAGAACCAAGCTGACCATGAGAAACACCTTTGCTGTATTCTTAAACTTCTACATCAGGAGAAACTCTATGCCAAATTCTCTAAATGTGAATTTTGGCTTCGAGAAGTCCAATTCCTTGGACATGTGGTTAGTGAGCGTGGTATCCAAGTGGATCCCGCTAAGGTTGAAGCAGTTATGAACTGGCAAGAGCCAAAGACGCCTACAGAGATTCGTAGCTTCCTGGGATTGGCAGGATATTACAGGCGTTTCATTGAAAATTTTTCAAGGATTGCTGCACCCCTAACTTCCTTAACTAAGAAGAAAGTAAAGTTCGTTTGGGGCCCTAAACATCAAGAATCCTTTGATATACTTAAACAAAAGTTGAGCAACGCCCCAGTACTGACATTGCCAGATGGAATAGAAGATTTTGTAGTTTACTGCGATGCATCGCACACTGGCATGGGGTGTGTGCTTATGAAGAAAGGAAAAGTTATTGCCTATGCATCACGACAGTTAAAGGTGCATGAAAAGAATTACACCACCCACGACTTGGAGTTGGGTGCCGTTGTATTCGCACTAAAACTGTGGAGGCATTATTTATATGGAATCAAGTGTGTGATTTATTCTGATCACAAGAGCCTCCAGCACCTGTTTAATCAGAAGGATCTAAACATGAGGCAACGCCGTTGGATGGAAACTTTAAATGATTATGATTGTGAGATCAGATATCATCCCGGCAAGGCGAATGTAGTCGCTGATGCCTTGAGTCGAAAGGAAAGGGTGAAACCCATCCGAATCAATGCCAAGCGCATGGAGATAAAGAACAGTTTGACTGAAAGGTTGTTAGCTGCACAGAAGGAAGCTGTGTTGGAAGCTAACTATCCTATTGAAAAGCTAGGAGTAACTGAGGAGCAGTTATCTCTTGGCAAGGACGGGATTCTGAGATTAAATGGACGAATATGGGTTCCAATTCATGGAGGACTTCGAGATGTTATCCTCCAGGAAGCCCATAGTTCTAAATATTCCGTTCATCCTGGAGCTGATAAGATGTACCAGGATCTAAGGGCAAATTATTGGTGGATAGGCTTGAAAAAGTCTGTAGCCACCTATGTAGCTAAATGCTTGACATGTGCGCAAGTCAAAGCCGAGCATCAGAAACCGTCAGGTTTGCTACAACAGCCTGAACTTCCCACGTGGAAGTAGGAAATGGTAACTATGGATTTTATCACCAAGTTACCTAAAACAAGGAAAGGAAATGATACAATATGGGTTATAGTTGATAGACTGACTAAGTCAGCACATTTCTTACCCATCAAGGAGACTTATAGCTCTGACATGTTAGCCCAGTTATACGTGGATAAGATTGTAGCCTTACATGGCATACCTGTGTCTATTATCTCTGACAGAGATACTAGATACACGTCACATTTTTGGAAGAGTTTCCAACAATCTTTGGGCACGCGTTTGAATTTCAGTACGGCTTACCACCCTCAGACTGACGGACAAAGTGAGCGTACCATCCAAAAATTGGAAGACATGCTACGTGCATGTGTAATTGATTTAGGTGGTAGTTGGGATAACCACCTACCACTAATTGAGTTCTCCTACAACAATAACTACCACACCAGCATAAAGGCTGCACCTTTCGAGGCCTTATACGGTAGAAAGTGTAGAACGCCCGTTTGTTGGGCGGAAGTTGGAGATGTCCAATTATCAGGACCAGAGATAGTCTTTGAAACGACGGACAAGATTGTCCAGATTCGTGACCGTCTCAAAGCTGCCCGAGATAGGCAGAAGAGCTACGCAGATCCAAAGCGTAAATCTGTTCACTTCGAAGTAGGTGACAAAGTTTTACTTAAGGTATCACCCTGGAAGGGAGTGATGCGATTTGGTAAGAAAGGCAAGCTAAGCCCGAGATACATAGGACCTTTTGAGGTTATCGAACGTGTCGGGTCAGTTTCCTATAAGTTAAACTTACCTGAAGAGCTCAGTGGAATTCACAATGTGTTCCACATCTGCAATCTGAAGAAGTGCTTCGCTGATGAATCACTGGTTATACCACATACAGATGTGCATATAGATGAGAGCTTAAAATTTGTGGAAAAGCCATTTTCGATTGAAGATCGACAGGTTAAGAAGCTTCGAATGAAGCATGTGCCTATTGTAAAGGTCAAATGGGATGCCCGTAGAGGTCCCGAATATACGTGGGAGGTTGAATCCACAATGAAAGAAAAGTACCCTTATTTATTTCAGTAAATCTCGGGTCGAGATTTATTTTAAGGGGGTGAGGATGTAACACCTCGAAAATTCACGTCCTATAATGTGTTGACACGTGTCATATGTTTGAACGTGTGAAAGAATGTTATGAAAGGATTAAAGTTGACAATCATGGAAAGTATGGGAATATACGAGTTCTAAATGTCAACAGTGAATAAATATATTGTATATTAACCCTACATGATGCTCATACCTTCAAACGAATAAATCATGGATCATACGAAGCTAAAAATGAAAGAAAGTGAGAGATTTCAAACTACAGGGGTTAAATGTGTCAACATGTTTAAGTTATACCTCTGAGTGACCTTTTGACAAACCCGAAGCTTTGTAACGGTTAATTATGCTCACTAGAATACATGATATAAATTTCATAAGGTTTCATTATCGTATGAGAAAGTTATGATCGAATTCATATGCGAAGGGTTCAAAGCGTCAACGTTGAAGTTTAGGACTTTTCGGGTGACAATAACGTTAACCGAGGACTAAACAAAATGGGTATATGTCTTGCAGCCCTTATATGTCAAATAGGAGGGTTCAAATTGCAAGAAAATGAAGTCTAAACAAAGTTTGAAGAGCCAAGGATCAAAACGCAATAAATCAAAAACTTTGATTTGATCAGACAAGGCCTCGCGCCACGCGAAGCCCCAGGGGGGGTCTACGCGTGCCGCGAGGGACTACCAGTTCCGATTTTCTTGGGTTTTTGCCTGCTAAGTGCTTTCTGCTCGACCTTTAACCGAATTTCCTCATCTTGGACGACCCCTAGGCACCCCCTAAGCACTAGGGACACTTGTTAGTGAGTTATGGTCAGTGGTAGACTTGTGTGTCAACATTTTGTGGTGATTAAATCACTATATAAAGGACCCTTGTTGCAACAAGTTCTTCACACCTTTCTCTTGCACTTCTGATAATTCTTGGAGCTCCAAAGCAGACTCAAGTGGTCATAATTCGTGCATAGGACTCTTGTAAGTTTGCTTAACCTTTCATAGTTAAGTTTTTGATTAGTTTTAGCTTAAAAGTCAAACCGTCGTAATTAACGGTTGACTTAACGATTAATCACTAATGGTCCAGTGATTAGTCGAATTGAAAGTAGTTATAAGTTGGTAATTATGTGGGTAATAAACCCTTAAAAGGGTTCCCCCTGATTCCCACTCTAACTAGGTCAAATGTCGGGTCAAACCTATTATTAAAAAGTCAACAGCATGCTTATTTTCTAATTTATGCATGATTAGCAATGTAGAACACATACAACCTATTTGATCATTAATATAACTTGGTAATTAGTGTAAGAACATGTCTAAACATGTTCAACCCGACAATTTACTGTTTAGACCCGGTTCGGAATCGAAAGTCGCAAAGCTTTGACTTTTGCTTGGACTTCAGTTCTGACCCGTTATGGTATGTTTTAAAAATACCTTAGAGCTTCATTTGGACCAGGTTACATGCTAGTATAACCCTCTGTGATTATACACCATGGTTCATTAGTTAACCGATTAATACGCATGATTCCGTTACTTACTCATATGTTGACCATTATGCCCTTTTCACCTTAAAACGTGATTTTTGAAAATGTAAAAGTGTAGAAACCTTAGTTACTGATATATAAACTTGTATGCAAAGTTTGACATCAGTTGGAGGTGTAGATTGAGAGTTATGCTCATTAGCGTAATTAAGAAGCTTTATGTTAATAAAACGGCGTAATTAGCGTATAGCCTAGTTAAGCCTACTTTTTGATATCAAACTTATTACCCACTGATGTAATATATTATTTTGGGATTTTTGAAGATTTTTAATTAATTTTAGGCTGAGCATAACTAATAGTCGTAGGCTTAATCCGGTAATTGTCGGTTTTGCCCTTACGGGCCATAAAATGAGTTTTACATATCTAATTGACTCCAAACCTTTTGCTACTTATCAAATATGATAAATAAATTATTTTAAGCCTTCTGGAATAATAAAAATATCAGCTTTATGTATCGAACCCGGAAATGGCTTCTAATCGCCTTATTAAGCGTTTTAGCGCATATTATGTACTAAGACTATTTTTAAACATACAAGGGTGATACCTACTGTTATTTAGGGTAAATTATAATATTTTAACAGTAAGCAAAGGTTGTTAAAATCAGACTTCAGTTTTGAGCTTTTCGGCTTATGTGAAATTACCAAAATGCCCCTACGGTGCATAGTTTGGTTATAATTGATAAATTTCACATATATACAATACCTTACTGTTATAAATCAGTAAACTAAGTATTTTTGATGATGATATCAGACCTGTAACTCATGTTAATACTTAGACTCTTTTATCACCTTATAAATGACCAAACTACCCCTACGGGGCATAGTTTGTGTTTAAATTCATTTCGGGCATAATAAATGATATCCTACTGATGTCACAACATATTTGGAGCATATTAACTTAGGAAACCTGTAAATGGCTCTCATTATTACCCGTTACGCTTATTACGCATTCGGTTCGGTTTATGTAACTAGTTTACATAAATTAACCGAAACGGGTCAAACCTTATCGGTTTTATCTCAAAATCCAGAATGTGTATAATATACCCATATTAAACAAGTCTTCAAACTTGTTGGGTCCAAAACACATTCTATCCGGTCATCGCTTAAGCGTGCGTACGAACCGTATCTTTGAAACTAACCGGTCTAAGCTTAAGCTTAATTAAAGACCCGTTAGGATTCTAATAGGTTATTATAAACCTTCGTTCCAGATTAGGAGTACCAGTAAAAGCTACTTGCAATTTGCTTATTGTGATTATTACATTGCTCAGGTAAATACTTTTAACTTATTTTCCCTATACGGGCTTGGGTTACGGTATATAGAATACCGCTTGGTCGGGCATCAAATCTTCCATCGTTGGGTGGTTAATTGAATAATTTGATCGGCTCGTTTAAATAGTCTTGTTTACTTAAAGCCTTTGGGGGGTTAATGACCATGTCCCGGATATCCTTGGCATCATTTTACGAAATGGCCACGACTTAAGCGCGGGGTGTAGGCGTACACCCGTCAGTGCACAAAAGAATAATGTGGTGTGTCTATTGATCTTTAACCCGGACACGATCCGGGCAACTAAACGCATAAGGAACATGTAATTCATTCACAAGATTATATATTTAAATAATTCTCCCAAGTTATAAAATGTTTATGCCACGTGCATCCAAATCAATTTTCAATCATTTTCCAAAATGAGTCAGTTGATTGTATTTACCAGTGTAAACTGACGTATTTTCCTAAAAAGATTAAATGCAGGTGCTAAGCGTAATTGGCTGGGATTTCTCCTTAGCATCAATAGAAGTCTCGCAAGCTTAAGATGCCTAAAGTCTGTTGAACTATTGTTTCCATTTTATTTTCGATCCGTCTGTGGATAAACGATCGACTGTTGTGATACATGATATTACAATATTAAATTCGGTTGAATTATATCTTTTCATTTGCTTCCGCTGTGCATATTTTTATATTGTGTTGTTTAACTATTATGTTGCCAACCACGTCACGATACTCCCCACCGGGCCCACCGGTGACACGTGGAAATCGGGGTGTGACAGATTAGCTACTCCTTAAGATTTTTTTAGGCAGTGGTAGGAATAACCATCTCACCTTAAATAAGCTTTTCTATAATAGTTATTATATAAGTATCAAGGCTGCTCCTTTGGAGGCCTTGTATAGATGAATTGCCAAACGTCCGTTTGATGGACGGGATTTTGGAAAGTCCAATTATCAGGTTCTGAAGATTACCTTGGAAACAACGAATAAGATCATACGAATTCGAAATCGTCTAAAAGTTTCCAGTGATCGGCGGAAAATAAAGGATTAATGAAAGTCGCAACCCTCTTAAGTCCTTAATAAGGAATAAGGTTCAATTGAAGGTATCGCCCTCTGAAGGGTGTGCTGTATTTTAATTTATCGGGCTAGTTAAGCTCTGATATATAGAATCATTCGAGGAAATCGAATATATCAAGATTGGTAACCTATATGCTAAAACTTACTAGAGGAGCTTGATGAAAATCAAGGTGTCCCACACTAGTGATTAAAGGATGTGTTTCACCGATAAGTCGGGAGCATTGTCACATAATGACATGCAGATTAATAAAAACTTATAGTTTGTTTTGAAATCAAGGATCGACAAGATTAGAAGCTCTAAAAGGATACATGTACCTATTATAAAGGTCATCATGGGTGCTTGGAGAGGCCCCAGATATGCTATGGAGGTTAAGTCCATTTACGACAAAGAGTACTTCCATTATTTTAGCAAATCTCGAGGTCGAGATTTCTTTTAAGGGGGTGAGGATGTAACACCTCATAAAATCACGTCCAATGATGTATTGACACGTGTAATAAACCCTAATAAAGTCAAACATTGAATTTAAGGGACTAATTTTTCGAAAAATCGAAAAACTTTGATTATGAAAGGACTGGAAATGTTAACGTACTTAAAATAAGTTTCTGAATAACCTCTTACGGTATTCATATTCACAAATTGAGCCGCTCGTTGATTGAGAGTAGCCGCTTGCGTAATTAATTGAAAGTTTGCGCGATGAAGGGTTAAAAGCATCAACATGTTAATTCTTACCTCTGAGTGACATTTTAACAAACCGGGAGTTTCATGATATTTGATTATACTCTCGGAAATGCCAAGTATTGGCCGTCTAAGGTTTTTATGCCTTTAAGTGACGTTGCGCGCAACTTTGCAAGTTTAAGGGGTTAAAAGCGTCAATATGTTTAATTATACCTCTGAATGGCCTTTTAATGAACCCGAAGCATCGTGGTGTTTTATAATACTCTCAAGAATTCCTAATATGGATTAGATAAGGCTTCGATGCTATTAAACGATGATATACGCAAGTTTGCGCATTAGAGGGACCAAAAGCGTCAACTTTTGAATCTACGCCTTTTGGTGACCATTTAAGCAAATGAGAGCGTAGTAATATTTAAACACATGCTTGGTAATACCCATTATGGGCCACGGAAGGCTTGGATATTATTAAACGACATCTCGCGCTACTTTGCGCGATTAAAGGACTATTTGCGTCAAACTGCAAAAGTATACCTATTCGAAGGGTATCGAACCTTTTGGAACATGATCATAAGTTAAACATGCCCTAAATATCCTTTGTATAGCTTAGATATAGGCTTAGAGGTGTTTGGTGCGCAAAAATAAACTTTTTAGTCATGCAGGGACTAAAAGTGTCAAAAAGTGCACAAGTTTGCATTTTCGCGCATATCTTACATTCTGAATATATCCGGACACCCAAAAATTTATGTAATCATTAAAATATTTTATTTTAGTGATCGGCATGATAAAATTCAATTCGTCGCGTAATTTGGATCGTTTTTCGCGTCCGTTCGTGTTTCTTCGTAATTAGCCGAACAACGTGATCGTACGACTAAACGAACCGACATCCGGCATATTTTTGAGAAATTTTCATATCCCTTATGTTTAGGCATCATTGTAGAGCCTTCAAAATGGCTTAACGGGCTTTAAATGTGTCAAAAATGACATTTAACATGTGCAACGGCTGAACCTGTAATTCAGCAAACTTCTTTCTGATCTTGACAACTTTCAGAAGTTGTTTTGAACCTGTATCAACCTGATTCAGAAGTCAGAGGGACTAAAAATGTCTTTTTATAAGATATATGGGCTTAAAAGGGCTGTTATACGCAGTTACAGGAAGACAGGGACTGGAAACAGCAATTCAGCAAACCTTTTTCACTGGGCCAGACTTCTAGGCGGGCCGCGTAAGCCCCTTGGTCCTTCTACACGGGCCGCGTAAGCCCCTTGGGCCTTCTACGCGGGCCGCGTCCCATGCACTGCAACAACAGCCTGATTTCTGTTAATGGTTTTCGATTGTTTGAGTGTCCAAAACCATTTTTGTTGCATTCTAGGGGCTGCCAACAGAATCATAAAACCAGAATACACTTGTAATGATCTGGTTATCAACTCCAACACTTGTCACGATCTCGTTCACCCCAAAATACTATAAATAGGTGAACCTTTCCTCATATTTTTCACTTGCATTCCTTGCAATCTGCTCTTGCTTGCAAATCTAAGAGGATCCTGAATCTTTGGGAACCTCCTTTCAGTCCATTGGACCCTTTGTAAGCTTCCTTAACCTCTCTAATTCGTGTTTTGTTAGTTTAATGGCCTAAAGTCAAAACCGTCGTAATTAAGGTTTGACTTAGTGATTAATCACTAATGGTCCAGTCAATTCTCGAATTAAGAGTAGCTTTGAGTTGGTAATTATGTGGGTAATAAACCCATAAAAGGGAACCCTCTGATTCCCACTCTAACTAGGTCAATTGTCGGGTCAAACTTGATTATAAAAAGTCAACAGAAAGAAAATTTTCAAATAAACACATAATTAGCAATGTAGAAGCCATGCAACCTGTTTTATCACTCATATAACTTGGTAATTAATGTAAGAACATGTCTAAGCATGTTCAACCCAACAATTTTGAGTATAGGCTCGGTTCGGAACCGAAAGTCGCATAAGTAAACTTTTGCTTTGACTTTCAGTTCTGACCCGATTTAGCTTAGTTTAGACATGCCTTAAAGTTCCTTTAGGACCAGGTTATATGTTAGTATATCTCTCTATGATAATACAACTTGGTTCCTAATTTATCCGATTCATTTGCATGTTTCCGTTATATGCCTAAATGTTGACCATTATGCCCTTTTGACCTTAAAACGAGATTTTTGAAAATGTGAGAGGACAATAATCTTTGTTACTGATTTATAAACTTGTCCTAAAAATTTGACATTATTTTGAGGTCTAGATTAGGAGTTATACTCAATATCGTAATTAAGAAGCTTTTTATTAATTAAACGACATAATTAGCATATAGCCTATTTAAACCCAAATCTTGATACCAAACTTTTTACTCAATTTTGTAATATAATATTTTGGTATTTTTGAAGATTTTTATTTATTTTTAAGCTGAGCATAACATAGAGTTCTAGCTTTGATTCGGTAATTGTCGGTTATACTCTTTTCTTGAATAAAATGAGTTTTACATAATATTTTGATACCAAACTTCTTGCTACTGATTTTATATGATAAATAAAATATTTTGAACTTTATAAACTGACCAAAAACTTAGATTTCCTGTTTTAACCCAAAAATCGCTTAAAACCGACTTTTACGCGTTTTAAGCACATAGTATGAGTTAAAACCATTTTTAACAAATAAGACTTAATACCTATTGATGTTTTAAGTAAATTTTTATAATTAAATAGTAAGTAAAAGTTTTAAACTCAGATTTCTAATTTTAACCTTTAGAGCTTATGTGAAATTACCAAAATGCCCATACGGTGCATAGTTTGGTTATAAAAGATAAATTTCACATATAGGCAATACCCTACTGTTATGACTTATAAAAATAAATATTTTTTACTGATTATATCAGACCTGAAACTCAGATTTATATTTAATCTCTTTTATAACATTTAAAATGACCAAAATACCCCTACGGGGCATAATTTGAGTTTAAATCCATTTTGGGCATAATGGAAGGTATCCTACTGATATCACAACATATTTAAGGCATATTAACTTAGGAAACCTGTTCATGACTCATTTGGTTACCCGTTACGCACTTTTCGCATTCGGTGCGGTTTATGTAACTAGTTTGCATAAATTAGCCGAAACGGGTCAAACCTTATCATTTTTATCTCAAAATCCAGAATGTGTTTAGTTTACCCATATTATACAAGTATACAAACTTGTCAGGTCTAAACCACATTCTAATCCGGTCTTCGCCTAATCGTGCGTTTTGAACCGTATATCTTCCTTTAAAACTAACCGGTCTAAGTTTAGGCTTAATTAAGACCCGTTAGGAATCTAATAGGTTATTAAAACCTTCCTTCCAGATTTAGGAGCCCAGTAAAAGATATCTGCATTTGCCAATTGTATACGGCTGGGATAAATTGAATAATTTGCTCAGGTAAATACTTTTAACTTATTTTCCCTTATACGGGCTTGGGTTACGGTATATAAAATACCGCTTGGTCGGGCATTGAATTTTTAATCATATAAAGGTTAATTTATTTAGATGACCCGTTTAAACTGTTTTGTTTGCTTAAAGCCTTTGGGGGGTTAATGACCATGTCCCGGATATCCTTGGCATCATTCATTGAAATGGCCACGACCTAAGCACGGGGTGTAGGCATACACCTGCCAGTGCATATATATATAAAAAGGTATAACCGACGGAATTGAGAATAACTCGCCGCGGGATTATATTGTCACACCCCGAAATTATCAGAGCATTGGCGTGACTGGACTGGTATCTTCATTGCACAGCGGAAGCAAGTAAGCTAAGTCTTTTAGAAACTGAACGCCTGCTAAGTACTCGAATTCTCGATGGTCCTCCTATTCCAACCGTGCCTTGTCTTAGAAATGCAACCTGAGAAAGAAACATGCGAAAAATCAACATAAAGTTGAGCGAGTTCATAGTTTGTTTGTAAAATATTTGAAATAAATCTTTTGAGTTGTGAAAGATTTGAAATAAATCTTTGGAGTAACCGGTTTTTGAAATAGTATTGAGAAAACGAATTTAAAAATCATTTTCTTGCCAAGTTATATGGAAACGTTGTGTTTGTAACACAGTATGTTCATAAAAACCATGTATTTGTAAAGTCTTGTATTTGTAATGTTCGTATAACCGTCAATGCCCACCCTGACTTTGACTCCATACCCGCATAATCCTATGCTTTGAATTTGTATAAAACATGGTATTTAATTTGTATGAACAAGTATTTTTGTAAGTATATATGTCCCTGGTATGTAGCAAATAAGGAAATAAAGAGATCACCAATGGTTTGCAAGGCCATTAATATGTGTGAAGTGCAAGTAGGAAGACTCAAACCTAGCGGATTTTGCGTTGGGCACAAAGTCACCCCGAGGTCCGTTCTGCTGGGCCTGGGGCTGGGCTCGCTACACCCAGATAGATCTACCGCTTACGTCCCTCGGTCCTACAATGAGGATTAATGGCCTCCAGTTCCCGCCTACCCACTCACATGATCTAAGTAGTAACCCTCCTTACGCTAACCATACCATGTAAAAAGTACTCGTAATCATAGTAACATGTAAATCCCTGGTCTCCCCGACCAAATCCCTGGTCTCCCCGACCGAATCCCTGGTCTCCCCGACCAAATCCCTGGTCTCCCCGACCAAATCCCTGGTCTCCCCGACCGTAAATCAATCACATTTCGAAAATAAGCATTTGTTTTGTAAAAACCGGTATGTTTAGTATAAACCTTACGTAAATCATTTGAGTTCCTCGAAATCCCTTCGTAATATGATTTAGAAATACGAGTTTTGCGTTTGTTTAAAACTTTGTATGTTTTTGCAAAACATGCATGTCTTTCCACCCCGAAAACATTTACAAAAAATGTAAAACAGTAAAAAGTGGGGGTTATGAACTCGCCTGAATATTCCCGTGCAAAGCTAGCTAATTACGACTTCGTGATGTCGTTTCCAAGACGAGACTCGCTAGCGTGCATTCTACAATATTCCTAACATGGAATATCTAATAAGTTTCTAAATAAAAGCGGTAACTAGTCTACGTGTCACCGAGCTCTACCGAATCGTTAGTCGAACGATTCAATGGTAAATAGTTAACTTATTGGAAATGATTAGGTCATATTTGATAAGTGTCGCTCATAGTCGATAATGACCAATAAGCCTTGATTCTCGAGAGATTTAAAATATATGAGTATTTATATATATAAATATATAAATACACGGGTAGAATAAGGTTAGTCGTTCCGAGAAGTCGTGCCTATATATTAAGAATATTTATATGAAAACATCACATAACACTCCCGTATTATGTATCGCGTCTCCCGTGAAAAGTATCAAAAGATGTGTATATGCCGTTTAGGCGTTTGAAATAAATATAAATCCATATTTATTTTAATAAGAGAATTCGTATTGTATGATACTTGAAATAAATATTCAAACTATATTTATTTTTCTAAAAACGAATTCGTGTCGTTTGATATTTGGAATAAATATAAAAACTATATTTATTTTGTTGAAACGAATTCGTGTTACGCGATGTTTGAAATAAATATATATAATATATTTATGTATAAAAGGATTCGAGTTTGTTTGAAATAAATATAGTAATAACTATACTTATTTTGTTGTCGAAATATCTTCCGTATCGTTGTTCTTGTAAGTCGTAAGTTGTTGTCGAAAGAAGCTTTATATTTGTATCTTGTGTTACAAAAGTCGCTTTATATCAAAAGCACGTTTTGTTTTATAATAAAACTCGCTTTATTTTACGAATTTCTCGAAAAACGGGCAGAGTTTCCTCTGTTTTTGGACGTCCCGACAACACAAGTTATCGTTATTTTAACAAAATTCAATCAAGATTCAATAACATCAATTTATATAAACGAGATACTAAATAAATCCAAGTATTCTTTAACTATCACTTTTCATTAATTTGTTCGGTTCGAGCTCGTTAGTCACGTAATATAATAAAACTATATATAAAAAAAAATAACGAAACAATCATGCCGTTAATCTTTACCAAATCATCATGTCGAAAAGCTGAGTTGACCGAGTCAACCGGGTCAACTGAGTTGACCGGCTGAGTTGACTCGCTACGTTTGACTGTGTTGACTCGGTTGACCGAGTTTGACCGAGTTGACCGAACCGAACCACGAACCGCAAGACCCGACCCGCTGACCGTCTTTACCAGGTTTGACCAGACCCGAAACCTTGACCCGGCGTGAAATCAGCCGCGACCCGAACCGTTCATACCCGAACAGAAACCATTCTGACCTGACCTGATCTCATCATGAACAAATCGAACCTTTTCAATCTTACGTCATCTTCAACAACATTCAGCACCATCATCAAAGATCTTTCAGAAACAAAATAGAAAATAAAGAATGGGGGTTTTACCGGAGCTTTCGTCGGAGCACAGGCATCACCGCCGCCGACAGTCGTCTCGCCACCGTGAGAGGGTGGCCGACGTCGCCTGTTCCGCCATCTCTCTCTCTCCTTCCGTCTCCTGTTTTCGTCGTCCCTCTCTCTCGTCATCACGCCGCCACAGACGACGGTGGTGGTGGGTCGTTCATCAGGTTGGGGGAGGGGGGTGTCTGGCCTGAAGAACTGAACCACCGCAGGGCTCTTCGTCATTGTTGTTGGTCTTCGGTTAGATGCTCGTCGGGTGAGAGATCAAGGGTGCGGATGGGGTATTTTCTTGAGTGAGAGAGGGATCGAGAAGGTGTTTGAGTGTGTGGTTGACACGTTGCCGGAGCGTCGGCCGGTGTACCTTCGGTCATCGGAATGACAGCGAGCAGAGACGGGGGGGATGGGAGTTGTGTGTGTATTTATGTTGGTTAGGGTTTCTTTGTGAGGAAGAAGAGAGGTTCTGTGTGTATATTAATAGAAGATGAAGTATGCCTTGTGTGTGAATATTGAGTTGCAGTACAAGAGAATTTGATCATAAGATATCACGGTAGGCTATAGTACAGACACCTTATTTAAAATTAATACAACTTTTGAGACAACATCTTGTGGAGATCTCATGTAGATTTGTAGAGATTTTGAGCAGATTTAGTAGGGATTTTATAAGATTTGATAAGATTTAATAAATCTAGTAAAGATTTCATAGGGATTTTGCATATTATATGCATGTTTAGGCCTGTGGGTGTTGGGCTTGGGCCCAGCCCATCGCATGTGTAAGTGGCCCGTAATTCCTACGAGACCCGTTTTTAAAACCGAAATCACCGTAGCCTAGTAAAATAATGTTTCAGAGTTAAAAAAAAACGTGTAAAAAAATAATGTCGGTATTTGTCGTAGTCGCGCCCGTGCGTTGATAACGGTAATAATCGCGAAAAATTATATCGTTGTTGTCTTTAATCCGTTTTTCGATCCTGTTTCGACTGTAGTTACTAAAATTTTATTACGGAGCTAAATATAGCATAAAATGTAAGTTTCGAAGGTGACAGGCGTCTCCGTCGCTTCCGTTTTGTTGTCGATGCGTTTCCTGCTATCGCGTTTTTAGTTCACGTTGCTTTTGTGTCGCACGGAAGCCCAATAAATTCACAAAATTTATTTCATAGACATAAAATATTCGTGTAACATTCATACTTGTTGGCGTTGTCAGTATTTTGTACGGTTTCGTTTCGTTGTCGCTTAATATTCAGCAGATTTCCCGTAAATCACCATACGCGCACTGTATAGTCGAATAAACGCTCATGGGCACTCCAAAGGCCTAATTAGGTTAATTTGTGCTGTAAACACTATTTATTATCACGTTAACTGCCTGTTAATTACGTAATTAAGAGCCGTAAATCACCGGTTGTCACATTCTCCCCCTGTTACAGAAATTTCGTCCTCGAAATTTAGACTATGTTATCTCCTCAGAATTGTGTTGTTCGCAGGTAAGTCCGAATAATAACAAAGTGAATGACCGCGTAATCGAAACAAGACTTACTTGAATCATGTGAATTTAATGACATTCCTCAACAATAAGAACCCAATGGTTTACAATAAATGTGTTTCAGCAATTCGATGTCAAAGGAAACAAGTCGTATAGATACAGTCACTTGTGTGACTAAGTCACAAGGATCCTACAATGAACAGGAACTTCGACCAATCGAATTCCATATGAACGTTCGCAATAAGTAAATGAATTTTAGAAGCAATAACATCCACTGGATGAACTTAGAATCAACAATCTCAAATGTACTAGTTTGCATGAAACGCTCGATCGTGATCAGCACAAGCTGCAAGTTATATTGACGCCACAAGGTGTCGCAATGACTTAAACAATTCAATAATAGCGGTGATTGAACAAATTCACCGTGTTTGAAGTTAAATGAAGGCGTAATAAAGTGAATCTGAAAGTTTGTTTCAAATGACATCGTAGGATTTTCAATTAAAAACGGAACATCATTGAAACAATGTTTTCAATCGAAGGTGAGGAAGCAATGAATATCGCAAGGCATTCGATCAATGTTGAAAGAACCGTTATGAGGTACACCGGAATATGAAATGAATTTGTGTACCATTGTCATAACACACGACTGTGTTAAGACTGCTTTAATATGATAATTCAAAGCGGATTTAAAACAAATTAATAAAGAAATAATTAAATCCGTGCATGAGTCGCGTAAACGAGTTTAGCGCAAGCTTCAAGTTAATTAATACACCACCACAAGGTGTCGAAATCAACAAATGACTTATTGGAGTCGTAGACCAAACAAGTCTACTACGACTCGGAACAAATGAAACTCTTGTTAAAACGAATTTGAATATGATGTCTTCAATACATCATATGGTATCTTGAATTGAGTATGTGTAATGCAGAAGTTCAAACAATCGAACTTGGTTTTAGCGCAATCCGACAATAAATATATGTATTGACAAGAAAACTTTAGGCATGGTTACAACGAAAAACCATGTATGTAACTTGTAAAGAAATGATCGTGATACAATGACCATTAAGAGGAGTAGAGATACGAAAATCTACTCAGTAAGTGTGAAATTCGAAATTTCAATAAAAGAAATTTGAGGACTTTACCTGGGGTTTCGTGTGACGACCAATTGTTAGGTGACATTACCATGGAATGTCGAGCATAGCGTATTCGTCGTTAGTTAGGTAGGGGGGGAATGCGGAGACAATCGTCTTCTCCCTGGCGTGATTCGTGTTGTTGCAGGATCGCGTGACAAGTTGTCGTTTCCTGATCGTTAGTTCTCCTGCTGACAGGGATCTAGCGTCGTCGTTAAATTTGCGTCATCGTTCCTTCTCAAAGGCCTCGTCTCGATAGTCGTATGTGTCATACTTCAACCTCCGTTGATGTATAGCTTAAGTTTCACGTATACCTGTGCACTAGCGTTGTGTGCCGCGTAGAAGGTGATGTACCCCGACATCCGTTGACGTAGAAATTGAGTTCCATGTATTCTCGTGCGCTAGTGTTTCGTTGTGCGTAGAATGTGATGTACTCCGACATCCGTTGACGTAAAATTTGAGTTCCATGTATTCTCGTGCACTAGCGTTTCGTTATACGTAGGCTGCCTGCTCGGGAAGTCAAAATATCATAGACAATATGGATAATAATATGTGCCCGAGTTAATATTCGCGGTTCCTACGTGATGACCTTTAATAAACACACACATGCACAAATAATCAATCATATAATCAAATAAACATGTTAGTCACCAATAAGCAATCAAGTAATTTCCCCTAGTCCCACTAGTCTATCCTCCCAGCCTCTCAGACTGAACTTCCTAGTCCCACTAGACTATCCTCCCAGCCTCTCAGACTGAATCTTCTAGTCCCACTAGACTATCCTCCCAGCCTCTCAGACTGAATCTCCTAGTCCCACTAGACTATCCTCCCAGCCTCTCAGACTGAATCTCCTAGTCTCTCAAACTGACTCCCTGGTTTCCCGACCAGATCCAGCCACCCGGCTGAATTCCCTGTTCCGAAGGTCTTAAATGCATGTTTCCTAAACTCTCAGAGTGTTGTGTACTGTATATAATTGTTTTGTGTACCGTGTATAAAACATCACAATAGCGTATGTTTAAAAACAAAATTTAGACTGTTTGCTTTTCGGCAACGGTTGGAGACCATATTCGAGTACTAGGCGTTCTGTATGTATTCAACGTCTTAAGAGTCTAAGTCCCAGAGAAAAGTGAGGTTAGAGCCTAGGTATCACAACAGAAACCTAATTCGCTGTAACCTATAGCTCTGATACCAATCTGTCACACCCCGAAATTATCAGAGCATTGGCGTGACTGGACTGGTATCTTCATTGCACAGCGGAAGCAAGTAATCTAAGTCTTTTAGAAACTGAACGCCTGCTAAGTACTCGAATTCTCGATGGTCCTCCTATTCCAACCGTGCCTTGTCTTAGAAATGCAACCTGAGAAAGAAACATGCGAAAAATCAACATAAAGTTGAGCGAGTTCATAGTTTGTTTGTAAAATATTTGAAATAAATCTTTTGAGTTGTGAAAGATTTGAAATAAATCTTTGGAGTAACCGGTTTTTGAAATAGTATTGAGAAAACGAATTTAAAAATCATTTTCTTGCCAAGTTATATGGAAACGTTGTGTTTGTAACACAGTATGTTCATAAAAACCATGTATTTGTAAAGTCTTGTATTTGTAATGTTCGTATAACCGTCAATGCCCACCCTGACTTTGACTCCATACCCGCATAATCCTAAGCTTTGAATTTGTATAAAACATGGTATTTAATTTGTATGAACAAGTATTTTTGTAAGTATATATGTCCCTGGTATGTAGCAAATAAGGAAATAAAGAGATCGCCAATGGTTTGCAAGGCCATTGATATGTGTGAAGTGCAAGTAGGAAGACTCAAACCTAGCGGATTTTGCGTTGGGCACAAAGTGTAACACCCCGAAAATATAAATCTTGATATTAGAAATTTAAGGATTTCATAAACAAGAATTGACCATTTAGAAATTTTAACCTAGTTAAAATTACAAGCTTAGAAATAACCAACACTAGATTAAAAACACTAGTACTTAAAGCTAAATGATAAATGAGGGACTAAACTTGCCCAAGAATGAAAGTTAAATTCTGATTTGTAACAAAACTCACCAAACACACCATTTTGGGTGTGTCTGGTCGAACAAGAGGAAGGGGGGCGACCAGGGTATTCTCCAAACCCTAGCTTCACACTAAAATCTGCAAAATTGAAGCCTCAAATCCGTCCCAAATCGAATTCTAAACACAAATTAGTAATCACCTCGTCGTAAGGATCAAAAGGTATGTAAAATTTTGGTACTTTGATCCATCATGAATTCTAGGTTAATTGTGAAAAAACTGAAATTGAGCCTAGTTATGCCATGCATGAACGAATGTTGAATTAATATGATGTTTAGAGTCAAACCCTAGGTGATTCCTTGTGAAAACTTTGCATCATGTTTGTAAGGTTTGGGGTTTACATGTTAGGAGACTAATGAGCTTGAAGAAAACTTGAAGAATACTAGAATTATGACTATTGTTATAGTGAAATCTGAATTGGTAAAGTAAATTCAGAAATATAGATGTCAAGATGTATGTGAAATTTACTAATTTAGTGAAATTAGATGGTAATTACAAATCATGAACTTGGTAATAATTATAGAAGAATCTGACCCGTTAGGTGTTTGTTGAAATGCCTAAGAGAGGATTTAAATGATAAAATAGGATGAAAACACAGATTTGATCATGTTTCACAATGATGTGATTATGGTCATGAAAAGAATTCTAAACAAGCTGTAAACTGAATCTTCTAGGCAAAGAGTCCGGATCATCAAGCGGACAAGCCGGAGGGAATTCACGGGGGAAAGACGTGCTCTAAAGGTACGAAATTATCGTTTCATTACATTAAAATTATTTATTAGTTTTATGTTGTAGTTTTGAAAACATGGTAAACAAGATAGACCAATACGTCACGGAAGTGACTTTGCGTCTTAAATAGGTAAAACGGGTCAAAACAAGTGATGGAAAATGGATTCTTGAAATACCTTGATTGATGCCTAAATTCTGGCATCCAAACGGGTCGAACAATCAAGTAAGGCATGGTTAATGCTCCGGAATATGATAGATCGATCTTTGATGTTGGTTAATATATAACATATTAGAAATACGAGAATTTAATGTATTGGCGTGCTAGAAAAGCGAAAACCGAGAATTGGGTTCGAGTGTATTAAACAAATCAAACAAAATAAGGATTTCCAGGTACCGTAACTTATGGTAGAGATAAAAGTCGTACGGTGGTTCTTTCCTGTTTTACGGTGGACCAGAATCCTAAAGTGATCACCGTAACTTACGGTGATACCGTAAGTTACGGTAGAGCCAGGAATGCTTTATAATTTTAATTGTATTTACAATTAATCAAACCCGTATCGAACGTCGTTTCGGTTGTGTAATATTTCTAAGAACTCCATTATTAATGTTTCGTGTTAAACATTTCAGTTTTCAGGTATATCAAGTAGTAGGATGATGATCAAGCCATCAAGTCGAACCGAACACACAATTCAACGCTTCCGCACTTGATCTTTTGTTTTTTTTAAACTATGTAAACACTTGTAGCTTTTGTCTCGAATATTGTTTAGTAGGTTAATGTGTGAATGTTGTAACTAGATAAACTTTCAAATCTTGAAAGTTAATTTTGTAAACTCTAAATTTTTGGTATAAAATGTAAGGTTTATGTTATTAAATCTTCTATTATAAACTGGGTCTTACAAGTTGGTAATCAGAGCTCAAGGTTGTCAAGAAGTGTTCGGTTCAAGCTTGATCAAGCATCCGGTAAGAGTTAATCGTTTAAGTAGAAATTAGAGAATATAGAAATAAATCATGAACAAATATGCATGAAAAGAGTGTGTAAGCTCACTCAAATACAAGAAATGCATGAAACAAGAACGATTAAATCAAGTTATAAACTTGATTGAATCAAAACAAGAACGATTAAATCAAGTTATAAACTTGATTGAATCAAAACAAGAACGATTAAATCAAGTTATAAACTTGATTGAATCAAAACAAGAACGATTGAATCAAGATATGAACTTGATTGAATCAAAACAAGTAAAGCATGTGTTATAAATGGAATGTTTAACAACCTATGTAAACATTTCAGAAATAGAGATGGCTGATGGAGGTAATGATAATGCGGTGCCAAGAGTCACCGAACAAATGAGGGAAGTGATTGCCGAAGAGGTTGGAAAGGCGATCAAAAATAGTTTGTCGAGCTTTATTGATAAAATTCAAAACACAGTTTTATCAATAGTAGAAGAGAGAATCAAGAAATTGGAAGATGATTCAAATGTAGCAAAGGAAAAGCATGGTGGACGAAAGCCTTATTCATACAAGGAATTCATGGCCTGTAAACCACCAATATATAATGGGGAGGTTGAGCCAATAGTGTGCCAACGATGGCTAAGTGATATCGAAGGGGTATTCGAGAGGACCCATTGTGACGAAGATGACTACGTAGCCTATGGTACGGGTCAACTAAGGAGTCAAGCGAAAGATTTGTGGGATAACAAAAAGAGAGAGATCGGTATTGAAGCTGCTAAGGTCATAACTTGGGAAGAATTCAAGACACCATTCCTTAAGCATCATAGCCCCAAGGCGGTTATGAATAAAATCAAGGAGGAGTTCATGCAACTTAGGCACAAGAGTGAGACCATAGACAAGATTACGGCAACGTTTATGGATAAGATGAAGTTTTGCGATGATCTAGTGACGAATGAAGAACAAAAGATATACTACTACCATAACATGTTGAGTGCTGAATATAGAGAATTTATCACCCCTTCCAAATACGAGACCCTTACCGAGATCATAAATGCTGCTCGGGAAAGGGAGATCGAACTGAAAAAGAGCATTGAAAGAGGTGAACGGAAAGCACAAGATGTAAACCCAAGCCCTGCTAAGAAGGCACGAACAAACGAAACTGCAAGGAAATCTGATACGAAGGGCGGGTCGCCAAGTTGCAGAATCTGCGGAAAGGGTCATAAAGGCGAATGCCGTTACAAGGATAAGCCTTGTCCCATATGCAAAAAAACGGGACATATGGCTATATCGTGCCCGGAGAAAGTGACGGTTTGTTACAATTGTTATCGAACGGGTCACAAAAAGTCGGAATGCCCGGAACTGGTCGGAAAGAAGGATGGGCAGGACTCGAAAGGTGAAGCCCCAAAAGCAAAGGCAAGATCTTTTCAACTAACCGCCGCAGAAGCAAAGGTTGAACCTGACGTGGTCTCAGGTATATTTGCTGTAAATTCGGTTCCTGCACGCGTGTTATTTGATACGGGTGCGAATAAATCCTTTTTTCATATGGATTTATTCGACATCCTTCATTTGTTCTAACAAAATTACCTGTGCCATTAGAAGTAGAGATAGGTAATAACAAGAGCTTTATGGTTTGTGATGTATGTAAAAACTGTAAACTGAGCATTGATGACGAAGAATATTTGATAAACCTAATCCCGATGTCAATGGGAGAATTTCAAGTAGTCGTTGGGATGGATTGGCTATCTCAACACCATGCAAAGGTCGTGTGTTTTCGTAAAGAGATAAAACTAACATCTCCGAGCGGGAAACACGTCACCATTTATGGCGAAAAAGGAGGCAACCCCATAGTATGCTCAATGTTGAAAGCTCACAAGCTTATGAAGCGAGGATGCAAGGCATTCATGATATACGCTAATGAGCCCGAAAAAGAATCACAAAAGATTGGAGATGTACCGGTAGTATGAGATTATGAAGATGTGTTTCCGAAAGATTTACCGGGGATACCGCCTGAACGGGAAATAGAGTTCGGGATCGAATTGATTCCGGGCGCGAAACCCGTAGCAAAAGCCCCGTACCGACTCGCACCTTCGGAATTACAAGAACTGATGTCCCAAATTCAAGACCTGCTAGACAAGGGATTCATAAGGCCGAGTGTGTCTCCTTGGGGCGCACCGGTATTGTTCGTAAGAAAGAAAGACGGGAGCATGCGCATGTGTATCGATTACCGAGAGTTAAACAAACTCACAGTAAAGAACCGATACCCGCTTCCGAGGATAGATGATTTATTCGACCAATTACAAGGTGCGAACTGGTTTTCAAAAATTGACCTTAGATCTGGGTATCACCAACTAAAGGTCAAAGAAGAAGATGTACCGAAGACGGCTTTCCGCACGAGATACGGACATTACGAATTCCTCGTGATGTCATTTGGGCTAACAAATGCACCCGCGGCTTTCATGGACCTCATGAACCGGGTTTGCAAGCCAATGTTGGATAAGTCGGTCATCGTGTTTATCGATGATATCTTGGTGTATTCGAAAAGTGAAGCTGAACATGCACACCACTTACAAGAAGTGTTAGAGACACTTAGACGAGAGAAGTTATATGCAAAATTCTCTAAATGTGCCTTTTGGTTACGAGAGACACAATTTCTTGGACACGTCATAAGTGCCGACGGAGTATTGGTGGATCCTTCGAAGATCGAGGCTGTGTCAAAATGGAGTCCCCCGAAGAACCCTTCGGAAATTAGAAGCTTTTTGGGGCTTGCGGGATATTATAGGAGATTCATTCAAGATTTCTCCAAGATCGCGTCACCGCTAACAAAGCTAACCCAAAAGAAAGAAAAGTTTATTTGGGGTGTCGATCAAGAAAAAGCGTTTCAAACGCTAAAAGAAAAGTTAACTCAAGCTCCGGTATTGACATTGCCGGACGGAGTCGAAGACATGGTGGTTTACTCGGATGCTTCACTATCAGGGCTCGGATGCGTTTTGATGCAACGGGGCAAGGTGATAGCTTATGCCTTGAGACAATTGAAGATACACGAGAAGAAATATCCCACACATGATCTTGAGTTGGCTGCGGTGGTATTTGCCTTAAAAATATGGAGGCATTACTTATATGGGGTAAAGTGCACCATATTCACCGATCACAAGAGCTTAAAATATTTCTTCGATCAGAAGGAGTTAAATATGCGACAAAGACGATGGCTAGAAACGGTGAAAGACTTCGATTGTGAAATACATTACCACCCCGGAAAGGCTAATGTGGTGGCGGATGCTCTAAGCAGAAAAGCGGACTATATCCCAATACGAGTAAGATCGATGCAACTCGTGGTGACCTCAGGTATACTGGAACGTATTCGAGAGGCGCAATTTGAAGCAATGAAAGAAGAGAATTGGAAGAAAGAAAGGATAATTGGTCAATTGAAAGATTTGTCGGATGGAAATAACGGGTTGAAGACTCGATCCGGAAGGATATGGGTCCCACATACTTGTGGAGTGAAGGCGCTTCTACTTAATGAGGCTCATAAATCCCGTTATTCAATTCATCCGGGTGCGAACAAGATGTACAATGATTTGAAACAAAATTATTGGTGGCCCGGAATGAAGAGGGATGTAGCGAAGTATGTGGAAAAATACTTGACATGTTTACAAGTCAAGGCGGAGCACCAGAAACCATACGGCAAACTCCAACCGTTAGAAATTCCGGTTTGGAAATGGGAACATATTACAATGGACCTATTAACCAAGTTGCCTAAGACGAATCGTGGTTTCGATGCCATATGGGTAGTGGTGGATAGATTGACGAAAAGTGCTCACTTCATTCCGATTCGTGAGACTTACACGTCAGAAAAGATGTCAGAAGTTTACACTAATGAAATAATAGAACGTCATGGAGTGCCGGTATCCATCGTGTCTGATAGGGATACCCGGTTTACTTCGAATTTCTGGCGAGATTTCCAAGAGCAAATGGGAACCAAATTGTTCATTAGCACTGCGTACCATCCCCAAACGGATGGGCAGAGTGAAAGAATGATACAAACATTGGGGGATATGCTACGGGCGTGTATAATCGACTTTGGAGGCAGTTGGGATGTTCATCTACCGTTGGTCGAGTTTTCGTATAATAACAGCTACCAATCTAGTATTAAGATGGCACCGTACGAAATGCTTTATGGTAGGAAGTGTCGAACCCCGGTATGTTGGGGTGAAGTGGGTCCACGTGAACTCGCCCACCAAGATATAGTACGAGCCACGAATGAAAAGATTGAAATAGTTCGGGCACACTTGTAAGTAGCTCAAGACAGGCAAAAGGCGTATGCTGATAAAAGGAATAGGCCAATCGAATTCCAGGTTGGTGACATGGTCATGCTAAAGGTTTCCCCATGGAAGGGCGTTATTAGATTCAGAAAAAGGGGGAAGCTAAGCCCGAGGTTTATTAGGCCATTTAAAATTATCGGAAGAGTTGGCAAGGTAGCTTACCGCCTTGAGCTACCGGAGGAACTAAGTGAGATCCATGGCACGTTCCACGTGTCACAATTAAGAAAGTGCCTAGCAGACGAAACGGCCTATATCCATTACGATGATATCGAAGTGGATAATAGTCTGAATTATGCAGTGAGACCGGTGGAGATTTTAGACCGAAAGGTCAAACATTTACGAAGTAAACAAATTGACCAAGTCAAAGTCAAATGGGAGCATAGGAAAGGTTCGGACACTACGTGGGAGTCCGAAGAGGAGATGCGACGGCTTTATCCTACTTTATTCGGTACGTAATTCGGTTTCGGGGACGAAACCCTTTTTAAGGGGGGTGGACTTGTAACACCCCGAAAATATAAATCTTGATATTAGAAATTTAAGGATTTCATAAACAAGAATTGACCATTTAGAAATTTTAACCTAGTTAAAATTACAAGCTTAGAAATAACCAGCACTAGATTAAAAACACTAGTACTTAAAGCTAAATGATAAGTGAGGGACTAAACTTGCCCAAGAATGAAAGTTAAATTCTGATTTGTAACAAAACTCACCAAACACACCATTTTGGGTGTGTCTGGTCGAACAAGAGGAAGGGGGCGACCAGGGTATTCTCCAAACCCTAGCTTCACACTAAAATCTGCAAAATTGAAGCCTCAAATCCGTCCCAAATCGAATTCTAAACACAAATTAGTAATCACCTCGTCGTAAGGATCAAAAGGTATGTAAAATTTTGGTACTTTGATCCATCATGAATTCTAGGTTAATTGTGAAAAAACTGAAATTGAGCCTAATTATGCCATGCATGAACGAATGTTGAATTAATATGATGTTTAGAGTCAAACCCTAGGTGATTCCTTGTGAAAACTTTGCATCATGTTTGTAAGGTTTGGGGTTTACATGTTAGGAGACTAATGAGCTTGAAGAAAACTTGAAGAATACTAGAATTATGACTATTGTTATAGTGAAATCTGAATTGGTAAAGTAAATTCAGAAATATAGATGTCAAGATGTATGTGAAATTTACTAATTTAGTGAAATTAGATGTTAATTACAAATCATGAACTTGGTAATAATTATAGAAGAATCTGACCCGTTAGGTGTTTGTTGAAATGCCTAAGAGAGGATTTAAATGATAAAATAGGATGAAAACGCAGATTTGATCATGTTTCACAATGATGTGATTATGGTCATGAAAAGAATTCTAAACAAGCTGTAAACTGAATCTTCTAGGCAAAGAGTCTGGATCATCAAGCGGACAAGCTGGAGGGAATTCACGGGGGAAAGACGTGCTCTAAAGGTACGAAATTATCGTTTCATTACATTAAAATTATTTATTAGTTTTATGTTGTAGTTTTGAAAACATGGTAAACAAGATAGACCAATACGTCACGGAAGTGACTTTGCGTCTTAAACAAGTAAAACGGGTCAAAACAAGTGATGGAAAATGGATTCTTGAAATACCTTGATTGATGCCTAAATTCTGGCATCCAAACGGGTCGAACAATCAAGTAAGGCATGGTTAATGCTCCGGAATATGATAGATCGATCTTTGATGTTGGTTAATATATAACATATTAGAAATACGAGAATTTAATGTATTGGCGTGCTAGAAAAGCGAAAACCGAGAATTGGGTTCGAGTGTATTAAACAAATCAAACAAAATAAGGATTTCCAGGTACCGTAACTTACGATAGAGATAAAAGTCGTACGGTGGTTCTTTCCTGTTTTACGGTGGACCAGAATCCTAAAGTGATCAGTGTAACTTACGGTGATACCGTAAGTTACGGTAGAGCCAGGAATGCTTTATAATTTTAATTGTATTTACAATTAATCAAACCCGTATCGAACGTAGTTTCGGTTGTGTAATATTTCTAAGAACTCCATTATTAATGTTTCGTGTTAAACATTTCAGTTTTCAGGTATATCAAGTAGTAGGATGATGATCAAGCCATCAAGTCGAACCGAACACACAATTCAACGCTTCCGCACTTGATCTTTTGTTTTTTTTAAACTATGTAAACACTTGTAGCTTTTGTCTCGAATATTGTTTAGTAGGTTAATGTGTGAATGTTGTAACTAGATAAACTTTCAAATCTTGAAAGTTAATTTTGTAAACTCTAAATTTTTGGTATAAAATGTAAGGTTTATGTTATTAAATCTTCTATTATAAACTGGGTCTTACAAGTTGGTAATCAGAGCTCAAGGTTGTCAAGAAGTGTTCGGTTCAAGCTTGATCAAGCATCCGGTAAGAGTTAATCGTTTAAGTAGAAATTAGAGAATATAGAAATAAATCATGAACAAATATGCATGAAAAGAGTGTGTAAGCTCACTCAAATACAAGAAATGCATGAAACAAGAACGATTAAATCAAGTTATAAACTTGATTGAATCAAAACAAGAACGATTAAATCAAGTTATAAACTTGATTGAATCAAAACAAGAACGATTGAATCAAGATATGAACTTGATTGAATCAAAACAAGTAAAGCATGTGTTATAAATGGAATGTTTAACAACCTATGTAAACATTTCAGAAATAGAGATGGCTGATGGAGGTAATGATAATGCAGTGCCAAAAGTCACCGAACAAATGAGGGAAGTGATTGCCGAAGAGGTTGGAAAGGCGATCGAAAATAGTTTGTCGGGCTTTATTGATAAAATTCAAAACACAGTTTTATCAATAGTAGAAGAGAGAATCAAGAAATTGGAAGATGATTCAAATGTAGCAAAGGAAAAGCATGGTGGACGAAAGCCTTGTTCATACAAGGAATTCATGGCCTGTAAACCACCAATATATAATGGGGAGGTTGAGCCAATAGTGTGCCAATGATGGCTAAGTGATATCGAAGGGGTATTCGAGAGGACCCATTGTGACGAAGATGACTACGTAGCCTATGGTACGGGTCAACTAAGGAGTCAAGCGAAAGATTGGTGGGATAACAAAAAGAGAGAGATCGGTATTGAAGCTGCTAAGGTCATGACTTGGGAAGAATTCAAGACACCATTCCTTAAGCATCATAGCCCCAAGGCGGTTATGAATAAAATCAAGGAGGAGTTCATGCAACTTAGGCACAAGAGTCACCCCGAGGTCCGTTCTGCTGGGCCTGGGGCTGGGCTCGCTACACCCAGATAGATCTACCGCTTACGTCCCTCGGTCCTACAATGAGGATTAATGGCCTCCAGTTCCCGCCTACCCACTCACATGATCTAAGTAGTAACCCTCCTTACGCTAACCATACCATGTAAAAAGTACTCGTAATCATAGTAACATGTAAATCCCTGGTCTCCCCGACCGAATCCCTGGTCTCCCCTACCGAATCCCTGGTCTCCCCGACTGAATCCCTGGTCTCCCCGACCGTAAATCAATCACATCACGCCGCCACAGACGACGGTGGTGGTGGGTCGTTCATCAGGTTGGGGGAGGGGGGTGTCTGGCCTGAAGAACCGAACCACCGCAGGGCTCTTCGTCATTGTTGTTGGTCTTCGGTTAGATGCTCGTCGGGTGAGAGATCAAGGGTGCGGATGGGGTATTTTCTTGAGTGAGAGAGGGATCGAGAAGGTGTTTGAGTGTGTGGTTGACACGTTGCCGGAGCGTCGGCTGGTGTACCTCCGGTCATCGGAATGACAGCGAGCAGAGACGGGGGGGGATGGGAGTTGTGTGTGTATTTATGTTGGTTAGGGTTTCTTTGTGAGGAAGAAGAGAGATTCTGTGTGTATATTAATAGAAGATGAAGTATGCCTTGTGTGTGAATATTGAGTTGCAGTACAAGAGAATTTGATCATAAGATATCACGGTAGGCTATAGTACAGACACCTTATTTAAAATTAATACAACTTTTGAGACAACATCTTGTGGAGATCTCATGTAGATTTGTAGAGATTTTGAGCAGATTTAGTAGGGATTTTATAAGATTTGATAAGATTTAATAAATCTAGTAAAGATTTCATAGGGATTTTGCATATTATGTGCATGTTTAGGCCTGTGGGTGTTGGGCTTGGGCCCAGGGCCCACAACCCATCGCATGTGTAAGTGGCCCGTAATTCCTACGAGACCCGTTTTTAAAACCTAAATCACCGTAGCCTAGTAAAATAATGTTTCAGAGTTAAAAAAAACGTGTAAAAAAAATAATGTCGGTATTTGTCGTAGTCGCGCCCGTGCGTTGATAACGGTAATAATCGCGAAAAATTATATCGTTGTCGTCTTTAATCCGTTTTTCGATCCTGTTTCGACTGTAGTTACTAAAATTTTATTACGGAGCTAAATATAGCGTAAAATGTAAGTTTCGAAGGTGAAAGGCGTCTCCGTCGCTTCCGTTTTGTTGTCGATGCGTTTCCTGCTATCGCGTTTTTAGTTCACGTTGCTTTTGTGTCGCACGGAAGCCCAATAAATTCACAAAATTTATTTCATAGACATAAAATATTCGTGTAACATTCATACTTGTCGGCGTTGTCAGTATTTTGTACGGTTTCGTTTCGTTGTCGCTTAATATTCAGCAGATTTCCCGTAAATCACCATACGCGCACTGTATAGTCGAATAAACGCTCATGGGCACTCCAAAGGCCTAATTAGGTTAATTTGTGCTGTAAACACTATTTATTATCACGTTAACTGCCTGTTAATTACGTAATTAAGAGCCGTAAATCACCGGTTGTCACATATATCATGTGGTGTGTCTATTAATCTTTAACCCGGTATTCAGCCCGGGCTACTGAACGTATAACGAACATGTAATTCTTTTACAAGTTTATATATAAATAACTATCCCAAGTTATAAAAGATATTTTGAGCCTTGTGCATTCAAATCAATTTTCTTAAACTCTTTTCAAAATGAGTCGGTTAATTGTATTTACCAGTGAAAACTGACGTATTTTCCCAAAAAGGTTAAGTGTAGGTACTAATCGAAATAGGCTGGCTTCTCCTAGCATCAATAAAGAGTCTTGCAAGCTTAGATGTTTAAGAATCTGTTGAACAATGTTCCTTTCAACTTTGATCCGCCTGTGGATCCCTTTTACAATCGTTTGTAATAATTGATATTACTTTTCATCGGTTTGTAATGATTATTATCTTTAGCTTCCGCTGTGCATTTAAACTGTGATTGTTGACTATGATGATATCAACTACGTCACGATACTCCCCACCGGGCCCACCGGTAATACATGGAAATATCGGGGTGTGACAAGATAGAGCTTCAGTTCTTTAATCTTCATCAGTGCTTGAGATGATCTGTGCTTGGAGACTATCAGTTGTTAGAGCCACTGTCAGGAGGAAAGTCTTTGCATAAGCACTGCTTATTGTGAATCCATTGATCTGATCCAGTTTTGGCTTTTATCATCTGTTCCTTTGGTAGGGTTCAATCCCAACAATCTCCCCCTAGAACAGATGATGCCAAAACTCTTCATTATTCTTGGATTTTTATTGCCTCATCAAATATTCCCTAACTTGTCATTTGAATTGTAATTCAAAGTCCATGGAACTTGTATCATCCTCATCCCTGCACAGTGGAAGCTCAAGGAGATCCTGTAGATCTTCAACACCCAGGCCAAGTGCTTGTTCCCTTGATATATGCTTCACCTCACCATTAGATTTGAGCAGAGTCAATACGTGGGTCTGTTTATCATATTTCCACTTTAGTATTTTTGAATCCAATGGATTTCTTGGGAGGCCTAGTAATGGAGATGGAGGCCTAGTAATGACACTTTGGGCAGTGTTTGTAGCTTTTGCCAATTCAGGATTTTCTGCTATCATCTGCTAAAGGACCATTTTTATAATGTAATCCCCTTGTGCTTTATATGCTTCTGTTTCTGCATCCATCTGCTTTTGTTTCCTTCTTTGATAAAGGATAGCAGCAGATGGAGCAGTGGATCTTTTGATAGGCAGTTTTTGTTGTCTAACTGGAACCACTGCTTCAGGATAAATAGGCTTTTGAGGAGCGGTGGGATCTTTCTTTCTCAACTCTTCCAACCTTTTGTAGGTATCTATCACTTTTTCTTCTTTCCACCCGCTAACCTGATTCCTTGACCCATAATCAGCAGCAATAAGCTCTTCTTTCATTCTCTTTAGCTTTAAAGCCCTTTCTGGTACATTTTTCTTGTACTTGGACCAAACAGGAGGAGTGTGTTTTACTTTGTCTTTGTTCATCTTTTCCACTCTTTCTAACTCCTCTTTAAGCTCACCAATGGTCCATTCTTTACATTGAGCTCTTTCTCCCCTGTATTTCTTGAAAACCATGATGTGATCAATGTAATCTTTTCTCAGGCTTCCATCATCTCTTTCTGATAGTTTCTGACAAAGATCTTTTGAAAACTGCTCCAAAGTTCTAACTTGAGTGAGCAAGTATTGAAAGTATCTTTGAATCTCTTTGTCAGATTTTCCCTCTGTATTTCTTTTAGAGATATCATCTGCTTGTTGAGCCTTTAACTTCAAATATTCTTCTATGTTAATAGGCCTAGGATAACCTTGAAGAGATGACAGATTCCTTTTTGCAGGGTCATCTTCAGAGTAGAAGAATTTTATCTCCTCTCTAACTGCTAGAAGATCTAATGGATACTGGACTCCTGCAGGAACAATGGCAGTATTTGGATTTAGAGCTTGTACTGAAGAGAGTGGAATAGGGTTTGGAATGGTAGCAAGGGTCAGTGGTTGTGAAGATGTTGGAGGTGGTGAAAAGTCATCTTCCAGTATTATCCTTCTCCTTTTGGGTTTAGGAGAGGTTGGTGGTGTTTTGGTGGGTTGAGTGGTGGTGATTTGAGTGATGGGTGGCTGACTAACAGCTGTTGAAACAACTGGTGTTTCAACCACTGTTGTCATTACAACTGATGATGTGTCATCAGCTGTCTTCTGCTTTTTGGCAGGTGGCTTTTGTGGTGGTGATAATGTTTTTGGTGTAGCAGTGGTTTTAACAACATCTGTTGGTTTGGAGGTTTGATGAAGGGAATTTTTAGGGATTTGGGGAGTTTGTTTAATGGTTTTGGAAGGTGTGGATTTGGGTTGCCTTACTTTTCTAGTAGGCTGTCTTCTTTTTGGCTTAGGAACAACTTCTTCTTCCATAGGCTTAGAAGTACCCTGCTCTTCCCTTTCCATCATAACTTTCTTCTCCTGCTCAAACCTTTTAGATCCCTTTGTTTCCCTATCCCTTTTCTGCTTTGGTTTTTCATCAGCAAGTGCATTTTGGGTTACATCAACCTTTTTTGAACCATCTGGCCTAGGGATTTCTACAGCCGATTTAGACAAACGATCTGGTTCGATGTATAGGCCATCTTCATATCCCTTCTTCTTTTTCTCCCCCTTTTTGGCATCATTAGGAGGATTGTCAACAAAAATGATTGAAGGAGGAGCAGTGCCAGTGGTTTGTAGTAAATGGGCCTTAATTTCCTTGATGTCTGCTTGTAAGGCTGGCAAATCGTGTCTTAACAGGTTTAACAGGTTTCTGACGGCGCGCACAACATAAGTTTCAAACATGATTACGACTCGTTTAACTACTTTCTACCTCATGTTTATAAAACAGTTTTATGTTTTATGTACAAAGATGAATAAATGATAGATCCTAACATTGTAATTTTAATTATTTTAAAAATTAAAAAAGTCAAAGGATGTATTTTTCAGTCAAACAGGTCTAATCGTGTCTTAACAGGTGTCACGACCCCCGACCCACCCTGGACGGAATCGGGAGCCGCGAACAGCCAAGTGGTACCGGTGATTAATTTGAAATATATTGCAGCGGAAATTTCATCAGGACCGTGAGTTAGGAAAAATATCAGAGTTTAGAAAACACCGGATTTTATTTATTAAATAGATGGGATAAACCCATGTTTTACAAAGGTAGCTTTAATAAGGGATAAACCCAATTACATAAAACAATATTTCTTAATTTGATTTAATTGGTAAAATAAGCCACTTCTTGATGTCTTTCAGTGCTGTATCCATCTCTTACTCCAATCTACTGTAATTACCTGAAACGCGTTTTAAAAAGGTTTTGTCAGCAGAAAATACTGGTGAGTTCATTCATTTTACTAAAACAACACGTTTGTTATAATTTACAGTATTAAGAGAGATTACAATGTTTCTGATATCAACCAACTACCCACATTATTTGTCACTCGACCGGATCTGTGACTATGGTCATACCACTATTGGGTCCTGTCACCCAATAGTGACGAATATCACTAATTTTAGGCTCGCCCACCTAAAGTTAATAAAACAGCAGTAATGTGCATAATACCCCACATACCGGCTGTAATTTGGTGATTAAATAAACTTAATCATTGTAATTATAACTTTGAAAATATACATGATTTTGTAAACAAATTTGATAAAAAAGAGAATGACTCACATTATAAGCATGCAGATTCATACGGCAAAGTTTAGTCTATAGATAATCCTTGATATATTGCAGATATAGGCAGAGCTTAGCCTATTGATTAGTCTTGTAACCTAGTGCACACGAACTAGGTAAATAACTAATACAGCATTTACGATAACTCACGAGATTAAAACCCTCACGACAAATGACAAAGTGCAATCACTTAAACATTCATCGGATTCACAACGAATGACAGAGTATTCCCCGAGTTCGGGTGGTACTCAAACATCCTGTCGGAATCACGACTAATGACAAAGGATAGCACTTAAACATCCGGTCAGATAGTTTCAATCGATCGGACATTGAATCGTAGCAGCGATCGAGTTAATACCCGGTATCGTAGCAGTACCCCGCTACTTTGAAAGTGAAATTCGAGCAGAGTGAGAATGAATTTGAGAGTTTCGTCGACACAGAATGAAAGCTCCTGAGCTAGGCTATTTATAGGTGAAATTCAGACTTGTCGCGGCCCGCGTAAACCTTCGGCCAAACCTTACGCGGCCCGCGTGGGAGTGTGGATTATATCGAAAGTTGCTGAGTCACCGATGGTTGCGACACGTGTGACGATACGTGGATCCGGATGCTTATCCGGTCAAACTGAAGGTTGACGCGGCCCGCGTAGGGGCTCTCTTGTTCTTTACGCGGCCCGCCTGAGAGCCAGGAATCTTGATTTCTTTGATTTTTGATATGGATTGAGGTTTCAGGGGTCCGGGCTTTTACTAATGGATCAATTTGGGACATTTTTGAATATAATTGTATTATAGAGAAAAAGGGAATAAAATAGTGAGAAAAGAGAATGGAACCACTTTGTAACTTTATGGTTCAACTAGAAAGCCTCCTGGTATAAATTTTGGGTATAACTTCTGAGCTATTTAAAAATATATAATGTACTCGTGTTAAGTATAGTACCCCTCATTCAACCTTGTCCCTATGTCACGAGACAGAACCCCAATGAACTTAGTCAGGCAGAGCCTTGACATATGTTATGAGGCTCAGATCAATCGGAAAGGGTAGCGGTGATCAGGAGTTAAAACATTTAAAACGGAGCAGAACCTTATTATTATTATAGGGGAAAAATAAAAAGAATATGGATGAGAGGGATAGATGTCGATAAGGGTAGTTAGAAAGAAAACAAACTTTGAGCATCTGAGTATTTTGGTTGATACCTCTATTTATACACAATATGGAAATCTTTTCAGTTCATGCAAATATGCATAGTCATGTATACACGTAAACACTTTATGTTTATTTTCTTTCTAAATGTATACACGTAGCTATAATGGATAATGTTAGTTTTTTTTGTACTTTATTTATTCATTTATTTATTTACTCATGTCATACGTATACTTTCAATTCAAATTTGAAAGTTTTTATTTTATTATTATATATAATATAATTAATTTAACTGCTTCACTTATTTGGCACGTATAACTTCTAAAATACAACTTTTTATAAAATAATAAATATGTCATTAGAACGAGAATATTTTTGTCTACATTTGGGTCTAAGTTTCCATAAAATAGAGTAGGTTCAAAATACAATTTATTTTTATAATTTAATTATTATATGGTTCCTAGGCCTGTCTAGGAATTTCATATTTCTAATAGTCAACTTACCCGTAGACTACCTGTCTAATAATATAAGTTTTTATATACTTTTATTTTATTAGAAATGTCAACCATATACAAGCCAATTAATTAGTATAATATTTCAACCAACTATATATATAAAATAGTTTTTAAAACTATTTAGGTTGAATATTTATATTAAAATAATCTCGTTACTAGTTACTAGTGGTTAATAAATTTAACCAAACCTATAATTCTTATATAAAAAAATAGGAATGTTACAACAGGTACCCAATTGCCAGCCCTATCTGCTTGTGTATCTTTGAACCTAGCTTCCATCAAATTTCTGATCTTTGGAATTTGAACTTCGTGTTGTTGATCAGCATATTCTCTTTGTTTGTGAAGTAGAGGTTGAAATAATTCCCAAAGCTCAGTGGGAGTAGGAGCAGATGTTGCAGGTGTTGCAGTAGTGGGTGTTGCCTTTTGTGCTTGTAACCACTGTTGCAGCATAGTTTTGATCTCTGCAACAGATGTGTCAATCTTGTCAACCCTCTCCGTCAATTCTCTATATTTTAAACCATTACCCAACTTAATGGGATCATCTGATTTCCCACTGGAAGTGGTTGTATCAGCAGTTGACTTAGGAAAAGTTTCCCAAAAGTCATCCACTGATGCCCCTTGTTCTTGGTACTGGGGTCTTCTTTCTTCAAAAGAGGTTACCATTCTAAGCGCTCCAGTGAATATTGGATACCCACCAGTGGCCATTATGGTTCCTAAAGAAGAAATTTCCTTCAAGGAAGTCTTATTGATGAAACTACTGTCCAAGTGTAAACCAGTGGGTTCAACACTTGTAGTAGCTGCTTCGCTTGAACTACTGACAGGGAGTACTTGTACTTCCTGTAGTGTAACCTCCTCAGTTGTTGGTGGGTTAGCAGAGATAGGGAGCTCAGACTCAGTCACTTATTGAGGCATATTCTCAGTGATAAGTGGTTGAGAAGAACTGGTTTCTGTCTGAGCTATATCAAGTGCATCCAACAAAGGTAGCATGGATGGTGGAAGTTGGGTAGTGAGTATAGGTGTGGAAAGAGAATTTGCCCCGGGAGCTGGGCTGTGGATGATGGAATCAAGTGATTCCAGAGCATCATAATGTGGTGTCCTTGTTGATACAACCTGATCTTTTTTAGAAGAAGCAGGAGGAGTTTGAGGCTCATGTTGAGTTCTTTCATCCAACTGCTGTGAGGAAGTAGCAGCAATGGTTATTGGTGACTTTTGTGTTATCACAGGTATAATCTCTGGGATCTCATCTTCCAGAGTTACCTTTTTTGTGGGTTGGGGGGGTTTGTGATTTTTTCTGTTTGGGTCTTTTGGTGATTTTAGGTGTGGGTTTCAAGCAGTGGTTTTGCTGCTATGATCACCTTGAGCAGTGGGCTCAACAGAAGGGACCTGAGGAGCAGTTGTTGCTGCTAAATTCTGCTCAGGATCATCTGTTTGTGTTTTGGAATGTTTTGACAGCCTAGTAAAAGTTTCAGAAGAAATGTTGTTTATTTGACAAGGATTTCCTTGGATCAGCACATGTGCATTATCCTTGGAAAATTTCTTTTGTAAATAAAAACTTAGAAACCTTTGAAACAAGAGAAATGGTTTCTTATTATCTTTCATATTATTAATATTCTTAACCATGTCATTGAAAATTTCCTGGCAGTAGTTAAAATTTTCTTCATTCATAATAGCATAACCCAGATATTGAATTTTCAACGGTATCTCATTGAAAGCAGTTGTTTTATTTGACACACACATGAGGAGGGTATGGAATAAAAACCTCATGGCAGGAGGAAAACTGCCCTTTTGTAAAGTGTCCTTTTTCATTTCCTCTTCATACCCTCTCTCAATAAAATCAGTTTGATACTCTGTTTTTGGAAAAGAGTTTTTACCTTGAATATCATTGAGTTCAAAGACATCTGACAGAGTTTGAGGTGTAATGGTAACAGAAATACCCCAGATTAACGAATTTATTGCTAAGGGATTTTTGTCCTTAACATCAAGTTTAGCATTCTCCCAGAATTCTCGTTGAGTTTCCAGGAAGATAGGAGCATTACAAGTCAACAAAGTGTTGTACTTTGTGGTTGAAAGAGCATCAATGACGGAGTTGATGGTTGTGTTGTCACTTGGTTTTGCAAGTATGCACATGTAGTTATGAGGTGTTTTGTATGGAAGAGCCATGATGATTTTAGTGTGATTGCGAGAGGAAGAAGACGATGAAGGATTTTAGAGAAATGGATGGTAACGGCTTTGAGAAAGGAATTTTGAATTCGATTCGACAGTGAAAACCCTGTTTGGGGTTTTGATCAGGGTTTTATAAGGTGGAAAAGTGAATGCTGACATGGCAGCGGTTACAAATGATCTGACGGATAAGTACTGTCCACGTGCCAACCTCTGATGAATAATGGAAGACAGCTGTTTAGGAAACCACTGATGGATCAAGTATTAGTGGTTTGCAGTGGAAAAATGAAAACAGTGGCTGACTTTTAACTATCAGTGGATAGCCATCAGTGGGTTAAAACACTGATTTTCAACAACAGTGATTAACAAAGAAATGGAGGAACAGAGGTTGACTTTCAGCAGTGGACAATAATCATCAGAACAGATGTTTGAACCAAAACAGTGGTTATGGCAGACTTTTAAGGATTTAATGAAAATTTTCATTTTTAGCTATTTTGAAGGATGGAATTTTGATTTTCTGAAAACATTTTAATGCTTTTATTCATAGAAAAACAGGATTTTTCCTGTTATTCCATGTTCAGCATGCCAATCCAAGAGATCAAGCTTTCAAAGGTGGATGTGTCTAATGCTTTTGTTAGCATATTTTCCAGCTGATCTTTAGTTGGAACATGATGCAGAGAAATCAAACCTTTTTTATAGCAATCCCTCACAAAGTGATGTCTGATATCAATGTGCTTGGTGGTTGAATGGGAAACTGGATTTTTGATGATATTTTCTGCTGCCTGACTTTCCTGCATAAAAGAAGTCTGTTGAGCAATTATACCAAAATCCAATAACATATTTGGGGTAACAAACAGTTGGACTTTTCAGCTTGCAGCAGCATCATAATGATCTTCAATCAGTAGTTGTAAAAACATCTGCTGCTTGTGCTTAGTAAAAAAACACTAGACCTTTTGTCTAGAAATTGACATCCTCCTGTTGTAAGTTTCCACACTCTTGGAGTTGTAATTTTATGAATAATGTGAATCTTGACAATCATGCTCCCAACATATGCTATGTTCTTTGAAGACCCACTTTTTGCCATTTAGATTCTTGTTCTTTGGTATGGTACAAGTTTTTCAAACTTGTTGTCACTGAACTGTTGAAACTCCTCTTACATGACATCTACCCAACTTTCTGTCTTTTTAGTACCCCAAGGTGCATGACTTGTTGATGGGATGGTAGAAGGCCAGCAAGAAGACAAATGTTTTAGGATTGACCTTTTGAAAGAATCTCTTTTCATTGATGTTGTCAAGTGTTTGGTGAAATGGATGAGTTATAAAAGGATTGATATTTTAAAGGGTGAGGCTGCAGATGTGATTCATCTGAGCTAACAACTGTTGGTGACTTTAAATGATCCAACGGCTGTTTTGAAATGAAGACCGTGGACTTTGAGGATAGGTATGGCACACTGATGATTTTTATCCATTTTAATGGATTTTTATCAACAGTTGCTAGGGGTGTAGTAGTGGTAGAGGTTTAGAAAGCAACTTTGATCAAACATTGTTTATTCATCAGTGGATGAGCTTTCACAGTTGTTTTTGAACAACTGCTGCTCTGATGAAAGACATGATTTTGACTTGTGATATCACAACATCATATCCAGCATCTGTTAATGGTGATTGTGAGTTACCTGCAGAAACAAATTCTTGACAAAAACATTTTAGATGCAAATTTCTCAGAATTAACATAGCAACAGGGTTTACAGGTATTTTAAATCAGAAAATTTATAGGTTTTGTATTCAGGGTTTCACCACACGTCAATTTCATGTTTTAAGCATTCTATAGATTTTGACAGTGGTTGAGTATCTCAGATGAATACCACATCTTACTTTGACCACACATTTTATGTTTTAATCTTTTGAGAATTCAGAGTAAAACATGTGCAGCCAAATATTTGAAGCTTGTTAACAATCATCCTTTATTACTGATTTAGACTTAAGTTTATGAATGAAATGATCCAGACTCTAACACCATCTCCTTTTGATCCATTATCAAGGAGTATATTACCCCAGGCAAAAATAAAAGGGTTTTACATCCTGACAGGTGTTTGAACTTTCACTATCTAAAACAAGTAAAAGTGCAAAATATCATTCTAAAAAAATAAAGAATAATATATCCTGTTTTATTTAATTAAACCTTTACAAAAAATAAGTAAAGATTTTCTGACAACAATATCAATTAGATCTGGTGTTTTTCAAAGTCAATGTACCTTTTAATCAGATTAGAATCACTTCATTCTCAAGTTAAGGAAAATGGTCAGTGGTTTGAATCAAAGTTTCATAACCACTGTTTGATACCGTTACCTTATCAGATGATTGTAGCTGTGAGGTTGCCTGTTCACAAAGGTTTTGAAAGTTCTTTGTAAACCTTATTACCTTGTGAAGAATTTCTGAAACTCTGGCCTAATCCTCTTTATTAATAATCAAACTGGTGATACCTTTGTTACCTGAACTTTCCTGATACAGAGATTGTGCATGGTTACTTGATGACATATGTTGGATCAAAAATGTTTGTTAATCTTGGTTTTCCTTTTGTAGGACTAACCTGTGGACTCTTAAGTGTTTTAGATTTATACTCTTTTCTTTCTCTCTATTTTTTATTTCAAAAAGTTTTGAGATAAACACACTTATGAGTTTTTGTATTTTTTTCTTTCCCTTTTTGCCCTTTCCATAAAGAAGTGTTGAAACTTTCACTGGAAGGTTTTCAAGGAAAGAATACTCAATCCAAAACCATTTCCAGCAATGTTTTGAGAGATTTGGACCTTTTTGCACATGCTTATGTCAAATTTCACATTACTCATGATCTGGCTTTCCAAACATCAAGCATATAACCTTTGTAGGACTTCACCCCTTTTCTCACAAGAGATTTGGGTTAATTTCAAACTCTTTACAACACTGATATCTCACTATCAGAGTTTTGAGTTGATCCATGGTTATATCTGATGCAAATTTTTGAGACTACTGATTTTTCATCTTAATTTTAAACAATTTTGTTTTTAACTTTTGAAGGTTTTCAAAATTGTTGTTCACATATATGATTTTGTTCCTAAGGTTTTGTTCATCTCCCATATGTTACCAAGGGCATAAATGCCATTTTTCTGAACATAAGTCTTTAATGACATGAGATAAACCCTTAGCAGCAATCAATCATGGAACCAATCATAGTTTTCATCACAAACACTCATAAATCTATGAAAGACTATATCCAATCCGAGATTATTAAATTTTACCAACTTTAACAATCATCGGTAGTTTATATCAGATTATCAGTGTTACGTGAATCCTATGCAATAGATGACATCTTGGTTGTTTTACAAAAGTTTTTCGTATAACCAACTTTAAACGTGATTATCCTTTACTTTTGTTTTTCAACAAATACGACTAACCTTAGTATCAATAAATTTTGAGCTGAACTGTTATGTCAAATTGATTGTTAGATCGAATTTGACTGTCCTCGCTCTGATACCAATTGTTAGGATCTGAGTTTCTTATGATTGTGTTTGTTTGAGATTAATAATGAAGAAATGGATGAAAATAAGAAAGATCAAATGCAGAGGAAATGGGAACAAACTGTACAACACAATCAGAGAGAAATAGTTTTCAGTAAACATATGCTTTTCATTTAGTCGAATGATTGCAAAACATAATGATTACAATACATGCTTACATACTAAAACTCCCCCTCAGCATGAGCTCAATGGTTGATCGTACAAGATGACTGGATTGAAGGAGAAAACTCCTTAAATAGAACGGTACAAACTGTTCTATTTATAGTACAGACCAAACCACTGAGAATCAAAGCTGACGTCACCAAGAAAGTGACATCTAACAGCCTAACAAACTCTAAGGACTGTTACATACAACCACTGATAACAGAACTACTGATTACATAAACACTGCTTCTATAAACTACTGTTTCACTTTCCACTGATGTAGTCTAAGCACTGATGTTGAGCATCAGTGTTTTCTTCAAAGTTGATCAGTCCTTGAATGGGCAGTGCTTTAATCTTCAACAGTAAATAGGAGACATCAGTAGATAGAGCTTCAATTCTTTAATCTTCATCAGTGCTTGGCCTATTAGCGGTTGAGATGATCAGTGTTTGGAGACTATAAGTTGTTAGAGTCACTGTCAAGGGGAAAGTCTTTGCATAAGCACTGCTTATTGTGAATCCACTGATCTGATCCAGTTTTGGCTTTTATCATCTGTTCCTTTTGTAGGGTTCAATCCCAACAATTGAACTATAAATAATTTGAAATAGAAAGTTACACATTAAGAATATTCTATAGTACTGCTAAATCTTAAATATTAGCTTGGGAATAAATTTATTAACGGTTTCTACTTTGATATATTTTTGTTTTTGTTGCAAGAAATAATAATGTTTTACCTTTTTCAAAATGACGACAAATTTTTTTATACTCTAAAATTTAACGAATTTATTTCTTTATTTTTTTCTTTCAGTTGCAAAGTTTCAATACTGAATACTTGAATTGTAACGAGCCAAACCACTACCAATCAAAACCAAGTTCCTGCTGCATTGTGCTGGGGATTTTAGTAGCTCTTACTTTGACTTGTATGTATACATAGGATGAAGATCAAGGGAAACCCCTTCCAAGTTGTGAGAACTTAGAGAACTCAATCTTTCCGTACAAGTTTTACCCCCATTTTTTCGAAGTGGTGTTTTCGGCCCCTAATAGCAGCTGTAAAAAGCTGATGACATAAGCATGATATCATTTTTACAGCATTTACGCCTGCCGTAAATGAAAAAAAAACTAGCTTTTTTTTGAAGAAGTTGATCTTTTTAGGATTTTTGGTAAAAAAATTTTGAAAAAACTTTTCTTAAGGCCGAGTTCTCTAAATTCTCACAACTCGTATGAGTTTTCATTTTACCCTACCCCTAATAACTAAAACAAATCAAACACACCCCGTTAGTTTATCCTAACAATCAAATGTAAGATTAAGAAGCTATGCAAATAACTTCTACAAAATGAGAAATAGCTTAATTATTATTTACTTTAAACTATGACCATAAAATAAAAATTATTTAATAATTATATAAAATTAATTTTAATCAAATAAAATATATTTTTGTTACTTTTCCAACATTCGGTAACTATATTTAGAAATAATTTATATTTATTTGTTACATAATATATATATATATATATATATATATATATATATATATATATATATATATATAGGGGAAGGTTCAAATGAAAACCACTAGTTATTGTGAAAACTCGAAAACTAATTAAAAAAGCCAAAAAAAAACATAACAATTTTTTTTTTGCATAATAATTTTCGCAGGTTTTTTTATATAAAAAAAATTAAAAAAAAAAAAAAACTTTTTTGTGTAGTGCACATGTGTAATACTACACATGTGTATGTGTAATACACATGTGTACTACAAAAAAATTATTATTAATTTTTTTTTGAAAAAAAGTTTTTTTTTCATATATAAAAACTAGCGATTTTTATAAAAAAAAATTGAAAAAAAAATTTGTGTGTTTTTTAGGCTTTTTTTTAGTTAATTTTCGAGTTTTCACAATAAAAGTGGTTTTCATTTGAACCATCCCCTATATATATATATATATATATATATATATATATATATAATATTTTTATATGCTAATTGAACTTATATATTATGTTATGAGACTTAGAGAATGAGAAGTATATTCTTAAATCTCATCCTTATTTTGCAGAATAAGATAAAATGGAGATGAATGCATAAATGTTTTTTACCGAAATTTTGGGATAATAACGAGAAGACTCTTAAATCTTAAGGACACACAGTGTGGAGCTCGGGGAAGGGATCAGGGAGGGCGATAAAGCCCATCCCCGTCGGGGCACACCGCCCTCTGGATCCGGTGTAAAAAAAATCTTGGTGAGTAGGGACTCCACAACGAATAGCGGGGAAAGCTGGGAGTTTTTTTTTTCTTTGTGCCTGTGTTTTGGAACTAATGAAAAGTAACAAAATCATACAGTATGTTTTAAAAATATATAGATCATTTATGTATTTATTTAATCATAAATTAGAATAGAATATTAATTACTTAATTATATTATTAATATAATGAATGTCAATCGTTAATAATTGGCATCTTTTATTAGAAAATATGATAATATCTATTTAATTAGCTATATCTATAATGATGTGTTCTCCATATTGATAAACAAAAGAAAAGAAGAGAAAAGATAATTAAGGAGGGAAAAGAAATAGATGGAAAAGGTCGAGATTGATAAATAAAAGAAAAGAATCGAAAAGATAATTAAAGAGAAAAAAGAAATGGATGAAAAAGAAATTTAGGAACGAAATGAAATGATGGGATATATTACCATTTTATAAATTACCATAATGTTTATGCTTTATGGAATATACTTCATGCATAGGGAGTCTTTCAAAAAAAAAAATTCTAATTTTTCACTTCTAACCCAATAGTTTACATTGTTTGCATTTTAAGCTTTTTGTTTTTTTTACTTTTAACCTAAAACCTTTCATCTTTTCCAATTTAACCCCAACACATTTTTATTTTCAACTTTGATCCACGTATTTTTCATCTTTTGTAAATTTTTTGTTTTACGTTTCGTTCTAATTTTGCGAGTAAACACGCCGTAACTTACGTGTAGGTTTCAAAGTTTTTTTTGATTATTTTTTCCCATTTGATAAGACCGTCACAACGCATTTATTTTACCTGTTTGAACGGTTTGTCGCAACGCGCGTGGTCTTAGATCGACTTAGTTACTCTTTTCTATTTTTACATTTCAGTCTAATTTTTTCGCATTAACATGTCGCAACTAGCATACGTGGTTCAACGATTGCTTTTCATTCGGTGTTATTTTTTCCTTTTTATTTATTTTGTTTTTACGAGCTTTTCCGGTGTTGTTGGTCACTTGTAGTTGTGTAGCATTAGTGCTACTTGGCACGGTCTATGCCCCGCCGCAACGCGGGGGCCCTTAATACTAGTTAGTTTAATTTTGTATTTCAACGTTTGAAGGAAAAACAGGAAAACTAGAAGAAATCTTCCATTCACTCTGAAGGAAATTCTTTCCATTTCATTCCTTTGAAAAACTCAACTCAGGAACACAAACTTTTTTAGTTTCATTCTACTCTTCTTCACTAAAAAAACTCAGATTCACAATTTTTTCCCACTTAATTTCTTTTCTTTTTTTTAAAATTTAAATACTAGGAACACAGTGTAAAGCTACCTTAAGAATCATATTTACAACTTAAAAGGTGACTATTATGTAATACGCACGTAAAAAGATAAAATACAAGTGTAAAGTCTATGTTATATATATTTGATAGTTGATGGATGCAATTTATAGATTTTTTTCTCTCGCAATTATAACAATTTTTTTAACGGCCAACGAATCTCCTAAATTCATCACATCGTGATACATTGGTCTCCGAGCCGGAGAAAAACCTCACATAGGGCCGAAGCCCGTGAACACTCACCTGAAGGCATATATGACAGTGCAGTGAGGTAAAACTTGCTCAGTTCAAGGAACGAACTAGCGATCTCCACCTATTCGCCTAATCTCTCATCATCACCAGATGCCGCAGAAAATAATTGGGAGAGCAGGAATCGAGGGTCACTTAGAACACCAAGTTTCTCCCTTACCATTCAAATCACCACCTCATTGGCGGCAATTATAATAATTGTTTTAGATCCTTTAAAGTAGTTCGAAGTTTCATTAACTTTTGCATTGATTTTGGTCAAGTTTTTTTAATTTCCTGGCGTGCAATCCTTGCAAGTTGCAAGTTGTTTCCTCGTTCTCAGGCCACTTGATTTATTTATTAGTTTAAAAGAGCAGTCGTGTATTAATTCAGATCTTCTTTAATTAACCCCTAATTACACTGAAATGACATCTTTTGATTCAAATATTCAATTGAGAGTTTCTTTCTAATATCTTCGTAATATATTATTGTGCATGTTATGTACAAAGGGGGTGTTTGGGTTAGCTTATTTTGGAGCAACTTATAACTTATTGATTCATAAAAGTTAATAAGTTGTTTTTATAGTGTTTGTGTTAACTTATTTAAGTTATTTTTGTGTGTTGAGAAGTTAGGATTTATAACTTCTCACTTTTGACTTATATAAGTTAATAAGTCCCTTTTGAGAAGGAATCCCAAACACCCGTAAAAGACTTGTTTTTATTAACAAATATGTACAAACGTACACTACGTAAGTGTTAACAAATTTCATATGCTTATTTGAATGATTTGATTATGTGAATAGGTAAATCTATAAAGAGTTTAGTATGGCGCAGCACCGTATTGTTTTCAAAAGTTTAATTAGTGACAAGTTTATCACTTTGATTTTTGTCTATCACTTTTTAAACATTCATGTTCAATCCCTTATCTATTCGTAAGTGGAGTCCTTATATTATAATAAATGATTGTAAATAGATAATAGAAAAAATGTTACTGTTTAATATGTATATTTAAGGGGACATTGTTAGCAAATATTAATTTTTTTAAAATTTTTTGAAAGTGGTTGTGAGTGTAGAAGAGAAAAAGTTAATGATAAAGGTATAAAAAGGATTTTGTTTAACTAAATATGAGAGAGAAAAGTAGAGATTTTTAGTGTAATTATATAAATAAGTATAAAAGATTAATTGTGAATGCTCTTAATAATTTCAAATACAACATTTTAAATGTTTGTTTTCATTTAAAAAAGAGTTAATTATGTTTTCCGTCCCTGTAGCTTGTTGAAAATAACCATTACACTCTATTAGTTTAAAATTTGCTAAAACAGTCCATCTACTTTCACTTTTGTAACAATGACAATTCACCATCACTAACACCATCCAGTTATTTTATTAGTTTATTTGAAATAACCATAATGCCCCTATTATTAAAATTACAATATAAATAAACAAAAAAGTTAATTATGTTTTTCGTCTTTGTGTTTTGTTGAAAATAAATATTACAGTCCATTAGTTTAAAAATTATCAAAACAGTACCGGTACTTTCACAACTTCCACCTTCAACTCACAATGGCAGTTAACGGTTTTATCTATCTACTATCATTCATTCTACTATTCACTCTCTCTGTTTCTTCAAATCCAGCCGGAACATCACCTGCTCCGGCTCCACACTCTCTCCACTTCAACATCTCCCAACACCACACATATATACCTGAACGATGACCATCCCAACCTCATTCAGCCGTCCACCGTTATCAAACTACCACCCACCCCCACCCTACCCCTACACCCCATGGCCGTTCTCTTCACACAAATCACTGGCAAACTATTTTTCTACCGATGAATTCTACCAATCCTGACCACTACATAGGGCACCGCCCAAACTTTATCTCCTCCCCCCAGGTTTTTCAGGCAAGCCTCAAGTTTTCCCACTGACATCGAATGTGATCTGGAAAATTAGGTGGCCAGAGATTTCGATTATGATGGAGGAAAGTTAGGTGGTCGGCGATTCGATTCTTGTGTAACCGGTTACGGAGACAGATCTGACGCTGGTGGAGGTGACAGAAAAGATCCGGTAGACGGTGATATGGCAGAGGGAGCGATGGTGAAACTGAGTCATGGGAACAGAGTTGTGGAGCCAGAGCAAGTTATGTTTTGGCAGGATATGAAGAAATGAGGATAGTGAAAAGTAAAGTGAAGGATACTGGTACTGTTTTGGTAACTTTTAAACTCATAGATTGTAATGGTTATTTTCAACAAACCACAGGGATGAAAAACGTAACTAACTCTTTATTTATTTTAATTCTAATAACAGTGACATTATAGTCATTTCAAATAAACTAACAGAATAACTGGATGACGTTTGTGATGGTGGACTGTAATTGTTACAAAAGCTAAAGTACAAGGATTGTTTTATCAATTTTTAAACTAATGGACTGTAATGTTATTTTCAACAAACCACAGGGACGAAAAACGTAATCAACTCTTTAAAAAATTTATCACCCGACCCCAAACCACCACTGCCCATAATCGTTTGCCACCCAGGTCGTTTGCTCCAAAACCCTTCCTACATCAAATCTTATCAACAACATCCAAAAAACACACCCATCTTCAACACAACATAGTCCCTAAAACCGCGTACAAACCTGCCTCTTATACCACTCCGTCTGCACCACAAACATCATCTAAACAATTTCCCAAGCAAGCACCAAAACCTAACGACCCCCAAACCAGTCAACACCCGAATCTTGCCATTGCAAAAGATTGAACCAAAGACAACCAGATGACATGATTGGCAGCCTCCGTGGCGTTGCATTGATACCACCTTGACCGAATTTGGAAGACTCGAATAGCGACCACCATGGATCTTCAACACAACATACTCCCTAAAACCACGTACGAACGTCCCTCTTATACCACTCCAACGTCATTTAAACAATTTCCCAAGCAAGCACCAAAACCTAACGACCCCCCAAACCAGTCCCCAAAACTGCATGCGCACACACCAAAAAGTGCACTCACAACATCCGAATCTTGCCATTGCAAAAGATTGAACCAAAGACAACCATATGACATGATTGGCAGCCCCCGTGGTGTTGCATTGATACCAGCTTGACTGAATTTGGAAGACTCGAATGGCGACCACCATGGTGCTTCCTTTCCGTTCTCTGGACAATGACAATTTCGAGCGGTATGCATTGATATGTGCTACAATTTTGGTCAATACCCAACATCACCATTTGCCCACGTTCAAGTCATGCATGCTCCTTTATTTTCTGCATTTGCTTCCCGCATTTCCATTACATGCATTAGTTTAGGATTCTGTCTTTCATTTACTTTCCTATAATTTGTTTGCTATTAAAACAAGAAGAAAATTTGGATCAAAGTAAATGGATGTACGTTTCTCTCATATTGTCACTACCAGAAAAGAGTCAAGTAATCCTACGAAAAATTAGGAGTCACCTACGAACACAATTTCCGACAAGTTTTCAACAAATTTTTCGCGAAAATAATCCCAAATTTTCCGACAAATTTACTACAAATTAGCGATAGAAAAATATGTGTAGGAAGTTTCCAACAGATTTCCGACAAAAACTAATTCCTTCAATAAATAAGTCAGAAATTTGTTGGAAAAAAACAACACAAACACGACATTAGTTTCTTTGGAGCCTAACCCACTTAACATGTTTATTTAAAAATTGATCATCTCGAATCGTTTAATGTTTTGTTATGTGTAAGTGGATTATTTTTTGTTGAGTCATGATACTTGGTAGGATTTTTGAAAGTTGTAATTTCCCTTATTTCCTTTTGTAAGGGTGCACAATAGCTAATAGTATTTCGTTTAGAGTGTATGCATATTATAAATAATGTTATTATGTTAAAGTTTTTTTATATTTTTTTTTAATCTTTATCAAGTTGGTACATATAAAAGTCTTTTAGTTTTTAGGTTATATTCGTATCAACATTGGATCTCAAATGTATTCAATGCAAAGTAGATTTTTAAGGCAAATTAGAGATATTCTTAAAGCCCCAAAAAATGTTGAGGCCCAAAATTAAGAAAACTAGACCACCAAGAAAGGGACAGAATATAATATATAACATGGGCTAAATCCAAATAATCGAGTTTCAAATCTATAACTCCCTGTTAAAAGAATATATAACATGGGCTAAATCCAAAGTTACACCTTCTGATGTGATTGAAATGTACATGTCATTAAAAGATATTTCATAGGTTTTTCTTGAGTGATAATTCTAATAATATAAAATAACAAGTTATAAAATTTCAAATATATCGTTGCGAAACATTTATTTTTATCAACATTGAGATATAAAAATTTTTGTTCAAAGTCGGACGAGTCAAATATAATTGTTTATTTTCTTTACCATGACAAACAAAACCGATACGGACCAAACAACATCGATAAAGGTACCGTAATCCGTTTGTACATATAATTTTTGAGGGATATAACACGTGTATATTGCAATACCGAGTGTTAGTATCGTAATGCTACTGTAACAAACCGAACATAATTTTGTGATGTTGTGGAATAGAATTATGGATGTTGTGAAAATAAATTTTACACTTTTACCCTGCTGATCTATATTTTTGTTTATTATTTTGTTAAGCTTCCATGTCAATGAAGATTTATTTGAGGTGAGGGCTTGGTGTTGGTGTTTTCCAAAGCGTTTCATGAGAGTGCAATCTTTAAGTTTTATGTTTCTTAATATTTGTATAGCTTGGATATAGGGAACCATGAGGTGTAAATGCCATTATTTTGGATCATATATAATTTTAGTAATCAAACAATCTGCTTTTCTAAATAAAAGGAGACAAATCTAATTAATTTTATAAACCTTTTAGGCATCTACGGAAACAAAAAAAAACATACCAAGACAATGGAAGCCTTAATGAACCTCAAATATGCCAAACATCACGCTAATTTTCAGGTGGGCCCGAACTTGGGATTTATATGTGACAAATTGATATAGATATTCACAATAACACAGTAAAAGTCTTGGGAGTATAAAATAATTATTACAAAATACAATTGTTTGAAAGTTCAAAAATAATATACAGACCAAAGTGCATAAAAGATCCACAGGCGGATCGGATAACAAAAGATTACATAAAAGACCACTAGGCTTCTTGCATGGAGTTGCAAATTCCACTAAGCAATTACCGCGCAGCTTCCAGCCTATTTAGGTACTTTGCAACCTGCGTTTAATCTTTTGAAGATACGTAAGTTTACACTGGTAAATACAAATAACCGACTCATTTTGAAAATATTTCAAAAATGATTTTATATACCATTTGGTATATCAATTTTCATAAATAACTTGGGACAAACTATATCTCTTGTTATTAGTATTACATGCTTGTCAATCCATATGGGACCCATAACTAAACTCCGGGACATGATTAACCGACACAACACATTAACCCATAAAAGGGTAAGAAATATTTTATCATAGCATTAGCATCTGTCAGGTGCATGCCTACACCCCATGTTTACGTCGTGACCATTTACAATTAATGAGCTGAGGATATCCAGGACACGGTCGTATTAACCCCCACTGTTTAAGTTATCAAGCAAAACAAATTAAAATGGGTTATTCGGATTTTGGACACATAATGGGTCATTGACCCCATACCCGACCAAGCGTTAATAATTTACCGTATCCCAAGCCCGTATAGGGAAAATAGTTAAAGAGTATTTACCTGGCTTAAGTCTTTACAATCCAAATAATATTATAAGCAAAACCGTTCAAACAAAACAACTAACAATGTTGCAATTTACTCGACACCCTTAGTCTGTAATGAATGGAATTATTATCCATTAGAATGTTAACAGGACTTTATTCAAGTCATAGACTTGGACCGGTTAACTAATATAAAGAAAACGGTACGGTTCGCTAGATTAAGCGGTGACCAGATAGAATGTGGTTTAAACCCTCACAATGCAATAACTTGTATAATATAGGGCAAACAATAATACGTTCTGATTAGAAGTGAATTTGAAGGAATTTGACCCAATTCGGTTAAGTTTATATAAACTAAGATATGTAAGTCAATCGTACGCGCATAAGCGACATCGAGTAATCGGACGAGTCAATGTCAAGTTCATTATGCCAAAACATGATTAATATGTTACCACATCAGTAGGTATATTAATTTATAAGTTCATTATGGTTTAAAACCATTTTATGCTCAAAATGGCATTTTGGTCAATAATTAGGCATAATTCATGAACTTGCATAAAACCCGACAACTGATTATGATCAAATGGTATAACCTCAGAGGATTATTCCATACATTAATATGATCATAATACAACTTCAAATCAGTAGCTAACTTAGCTAAAACATGTCAGAATCGAAAGTCAAAGTAGAAGTCAAAGTCAAAGTGTTTGACTTTCGGTTGCAAATCGGAATATAAGTAGGACATGATGGGTTGAACATGCTTTAACATGTTCTAATATGTTATACCAACTGATATAATGTCTAAAATTGGTATTTAGTTGTTTATAAGTTCATTTTTATACATTTTTCAAAAAAATTGCGTTTTGACTTTTATTTTAACATAACTTTGAGCCGTCATTTGACCAACTAAACGTGATCTTCAGGAGGTGCCCTCATAGAGGATTATCACCTACTTTATTACAATCATGTAGCCATGTTCGATTCTAACCTTGGCTTGACCATAATGGTCATAACCGAAAGTCATAGAAAAAGTCAATTTGCTTAAGTTCGGCTAATAACTTAGCTTAGAAAAGAAAAGAGCTATGAAAGAACACTTACAAGTGCTCTAGGAGAATAATGAACTCAGTTGTCACGGCCCCCGACCCGGTTTGACCCGTTTCAGGAGCCGCGGGACAGAAATCCCGTGGTATTTATTTAACAGTGGAAGTTTTCTTCAGGATCTTTTAAAAACTGCAATTTCCCGATTATTTTTATTTCACAACTCGGAATAAAATCCCGGTAATTTACAATCATAAGATTTCACGGAGAAATCTTTTATTTTACAAAACATGTTTCTTTATTTTATATTGAGCCACTTCCTTAAGCTTGTAGTGCTTCTCGGCACTTATCCAGGATCACAACAGATCACCTGAAACATGTTTGAAAAAGGTTTTGTCAGCGGGAAATACTGAGTGAATCATTCTTTTTGCTAAAATGACTCATTTGTTATAATTTACAGTATTAAGAGAGATTACAATGTTTCCAGATATCAAACCAACTACCCACAGTATTTGTCACTCGACCATCCATCGGTAACCTCATTGTCCAATGGAGTCTGTGACTATGGTCATATCACTCATTGGCTAACTCGTTGTCCAATAGTGACGGTTATCAAGTAATGTATATAAAACCCCACATACCGGCTGTAACTTGGTGATTACATAAACTTAATCACTGTAATTATAACCTTTAAAAATAAACATGATTTTGAAAGTAATTTGATAAAAAGAGAATGACTCACATTGCAGATTTAATTGAGCAGAGCCTAGCCTACTGATTCGCCTTTTAACCTAAATTAATAACAAGCACACAATTCGGTTAGTAACTTAATACAACATTTACGATAACTCACGAGATTAAACCCTCACATCGAATGACAAAGTGCGATACTTAAACATCCATTGAATTAACAACGAATGACAAAGCATAAACCCTAATGTGGGCAGCACTTAAACATCCATTGGATAGTTTAATCGATCGGACATTGAATCGTATCAGCGATCGAGTTATTACCCTGTATTGCGGCGACACTTCGTGATTCGTGTGTGTTTTTGTAGTATTCAGAACGTAACTCAGTGTATATTTCGACTTTTAACGTCGTTCAAGCGCCCAAATTCCAGTCCCAAAGTCTACTATTTATACACAAAAATTGACCAGGCTTACGGACCGTAAGCCTCATCCCTTACGGTCCGTAAGGGACACGAATTTACCATAGGGTAGCCACGTCCTTGACTAGCCTTGCTGACTTGACGAATTTCATAAATTCATTTTTTACAGCGAGATTTTAAGATAATCGTAACTAGGGTTTTACCCCCCCCCCCTGAGTTTTAGGGGCCCTGATCCTGATTCTGATGATTCTGAAAATTTTAGGGTTTGTGCAGAATCACTTGGGTGTCTCAATTAGGGTTTCCTATTGGATAAAATAATAAAATAAATAGGACTTTTAATGAGAGTTGTTACATTCTCCCCACCTTAATAAAAATCTCGTCCTCGAGATTTACTGGAATAATTGAGGATACTTTCGCTTCATTTCTGACTCTAGCTCCCAAGTGTATTCGGGTCCTTGATTCGAATCCCACTTGACTTTAACTAGTACTAGTCGCTTGTGCTTGAAAAACTTTATTTTTCTGTCTTCTATCTGAAGAGGTTTCTCTACAAATTTTATTTTTTAGTTTACCTCTATATCTTGGAGAGGTACTACCAAAGATTCGTCTGATAGACATTTCTTGAGGTTGGATACATGAAATACATCATGTACTCCAGCTAACTCCTCTGGTAGTTGTAAACGATAAGCAACTGGTCCTATACGTTGGATCACTGGAAATGGTCCTACGTATCTTGGACTTAGCTTTCCTTTCTTACCGAATCTAACAACTCCTTTCCAAGGAGAAACTTTTAACAGTACTCTGTCTCCAACTTGGAATTCTAACGGCTTGCATTTATTGTCTGTATAACTCTTTTGACGATCTCGAGCAGTCTTCAGCCTTTCCTTGATTTGAGTAATCTTATCAGTAGTTTCTTGCACTATCTCGGGACCTGACAATTGACTTTCTCCTATTTCTGCCCAACAAACTGGAGTTCTGCACTTTCTTCCATACAGTGCCTCGAATGGGGCAGTTTCAATACTAGAATGATAACTATTGTTATAGGAGAATTCAATCAGAGGTAAGTGATCGTCCCAATTTCCACCAAAATCTATCACACATGCTCGGAGCATGTCTTCTAGAGTTTGGATCGTCCTTTCACTTTGTCCGTCTGTTTGAGGATGATATGCAGTGCTTAAATTTAGTCGAGTTCCCATTGCTTCTTGGAAACTTTTCCAGAAATGAGAAGTGAAACGACTATCTCTATCTGATACAATGGAGAGTGGAACTCCATGTAAAGATACAACTTCATCTACATACAACTTTGCCAATCTTTCCATGCTAAAGGTTTCTTTCATAGGTAGAAAGTGAGCTGATTTGGTTAATCGATCCACAATTACCCAAATCGCATCATTACCTTTTCTGGTTTTGGGCAACTTAGTAACAAAATCCATTGTTATGAGTTCCCATTTCCATACAGGCATTTCCAGTTGTTGTAAAAGACCTGAAGGTTTCTGGTGTTCTGCCTTAACTTGTGAACAAGTAAGACACTTAGAAACATATCTAGCTATATCCTTCTTCATGCCTATCCACCAGAAATTCTTTCTTAAGTCTTGGTACATTTTATTGTTTCCAGGGTGTATGGTATACCTAGATTTATGAGATTCTTCCAAAATCATATTTCTTAATTCTCCCTGCTTAGGTACCCAAATTCTTCTTTTGTGGAATCTCCAAATTCCATTAGCTCCTTGCTTTAATTCTTTTATTCGTCCTTTCATTCCTTCAGCATCATCCTTGATTGCTGTTTTCTGAAAATTCTTTATTTATTCCATTAAATCTAACTGTAGATTTAATCTGAGAGCATGAACTCGTCGTTGTTTCTCATGGTACTTACGACTTAAGGCATCTGCAACTACATTTGCCTTTCCTTCATGATATTGAATATCACAGTCGTAGTCGCTTAGGATTTCCATCCATCTTCTTTGCCTCATGTTTAACTCTTTTTGCCCGAATATATATCTTAAACTTTTATGATCTGTATAGACAGTAAATTTACTTCCATACAGATAATGTCTCCAGATTTTCAGGGCAAAAATTACGGCTCCTAATTCTAAGTCATGAGTCGTATAGTTTTCTTCGTGCTTTTTCAATTGTCTTGAAGCATACGCAATTACCTTCTTGCGTTGCATCAGCACACATCCAAATCCTAATTTTGAAGCATCACAAAATACTTCAAAATCTTCAGTTCCTTCTGGTAAGGCTAAAATTGGAGCATTGGTTAATTTCTGCTTCAAGATCCTAAAGGCTTCTTCTTGCTTAGGTCCCCATTCAAACTTAACTGCTTTACAGGTTAGCTTAGTTAATGGTACAACTATCTTGGAAAAATCCTTAATAAACCGTCTATAGTATCCAGCTAAACCTATAAAACTTCTAATTTCCATTGCTGATTGCGGAACCTTCCAATTAGTAATTGCCTCTATCTTAACATGATCTACATGAATACCTTCGTGATTTACCATGTGACCTAAGAATTCTACTTCTTGTAGCCAAAATTCACACTTTGAGAATTTGGCGTACAACTTTTCTTTTCTTAACAAAGTTAAGAGTGCATGCAAGTGATGACAATGTTCTTTCTGATTTTTGGAATAAATAAGTATATCGTCGATGAAGACAATTACAAATTTATCCAAGTACGGTTTACAGATTCTATTCATCATGTCCATGAATGCTGCAGGTGCATTCGTTAATCCGAAGGGCATGACTGTAAACTCGTAATGACCATACCTAGTTCTGAAAGCAGTCTTAGGTATGTCTTCCTCTTGCACCTTCAATTGATGATATCCGGAACGTAAGTCAATCTTAGAAAAATATATAGCTCCTTGAAGTTGATCAAAAAGATCATCAATCCTAGGTAATGGGTATCGATTCTTAATTGTAACCTTATTCAATTCTCTATAATCAATACACATTCTCATTGAACCATCCTTCTTTTTCACAAACAATACGGGTGCTCCCCACGGGGATGAACTAGGCTGTATGAAACCTTTACTTAGTAATTCATCTAATTGCTTTTTCAATTCTAACATTTCTGTAGGTGCTAACCGATAAGGTGCCTTGGCTATCGGTACAGTTCCTGGAATTAAATGAATTCTAAATTCTACCTCCCTATCTGGTGGTAATCCTGGTAAATCTTCTGGGAATACATCTGGGTATTCTGAGACTACAGGAATCTCCTTAAGTTCTTTACCCTTAGTACTGATGATTACTGAAATCATATATACTATTCCTTGCTTTCGTTCATAACTAGCAACTTTCATTACTGATATGAACTTCATGGGCTTACGTGGTTTGTCTCCTGTAATTATGATTACTTCTCCGGTGGGTGCTTGAATTTCTATGGAATTCTGATCACAAAGAATTCGAGCATGGTTGGCTACTAACCAATCCATTCCTAACACAACATCAAATTCGGCTAATTTCATAGGTAATAGGTTTGCAAAGAATTTATGACCTGAGAGTTCTATATTTTCCTTTTGCAAAACTTTATCTATGCTAACGGAATTTCCGTCTGCCGTTTCGACTGTAAAAATCTGCCTAAGGTTGGTTAAGGGTAAGTTAAGAGCTTGGCAGAATGAAGTATTGATAAAACTTTGGTTTGCACCAGAGTCAAATAATACTTTTGCATAAACGTTGTGAACTAAGAACGTACCAGCTATCACATCTGGAATGAGTTCTGCTTCTTGAGTAGTCAACTGGAATGCTCTGACATTCTTCTTGGTAGCTCCGTCAACTGCCTTGGCTTTGTTATCTGCTGGTTTGACTAATTTAGGACATTCTGTTTTGAAATGCCCCGCTTCTCCACAGTTAAAGCAGACTATGGTTTTCTTTCTGCGGTTTTCTTCAGGATGTCCTACCATTTTACAAAAATTGCAGGTTACACTACATCTTCCATAATGTTTCTTTCTGCAATTCCTGCAGAACGGCGGATTTGAAGATTGCCCTGTTCCTCTTCTCTTGAAGCTGTTATGATTACCCGTACGAAATCCTTGGGTAATTTTCTGAGCCAGTTCCTTTTTCCTGTTATCATCTCTTGTACGTACCAATTCGTCAGTTAGGGTATTAGCTAATTCCACAGCATCGTCAATAGTGCGAGGTCTCGCAGCTTTAACGATATTGCGGATTTCACTAATCAATCCCCAAATATAACGAGAAATGAGTACCGGTTCTGGCGAAGCCAGTGTTGGTACCACTCTAGCATATTCAAAGAATGTCGAAGTATAACTGCGACAATCTACACCCATCATTCGATGGTTTAAGAACTTATTCGCCATTTGATCTTTTTCATATTTGGGACATAATTTTCTTTCTACAAGACTCTTAAATTCTTCCCAGTTCATAGCATACGCCATCATCCTTCCTTTAGCTTGTAACACCGTGTTCCACCATTCTAGCGCCCCTTCTTTAAAAAGATTTCACGCGTACATGACTTGATCTTCCTGAGCACATTTACTTATTGTAATCACTGCCTCGGTTTTCTCTAACCAACGCAGTGCCGCAGTCGCTCCTTCATTGCCTGCAAATTCAGTGGGTTTGCAAGCAAGAAATTCTTTATAAGTGCAACCAGGAGTTGCAGCTTTCATTTTCTTAGAGAACGGAGCTTGTCGTGGTTCATTATCATGATTAGTATGATTATTGCCTCCGTTTACGCTATTACTGAAGTTATCTTCAGAAATACGTTTGCTAGGAACGATTTGTTGCGGTTCGATTGGATTTTTAACAGCAGCAACTATTGCTGGAATAGCATTGGCTATCCCTTGAGCAACTATATTTTCTATATCCTGCCTAGTCATATATTAATCCCCCGGTTGTTGCTCAGATTGATTAACCTCATTAACTGATTCATTATTAGCGTTTTCCATCTGATAATATATATAATTTATTAGTATCGTTTAAATAACAATTATACACCAAACAATCATACAAATTTCAATTACACACATATAGCCAAAGCTATTGATTTCTCGATTTCCATTTTTATATTTAATAGCATGCATCAATACACACCATTATCTTACAAAGTTTTATTTTAAGTTATTTCACAAGATTTAATTATTGCTATTATACAACCACAGTCTCATAAACCCCTTATCCCTCGTCAACTGATATTTTAATAATGGCGCTCCCTCTCATCGTACTTCCAGGAGATCTGTTCTCCTACTTCCCTGATCTTATTTCCTGCATCCATTAACTCCTCACAAAAGTGGCGAAGTTCAGCTAAATTCTCATTGCTCATAGGTGAATTAGGTATAGGTTCTGGGTCAAATTGAGGAAGAAAGGTGTCACACCCCGACTTCCACGTGTCACCCATGGGCTCGGTGGAGAGTGTCGTGACGTGGTTGGCAACATAATAGTCAAACAACACAATATTTAATATGCACAGCGGAAGCAAAAGAGAAATATATTACAATCCGAATATAAAGTAATATCCAGTATTACAACGGAAAGTAAAAGATCCACAGGCGGATCAAAATCAAATAGAAACAATAGTTCAACAGACTTTGACATCTAGAGCTTGCGAAACTTGAGTAATGATGCCTGGAGTAGCCAGCCTATTTCGTCTAGTACCTGCACTTAGCCTTTTTGGAAAATACGTCAGTTTACACTGGTAAATACAACTCAACTGACTCATTTGGAAAAGAGTTTGAAAATTTATTTGAATGCACTACGGCAAAATATATCTTTATAACTTGGGACAATTATTTGTAAATAATCTTGTATACAGTTTTACTTATTTGCCGTCCATTAGCACCGGTTAGAAGAGCCGGTTTAAGTTAACTGACACGCCACAGGTATAATGCCCACAAGGTTGATTCCTTTACGTGGATTACCAGTTTTTACATAATGCATTTGTCAGGTGTACGCCTACACCCCGTGCTTAGGTCGTGGCCATTTCGTAAAATGATGCCAAGGATATCCGGGACATGGTCATTTAACCCCCAAGGGCCATACATCAAATAATACAGAACAAAGCGGGTTATGTAAATACATTAATCACAATCCGATTTAAATGACTACATACCCGACCAAGCGGTACTTTTATAGTACCGTATCCCAAGCCCGTATAGGGAAAATAAGTTAAGAGTATTTACCTGAGCAAAGTATCAATCAATTACAGAAAATGCAAGTACTTTTACTGGGCTCCTAATCTGGAACGAAGGTTTATAATAACCTATTAGATTTCTAACGGGTCCTTAATTAAGCCTTAGCTTAGACCGGTTAGTTTCAATGATACGGTTCGTACGCACTATTAAGCGAAGACCGGATAGAATGTGATTTAGACCCGACAAGTTCGGAGACTTGCTTAATATGGGTATTTCATACACACTCTGGATGTTGAGATAAAACCGATAAGGTTTGACCCGTTTCGGCTAATTTATGTAAACTTGTTACATAACCCGAACCGAACGCGTAATAAGCGTAACGGGTATCCGTAAGAGCCATATACAGGTTTCCTAGGTTAATATGCTTCAAATATGTTGTGACATCAGTAAGATGTCTTTTATTATGCCCGAAACGTATTTAAACACAAACTATGCCCCGTAGGGGTAGTTTGGTCGTTTAAAAGATTATAAAAGAGTTTAAGTATTAACCTGAGTTACAGGTCTGATATAATCAGAAAAAATACTTAGTTTGATAAGTTATAACAGTAGGGTAAAGTAGATAGGTGAAATTTATCAAATATAACCAAACTATGCACCGTAGGGGCATTTTGGTAATTTCACATAAGCCGAAAAGCTCAAAACTGAAGTCTGAGTTTATCAACCTTTGCTTACTGTTAAAATATTATAATTTACCTAAAATATCAGTAGGTATCAACCCTCGTATGTTTAAAATAGTTCTAGTACATACTATGCGTTAAAAACGCTTAAAAGGCGATTAGAAGCCATTTCCGGGTTCTATACTTAAAGCTGATATTTTTATTGTTCCAGAAGGCTTAAAATAATTTATTTATCATTTAAGATCAGTAGCAAAAGGTTTGGAGTCGATTAGATATGTAAAACTCATTTTATGGCCCGTAAGGGCAAAACCGACAATTACCGGATTAAGCCTACGACTATAAGTTATGCTCAGCCTAAAATTAATTAAAAATCTTCGAAAATCCCAAAATAATATATTACATCAGTGGGTAATAAGTTTGATATCAAAAAGTAGGCTTAACTAGGGTATACGCTAATTACGCCGTTTTATTAACATAAAGCCTTCAATTTACGCTAATGAGCATAACTCTCAAACTACACCTCAAACTGATGTCAAACTTTGCATACAAGTTTATATATCAGTGACTAAGGTTTCTACTCTTTTACATTTTTAAAAATCACGTTTTAGGGTGAAAAGGGCATAATGGTCAACATATGAGCAATTAACGGAATCATGCGTATTAATTGGTTAACTAATGAACCATGGTGTATAATCACAGAGGGTTATAATAGCATGTAACCTGGTCCAAATAGAGCTCTAAGGTATTTCTAAATCATACCAAAACGGGTCAGAACTGAAGTCAAAGCAAAAGTCAAAGCTTTGCGACTTTCGGTTCCGAACCGGGTCTAAACAGTAAATTGTCGGGTTGAACATGTTTAGACATGTTCTTACACTAATTACCAAGTTATATTAATGATCAAACAGGTTGTATGTGTTCTACATTGCTAATCATGAATAAATTAGAAAATAAGTATCCTGTTGACTTTTTATTAACAAGTTTGACCCGACATTTGACCTAGTTAGAGTGGGAATCAAGGGGAACCCTTTTAAGGGTTTATTACCCACATAATTACCAACTTATAACTACTTTCAATTCGACTAATCACTGGACCATTAGTGATTAATCGTTAAGTCAACCGTTAATTACGACGGTTTGACTTTTAAGCTTAAACTAAGCAAAAACTTAACTAAGAAGGGATAAGCAAACTTACTGAAGTCCTATGCTTGATTAGGAAGGTCTTGTGTCTGCTCTTAAGCTCCCAAAAGCTCCAGAATTGCTCAAGAAGTGAATGATCAAATGGTTGCAACTTCATGCCCTTTTATAGTGATTTAATCACCATAAAATGTTGACAAATAAGTCTACCACTGACCACAACTCATTAACAAGTGTCCCTAGTGTTCTAGGGGTTGTTTAGAGGTCAAGCAAGATGAGGAAAATCGTTTAAAGGTTAGATATTGCGTTTAAACAGCAAACAGGAGATTCTGTTGGAGCTGGGCACTGCTTGCGCACCGTAAGGATAAGTCTTGCGGTGCGCAAGCCTTCTGATCAGACTTCAAAATTTCTAGTTTTTGCATATATGTCTCTTGGCCCTTCCGAAAGGTCAACTAACTTATATTTTGCACTTTGAGCCCTCCATATTTACTTACAAGGGCTTTAGGACTTATACCCATTTCGTTAAGTCCCCGGTTAACTTTATTGTTACCCGAAAAGTCCTAATTTTCAACGTTGACGCTTTAACCCCTCGCATACGAATTTGATCATAACTTTCTCATACGATAAAGAAACTTTATGAAATTTATATTGTGTATTCTAGTGAGCATAATTAACCGTTACAAAGCTTCGGGTTTGTCAAAAGGTCACTCAGAGGTATAACTTAAACATGTTGACACATTTAACCCCTGTAGTTTGTAATCTCTCACTTTCTTTCATATTTAGCTTCGTATGATCCATGATTTATTCATTTGAAGGTATGAGCATCATGTAGGCTTAATGTACAATTTATTTATTCACTGTTGACATTTAGAACTCGTAGTTTCATATACTTTTCATGTCTGTCAACTTTAAACCCTTTCAGAACATTCTTTCACACGTTCAAACATATGACACGTGTCAACACATTATAGGACGTGAATTTTCGAGGTGTTACATCCTCACCCCCTTAAAATAAATCTCGACCCGAGATTTACTGAAATAAATAAGGGTACTTTTCTTTCATTGTGGACTCAACCTCCCACGTATACTCGGGACCTCTACGGGCATCCCATTTGACCTTTACAATAGGCACATGCTTCCTTCGAAGCTTCTTAACCTGTCGATCTTCAATCGACAATGGTTTTTCCACAAATTTTAAGCTCTCATCTATATGCACATCTGTATGTGGTATGACCAGTGATTCATCAGCGAAGCACTTCTTCAGATTGCAGATGTGGAACACATTGTGAATTCCACTGAGCGCTTCAGGTAAGTTTAACTTATAGGCAACTGACCCGACACGTTCGATAACCTCGAAAGGTCCTATGTATCTCGGGCTTAACTTGCCTTTCTTACCAAATCGCATCACCCCCTTCCAGGGTGATACTTTAAGCAACACTTTGCCACCTACTTCGAAGTGAAAAGCTTTACGCTTTGGATCTGCGTAACTCTTCTGCCTATCTCGGGCAGCTTTGAGACGGTCACGAATCTGGACAATCTTGTCCGTCGTTTCAAAGACTATCTCTGGTCCTGATAATTGGACATCTCCAACTTCCGCCCATCAAACAGGCGTTCTACACTTTCTACCGTATAATGCCTCAAAAGGCGCAGCCTTAATGCTGGTATGGTAGCTATTGTTGTAGGAGAATTCAATCAAGGGTAGGTGGTTATCCCAACTACCACCTAAATCGATTACACATGCACGTAGCATGTCTTCCAACGTTTGAATAGTACGCTCACTCTGGCCGTCTGTCTGAGGATGGTATGCCGTACTGAAATTCAAACGCGTGCCCAAAGATTGTTGGAAGCTCTTCCAAAAATGTGACGTGTATCTAGTATCTCGGTCAGAGATAATAGACACAGGTATGCCATGTAAGGCTACAATCTTATCAACGTACAACTGGGCTAACATGTCGGAGCTATAAGTCTCCTTGATGGGTAAGAAATGTGCTAACTTAGTCAGTCTATCAACTATCACCCATATTGTATCATTTCCTTTCCTTATCTTGGGTAACTTGGTGATAAAATCCATAGTTACCATTTCCCACTTCCACGTAGGAAGTTCAGGCTGTTGTAGCAAACCTGATGGTTTCTGATGTTCTGCCTTGACTTGCGCACATGTCAAGCATTTAGCTACATAGGTGGCTACAGACTTTTTCAAGCCTATCCACCAATAATTTGCCCTTAGATCCTGGTACATCTTATCAGCTCCAGGAAGAACGGAATATTTGGAACTATGGGCTTCCTGGAGGATAACATCTCGAAGTCCTCCATAGATTGGAACCCATATTCGTCCATTCAATCTAAGAATTCCGTCTTTGCCAAGAGATAACTGCTCCTCAGTTACTCCTAGCTTTTCATTAGGATAGTTAGCTTCCAGCACAGCTTCCTTCTGTGCAGCTAACAACCTTTCAGTCAAACTGTTCCTTATCTCCATGCGCTTGGCATTGATTCGGATGGGTTTCACCCTTTCCTTTCTACTCAGGGCATCAGCGACTACATTCGCCTTGCCGGGATGATATTTGATTTCACAATCATAATCATTTAAAGTCTCCATCCAACGGCGTTGCCTCATATTTAAATCCTTTTGATTAAACAGGTGCTGGAGGCTCTTGTGATCAGAATAGATCACACACTTGATTCCATATAGATAATGCCTCCACAGTTTTAGTGCGAATACAACGGCACCCAACTCCAAGTCATGGGTGGTGTAATTCTTTTCGTGCACCTTTAACTGTCGTGATGCATAGACAATAACCTTGCCTTTCTGCATAAGCACACACCCCATGCCAGTGTGAGATCCATCGCAGTATACCACAAAATCTTCTATTCCATCTGGCAATTTCAAAACAGGAGTGTTGCTCAACTTCTGCTTTAGGATATCAAAGGACTCTTGCTGCTTAGGGCCCCAAACGAACTTTACTTTCTTCTTAGTCAAGGAAGTTAGGGGTGCAGCAATCCTTGAAAATTTTTCGATAAAACGCATGTAATATCCTGCCAATCCCAGGAAGCTACGAATCTCTGTAGGCGTCTTTGGCTCTTGCCAGTTCATAACTGCTTCAACCTTAGTGGGATCCACTTGGATACCACGCTCACTCACCACATGTCCAAGGAATTGGACTTCTCGAAGCCAAAACTCACACTTGGAAAATTTGGCGTAGAGTTTCTCATGATGTAAAAGTTTGAGAATACAGCGAAGGTGTTTCTCATGGTCAGCTTGGTTCTTCGAGTAGATCAGAATGTCGTCGATGAAAACGATGACGAATTTGTCTAAGTAAGGCTTGCAAACGCGATTCATGAGATCCATGAACGCGGCAGGTGCATTAGTGAGCCCAAAAGGCATCACTAGAAACTCGTAATGACCATAACGAGTCCTAAATGCAGTTTTATGTACGTCTTCATCTCTAACCTTCAGTTGATGGTAGCCTGACCTCAAGTCAATCTTCGAGAAATAACTTGCCCCTTGCAATTGATCGAACAAATCGTCGATTCTGGGTAATGGATACCTATTCTTTATCGTGACTTTATTCAGCTCCCGATAATCGATGCACAGACGCATCGATCCATCCTTCTTCTTGACAAACAGGACTGATGCTCCCCAAGGAGATGAACTAGGTTTTATGAAACCTTTAGCTAGCAATTCATCCAGTTGTGTCCTTAATTCTTTCATCTCCGTGGGCGCCAACCTATAAGGTGCTCTAGCAACTGGTGTTGCTCCAGGGATGATGTCAATTCTGAATTCGACTTGTCTATCTGGTGGTAAACCAGGTAGTTCTTCAGGAAAAACTTCTGGGTATTCAGAAATGACGGGGATGTCTTCTATCTTTGGTTTAGGCTCATCAATACTTGTGCCATGTAGATGACACAGCCCTTCTTTAAACACTTGGAAGCCTTGAGCATAGTCACTTGCTCAGGCAGTCCATACTGGGTATCTCCCCGAATGGTAAGTGATTCACCAGATGGAGTCTTTATCATCACTTGCTTTCTGTTGCAGACAATTTGGGCCTGGTTATGAGATAACCAGTCCATACCCAAAACTATGTCAAAACCGGCCAACTTAAAGGGAAGTAGAGACAGAGGAAAAGAGTGGTTCTTAATGGATATAACACATCCATCTAACACAGTTGAGACGGTTTCTATGGTACCATCTGCTAACTCTACCTCATAATTCACACTTAAGGTTTTGACAGGTAATTTCAGCACTTCACAAAACTTATGATCTACAAACGACTTATCAGCGCCTGAATCAAATAGTACTCTTGCATAGACATCATTTACAAGGAAAGTACCTGTAATCACGTTGTCTTCTAGAACCGCTTCTTTGGCATCCATTCGAAAGACCCTTGCATTGGTCTTCTTGACCTCTTCAGGCTTCTTGGCGTACTTAGGGCAGTTGGTCTTAATGTGCCCTTTCTCATTGCAGTTGTAGCATGTGGCATCTCTTATCTTCTTGCACTCTATCGTCTTGTGCTCTTTAGACTTGCATATCCCACATGCAGGTGCTCCCGACTTAGAATTGGACTAAAGTCTGCACTTTCCAAAGTGGCGTTTCTGGCAAGTCGTGCACTTTGGCTTTTCCTCTGTTCGCTGACTATTCCTTCCAGACCCAAACTTCTTAGAATCGGTGTTTCCCTTGTGCTTCTTCTCTGACCCTCGTGAGTTATCATCCTCACGCTTCCTCTTACTTTCTTCAGATTTCTTTAGCGATCTCAACCTGACCGCATCTAAAGTAAGGGACAAAGAGAGATCAGCTGCTGACCTAAATGTAGCAGGTCTTGAAGCCTTAACACTGGCTTTGATTTATGGGGCTAAACCCCCAATGAAGCGAGCAATTCGCTTGGGCTCTGGTGTTACAAGGTAAGGAACCAGTCTGGACAGGGTATTGAAACTGGTGAGGTAAGCTTGACAGTCTAAGTTTGTCATCACCAATGATAAGAAATCAGATTCAATTCTTTTGACCTCATGTTGAGGGCAGTAGTTTTCCATAATGAGAGTAACAAACTGTTCCCATGACATGTTGTAGAGCGGGATCTTCCCAGCAGCTTGAATGAGGGACCTCCACCATGCCAGTGCCTCTCCTTTGAACGATTGTGATACATACTTCACCACATCCCTTTCAGCACAACCGCTGATATCGACAACTGTGTCCATTTCATCCAACCAGATCATACAATCAATTGCCCCCTTCTCCCTAGTGAAATCTCGGGGTTTACAGGAAACAAAGTACTTATAGGTACAAGACTTGGTACGTGGTTCATTATCGAACACTATCTTCTTGGATGGAACACTGTGTTCATTTGATGAATGTCGATCATCATCCTTCTTTGGCTCCTCTTTCTTAGAGGGCGGCTTGTTATGGGGCTCTGAATGAGTTTTAGGGACAGACTTAGAGTGGGGTACAGATGAGGCTCGACTATACGTCCCACTATACTCCTTAAATTGTTCTTCTACAGCTTTAGATACAGCTGTATCAATCAGTGTACGAAGCTCTCCTTTGGTTATATTAATCCTATCATTATCATCGCGGTTTTCCAAAGGATGACCGTTTATCTCGTCAGAGTCAGCCATGTAGTCTTAGTTGCTACAAAAAGAAAAATAAGGGCAAGGTTTATTTAGAAGCCCTTACAGTACTATCGTTCTTAAACGATTTATTAACCATGCTTTTAATACACATTTTAGTTAATTTGTTAAATATAAAAATTGTTCAGGATCTTTATCATAATCCTAAATTATAAGTTAATAATAGCACAAAAGGCCTGGTCACGTAGACAAGTTTAATTTATAAGCCATGATTTCAGAGAATCGAGGCATTAAGGTTTGAATCAAAGTTCATTACCTTTTCTTGACAGGGAGTCGTAAGCTACCATTGTCTTTAGTCTCAGAGGACGTTAATCATAGCCCGTGGGCACTTCATCCTTAAGGGATGACTATATAAATATGGGGATTTAGAATAACCCAATTAGAAATGACTTATGTGATTTTATCGTATCACACTTTGTCAAGCATGTTAATATGCTTTCAGATGTTTAATAAGGATTTGAATCTCTTGAATAGGTTCTACCATCTTGGCCTTGTCTGTAGTGACATTTAGACTAGGTTTTACCTTTAAGATTCTTTTTAATATTTAACACAGAACAATCCTAATTGAACTGTTAACAAGGATCTGAATCTAATTGTGGATCTACCATCTTGGCCCTGTCTTAATGTGACATATGGCTAGGTCTTGTCCTTTTAGATTTTGCCATTTTATTATAATGGAAGATCTTATAATATAGGAATGATAATTTAAATATAATCGTTCCATTAACATTTTTAAACAAGTATATGGTTGCCCTAAATGGGACTTCTAATAAAAATGACTTGCCCATGCAAGGGCTAATCAGAAAAATAACAAAGGAATCAAATAAGGACAAAATAAAACGAATTAGAATTTGTCCTATGTTCTTGTCTAGACTCAAGAATGTGCAACTGTGTAACTGAGATTAAATACAAAAGGCTAGTGTTTAATTCACTCAGTGTTGGCTCTGATACCAACCTGTCACACCCCGGACTTCCACGTGTCACCGGTGGGCCCGGTGGGGAGTGTAGTGACGTGGTTGGCAACATAATAGTCAAACAACACAATATTTAATATGCACAGCGGAAGCAAAAGAGAAATATATTACAATCCGAATATAAAGTAATATCCAGTATTACAACGGAAAGTAAAAGATCCACAGGCGGATCAAAATCAAATAGAAACAATAGTTCAACAGACTTTGACATCTAGAGCTTGCGAAACTTGAGTAATGATGCCTGGAGTAGCCAGCCTATTTCGTCTAGTACCTGCACTTAGCCTTTTTGGAAAATACGTCAGTTTACACTGGTAAATACAACTCAACTGACTCATTTGGAAAAGAGTTTGAAAATTGATTTGAATGCACTTCGGCAAAATATATCTTTATAACTTGGGACAATTATTTGTAAATAATCTTGTATACATTTTTATTTATTTGCCGTCCATTAGCACCGGTTAGAAGAGCCGGTTTAAGTTAACTGACACGCCACAGGTATAATGCCCACAAGGTTGATTCCTTTACGTGGATTACCAGTTTTTACATAATGCATCTGTCAGGTGTACGCCTACACCCCGTGCTTAGGTCGTGGCCATTTCGTAAAATGATGCCAAGGATATCCGGGACATGGTCATTTAACCCCCAAGGGCCATACATCAAATAATACAGAACAAAGCGGGTTATGTAAATACATTAATAACAATCCGATTTAAATGACTACATACCCGACCAAGCGGTACTTTTATAGTACCGTATCCCAAGCCCGTATAGGGAAAATAAGTTAAGAGTATTTACCTGAGCAAAGTATCAATCAATTACAGCAAATGCAAGTACTTTTACTGGCCTCCTAATCTAGAACGAAGGTTTATAATAACCTATTAGATTTCTAACGGGTCCTTAATTAAGCCTTAGCTTAGACCGGTTAGTTTCAATGATACGGTTCGTACGCACTATTAAGCGATGACCGGATAGAATGTGATTTAGACCCGACAAGTTCGGAGACTTGCTTAATATGGGTATTTCATACACACTCTGGATGTTGAGATAAAACCGATAAGGTTTGACCCGTTTCGGCTAATTTATGTAAACTTGTTACATAACCCGAACCGAACGCGTAATAAGCGTAACGGGTATCCGTAAGAGCCATATACAGGTTTCCTAGGTTAATATGCTTCAAATATGTTGTGACATCAGTAAGATGTCTTTTATTATGCCCAAAACGTATTTAAACACAAACTATGCCCCGTAGGGGTAGTTTGGTCGTTTAAAAGATTATAAAAGAGTTTAAGTATTAACCTAAGTTACAGGTCTGATATAATCAGAAAAAATACTTATTTTGATAAGTTATAACAGTAAGGTAAAGTAGATAGGTGAAATTTATCAAATATAACCAAACTATGCACCGTAGGGGCATTTTGGTAATTTCACATAAGCCGAAAAGCTCAAAACTGAAGTCTGAGTTTATCAACCTTTGCTTACTGTTAAAATATTATAATTTACCTAAAATATCAGTAGGTATCAACCCTCGTATGTTTAAAATAGTTCTAGTACATACTATGTGTTAAAAATGCTTAAAAGGCGATTAGAAGCCATTTCCGGGTTCTATACTTAAAGCTGATATTTTTATTGTTCCAGAAGGCTTAAAATAATTTATTTATCATTTAAGATCAGTAGCAAAAGGTTTGGAGTCGATTAGATATGTAAAACTCATTTTATGGCCCGTAAGGGCAAAACCGACAATTACCGGATTAAGCCTACGACTATAAGTTATGCTCAGCCTAAAATTAATTAAAAATCTTCAAAAATTCCAAAATAATATATTACATCTGTGGGTAATAAGTTTGATATAAAAAAGTAGGCTTAACTAGGCTATACGCTAATTACGCCGTTTTATTAACATAAAGCCTTCAATTTACGCTAATGAGCATAACTCTCAAACTACACCTCAAACTGATGTCAAACTTTGCATACAAGTTTATATATCAGTGACTAAGGTTTCTACTCTTTGACATTTTCAAAAATCACGTTTTAGGGTGAAAAGGGCATAATGGTCAACATATGAGCAATTAACGGAATCATGCGTATTAATTGGTTAACTAATGAACCATGGTGTATAATCACAGAGGGTTATACTAGCACGTAACCTGGTCCAAATAGAGCTCTAAGGTATTTCTAAATCATACCAAAACGGATCAGAACTGAAGTCAAAGCAAAAGTCAAAGCTTTGCGACTTTCGGTTCCGAACCGGGTCTAAACAGTAAATTGTCGGGTTGAACATGTTTAGACATGTTCTTACACTAATTACCAAGTTATATTAATGATCAAACAGGTTTTATGTGTTCTACATTGCTAATCATGCATAAATTAGAAAATAAGTATCGTGTTGACTTTTTATTAACAAGTTTGACCCGACATTTGACCTAGTTAGAGTGGGAATCAGGGGGAACCCTTTTAAGGGTTTATTACCCACATAATTACCAACTTATAACTACTTTCAATTCGACTAATCACTGGACCATTAGTGATTAATCGTTAAGTCAACCGTTAATTACGACGGTTTGACTTTTAAGCTTAAACTAAGCAAAAACTTAACTAAGAAGGGATAAGCAAACTTACTGAAGTCCTATGCTTGATTAGGAAGGTCTTGTGTCTGCTCTTAAGCTCCCAAAAGCTCCAGAATTGCACAAGAAGTGAATGATCAAATGGTTGCAACTTCATGCCCTTTTATAGTGATTTAATCACCATAAAATGTTGACAAATAAGTCTACCACTGACCACAACTCATTAACAAGTGTCCCTAGTGTTCTAGGGGTTGTTTAGAGGTCAAGCAAGATGAGGAAAATCGTTTAAAGGTTAAATATTACGTTTAAACAGCAAACAAGAGATTCTGTTGGAGCTGGGCACTGCTTGCGCACCGTAAGGATAAGTCTTGCGGTGCGCAAGCCTTCTGATCAGACTTCAAAATTTCTAGTTTTTGCATATATGTCTCTTGGCCCTTCCGAAAGGTCAACTAACTTATATTTTGCACTTTGAGCCCTCCATATTTACTTACAAGGGCTTTAGGACTTATACCCATTTCGTTAAGTCCCTGGTTAACTTTATTGTTACCCGAAAAGTCCTAATTTTCAACGTTGACGCTTTAACCCCTCGCATACGAATTTGATCATAACTTTCTCATACGATAACGAAACTTTATGAAATTTATATTGTGTATTCTAGTGAGCATAATTAACCGTTACAAAGCTTCGGGTTTGTCAAAAGGTCACTCAGAGGTATAACTTAAACATGTTGATACATTTAACCCCTGTAGTTTGTAATCTCTCACTTTCTTTCATATTTAGCTTCGTATGATCCATGATTTATTCGTTTGAAGGTATGAGTATCATGTAGGGTTAATGTACAATATATTTATTCACTGTTGACATTTAGAACTCGTATTTTCATATACTTTTCATGTCTGTCAACTTTAAACCCTTTCAGAACATTCTTTCACACGTTCAAACATATGACACGTGTCAACACATTATAGGACATGAATTTTCGAGGTGTTACAAAAGGAATAAGGACTGTTGAGCAAGTTTTGGAATTGCCAATCATTCGTCCACCATTCATCCATTCCCAGAGGTTGGGTGTGGATTATTGGTTCTGGGATTGCTGGTTGTAAGTTTATAGGGAGTTGAGTTTCAATAGGACGAGTAAAAACATTTGTATTGACAGGCTTAATAGTATCACAGCTTGCCAATATAAAATCTAGCTCCTCCTGTAATGTCATTTCCTGGGTTTGCTTAGAACTTTCTCCAATTTCTACCTGGGTTTGTTTAGAACCTCCCCCAATCTCCATTTCTATTTGCTTAGAATATTCAGCAAACTGTAATCCCATCTGCCTAGACTCTTCCCCGACTTCAATCCCCTTCCCTTTGTCTAAGGGATTTTCTATTTTAGGCATTTTTCTAGTGGCGGGTTTCCTCCTGCGCACACGTCTCCATCCTACAAATCTCCTTCTTTTCTTGGGCTTGGGTTTCTCTGGAGGTGGAGCATTAAATTCAATAGGCTCTTCTATATCTGGTATATACCTATTGAAATCTCTGGAAACCTCTATTTTTACCGGATAGAGATTTAAATTCTGAAGGGCGTCAGACAAGTCACTCATGCTGTTTAGCACACATGCAAAATACACACAAATACTAAGTTAAAATTTCATAGATAACCTTTAAATATTATTTCATACCATGTGACTATAAAACAACTGAAATTTTAAAACACACTAGGGTTTACTGTAAATTTATTTATTTACTGGATAAGGTTTCTGGACTGTAGGTGTTAAGGGTGCTAAAAACTTGAATCAAATATTTAAAGATTTGTATTTACTGCTACAGTGGCTAGCATATAAAGATCTGTCCATTTTTCATCTAACTTGTCTTCCCAAGGTGATTTACTGGTTAATTCCTGGGTTTCCTGTTTAATCTTCTTTTCTCGGAATTTCTTTATTTTCTCTTTACTTTTCCTAATAATCAGACTTCTTTTACTAGGAGAAAGTGGTTCCTCATATTGTGCCTTTCGCACAAATATTCCTTCCTCAGGAATTACAGAGTGCTTTGAGGATTTGGTTTGGGATGAACTTCCTTTTTCGTTAGATGACCTATCTAATTTAAGATAGATGTTTGACAGCTTTTGTTTACCCATACTGTACACAAATATACAGTTAAGAAAACACATAATCACATAATGAAAAATAGAAAAATTAAGTATTTTCTAAATACTTAATTGGCTTAAATCAGTGGCTCTGATACCACCTTATTTCTGTCACGACCCCCGACCCGGTTTGACCCGTTTCAGGAGCCGCGGGACAGAAATCCCGTGGTATTTATTTAACAGCGGAAGTTTTCTTCAGGATCTTTTAAAAACTGCAATTTCCCGATTATTTTTATTTCACAACTCGGAATAAAATCCCGGTAATTAACAATCATAAGATTTCATGGAGAAATCTTTTATTTTACAAAACATGTTTCTTTATTTTATATTGAGCCACTTCCTTAAGCTTGTAGTGCTTCTCGGCACTTATCCAGGATCACAACAGATCACCTGAAACATGTTTGAAAAAGGTTTTGTCAGCGGGAAATACTGAGTGAATCATTCTTTTTGCTAAAATGACTCATTTGTTATAATTTACAGTATTAAGAGAGATTACAATGTTTCCAGATATCAAACCAACTACCCACAATATTTGTCACTCGACCATCCATCGGCAACCTCATTGTCCAATGGAGTCTGTGACTATGGTCATATCACTCATTGACTAACTCATTGTCCAATAGTGACGGTTATCAAGTAATGTATATAAAATCCCACGTACCGGCTGTAACTTGGTGATTACATAAACTTAATCACTGTAATTATAACCTTTGAAAATAAACATGATTTTGAAAGTAATTTGATAAAAAGAGAATGACTCACATTGCAGATTTAATTGAGCAGAGCCTAGCCTACTGATTAGCCTTTTAACCTAAATTAATAACAGGCACACAATTCGGTTAGTAACTTAATACAGCATTTACGATAACTCACGAGATTAAACCCTCACATCGAATGACAAAGTGCGATACTTAAACATCCATTGAATTAACAACGAATGACAAAGCATAAACCCTAATGTGGGCAGCACTTAAACATCCATTGGATAGTTTAATCGATCGGACATTGAATCGTATCAGCGATCGAGTTATTACCCTGTATTGCGGCGACACTTCGTGATTCGTGTGTGTTTTTGTAGTATTCAGAATGTAACTCAGTGTATATTTCGACTTTTTACGTCGTTCAAGCGCCCAAATTCCAGTCCCAAAGTCTACTATTTATACACAAAAATTGACCAGGCTTACGGACCGTAAGCCTCATCCCTTACGGTCCGTAAGGGTCACGAGTTTACCATAGGGTAGCCACGTCCTTGACTAGCCTTGCTGACTTGACGAATTTCATAAATTTATTTTTGACAGCAAGATTTTAAGATAATCGTAACTAGGGTTTTACCCCCCCTGAGTTTTAGGGGTCCTGATCCTGATTCTAATGATTCTGAAAATTTTAGGGTTTGTGCAGAATCACTTGGGTGTCTCAATTAGGGTTTCCTATTGGATAAAATAATAAAATAAATAGGACTTTTAATGAGAGTTGTTACATCAGTAGGGGGCCTCTATAGATCAGAAGCCACTCCAGGAGTGAGTACAAAGAAGAAATGGAAATGAGCAAGGAATGAAGGTGAACATTGGGTGCTATTTATACTTGAAACTTGATCATAGGATCATGCCAAGTGTTGCCAAATGTTCTCAGATGTGAACACGTAGTTTGTGAGGTGTTTATACCGAAAAGAATGTGGCACTTCGCGAATATATGGCATAACATGCAGGCTGCCATGGCAGACTGCCATTTCTGCCAGTTGCACCCCTTACGGACCGTAAGGGGTGGCAGCTTACGGTCCGTAAGGATTAAGTGCGCACACAGATTTCAATCTCCTTACTGTCCATAAGACCCAGGTCTTTCGGTCCGTATGGAACTGCCAGTTATAATAATAATATCTGCCTTACGGTCCGTATGGCATCAAGCCTTAAGGTGGTCCATAAGGGTCACTCAGAGACCAAATAAATTGGCATGTTGACATAAACGGTCCCTCCACATCCAATCTTCCACATTTATACATAATTAGTTCCCTCATCCGAATAACTTGGCAAAATTGAGAGTTGATTGGACACGTGTTGCCAGATGATTCGATAAAATTTTCCGAGGTGTTACATCCTCACCACTTTAAAAGAAATCTCGTTCTCGAGATTTTATTCAAATAAATGGGGGTACATTTGTCTCATATTGGACTCAACCTCCCATGTATATTCTAGGCCACGACAGGAATCCCATTTGACTTTTACGATGGGGATTATTTTCTTTCGGAGCTTTTTAACCTGTCGATCCTCGATCAAAATCGGTTTCTCAATGAACTTTAGGTTTTCATCAATCTGCACATCATGGTGCGATATTGCTAGCGACTCATCGGCTAGACATTTCTTTAAATTACATATGTGGAACACATCATGAATTCCACCGAGTTTCTCAGGTAGCTTAAGTCTATAAGCCATAGAACCGACACATTCAGTAATTTCGAATGGTCCAATGTATCTCGGGCTCAACTTGCCCTTCTTTCCAAATCTCATCACATATTTCCAGGGTGATACTTTCAATAATACTTTGTCCCCAATTTGGAACTTAAGAGGTTTTCACCTCTTATCAGCATAGCTCTTCTTCCTATCACGGGCAGCTTTGAGCCTGTCACAGATTTGAATAAACTTTTCTGTGGTCTCCAGGACTATCTCATTTCCCGATAGTTGGCTTTCTCCAACTTCAGCCCAACAAACAGGCGTTCTACATTTTCTCCCAAACAAGGCTTCAAATGAAGCGGCCTTGATGTTTGTATGATAACTATTATTGTAGGAGAATTCAATTAGGGGTAGAAGATCATCCCAACTACCACCTAAATCAATGTCGTATGCTCTCAGCGTGTCTTCTAATATTTGAATGGTACGCTCACTCTGTCCATCAGTCTGTGGATGGTAAGCCACACTAAAATTTAATCGCGTGCCCAAAGATTGTTGGAAAATATCCTAATATGAGACGCGTGTCTAGTATCTCTATCGGATACTGGCACTCCATGTAAGGACACAATATTGTCCACATATAATTTAGCCAATTTATTAGAACTAAAGTCTCCTTGATTGGCAGAAAAAAGGTTGTTAGTCAGTCTGTCGAGAATCACCCAAATCGTGTCATTGCCACGTTTGGTATTTGGTAACTTGGTAATCAAATCCATAGTTACCATCTCCCATTTCCATGTGGGAATTTCAAGTTGTTGCAGCAGTCCTGACGGTTTCTTATGTTCGGCTTTAACTTGCGAACACATCAAACATTTTGCTACATAAGAGGCTATGGATTTCTTCCTACCCATCCACCAATAATTTCTTTTTAAATCTTGGTACATTTTATATCCTCCAGGATGTACAGAATATTTAGAATTATGAGATTCCTGGAGGATCAGATCTCTGAGTCCTCCAAAGATAGGAACCCATATATGATTATTAAATCTCAGGATTCTATCACTTCCAGGTTTTAACTGATCAATAGTTCAACCTAGTACTTCATTAAAAGCATTTACTGCTAATATAGCTTGCTTCTGAGCATATAACAGTTTCTCATTCAAGCCAGTTCGTAGCTCAATGCTTTTGGCGTTAACCCTAATAGGTTTAACCCTTTCCTTGCGACTTATGGCGTTATCAACGACATTTTCCTTACCGGGATGGTAACGAATCTCACATTCGTAATCATTCAAAGTTTCCATCCAAAGGCGTTGTCGCATGTTTAAATCTTTCTGATTAAACAAATGCTGGAGACTTTTATGGTCCGTGTATATAATACACTTTGTGCCATATAGATAATGTCTCCATAACTTCAGTGAGAATACAACGGCACCCAATTCCAGATCATGAGTGGTGTAATTCTTTTCATGCACCTTAAGTTGTCGTGATGCATAGGCAATCACCTTGCCTCTTTGCATAAGCACGCAACCCATTCCTATGTGTGAAGCATCACAATATACAACAAAGTCTTCAATCCCCTCAGGTAGGGTTAGGACAGGTGCATTGCTCAATTTCTGCTTTAGAATCTCAATGGATTCTTTCTGTTTGGGACCCTAGTCAAACTTGACATTCTTGCGGGTCAATGTAGTCAAAGGAGTGGCAATTCGAGAGAAGTTCTCAATGAACCTTCTATAATAACTAGCCAATCCTAAGAAACTATGGATTTCAGATGGAGTCTTAGGTGCTTCCCAATTCATGATAGCTTCAATCTTGGCGGGATCCACTTGGATACCACACTCGCTAATCATGTGTCCTAAAAACTGGACCTCTATAAGCCAAAACTCGCACTTAGAGAATTTTGCATAAAGCTTCTCTTACTTTAGTAATTCAAGAATACATCTAAGATGTTTCTCCTGATCATTTTGATTACGAGAATAGATAAGTATGTCGTCTACAAAGACAATGACAAACTTATCTAAGTATGGTTTGTAGACTCTATTCATGAGATCCCTGAAAGTTGCTGAAGCATTTGTGAGCCCAAAGGAATCACAAGAAATTCATAATGGTCGTATCTGGTTCTGAAAGCAGTCTTTGGAACATCTTCGCTCCTAACTTTCAGTTGATGATAATCAGATCTCAAATCAATCTTCGAGAAATAACTACCTCCTTGCAATTGATAAAAAAGATCACCAATTCTTGGCAAAGGATAACGATTCTTGATCGTTATCTTGTTCAGCTCACGGTAATCAATGCACGTCCACATTGAACCGTCTTTCTTTATAACAAATAAAATAGGAGCTCCCCAAGGCGAGGAACTTGGCTGAATAAATCCTTTCTCCAATAGCTCATCTAGTTGTGCCTTCAGCTCCTTCATCTCAGTTGGTGCTAAGCGATATGGAGCTCTAGCTACAGGAGCAGATCCAGGAAAAATGACGATTCTAAACTTGACTTGCCTCTCCGGGGGTAGACCGGGTAAATCTTCTACAAAGACATCGGGATATTCGGAGATAACTAGTATGTCTTCAATTCTTGGCTTCGGTTCATCAACAGTCACCTGTGCCATGTAGATAACACATCCTCTTTTCAAACACTTAGATGCCTTAAGCAAAGACACTTTCTCGGGCAATCCATAGTGTTGATCTCCACGAATGGTCAGTATTTCACCGGATGGGGATTTAATTTTGATAAGTTTATTATCACAGGCAATACGGGCTGGTTATGAGCTAACCAATCCATGCCTAAAACTATATCGAATCCCGCAAGGTTCATTGGTAGCAGATTAACAGGGATAGAATGGTCCTTAATGGATATAACGCATCCATCTAGAATCATGGAAACGATTTCTATGCTACCGTCAGCCAATTCAACTTCATAAGTAATATCTAAAGCTCTTAGGGGCAGGTTCAAAAGTTTATTAAACTTATGGTCAACAAAGCTCTTATCGGCTCCAGAATCAAACAAGACTCTAGCAAATATATCATTTACAAGGAATGTACCTGTAATAACATTCGTATCTTTAATTGCTTCTCTTGCAGTTAACTGGAAAACTCTAGCATTGGACTTCTTCGCCTCCCCCGGCTTAGGATTACCCTCAGTAGCACTCTTAGGGCAGTTAGTCTTTATGTGGCTCTTTTCACCACATCCAAAGCAAACGGCATTCTTCAAGTCCTTGCAATCAAGAGACTTGTGACCAGTCTTCTTGCATATGCCACACTTCTTTGATTCTTGGTCGGTCTGACACTGTCCCCAGTGTCGTTTCCCACAAGTTTTGCATACTGGTATATCATCAGACCTCTGCTGGTTCTTGTTAAACCCAAATTTTCCTTTCTTGGAATCCTGGAAGCGATTATCATCACGCTTCCTTTTTTCCCCAGTCTCAGTCTTGACCAACTTTAACCTTACTTCATCCCAAGTCAGTGAGAGAGATAGATCCACAGCGGATCTGATAGAGGCTTTACCATGCCCTTGATTTCTGGTGCTAATCCACCAATAAAACGCGCAATGCGCTTAGATTCAGAAGTGATCAAATAGTGAACCAATCTGGACAGTGAACTGTAGTCGGATACAAATTTCTGACAGTCCAGGTTCTTCATAGTGAGAGTCAATAAATCTGACTCCATTTTCTCAACCTCATGTGGAGGGCAGTAAGTTTCTTTAATCTGGTCAACAAACTTGGACCATTTCATATTATACAAGGACACTTTCCCTATTGATTGAATCATGGGCTTCCACCATGTTACGGTATCGCCCTTGAAAGATTGAGATACAAACTTGACAATGTCTTTATCAGCACAGCCGCTGATATCTACAACTGTCTCCATTTCATCGAGCCACTTCATGGCATCGATGGCTCCTTTCTCCCCCGTGAAGTCTCGAGGTTTACATGATACAAAGTATTTGTAAGTGCACCAGTCTTTAACAAACCGGGTTTTCTCCTTGGCAACACGTCTAGGCTCACTCCTCTCATTCGAGGAATAATGTGAGCTTTCAGATTTAGGTGTGGAAGATGGTGGGATTGATTGGGATTTTTGATGGGTCGAACCCAATCCTTTAGTATTTTGGCCATGAAATTCTCCATGGCTTTGCCGACTTCAGCAGCAATTAGGGCTTGAAGGTTATTTCCTTCACCCTCGTGAGTAGCGTGTCCAATGTTAGCATGCCCGCTATCGGCTCTACCTGAATTTTGGTTCGCCATGATGTTTGAATATTTGGACTATAAGTCAACAATAGATTTTTGCTCAGTGCAATGTATTGAATATAATAGAATGGTCATCGAATTTGATGACTTGATAATAATATCATTAGCCATAATCTCATTCGATCATATAGGCTATAAGGCTTGGATATATATATCCTCCATCTTTTCGACCAGTGTGCACAAAGTCACAATTGCCTAAATATTAACATTACATTGAATGTTAAATGTATTTAATCATATATTATTAGTCGCGGTCTCATACGACCATAAAGGCTATAAGGTTTGGACATAGTCCTCCACCTTTTTGGGTCAGTGTGTCATATGGTCACAACTGCCATTGTCTCATTTAACAATAAAATTTTTTATAATATTATGAGCCGCAATCTCATTCGATCATGTGGCTATAAGGCTTGGACATAGTCCTCCACCTTTTGGACAGTGCACAATTATGGTCACAATTGCCATTGTCACATTCGACAATAAAAAATAGCTCATAGGCAAATCATTTTAACATTACATTGAATGTTAAAATAAAATAATCATCACATTAATGATATTTACGTTAATAGCCACGATCTCATTCGATCATATAGGCTATAAGGCTTGGATATAATTCTCATTCGATCATGACGTGATAATCTAATACTAATAAAAGGGTAACTTTAATGCCAAATGACATTCTCTTATAAAAAGTATTTCACCAAAATGCCATGTGACAATTTATTATGCTACCTCACCTATATAATAAATAATAAGTAAATTAATATAAAACTATTAAATAATTGAACTTAATATATATTAGAAATAATCTTATATTCATAATTATATCTATTGAATATTCTTAATTATTAATAATTAATATTAGTTATCTACTTACTCATACTTTAATATAATATCTCTACTTTAATAAATAAAGGCATATTTATCAAAAGAAGATGTAATAACCAAAAATTTATACACCCATCACTATTTGATATAACAAAAAATTTAAAACCTTATCATGTTTATAATTTGTTATTATTGGCTTCACAGATGTTAAAGATAGGTATAAACAATATATACATGTTTAATATATATAATCTTAAACAATGAACTAATTGCATTCCATCTTCTACTTTGATAAGACTTAATAAAATAAGAAAATATTAATTTGAAATAAAATATACTATGTATTTTGTATTCAAAAACAAAATTCTTACTTCGTAAACGCATCATTTAAAATATTAAAATTTAAAATATTTAAAATGAGTAATGTTATATTCTCTTTAAGTTCGTATGGATAGTTCATATTAAGGTTATATGTATTCATATTAAAATTTATATTTTTGATGTGTGACGCAAGAAATAATATGAAATATAAAATACAATTTAAAACCTGTAATGGTTATGTCCTTCAAATGCAACCAACCTCGACAATAACATATTTATTTTAAAAAAACTCATTCAAGTTTATATAAATGGAAAACACATTTATTTCTCCAAATAACTCGATCAACTCCATGTGTGTATCCTAAAACCCATGTAATACATGGGTCTATAAACTACTTCAATATAAAGAAATTCCACAAAAAACAATCTTTTGTTAATTTTATTAAAGGAGAATATTCCAAGTAGAATAAGTTTCAACAAAATGATGATCGAAAACAAAAAAAAAGTCAGGAATTCGAAATTTTTTGAAAAAAAGTCCTATAATAATAAATCATCATCAGCATCAGGATCATCGAATCATTATTGCTCACAAAATTTCAAGAATGATAATTTAATGTTTAGACATGAAAATTCTTCGTTTTACAAGTCAAATCATTGTGATGGATATCTATATATAATCTAAAATTTAGTTGCATGTTCTATTTTAAAATCAACATTTATGAAGTTTTAAATGCAATACTTATCATCAAAGTAATCATGTATAAGTTTTGAAGCATGATGTACAAGAGGAGTACAACCATTTTAGAGGGGGTACTGCCCATAATTTTAAGACGCTGTAAGGCCAGTTTAGGGATTTCATCCATGGAATATGGAATTCCAGAAGAGCCTACATTTACGGCTGGTGATTTGAACCGTCCATTTCAATATTCAGAGTTAACTTTGGGATTTCACATGGAATTCTAAAAAACCCTAATATAATAGCAGGTAAATGAATCATTTGTCGTCCAACCAACTGATGGCGATTCGTGACCAGGAAATCGAAAGAGAGAGGACGATGGAGTCTTCAGGCGGCGGCGATGATGATATCCGTTTGAAGGTAATTATTTTCACCCACTTTACATCTTCATTTAGAGTAAACCAGACACTTTCATCGTAGACCTATTGACCTGGCCGGAAAAATCCCCCCGCTGATTCGTCGGCGATCAGCGCTGCTACTTGCTCCGCTGCTCGGTCTCACAAGGTAATCACAAATTAGGGCAAAATTGTTTCAGTTCTTGATTTTTAGCTTTTGGTCATATTTCTGATTAATTCATGCACCAGGACTAATATGGATCTGCTTTGATTTAAAATTTTTTGAAGATGTGGGTCAATGACGGTCACGGTTTAGGGTTTCATGAAATATATAATACACTATATGTGGCCAATGACGGTCACGTTTTAGGGCGAATGCTGTTAAACGGTTGAATAAAAGCGGTGAGTTTTCGAGGAGTTTGGCGAATTCAGCTACTGATTGGCCTTATTTGTTGCTGGAGTTGTTGTCTAAAGCTGCTCAAGCTGATTACTTTCAGGTATGTTAAAATGATGTTTAAGTTTATTGTTCGTATAATACAGAAGAGAACCAATGCTAATCGTGTTAATGAGATATCTTGCTTTCATGGGAGGTCGATCGGGTACAAAAGAAAGAACAATCGAACAACAAGTTCTAGAGGTGAGTGATGAAAACAATTAATGATAATTTTATATGATATATAGATTTATTTAAGTTTAGACACTAATGACCTTATTTACCAGTCAAATCCAGTTCTGCAAGCCTTTGGGAATGCCAAAATGGTGAAGAACAACAATTCCAGGTTAAAATTCCACATAATAATACATTTAGATACATTTGTTTTAATGAATTAAAAGTTAATTTACAGGAAAGTTCACATGACGTCGTTTTGGTAAATTTGTACAGATCCAATTCGACAAGCAAGGGAAGATATCTAGAGCTGTGGTTACAACTTACCTTCTAGAGAGATCACGAGTTTGCCAAGTGTCGGATCCCGAGATGAACTACCATTGTTTTTATATGCTCTGTGCCGTAACCCCGAGGTGACTTCATTTTTTTTGGAAATACATGTGAATTCGGTTATTGTAAATATTGTATTGAGTTGAGTTTGGTTTTTACATATAGATTATAGATACAATTGTTCTTTTTCAGGATGTCAAGAGGTTCAAATTAGGAGACCCGAGAAAGTTTCATTATTTGAATCGGACTAACTGCTATGAAGTAGCGAATATAGATGTTGGGCGAGTGTATTTGGAAACGAGAAATGCTATGGATGTTATCGGAATTAACCAGGATGAGCAGGTAACAAACATGATGAAATGGGTTGGCCTAAAAACAAAAAATTCAACCCTTTTATAAAATAGTTTCCGTAGAATACGTTAATTTTTTGAAATTATTTAGGAGGTTATATGCATTGAAATACATTAACAGCCCTTTTCAGCCCTTTTGCCTCATTTCCTTTCAGCTAGAATTACCCATTTACAAAAGTCAACCCATTTAAAATGATGAAACGGGTTGAATATGGTCACATATTTCAAACCTCTTTGAACTTGCTAAAGAAAGGTATGATAATTTTCATTTTTGTTCTTCTTTATCTAAGTATTTTTTAATCCACCATGCTATCTAATTTGTTGATCATTAAACTGAAAAGCTATAAATGCATATGTTCTTAGTACTTTGGTTTACGTGTGTTATCATGTGGTCTTTTTTTTTTTTTTTGCAAAAGCTATATAAGCTATGTAATCACTGGATTTCATTTACATTTGTTTGTGTTTTTAAGATGGATCTTCGTTTTTTTGTAGGTCATGGTTTAAAGAACAGGTAATGGTTTGAGAAGAGTTCAAGATCGAGCTATTTTTTGTAGTATGAAGGTGTGCATCTTCCATAGAGGTTAGGTTTAATTTATGTACATTAACGGATTTGACTATAGTGATTAGCTGGTATGCTTTCCATACATTATTCGATAACTATGTTTGAGAAATTTATGTTTAATCTTATAAGGTTAGGTTTAATTTCTGTACATTAAACAAACTATTGTTTTAATTAGTTTTGATGACTGAATTTGGGCTGTTTTGATTGTGAATTTGAAGACAAAGGATATAACGTACTCCGATGCGTATGCGACGTTGGGGGTTGATAATAGTTTAAGGCTGGATGAGTATAGGAAGAATTTTTAAGTTAAAGTGATTAAGCATAATGAAGAAGATATGGAGTTTGATTTGATCGGAATTGATGCGTCCATTGCGAATGCTTTTAGAAGAAATCGCATATCTGAGGTAGTTTTTTTTTTTTTACTTTTATGATTGTTGTTTACATGTAGGATTATTAAACCGAAGAAATACGGCTGGTTATATACTGTTTGGTTTTAACGGTTTGACGGTTTATGGTTTTGGAACTTAGAGTTGGCCGGGTAAACCAAACTAACAGTTCAACATAATTTTCTTTTCTCAATTTAGGACTACAATGATATATATATATATATATATATATATATATATTATGTAGGAAAAATTCTTATATTTTTTAAATTTGATAAAAAAAAATTATGCTTTGATTCTTTTTTTGTCTAAATCGTAAAAAAAATTCCGACAAAATCGTGGTTAGCAGTTCGCCCAAAATTTTCGTCAAAACCGGTCGAAGCGCTGGCTGTGTAAATCAGACCAGCCATTCAATATGTATTGTTTTTTTTTCCTTTTAGGAATATAATGATATGTATATTACGTATGAACAATCCTTATATTTTAAAAATGTAATAAAAAAGTTATGCTTTTGACTCTTTTTTTGTCTAAACCACCAAAAACGAATGGATTTGGTCGACCCAACCAACCGAGCCGGTTTGTTTTGGTTTGTCTTTTTCTCAAAAATCGTAGTTAGTGGTACCGCCGAAAAGTTTCCTCGAAATCGACATGGACATCCAATATTAGCTCCGAAGATATGCTGACCGAAGTTCTGTCGTATTTCACGCAACCATCAATACCGGAGACGACGGAGCGTATCTGGTACTTATTCAGCCTTCATAGTTCATATTATCATACATTTTAAAAAAAATTATGAAATGGTTTTCGTTTATTTTGCTAAAATTGGTTTTTTCCCATTTTCCCAGGAATTACCAAACGATTTTCAAATATATTTTAACCAATTGACTCATCCATTTTATTTAATAATATAGATTTATATATATATAGACTTCTCATATTCAGATTCCATAACATCAAAATATATGTTATCATCATTTATTATTATTATTATTATTATTTGTTATCATTAATGCAATTAGATGTGTGAGCAACTTTACACCTGATGACTCCTCATATTCAGATCCAATAACATTTTTGCATTTAAACTTTCATTAAAATGAAAACTGCCACAAGTCATCCCAAGAGGCTACTTATCATGTCTCTATAATTACACAGCCACAGTCAAACATCCTCCCTTTCATTATGCAACCTGCGGCTGAATATCGGAAGACACCTGCCAATATGAAGAAAACCACTGCTATTGCTAACTGTTCAGAAAGTTTGGCGACTCTTGAAGAAATATTACACCATGGTCGAGAAAATAAGAAACACACGGTATCAAAACTTTCTATAATTTCGATTGTTTCCCCCGGCATTATTATTATCCATACATTAAATGTGTTTCTTCTAATCCATGCAGAATGCTGAGTTCAATTGTCGTGTGGTGATTAAAGGCGTACGTAATAGCGAAGAGTGGTTCAGACTTATGTGTGGAGGAGGAAAATGCATGAAAGGTGTATCGCGTGAACACGGGGAGCTGTGGTGTGCTGGCTATGAAAACCCAGTTATGTTTCGACAAACAAGGTTTGGTTTTGGTATTCTATAGTTATGTGCGTTGGCAAACGCCTTTATACACTTTCACATCTGAAAAAAAAACTTTCAACAGGTTCCATCTTGAACTTGATGTGCTCGATTCCACGGTAAATGCGGTCATCATGTGCTTCGATGACACTGCACAGATTCTAACAAGCACCACTGCTCAATCTATACTCAATGTGGAATCGGGTCTCTCGCATATCTACACCGTTTATTCCGAAAGCATCCAGGATAGCTTCACTCCAGTCATGATACAGAACTCTAACGGTAGCATCTCAACGCTCCCAAACTGCTTACACTCACTTGTGGGCACCACCCGAACCATCCAAGTTGATACATCCACATACTACCATCATGGGGCCTTTGAGAGCTTCAACTGCAAGCGTGTGCTCCCGGACGAAACCAATTGTGAATCCGTTGGATCTACCACTCCTACTCCCATGACTAGGAAGGGTAAAGGGGTGATGACAATACCAACACCGGTTAAGCTCAAAGAAACAATCAGAAAGTACATGTAAGTTTCTATATATACTTTTGACTTACCAAATTCCATGAACCACATAACTACATATCCATTTGTGTCGTGTTTAAGTAAATGTTCAAAAGTGAATATTATATGATACAAACATCATGTTTATTTCTTTATGACTAACTATAAACAAGTACAATTACACCATTGGTTTTGTTATGTGCTTTTTCGATTTGAGAACGCATACGACCCCATCGCTTTAGTGTTGAAATGAATTGTAATGGAACTTACCCGCGGCAAGTCGGCAACGCGCGGGCATTACCACTAGATTTCAAGCCTTTAGTGCTGTCCAGCTGGCTTCTATTTGGCTTTCATATTTTGTTACCTGAAACGCGTTTAAAAACATTTTGTCAGTGGGAAATACCGGTGAGTGAATCTCGGTTTAATTAAGTTAAGTAAAACCGTTGTACAATATTGAGGGATGTCGCGCAATTACATTTGTTTCCATCTACTTAATTACCACCCACGGTACTGTCAACCCGACTTGTGGTCATGTTACTCCTCGCAAGGTAGTAACAAATTATGTATACAAAACCCCAACATACCGACGATAATTGTAGAATACAAATACTCAATAACTGTTTAATATAATATTAATTGTGTGAGGTTTTGTAAAAACAATTTGTAAAAAGGAGATTACTCACATTGCTGTCTTAGGTTTTCCTGGTGATTATCTATTAAATACACAATTGCACACGCGTTAGTATAATAACCCAATATTTACATTAGTAATACCCTCCCCGAGAAGGCATTCCAACGACTACGTCGGGCAGAACCACGACAGCCGTTTCGGAACCCTTGATCAATCGGGCAGCGTATCTAATACGTAACCGGGGTTATGATACTTACAACGGGGCAGAACTTCGTTATTTAGGGGGGTATTATACCCGAAAATCACTTCAACTATAAAGAAATTCGAGAAAAGAAAGAGTTGTGAGCGACTGGGACTGAAGGCCTGAGCTCCCAATTTATAGGAGCTGAAATTGAGTTTGTCGCGCCCCGCGTAAGAGAAGGAAGGGGCTTACCCGGCCCGCGACCTAGGCTTGTAGGGCCTAGCTATGACAGGTCATCACATATAGCCTCGACACGATTGTACGCCACATGTCGGCTCCGGGTGAAGCCTCGTAGGCGGGCTGTCGCGCCCCGCGTAGACCCTGGGGTGGTCTTACGCGGCCCGCCAGAGACCCATTTTTCTTGATTATTTAATTTTAATAATAGTAAAGGTATTCAGGGCATGTTTTCGCATACGGGGTGTATTTTAGGACATATAGGGACACTTTTAATTATTTTTAGGGTGTCGAAAATTATTTTGAGGGTTGTTATATCCTCCCCACCTTGTTTTAGAGCTCGTCCTCGAGGTCTACTTGAACAAGTGTGGATATTTCCTTTGCATTTCTGATTCAAGCTCCCATGTATACTCTGGTCCTCTTTTGGAGTCCCATTTCACTTTGACTAGAACGAATCTCTTGTGCTTGAGGTTCTTAACCTTTCGGTCTTCAATCTGTAGAGGCCTTTCTACACATTTAAGTTGCTCATTTACCTCTATGTCCTTAAGAGGTACTACCAGTGATTTATCAGCTAAGCATTTCTTGAGATTAGATACATGAAATACATCATGTATTCCTGCCATTTCCTCTGGCAGTTGTAGCTGATAGGCTACAGGTCCTATTCTTCTGATTATCTCGAAGGGTCTAACATACCTGGGGCTTAGCTTTCCTCTTTTGATGAATCTTACCACTCCCTTCCAAGGAGAGACTTTCAATAACACTTTATCTCCTACCTGAAATTCCAATGGCTTTCGTCTGTTATCTGCATAACTCTTTTGTCGATCACGTGCTGTTTTTAGTCATTCCTTGACTTGAATGATTTTGTCTGTTGTTTCTTGCACTATCTCAAGTCCAGATAATTGTTTTTCTCCAATTTCTGCCCAACAGACTGGCGTTCGACACTTTCGTCCATAAAGTGCTTCGAATGGTGCAACATTGATACTTGTATGATAACTGTTATTATAAGAGATTTCTATTAATGGTAGTTGATCGTCCCAATTACCACCGAAATCAATTACACAAGCTCTAAGCATGTCTTCCATTGTCTGAATTGTCCTTTCACTTTGTCCGTCCGTTTGAGGATGATAAGCGGTACTTAGATTTAACTTGGTTCCCATCGCTTTTTGGAAACTTGTCCAAAAATGAGAGGTAAAACGACTATCTCTGTGAGAAACAATTGATAGAGGAATTCCATGTAATGAAACTATTTCCTTTACATATAATTTAGCTAATTGTTCCATACTAAAAGTTTCTTTCATTGGTAGGAAATGAGCTGACTTGGTTAGCCTGTCTACAATCACCCAGATTGTATCATTACCTTTTCTTGTTTTGGGTAATTTGGTAACAAAATCCATTGTTATTAATTCCCATTTCCAAACTAGCATTTCTAACTGCTGTAATAAGCCTGAGGGTTTCTGGTGTTCAGCCTTGACTTGTGAACAGGTTAAACATTTAGAAACATAAGCTGCTATATCCTTTTTCATTCCTATCCACCAAAAATTCTTTCTTAAGTCCTGATACATCTTATCACTTCCAGGATGCATCGTATACTTAGACTTATGGGCTTCTTCTAATATACGGTGGCGTAGGTTTCCTAATTTAGGTATCCACATTCTTTTCTTATGGAATCTCCAAATTCCATCTGTTCTTTGTTCTAATTCTTTAATCATTCCTTTCACCTTTTCAGTATCATCCTTGATTACTGATTCTTGTGCCTTTCTAATCTGTTCATTTAAATCTACTTGTAGATTTAATTTAAGAGAATGTACTATTTTTGGCTTTTCATGATACTTTCGACTTAAAGCATCAGCTACTACATTTTCCTTTCCTGCATGGTACTGGGTATTACATTCATAGTCACTAAGTATCTCCATCCAGCGTCTTTGTCTCATATTCAATTCCTTTTGCCTGAAAACATACCTTAAACTCTTATGGTCGGTGAAAATGGTAAACTTACTACCGTAAAGGTAATGTCTCCAAATTTTAAGGGCAAAAACTATAGCTCCTAATTCTAGATCATGGGTTGAATAATTCTCTTCATGATTCTTAAGTTGTATAGAGGCGTAAGCTATAACCTTTTGACGTTGCATCAATACACATCCATAACCTAACTTAGAAGCGTCACAATAGACTACAAAGTCTTCAGTTCCTTCTGGTAACGCTAGTATGGGTGCATTGGTTAGTCTTTGCTTAAGAATTCTAAAGGCTTCTTCTTGTTTTGGTCCCCATTCAAACTTAACAGATTTACAGGTTAGCTTAGTTAAAGGAATTGCTATTCTAGAAAAATCTCGAATGAATCTTCTATAATAACCGGCCAATCCTAAGAAACTTCTAACCTCGGTTGGTGATTCAGGGGTTTTCCATTTAGTAATCGCCTCGATCTTGGTGGGATCTACATGAATTCCTTCATGATTTACTAAATGTCCAAGAAACTGTACCTGTTCTAACCAAAATTCGCACTTCGAAAACTTAGCATAAAGCCTTTCTTTTCTCAATAAACTTAGAAGTGCATGCAAATGCTTTGCATGTTCCTCTTTACTTTTAGAATATATAAGAATATCATCTATAAAGACAATTATGAATTTATCCAAATATGGCTTACATATTCGGTTCATCATGTCCATAAATGCAGCTGGGGCATTGGTTAAACCAAATGGCATGATAGTAAATTCATAATGGCCATACCTTGTCCTGAAAGCGGCCTTAGGAATGTCCTCTTCCTGTACCTTTAGTTGATGATATCCTGACCGTAAATCAATTTTCGAGAAAATCGAGCTCCTTGCAATTGATCAAATAGATCATCGATTCTTGGTAATGGATACCGATTCTTAATCGTAACTTTGTTCAATTCGCGGTAGTCAATGTACATACGCATTGATGCGTCCTTCTTCTTGACGAATAGGATCGGTGCTCCCCATGGAGATGAGCTTGGTTGTATGAATCCCTTTTCCAACAATTCATCCAATTGTTTCTTTAATTCCTGCATTTCTGCTGGCGCCAAACGGTAGGGTGCTTTGTCAATAGGTGCTGTTCCTGGTAGCAGATGGATTCTGAATTCGACTTCTCTGTCTGGCGGTAGTCCTGGCAACTCTTCTGGAAACACATCTGGAAACTGAGATACTACTGGAATATCTTTCAGTTCTTTTCCTTTAGTGTTAGTGATTACAGAAATCAAATACACTAGTGATCATTTTCTTATGTAACTAGCTGTCTTCATCATAAAGATGAATTTTGTGGATCTAGATGGTTTATCTCCTTTAATTGTGATCTTTTCACCCTTTGGTGAATTTACTTTGATTGACTTTTGATCACATAAAATACTGGCTTTATTGGCTATTAACCAATCCATTCCTAATACAACATCAAATCCTGCCAAATTCATTGGGTAAAGGTTTGCCATAAATTTTTTATTTAGAAATTCTATTCTTGCTCCCTGCAAGATTTCAGAAATCTTAATGGTTTCCCCATTTGCTGTCTCTACTAGACATTGTTGTGGGAGTTTAGTTAATGGTCGATTGAGAAGTTTGCAAAATGAAGTATTAATAAAACTTTGGTTCGCACCAGAGTCAAATAATACTTTAGCAAAAATATCATTAACTAAAAACGTACCGGCGATCACATCCGTGATCATCTTTGCTTCTTCTGCAGTCAGCACAAATGCTCTCGCATTTTTAGTATTCTTATTGCCCATGGCTGGAACTAGTTTTGGACAGTTCGGCTTGATGTGACATTTTTCTCCACAGTTGAAGCACATTCCATTATTAGGTTTCCTCCTGCAATCCTCTTCCTTATGTCCTGGTATCTTGCATAAATTGCAGTAAGTGGAGCATTTTTCTGAATGCTTCTTCTTGCAAGCTTTGCAGTAAGGTGTAGATGTAGAACCTACATTTTTCCCACGGTTGGAATTTCCATAACGGAATTCTTGGGTAAGCCTTTGAGCTAGGTTCCTTCTTTGGTCCTCTTCTTGAGTACGCACTAATTCATCTGTCAAGGTGTTTGCTAGTTCTACAGCTTCTTCTATGGTTTGAGGTCTAGCTGCCTTGACTACATGCCTAATCTCACTGATTAATCCCCAGATATAACAGGAGATTAACACTGGTTCTGGTGATGCAAGGGTTGGTACTATCATAGCATATTCAAAGAATAATGTAGTGTACCCCTTACTATCTACTCCAGTCATCATAAGGTTTATGAACTTATTCGCATATGTTCCTTTTCATTAGGAGGGCAGAATTTTCTTTTTACCATATTCTTAAATTCCTCCCATTCCATATTGTAAACCTTATCACTTCCCCTAGACTGGAGGATAGTGTTCCACCATTCTAGTGCTGAATTCTTAAACAGATTGGAAGCAAACATTATCTTATCCTCTTCCACACACTTGCTTATTTTTAAGACTGCCTCAGTCTTTTCTATCCAGCGTAGAGCTGCAACGGCCCCTTCATTGCCCGAGAATTCCATTGGTTTACAAGACCAGAATTCTTTATAAGAACAACCATAGGACATGGTTCTTCTTCTTTTGGGAATGGGCATTTGAAGTATGGGTCCATTGTTTACGCTGTGTTCAGGTTCAGTGGGTCGTTTACTATCACGTTTACTTTTATTATCTGCTTCCTTAACCGTTTTGATAATATATGGCATTGCATCTAGTATTCCTTGTGCCACTATGTGTTGGATGGCACTGTTATCCACTTGGTTTCCATTATTGTTGTTGTTCGGGTTATCGTTATTAGGGTTATTGTTACTCTAGTTTTCATTATTCTGGTTTTCCTGGTTCACTTCGTTGTCCATCTGAATTTTAAACATTTTCCACTTACTAATATAACAAAATAATGTTTAAGGCAAATAATCACATAACACATATTGATAAAAAACGTCGAACATTGCGACTTACTCTTTCTTATATTATGCATCTAATACAAGCTAGAACTGGAATTTAAAATTACAATACTAATATGCGTTACTAATCACGAGGTGGTCTATACTACAACATATATTATTATTATTATTATTATTATTATTATTATTATTATTATTATTATTATTACTATTATTATGATTATATAATATATATTTTTTTTCATACACACATAATATATATATTTATTATTATATTATTATTACTATCACCATCACGGATATGGTTCATCCAGAACTCCATATTACGCTCGTCGTACTTCAAGACGAGTCGTTCTCCGATCTGCCTCATCCTGTCACTGTTTTCTAAAATCTCCTCACCGAAGGTTCGGAGTTCTTGCACATTCTCTACACTCATTGGGGTGCAGGTGCTGATACTGGATCTGGGTACTGTGGCATGGGTTCTTCCTAAGGGTATGGATTCTCTAGGATTTCCCTAATGTATTCATCATTATCATAGTAGGGATCTAGAGGGTCCAAACCTGGGTAGGCTGCTAGGTTTGGCATGGGTTCGTCTGTTAGGTGGTAGCGTTGCACATAATCCCTATGATCATCGAACCACGGGTCGTAGTCTGGGTCTAAGGGATTGGGTGCTCGTACTCTAGGTATCTCTTCTAGGTTAAAATCATGTATTCGGATTTGGTTTTCTGGGTTGTTTTCAATTTCCAATGGCTGAGTGGGAAACAAGGGTAATGGTTGAGGGGCTATGAGTTGCTCCAGGTTTGGATCGGCAGCTGTGGTTGCTAAAATATGAAAATTTGCTAAACTTCTATTAAGCATATCTTGGGTGTGGGCATCTGTTTGTCTTTTAGCGGCTGCTAGCACTCGCTGTTGTTGTAACTTTTTCATTCTCTTCCTACGCTCATGTGCTCCTCTACTGAACCATCCTCTCTTTTTAGGAGGGAATGGCTCTTCAGACTGAGCCTTAAACACGAATATCCCATTTTCATTGTCAGCTGAATACCCTGAGAGGGCAGGCTGTGAAGAGGTGCCTTCGCTCCTAGGTGAGGTGGACAACTGACGATAAGCGTCGGAGGGTCCTTGATCACTCACACTGTAAACTAACAAATAGTCAAATAACACACAACAATAAAATACAGATATCCACGTATTTGCATAATTAATTTCCTAACAATTTGAATAATATCTTGGTGTCAGCAGAACATTTCTGTGGCTGAGTCAGTGGCTTAGCTCTGATACCACCTTCTGTCGCAACCCCCGTCCCCTAACAACCCGGGAACGGGCGGCCGCGGCCAGTTTCAGTGGTATCCAGGTGTTTATCATTTTGGCAGCGGAATCACATCAGGATTGTAGTTAGGAAATATTTTATCAGAGTAAAATACCACACTTTCATATTATTAAACACAAGGAAAAAATCCCAAGTTTTAAGTACACACTTTTTTATAGGAATAAATCCTATTTTATTTAATAAAACATCTCTTTATTTTAGGTAACTTGATAGCTACTTTTCTAAGCCTTCAGTGCTGTCCAGCTGGCTTCTATTTGGCTTTCATATTTTGTTACCTGAAACGCGTTTAAAAACATTTTGTCAGTGGGAAATACTGGTGAGTGAATCTTGGTTTAATTAAGTTAAGTAAAACCGTTGTACAGTATTGAGGACGGTCGCGCAGTTACATTTGTTTCCATCTACTTAATTACCACCCACGGTACTGTCAACCCGACTTGTGGTCATGTTACTCCTCGCAAGGTAGTAACAAATTTTGTATACAAAACCCCAACATACCGACGATAATTGTAGAATACAAATACTCAGTAACTGTTTAATATAATATTAATTGTGTGAGGTTTTGTAAAAACAATTTGCAAAAAGGAGATTACTCACATTGTTGTCTTAGGTTTTCCTTTAGGGTTTCCTGGTGATTATCTATTGAATACACAATTGCACACGCGTTAGTATAATAACCCAATATTTACATTAGTAATACCCTCCCCGAGACGGCATTCCAACGACTACGTCGGGCAGAACCACGACAGCCATTACGGAACCCTGGATCAATCGGGCAGTGATGCGTGCGAAGTGTTACTTATATTAGGTATATATTTTAAGCTCTTTTTAACACTTATTTTAGCCAAGTTTTAAATTTATAAAACACGATATTTCACTAACACTAAACACACATATGGGCAAGTGCACCCATCGTTGAGTGTAGCATAGCGTTGGTAAGATACCGAGGTCGTCCAAGGACACAAGAGCTTTTAGTACCGGTTTATCCTCAACGTCTAACCAAAATAAAAGTTTAGAAAAATTTTTTAAACTAAGAAAAATAAAACTAACTAAAAATGCTGAAAATAAAAATAAAATAAAAACAGATAGACAAGATGAATCACTTGGTTCCGACTCGTATCTAGTATAACCTTTGATTATTTCCGCACTTTTGCACATAATTAAGAGATTATCTTAGTTATTGTAGTAGGCCCCTCTTTTGAAAGCGACGTTACCCTCACCCCAGTAGTTTGAGTCAGCATGGATACAATCCTAAAAGGGTGGATTATTGGAAGATAATGAATTAAGTTATTAATGCAGTATTGTGGTAGGCCCCGCTTTTGGCGGTGACGTTACCCTCGGCTAAGTAGTCTGAGTCAGCAGGGATACAGTCCTAAATAGCCGGGTTATAGTATTAATAGTAGTTAACTTATGAGGGGATCAAAGAGTTTGGACCCCCGCCATCCAATACCGTGAAGTATCGAAGGAGGTCCTACTAAATTTGACCCAGGTTCATTGCAGGACCTCTAAACGCTGAACAATGGCAAGACCTTTACCAAACCGTTCCCTTAACCCCCTACCAGGTAGCCAACATATCTCCATATAGACCGTGGAGATATGAATGGTGAAAATCCTTTATTTTATATAGACAGTAAAATAATGCCAAGACACCACGGACAAACGATAAGGAAAGATCACCTTCAACATAAGTAACTAGTTATTAAAGTCATTAATACAAAACCAAATAAAAAGTGCAAAAGATTAGAAATAAAAAGTATTATACTAGACACTTTGTCTTCACCAAGTGATGTAAGAGACTTAGGCAAACATGGCCTTGATTGTCAAGAACTCTTACGATCAATCTTGGATCCCGAGACGACTCACACACTCTACGATGGACAATGGATGATGGTGGTGGATGATGGTGTTGTGATGGTGGTGGGTGGTGGATGAAGTGTGAGAGAGGTGGTGTGCCAAGGGATGAGATGAAATGAATCCAAGCACTCCTATTTATAGGCTGAACAGAGAGCTGGACACGGCCCCGTGTCCGCTGGGCACGGCCCTGTGTCCGTCTGACACTCTCTCTCCTCATTAATTGTAATTCGCAATTACAATAAATGCGCCTGCTGTACTTTCGACACGCCCCCGTGTCCGCTGAGCACGGCCCCGTGATGGGCAATAGAAGCTTCTATAGGTTTGTCTTTTCTGCTGCTTCTTGGGCACGGCCCCGTGCTGGCTGAGCACGGGGCGTGTTCAGTCTTCTGTTTTCTCTATTTTGCTTTGGAAGGTGCCGTTAAGGGTTCGGGCAGTCCTACTAATGTTCCTTTTCTTGTATTTATGTTGGATTTAGCTGTCTTTTTGCTTCTTTTGCGTTTTTGAGCTCATTTAATCCTGAAAATACAAAAGGAAGACAAAAACACTCTTTTTCCAATATTAGTACTAAAAAAGGGTTAGTTTTATGCCTCATTTGATGTAATTTATATGTTGCATTTTACACACATCAAATACCCCCACACTTGAACTTTTGCTTGTCCTCAAGCAAAACTCTTTAATATGTGGCTTACACTCCCAAATGGAATAGGTAGAAGAGAAGGTTTTGGGCTTCTCGTAGAGTGTCGGGATTTCCAAGATCTTTTTTGGGTTTTATTTTTATTTATTTACACTCCTTATTCGTAATGATTTATTTAGAACTGTTCATAAAAGAAATTATTTATTTGGGCATAACATGCCTTTTTAAAATTCTATATATATACAAGTTCACATACCTCGCGGGGAAATCACTCACACTCGGCCGAAGGTGTATTTTTAGTGAATCACTCGAGAGCGGCACGGAACTTATTCCTACCATAGGCTTGCCAAGAAATCAATCCTCCTCCTTTTTAACTTTTATACCTTTGTAGATATCAAGAGGACTTTGTGGGTTAAGGGTTGGCTAGGGTTAAAGGTAGGTGGTTGGGTTAGTGGTTAGTAGAAAAAGGGGTAAAAGCGTAACAAGTGTCGGTTTTCGTATTTTTGCAACTTTTTATTTTGATGAAGCTTTTATTCAAACTAAGTTATTTTTGATTAACTTGTTTGTTTATTTTCTTTTTGCTTCATCATTATCACAATTTTTTTTTTTTCACGAAGAACCGAACTTGTTACTAAAATAAAGGGTTAAAAATGAAAAAGGTTTTGGTGGATGAAAGAGTTTTTGTTTGGGTGATGAAACGAAAAGGTTTAGGCTCAAAGGGGCTAACTAGGGAGATTTTTTTTTTTTTTTTTTTTGGTAAGTGGTAAAGAAAGAAAAATAATGGTGTAGAAATGAAAAGGGTTAGTCCTAATGCCTCCATCATTTACTTACTCGGGTTTAAGTTGATAAGGACCGGGAATGTATTGTCATGGCAAGTTCTAGAGTTGTAAGAACCAAGCGGCTATTCACACAAGAAACGAAAAATGAGCATTTAGTCAAATGATATGTAATTGTGTGCTCAATAAAGGCTCAAAACTCACTTTTGTGGGAATGGGTTTTTATGTGATCAAGTATATAATCAAATTTTAAATAAGTTTGTTATGCCTTTTCATAATTTTCTTATGTTGGTTCTTTTTATCACTACGCTATCGGTTGTAAATTTGTAAAAATATAACCTTTTTGAGAACTTGAATTTCCCGAGTTAAACCTAGACAAGTAAAAAAAATGAAATTTTTGAAAAAAATTTGGGGTGATTAGCGGTTCCAATAGAGTTTTGTGTAAGGCTTGTATTTAGGACTTGCAATATTCAAGGTTTTAGCATCCCCCCACACTTAAATTACACATTGTCCTCAATGTGTCCCAAAAATAAATTTTTAGGTTGATTAGATGTGTAAAATAGTGTTTAAAAAGCAAAAAATTGTGTTACTGGGCACTGGACACGGCCCCGTGTTGTCCGGCACGGCCCCGTGTTCAGGTGCCAGTAACAAGAACTTACAGAAGGTGGACACGGCCCCGTGTCCACTGAACACGGCCACGTGTCTGACAAAATTCTGCCGAACAGAAGCCAAACAGCAGGTCTGGGAGGTGAGCACGGGGGCGTGCTGGCTGGACACGTCCCCGTGTGGACAGTCTGAAAGCCTGAAAAACAGGTTTCTTTCTCCGGTTTTTCCATCCTGGCCCTATAAGTGCTGAGGCTTAGCACCCCAAGCCTTGGTTTGTACCTGTTTCAACACTTAATACCACACCAAGCAATACAAACATCCTACATTACCACAGTTAATTTGTCCCAAGCATAAAGTAAAAGAAAAATAAAAACGGAAAATAAAAGTGTTTAAGGAAAGTAAATTGTTCAACTTCTGGCATGCAGGCCACCAATCGTTCGATAGATAAAGGGACTTAAACCTGTGGGCTCGCCATCAACCCGCTCCTGCTCCTCCAAACCTTCTACTCCATATCTTCATCGCTATCATCACCTCCATCCCCATGCCCCGCCATGTACTCCCGGATGCTGCTGATATCGTCTTGTATATCGTTGATGTTGCGTTCAATAGCTCCGACCCGGTGGTATGTGTTGTTGGCGAGGTTGTAGGCGTTCCTGGTACACATGAGGTTTTCCTGCATAAGATCATGTAAGCTTTGAAAATTAGGAAAACCGCCTCCTTGTGAGGAGGATTGACCCGGATCGCCATGGGGTGGATACTGGTGGTGGGGAGGTGGTGCGTGAAGAACTAGGGCCTCCTGTGGGTTCCATGCATAGCCTTGCGTTCTTTGGAAACTCACTGTTCCGTCTTCCGCCTCATAGAGTAAGTTCATGGCTCGGCAAATGTGGTAGTCAACTCGTCCCGACCATGGGCTTCTTTCAAAGGCTCTTGGAATTCGCGTGTAATGCTTAAAAAGACGGTACACCCATCCTCCGTAGAAGATAGGCGTTGGAGCTCGAGCAAGGCGGTTGAGATGCATGTTTTTCAACAGGAGATACGGAACATCAAGAGGCTTTTGGTTGTGGATACAGTGGAGGACAACCAAATCTTTCAACCCTACAACACCACTACTGTCGTGTCGTTGGTTTAGAGAGTAGGTGAGGATCCTGTGAATGTAGCGATAGAGCGGATCCCTCAACTTCGTACTCTTGGTGCTACGAGGGTCGTAGATTCCTTCACCGATTTGAGCCCATGCGGCTTGTCTTTCATTTCCCTCCAAGTCTCGTAATCCCCTGGTATTTTCTTCGTTTCCCGATTCTTCTTCTTGGTATAGACCTATTATGGCTCCAAACTGTGCCATGGAGATCGAGTACATTGTTCCCCCACACCGAAATACAACCCCTTCATTGTCGAATGGGTCACACCTTGAATTGAAGTTGAAGGTACTATAGAACTCCATGGTGCATTGATGCACCGACCGAAGCCTAGTGTTTAATGCAACAGCTAGTGGTCCCGTAACGATGTTGTTGAATCGGTTCAGCTGGTTTACCAAAGTTAACAGATCCGTGCAAGCTCTCCTGGGGTACTCTTCGGGTCTTGTTTGAAGAACCTCATACCTTGCCCTTGCATCAAGCTCACCTGCATTAAACCTTGTGAACTTTGCCATCTGAAAGAATATACCAAAGATTAGCACGAAACAGAAATGTTTTCGGACAAAACTGCAAACAGCGGGCTGGACACGACCCCGTGTCCGGCGGACACGGCCCCGTGTTCAGAGGTCTGTTACACAAAAACTTCATTTTTCGACCCGGTTTCGAAAACTTGCAAATTTTTGGTCCAATAGGTGCGGTTTCCCCCGAAAATGAAACCCTAAACACCGTTTTTCCCAAAATATCCCGTTTACCTTATCAATTTTATCTTTTTCGGTTCAAGGGTTTGGGGTTTTTGTAAGAAATCGGGTGAATCTATGAACAATCTAAGTGTATTTACTTCCCTTAACACTAATCTAACTAAATGCAAACAGATTTAGGCAAAAATTTTAGGTTCGATCCGGATGAACATCAAGAACCCTAGATTTTTCCCCAAATTTGTGGTGTTTTAACTACATGCAAGTAACTAATCTAACTACTAAGGGTGATAGAATCATACCTTGACGTTGTTAGATCGGTAAGAGACGTCGAAATTTCGCGAAAAATCGCCTGGAACCATAGCTTTTGTGGGGAAACGGGGCGTGTGGAATGAAGGAACTGTTTTGAAAAAGGGGTTTTATCCCGTCTGCAGCGCGAACACGGCCCCGTGTCCAGCGGACACGGCCTCGTGCCGAGCAGTTTTTTTTTTTTTTTTTTTTGTGTGTGCGTGTGAGTGCCCCTTTTTCCCATAAGCGATGGTTTAGAAAACTTACCGCTTTATTTTGTTGTCTCAACCGTTCGTAACTTCCAGGCATGATGTTTTTTTTTTATTCTTCCACGGTTTGAAGCGAGATCTCTTCTTCCTCATCCTCAATAAATCCTTGATAGAGTTTCAGCCGCTGGCCATTGACTTTAAATGGTGGCCCATTTCGAGGTTTAATTTCTACACTACTCTTCCATCATTTGTTGGAAGTGCCTCGGCCTCGGCCCATTTAGACAAGTAATCTACTGCCACAAGTATGTATTTGTTTCCTTTCGATGGTGGGAAAGGTCCCATGAAGTCGAGTCCCCATACATCAAAAATTTCACAAACAAGAATGCCATTTTGTGGCATTTCGTTTTTGGAAGAAATATTACCTGTTCTTTGGCAAGCATCACATGTCTTTACAAGATTTTGAGCATCTTTGTAAATGGTTGGCCAATAAAATCCTGAATCGAATACCTTTCGTGCGGTACTGGCAGCACCATGATGTCCTCCGTATGGACCTTCATGGCAATGGCGGAGAATTCTTCGTGCTTCACTACCATGTACGCATCGTCTGACGAGTTGGTCGGCACACATTTTGAAAAGATATGAATCTTCCCAAAAATAGTGTTTCACATTGGCAAAGAATTTTTTTCTTTGATGATGTGGCCATCCTTTTGCGACTATTCCGCCAGCTAGGTAGTTAGCAAAGTCGGCGTACCATGGTTCTTCTTTTAATTCCACCATTTCCAGGGATTCAGTTTGAAATTTTTCGTTGATTTGCTCGTCCCTGGTTGCCTCCAAAGCTGGGTCTTCTAAGCGCGAAAGATGATCTGCTGCGGTATTTTCTGCTCCTCTTTTGTCCTTGATTTCAATGTCAAATTCTTGGATGAGTAGAATCCACCTAATCAAACGTGGTTTTGCGTCTTGCTTCTTAAAGAGATATCGAATGGCTGCATGGTCTGTATAGACTATAGTTTTAGAAAGAACAAGATAAGAACGAAATTTATCAAAAGCAAATACCACAGCTAGTAACTCTTTTTCAGTTGTTGTGTAATTTTCTTGTGCATCGTTAAGTGTTTTACTAGCATAATATATTGGGTGGAAATGCTTTTCCTTTCTCTGTCCCAAGACAGCTCCAACTGCAAAGTCACTAGCATCACACATGATTTCGAAAGGAAACTTCCAATCAGGTGCTATCATGATAGGCGCATTGACTAGCATTTCCTTTAGTGTTAGAAATGCTTGATTGCAATCCTTGTCAAAGATGAAAGGAGCATCTTTTTCAAGTAATTTTGTTAGAGGTCTTGAGATCTTTGAAAAGTCTTTGATAAACCGCCTATAAAATCCGGCATGCCCTAGGAAACTTCTAATAGCTCTTACGGAGGATGGAGGTGGTAATCTAGAAATGGTATCTATTTTGGCTCGATCCACCTCCATTCCTTCGCTTGAGATTTTGTGACCGAGTACTATTCCTTCCGTTACCATGAAATGGCATTTTTCCCAATTAAGGGCGAGGTTAGTTTCCTCACATCGGGATAGCATTCGTTCAAGGTTATCGAGGCATTGGTCGTATGAATCCCCAAAGATAGAAAAGTCGTCCATGAAGACTTCCATTGTCTTTTCTATCATGTCATGGAAAATGGCTACCATGCAACGTTGGAATGTTGCGGGGGCATTACATAGACCAAACGGCATGCGTCGATAAGCAAAAGTTCCATAGGGACATGTGAAAGTTGTCTTTTCTTGGTCTTCGGGTGCTATCGGGATTTGAAAGTAACCTGAAAAACCATCCAAGAAACAGTAAAATTTATGACCGGATAATCTTTCTAACATTTGATCAATGAAGGGTAAAGGAAAATGATCCTTTCTGGTTGCTTCATTTAATCGTCTATAATCTATACATACTCTCCATCCTGTGACGGTTCTCGTTGGTATTAATTCATTCTTTTCGTTAGTAATTACCGTCATACCTCCTTTCTTTGGAACTACTTGGACGGGGCTTACCCAAGGACTATCGGAAATAGGATAGATAAGTCCGGCGTCAAGTAATTTGATGACTTCGTTTTTAACCACTTCTTGAACATTTGGATTTACGCGACGTTGTGGTTGTATGACTGATTTGTAGTCATCATTCATCAAAATTTTGTGTGTGCACATAGAAGGACTAATTCCTTTTATGTCAACAAGTTTCCAAGCTATTGCATTTTTGTGTTTTTTCAAAAGATTGATTAGTTTTTCTTTTTCTAAGTTATCTAATTTAGACGAAATAATTACAGGTAAATTACCATCTTTGTCTAGAAAAGCATATTCCAAACCTTTTGGAAGTTCTTTGAGCTCAAGTGGTGGGTCTTTAGGAGACTCCTTATTTGGTTGCTCGTTTCGATCAAGAACTTTAAAAGTTTGTTCTATGGCGACCTCTTCTTCAACAAAGTGGTCAATCTCTTCACTTGTATCGGGTGGTTCATCTTCATCTTCAATTAGGGGGTCATTATTGCCGAATGGATATTTCATTGATCGTTCGAGATCGACACTTCTTTTAAATGCCCCTAATTGAAGAGGTAAATTATTGAACTTCCGGTTTTTCAAAGCTTCGTGAGTTTTTACAAATGGTCGTCCCAACATTAGAGGAGCGTCATCGAGGATGACAAAGTCGGTTGGGATTACCATTTGATTCGTTTGAACCAAAACATCTTCAACTATACCGATTGATTTTATTACTTTCCGATTGGATAGAAAAATAGGTATTTGAAGTGGAGAAAAATCACTAATACTTAATTTTTCGAAAATATAGTTAGGCATTATGTTAACACAAAGATCTTTATCGATTGTGACGTTACTAATAAACGAATTTTGAAAGAAACATGGAACCGGTGTGATGTTAATTTCAAATGGGTCTTCTTTTATTAGCGAAGTTTGATCATTAGTTAACTTAACACTTACCGTTTCGTCAATTTTAGTGTTAGTGTTTAACTCTTTTAAAAACTTAGCATGAATGGGTACTAAACAATGATTTTCGAAAGAAGGTGTCAAGAGATTAATTTCTTCAAAATTAGACTCTTCTTGGATTTTAACGTTATTGGACTCACCTTTTTCGTTGCTTAGCTCATGTGTCGGTTTTTCACTTATTTGTTCTTCCATTTTTTCATTTTTAGTTATCTCTTCCTTTTTTATTTCTTCTCTTGCGCGGGACTCCTCTTCCCTTGCGCGAGCTTCTTTTATACATCGATCGATAACTCTAATGTGTTCTAATATCCTATCGGTCACTTCGGTTATAGAAAAAGAATCATTATTTTCTAAGCTTGAATCCGGTTGTTCGACCCTTTGTTCCTCATAATACCCATATGAAGTTGATGGTTCACACCATTGTCCTTCATTGTAAGCATATGATGGATAAGGTTCGTAATTTTGTTCTTCATAATACTCATATGAGGTGGGTTGTTCACGCCAAGGTTCCTCATAATAAGCATACGAAGGTGGTGGCTCATATCTTGGTTCCTCAAAGTATGAGTAAGAAGGCTCATACCTTGGTTCATCAAAATATGAGTATGAGGGAGGAGGTTCATACCTTTGGTCTTCATAGGATGTGTATGAAGTTGATGGCTCGTACCTGGGCTCCTCATAGTAAGTGTATGAATTGGATGGTTGATACGAGTGATTATTTTGAATCGAACGTGTATTACGACAATTTGTGCAATAATTACCCCTATAATCATCCTCATCATAGGTGTAGTTGTAACCTCCTGAGTATTGATCCATAAGAATCACTCAGCAGACCACAACTGAGTCTCGGGACCAGAAAATGAAACAAAGATTGAAACAGAAGGCTGGACACGGCCCCGTGTCTGGTGAACACGGCCCCGTGTACAGGATCTGTATCTGGGCGTTTTAATTAAAGTTACTGGTCACGTTCAGCACGGGGGCGTGTTCAGTGAGCACGGCCCCCTGTTCAGACTCTGTATCTGGGTATCTAACTAAAAATATGCAGCACGGGGGCGTGTTCAATGAGCACGGCCCCGTGTTCAGGCTACTGTAAATGCAAACTAAACTAAAATGCAGAAAAATGTGCGCGCGTTTTGAAAAGGTTTTGAAAAACTGATTAGGCCGTCGATTTTAAGTTTTCCTAAAATCCTTGTGTCCCCGGCAACGGCGCCAAAAACTTGATGCGTGCGAAGTGTTACTTATATTAGGTATATATTTTAAGCCCTTTTTAACACTTATTTTAGCCAAGTTTTAAATTTATAAAACACGATATTTCACTAACACTAAACACACATATGGGCAAGTGCACCCATCGTTGAGTGTAGCATAGCGTTGGTAAGATACCGAGGTCGTCCAAGGACACAAGAGCTTTTAGTACCGGTTTATCCTCAATGTCTAACCAAAATAAAAGTTTAGAAAAATGTTTTAAACTAAGAAAAATAAAACTAACTAAAAATGCTGAAAATAAAAATAAAATAAAAACAGATAGACAAGATGAATCACTTGGTTCCGACTCGTATCTAGTATAACCTTTGATTATTTCCGCACTTTTGCACATAATTAAGAGATTATCTTAGTTATTGTAGTAGGCCCCTCTTTTGAAGGCGACGTTACCCTCACCCCAGTAGTTTGAGTCAGCAGGGATACAATCCTAAAAGGGTGGATTATTGGAAGATAATGAATTAAGTTATTAATGCAGTATTGTGGTAGGCCCCGCTTTTGGCGGTGACGTTACCCTCGGCTAAGTAGTCTGAGTCAGCAGGGATACAGTCCTAAATAGCCGGGTTATAGTATTAATAGTAGTTAACTTATGAGGGGATCAAAGAGTTTGAACCCCCGCCATCCAATACCGTGAAGTATCGAAGGAGGTCCTACTAAATTTGACCCAGGTCCATTGCAGGACCTCTAAACGCTGAACAATGGCAAGACCTTTACCAAACCGTTCCCTTAACCCCCTACCAGGTAGCCAACATATCTCCATATAGACCGTGGAGATATGAATGGTGAAAATCCTTTATTTTATATAGACAGTAAAATAATGCCAAGACACCACGGACAAACGATAAGGAAAGATCACCTTCAACATAAGTAACTAGTTATTAAAGTCATTAATACAAAACCAAATAAAAAGTGCAAAAGATTAGAAATAAAAAGTATTATACTAGACACTTTGTCTTCACCAAGTGATGTAAGAGACTTAGGCAAACATGGCCTTGATTGTCAAGAACTCTTACGATCAATCTTGGATCCCGAGACGACTCACACACTCTACGATGGACAATGGATGATGGTGGTGGATGATGGTGTTGTGATGGTGGTGGGTGGTGGATGAAGTGTGAGAGAGGTGGTGTGCCAAGGGATGAGATGAAATGAATCCAAGCACTCCTATTTATAGGCTGAACAGAGAGCTGGACACGGCCCCGTGTCCGCTGGGCACGGCCCCGTGTCCGTCTGACACTCTCTCTCCTCATTAATTGTAATTCGCAATTACAATAAATGCGCCTGCTGTACTTTCGACACGCCCCCGTGTCCGCTGAGCACGGCCCCGTGATGGGCAATAGAAGCTTCTATAGGTTTGTCTTTTCTGCTGCTTCTTGGGCACGGCCCCGTGCTGGCTGAGCACGGGGCGTGTTCAGTCTTCTGTTTTCTCTATTTTGCTTTGGAAGGTGCCGTTAAGGGTTCGGGCAGTCCTACTAATGTTCCTTTTCTTGTATTTATGTTGGATTTAGCTGTCTTTTTGCTTCTTTTGCGTTTTTGAGCTCATTTAATCCTGAAAATACAAAAGGAAGACAAAAACACTCTTTTTCCAATATTAGTACTAAAAAAGGGTTAGTTTTATGCCTCATTTGATGTAATTTATATGTTGCATTTTACACACATCAGGCAGCGTATCTAATACGTAACTGGGGTTATGATACTAACAATGGGGCAGAACTTACTTATTTAGGGGGGTATTATACCCGAAAATCACTTCAACTATAAAGAAATTTGAGAGAAAGAAAGAGTTGTGAGCGACTGGGACTGAAGGTCTGAGCTCCCAATTTATAGGAGCTGAAATTGAGTTTTTTGCGCACCGTGTAAGAGAAAGAAGGGGCTTACGCGGCCCGCGACCTAGGCTTGTAGGGCCTAGCTATGACCGGTCATCACATATAGCCTCGACACGATTGTGCCACGTGTCAGCTCCGGGTGAAGCCTCGTAGGCGGGCTGTCGCGCCCCGCGTAGACCCTGGGGTGGTCTTACGCGGCCCGCCAGAGACCCATTTTTCTTGTTTTATTTAGTTTTAATAATAGTAAAGGTATTCAGGGCCCGTTTTCGCATACGTGTGTATTTTAGGACATATAGGGACACTTTTAATTATTTTTAGGGTGTCGGAAATTATTTTGAGGGTTGTTATAGCAGAGAATGGTGCGATAACAAAATGTGTTTCAATTGTGGGGTAATTGTACGTATTGTTGTTTATTGTGTTCATCCGAGAAAAGCTCAGAAAATTTTTGTTGACATGAGAGTTTGCTTTAAGTTTCAAAACAAAGGTCATATCGTGAGAGATTGTTCGATTAAAGTGAAGATTGAATCGTCTAATGAATCGAAGAAAATAGTGAATAAAAAAGAAAAACCAAAAGATAAAAGTGTCCAATTATCTAAAGGGAATAAGAATAGAATAAGGAAGAAGAAAAAGAAGACGATAGATTATTTGGAGAAGATATTGTCTTATGATACTTCATTTGATACAGTTTCTGAAGAATCGTTGATTCTATAAAAAGTTTTTCTTATAATAGTAAAACGAGTTCTTTAGATAATAATCAGAAAACAATGTAGATGAAAATAGTTCATCAGACGATCGCGAAACCGAAAAAATTTTGGAAAGCTAAGGTTTTCTGATGGATTCCATCAATGGGTTCAGGATTGTTTGTTGACAAACAAGATTTCCAATGGTTTGAAATATGTGGATGAATTTGGTCAAACCAAATCCATAATGGATTGGTTTCCAATTTTAAACTAACTTGATTCGTTGACGTTTGTGAAGGACAGCCGAGTTGTGCAGAAGCTTCTATTCGACAGTGGTTGTACTCGCTGAGGATTGGAGAAGTGATAGTACATGTTTGAGTTTTTACACAAACAAGATGATTTTCTTGTGTTCCCATTTGAAATTTTTTTTATCGGATTAGTATGGAAGATCGTATTCTTGTATTTGAAAATTTGTTTATGCATTTTAGGGGTAGTTTTTCTTAATGGAAAATACAAAAACACATCATTTGAAAATGCCAAAAACTATAGAAAATTTTTAAATATAAAAAACTTTAAAAAATGTAAAATTAGTTTACTATGCGAAAAAGAGGAAATGATAGTATGATGTGCTAAAAGTGGTCTAAATAAATTAACTAAATTAAACCCTAAATTAGACACGCAAAGCTGTAAATTTGTAAAACAAAGACTCTCTAACTTAGACCACACAACCGGCAAACCGGTCAATGTAGTATAACTTAAGTAAGTCCGAGTATCGAACCCACAAGACTCTCTAATTACGTTAACTAGACTCTATAGACTTGACCGACTAACACTAAATTTATTTTATATTTTTAGGGGGGGGGGGGTGGGTTCCTAAAATCCTAAATTGCAATTAAATTGAACAACTTAGACGTGACTTAAACGAAAACTGAGATAAGTGATGATGAACAACTACCTAGGTTGGAATCCCAATTGATATCGTATGGTTTCTATCGGATGCAAATGTGTTATGGAACCGGGATCTTTAAGTGCTAAACCCTAAGAGAAATCGAACAGGACCCCTGACCCTTCTCGGGAAGACACCTATGGAACTCTAAAAGGTTGTTAAGACTACCGGTTTATTAGACTCCCCTACGGTTATCTAATTATCTAGAAAAGTGCCCTAATGTGATTAACTATCTCAAGGTTGAAAATCTAAGGAAAGTAAGGACTTTGATTTAATTCGGTAAGCAAATACTGAAATGTAAACTAAGAAGGTATTCTTACAAAGCACCGAACCCTAGCAATCTAACAATAAAGACAGACCAACAATCTCTCACCTTACGGATATTAAGATTGGTCGAATATTAAATCCTATCAAAAACCTTAATCACAGTTCCTATGGTAACAATAAAGACGGACCAACAATCTCTCACCTTACGGATATTAAGATTGGTCGAATATTAAATCCTATTAAAAACCTTAATCACAGTTCCTATGGAAAACCTACAGAATTACCTGTAAACTAGTCACTAACACACAGTCCATGACCTAACTAGCATTCTTACATGGAAGACATCCACAAAAACGCAAGTGAAACATGTAATCAGATTTAAACAAGATTAAATACACATGCACATTAAATCAATAATCCAAAGTTCATTACTTTTCAAGAATGATCCATAAAACACACTAGCAAACGATAAAAACACATACTATAATCAAAAGTTCATCGCAACATAGATAGTTTAAGTAATTTAGCCGAGAATCATAGTCTTAAAAATCAAAACACAAAGTTTAAAATCTGAATTCATTGAATTATAATAAGAAAAAAAGAAAACAAAAGAACCCGTAAGGTAAAACCCGTAAGCTCCCTGATCTCCAAGCTTCCCACTTTACTCCAATAATTTTTCAACTTCAATCCTTGCGAAAGCTTCTTCACAATTCATCCCAAATGATGATGGTCACATCTCCTGGTTGATATATGCGTCCCAAGTGTTGTAAATATATATATATATATATATATGAGAATGATGATTCCTTTTTTCTTATAATATATAACAATGTCCACTTAATTAATTCACATGGCCCAAAATCTCTTATTCACGCAAACTTGCTAGAATGATCATCTTTCACGACCCAAAATCTCTTGCCAAGCCAAATCAATTTCCTCCACTTTGATGTATGTACGTCCAAATAATATTAGGGTGGATTACAATGTGTATCTATATCATTTAAAGGCCCACACATCACAATTTTTATGAATTCTGGGCTGGAACCTTTTTGCGGCCATGTTCTCTTGCAAAACTCCCTTTTTCACATAGTCTGCTGGGCTTAAAAGCCTTTCTCGGCCCGCGTAAGATTTGGATTGGGTTACCGTGGCCCACGGCGTCTTCAAACGAAGTCAACGATCAGCTGGTGGTCTTCGCGACATGTGGTAATGTTACCCGACTTTTGTCGCGACACGCGAAAGCTCCCAAAACAAGATTTTTTTTTTTATTTTTTTTCAACTATCGATCACTCGTTACGTCCCGGTCTTTGGATTTAGCACAATTTTAGCTCGTTTTCATCATTGTTTCAGCTCTTATATTCACCAGGATCTACAAAACAGAAATAAATCAAAAGTACACTAAATAAAACTAAACTATATCTAACGGAAAACTGAACAAACTCTACACGATAAATGATGTATTTTGAAATAAATCAAATATCCCCACACTTATCTCTTTTTCGTCCCTGAAAAAGACTTATGCAAACGGAATCAGAATCAGAAATATTCAGGTTCAAAATTTTAGATTACTTATTAAAATTAAAACTCGTGTTAACCACGATTGCAAGTATATGTGTCCACTTAAACCCAAACCCGGTTCCAAGCCTTTATCATGCAATTTAAGTTTAAGTTCAATTAATCTACCTAGGGTCTCTCACTAAAAGCCGTTGTCCACCTAATCCCGCCTCAAGCTCATGGAACAAAAGGAACACTCACTGGACTATTTTGTTACCGTTTTATACCAAAATTTAAAGAATTTAACATCAAACTTTTTCTCTTTTTTTTCTTTTTTTTTCTTTTGAGCACTAGATCTTTCATACCTAAACCAGAGGTTGTCTCAACCAGAGTCACCATCCCCGAGAGCGACAACGTAGGCGTCGGTAATTTTTGCGCTTTTTTTTTCTTTTAACTTAACCTAGAGGCAATCTAAATCAGAGTCACCATCCCCAATAGCGATTACATATGCCTCGTTTTTATATCAATCTAGCTCAATTTATTATATTTTTCTTTCCCTTTGATAAAAAATTCTTACAATTTTAGCTTATAACTGCATTTCTTTACACTATTATTGGCGGTTCGGTTTCCTACTTCTCCTATATGAGAACCCACTAGCAAACTAACAATTAAGTATATTTAATATTAAAGGAACTTAGAAACCGAATCGGGCCTACTCACACATCCCAAGTTAGACACGAGCTTAACTTTTTTAACTTATAATATTATTATTTGAAACCCGAACAAACCTGATTTTTCTATCATTTTCCGTTTTCATTTTGCAAACATATAAATCAAGAACATTTTCTATTATTTCAATTTTTTTGGGTTTTTAATTTTTTTAATTTTTTTGTATTTTTAAAATTTAGAGTAAATTACAAGTTTTGTCCTTTATGTTTACATCAAATTTCAGGCGTTGTCCTTTAGCCAAAAAGTTGACAGGCGGTGTCCTTTATGTTGCCAAATCTTGCAAGTTTTGTCCTTTTAGCCAAACCCAGTTAGATTTTTTGGTTAAGTATGGTCATGTGCCTTGCACATGAGGGTATTCTTGTCATTTCATTATCCAGGGGCTATTGTGCAAATAACATATATCTAAGGATTGATATGTACAAAAATTAAAATTAAAAACATTAATATAAAACAATTTGTCAACCCTCCCCTCTGCATCATCGTCTTCCCCAATTCTCACCCAAATTAACCTAAACCCTAATTTCACAAATCTTTTTTCTCAATTGAGTGTCCCCTTAATTTCCCCAATTCTCACCAAAACCAAAATATTAACGACGTTAAAGGGCAGGCTCTCGAATCTCGATACTTGTTCTTGATGTTGTGAATATGATTAAACCAGTGATTCAAATTCACAAATTCAAAATAAATATTTTATATATATATTCGGTAATCTCAAGATTAGAAAGAAGGATAACTATGAATTATTTGATACAAACAACAATGAATCAATCATATTCATATTCATATGATGATGAAATGAAAAGAAAACAGAGGAAGAAATGAAATCGACAACCATCATGCCACCACCTTCTACCACCACTATTCATCACCTACAACCACCATCACCACCAGCCTCCACCGCCATCTCCAAATCAACAACAACCACCGACACAACCACCACCCTTCATCATCCACCACCATCTCGAATCAACTCAACAACCTAAAAACCCCCAAAACCAAAAATCCCCAAAAACCCTAATGAGTTTCCGACCATAGGTCTCCGGCCACAACTGAGTCTCTGGCCACCACCGAATCTCCTACCACCCACCTGCCACCCACTGACCACCCACCTGCAACCGGCCTTAACACCACCTCCACCGCCGCCCTTAACGAAACAGCCACCCACTCGCCATCCACCCACCACCCACCTACAACCTGCCTTAACACCACCTCCACCGTCGCCCCTAGCACCACAGCCACCCACCACCCACCTACAACCAAACCCACCACAACCACCCGCCATAACCACCTACCACATCCACCCTCAACAGATAGTGTGATAGAGAGAGTGTGTGAGAGAGAAAGTTTAGAGAGAGAGGGGAAATAGGAAGATGGAGTTTCAGTTGAAGTTCAGAGAAAAGAGAAAGAATGGAGGGAGAGAGAGAAATTAACTTTATTATATGTTTTTTTATTTTTTACAAAACAGTCCCTGAATAAAAGTTAGTTACACAATAGTCCCTTGAATGGTGAAATTACAATAGTACCCTCATGTGCCTTGCACATGATTAAATTTAACCAAAAAATCTAACTGGGTTTGGCTAAAAGGACAAAACTTGCAAGATTTGGCAACATAAAGGACACCGCCGGTCAACTTTTTGGCTAAAGGACAGCGCCTGAAATTTGATGTAAAGATAAAGGACAAAACTTGTAATTTACTCTAAAATTTATGACTTAAACTAACACTAAACAGACTCAAATGATAGTTTACCATCCCCACACTTTAACGTAAGATGGAAACTGACTCAAAAAACTAAAAATAAATAAGAAATAAAAAGACGAAGGGCAAATTGGAAAGGACTTAGCTGGTTAAATAATCGCGTATGCTCCAAAACTCTCGTCCAATCTAGCTCGATTGTATAGCATTTCGGTTGCGATCGGCTCTGACACTGACTGGTATACTCGGAAAATGCCTCATGTTCGAAAAGCAGCTCCAAAATCACCCGAATGGAGATTGAGTACGGGTGGTACATATTCAACATGCATAAAGAAAGACAAGCAAAACCCAAAGCGGTCCGAATCGACACAAAAACTAACTTAAAAAGTAATACTAACTTAGAGTCAATATACAAAAACTACGAAATAAGACTCGAAAATACGATTACTATGCAAACCCGACAAACGGGATGTCACCCGAATCTCTCAAACTCCTCAAACACTTACGAAGGATCATGTAGACCCAGCTCACCTCTGTATCCTACTTCCCGGGCTCTAGCACTATCAAACCAATTAAACCCTGGCTCTCTCCAGACTTCCTCATAACCCTCACAAACTTCAAACTCATTGACGGGTGGTTTAAAATTAGATGTTTTAAATTGCAATCCATCCCCACACTAAGCTTCACTCAGTGTTTCTTTGCTTCTAACCGCTCTATTCGTTTATCTAATTCTTCAAACTTTTTACCCGAATGATCCCCAAACTTAAAATCTGTCATCATCTCTAACCTAGGATCACTCGTCTCATCTCTCTCATTTTTCTCACAACCTTCACGCCCCCTACCGATGCCACTGCCTCCACTCTATCATTCGACCCTCTCGTTTTAGTAACCTTAAAAACTATTGATTCCACACCCACTCTAAGTGTGATAGTGCCTAAGAAGACATCTATAAGAGCTTTGGCTATGTTCAAGAATAGATGTCCTAAAATCAACGGTACATTTTCATCGGCTTACACGTCTAGCACTACAAAGTCCACCAGGAAGACAAACTTATCAACTTTCACTAACAAATTCTCTACGATCCCCCGTGGATACTTAACGGTTTTGTCTGCTAAAGATAGTGCCATACGAGTGGGATTCAGATCACCCAGGCCTAGTTTGTCATAAAATGGATATCACATCAGATTAATACTAGCACTAAGGTCGGCTAACACGTGGTTTTGAACATCACCACCAAACAAACACAGAATCGTGAAGATACCCGGATCTGTGAGTTTCTCTGGTGGCTTGTTCGTGACCACAGCGGAACATTCGACATTCAGAGGGACATTTGAAAGCTCTTCTAACTTATCTTTCCCTTTTAGGAGATCCTTTAAGAACTTAGCATATTTGGGCATATGCTTGAGAGCTTCTATCAACGGTAGATTGCTCTTAAGTTGTTTGAACATATCTAAGAAGTGTCCATATTCCCTAGTATATTTTTTATTCTTAACACGCTCAGGAAATGGAAGATGGGAATGATCAATCTCAGGGCTCGGTTTAAACAGCCCAACCGGCTTCCTAACAACTTCCTCTAACAAGGGTTTCTCTTGCTCTAAACCCTTACTCACTGGCTCTTCTACCCTCACCCGAACAGGTGGTCTCTCAATCTCTCTTAATTCTAGACCCGACCTAGTGGTTATGGTTTTCACATGATGATTGGCTGGGTTGCGTTGCGTTGAGCGTTACCCGATAACTGACCCTTGGTCGTTCTTGCAACTAACGGGTGATGTCACCTACGGACCGCTGGATATCTAAGAGTGTAGATTGCGGATTCTTCAAAATAAGGTCTTGATTTTTCAAAAGTTGGTCATGTTCCGCTAAGGTTTTCTGAGTGACCTGGTCTTTAACCACTAATTGAGAAAGAAGTTCTTCAATTCAATCTAGACTACTACCCGAACCCCCACTATCTGACTGACCTGAACCTGAACCTCCCCTAGTAAACTGACCTCCTTGATTTGAACCCCCAATGTCACGGCCCCCGTCCCGGTTTTACCCGGTCCAGGAGCCGCGGGACAGGAACTCATGGTATTTATTATTTGAGTTGACAGCGGAAGTCTAGCAGGATCGTTTAAAACTTGAAAATGCCCAATTATTTTAATTCATAAATTGGGATAAACCCCGTAATTTAAAATAGAGGAATTTCACAAGGAATTCCCTGGTTTTACAAGACATGTTTATTTATTTGACCGAGCCACTACTTCAAGCTTATTAGTGCTCCATAGCACTTTTCCTTGCTTCACAGTAGGTCACCTGAAACATGTTTAAAAAATATTTTATCAGCGGGGAAATACTGGCGAGTCACTCAATTTGATAAAACGACACATAGTTATAAATTACAGCATAAGAGCGATTACAATGGCTACTATCTTATTTTTATCTAGTGCCGTGTCACCTCCTGGTGACGATGGTCATACCACTATTGGGTCCTTTCACCCAAGTAGTGATGATTATCACTGTTAGGTTAATGAACCTAACCGTGAGAGATTAGTAATGTGCACAATACCCCACTAGCCAGTGATTCAAGATAACCACGACTTAATCCCTGTAATTATAACTTTTGAAAATGGTTGGAGTATTGTAAAACATAATTGATAAAAAAAGAATGACTCACATTGCAGATTTAACGGGCAGAGTTTAGCCTACTGATAAGCCTTGTAACCTAAATTAAATGACAATGCATACGAACTAGGTCAGTAACTTAATACAACATTTACGATAACTCACGAGATCGAAACCCTCACGACGAATGACAAAGTGCAACACTTAAACATCCGTCGAATTTACGACGAATGGCAAAGTATATCCCTAATGTGGGCAGCACTTAAACACCATCGGATTGGTTTCAATCGATCGGACATTGAATCGTGGCAGCGATCGAGTTAATACCCTGTATCGTAGCAGCGTCGTGATCCCTAAAAGCTTGTTTTCTGCAGAATTTGGTCGTTTTGAAGTGAAAATTTCGAGTGCAGATGAATGCCCCATGCACAGGCTACTTATAGCCTGATTTTGAGTTTTACGCGGCCCGCGTAAGCCTTAACAGGCTTTTACGCGGCCCGCGAGAACCCCTAGTCTACGCGTAGGCTTGGTGTGTCACGAGTAGGTTTGCCAGGTGGACGACACGTGGCTTAAACACTTATCCGGAACAATTTTAAGTTGACGCGGCCCGCGTAAACTTATCTTATGGTTTACGCAGCCCGCGTGAAACCAGAAAATTGATTTTTCTTGATTTTTGATATGGGTTAGGGTTTCAGGGGTCCGAGTTTTTACTTACGGGTCGTTTATGGACAATTTTGAAGGTCCTTACATCCTCCCCACCTTATTTAAAATCTCGTCCTCGAGATTTACTGAAATAAGTGAGGATACTTTCGCTTCATCTCCGATTCCAGCTCCCAGGTGTATTCGGGTCCTCTTTTTGAATCCCATTTGACTTTGACTAGTATCAATCTTTTATGCTTGAGGAATTTAATCTTTCTGTCTTCTATCTGGAGTGGTTTCTCAACAAACTTTAGCTTTTCATTTACCTCTATGTCTTGAAGAGGTACTACCAGGGATTCGTCAGATAGACATTTCTTGAGGTTGGATACATGAAATACGTCATGTACTCCGGCTACTTCTTCTGCTAGTTGTAAGCGATATGCAACTGGTCCTATGCGTTGGATTACTGGAAAGGGTCCTATATATCTTGGACTCAGCTTTCCTCTTTTACCAAACCGAACTACTCCTTTCCAAGGAGAAACTTTCAAGAGTACCATGTCTCCAACTTGAAATTCTAGTGGCTTGCGTCGATTATTGGCATAACTTTTCTGGTGATCTCGAGCCGTTTTCAGTCTTTCCTTGATTTGAGTGATCTTATCGGTGGTTTCTTGTACGATTTCAGGACCTGATAATTGACTTTCTCCTATTTCTGCCCAACAAACTGGAGTTCTGCATTTTCGTCCATACAGTGCTTCGAATGGGGCAGCTTCTATGCTTGAATGATAACTATTGTTATAGGAGAATTCGATTAAGGGTAGGTGGTCATCCCAGTTTCTACCAAAATCTATCACACATGCCCTAAGCATGTCCTTCAGGGTTTGGATCGTCCTTTCACTTTGTCCGTCTGTTTGAGGATGGTATGCAGTGCTTAAATTTAGTCGGGTCCCCATTGCTTCTTGGAAACTTGTCCAAAAATGGGAAGTGAAACGACTATCCCTATCCGATACAATGGAGAGTGGAACTCCATGTAAGGATACTACTTCGTCTACATATAACTTGGCTAACCTTTCCATGCTAAAGGTTTCTTTCATGGGTAGAAAATGAGCTGATTTGGTTAATCGATCCACAATTACCCAAATCGCGTCATTACCTTTTCTGGTTTTGGGTAACTTAGTAACGAAATCCATGGTTATTAGTTCCCATTTCGAAACAGGCATTTCTAATTGTTGTAGTAGACCTGAGGGTTTCTGGTGTTCTGCCTTAACCTGTGAACAAGTAAGACACTTAGAAACATATCTAGCTATGTCCTTTTTCATTCCTATCCACCAGAAGTTATTTCTTAAATCTTGGTACATTTTATTGTTACCAGGATGCATGGTATATCTTGATTTATGGGCTTCCTCTAAAATTTTATTTCTTAATTCTCCTTGCTTAGGTACCCAAGTCCTTTTCTTGTGGAATATCCAAATTCCATCACTTCCTTGCTCTAATTCCTTTATTCGTCCTTTCATACCTTCAGCATCATCCTTGATTGCTGTTTCTTGGATGTTTTTCAGTTGTTCCATTAAATCTAACTGTAGATTTAATCTAAGAGCACGAACTCGCTTTTGCTTTTCATGATACTTACGACTTAAGGCATCTGCAACTATGTTTGCTTTTCCTTCGTGATATTGAATATCACAGTCGTAGTCACTTAAAATTTCCATCCATCTTCTTTGCCTCATGGTTAATTCTTTTTGCCCAAATATGTATCTTAAGCTCTTATGGTCTGTATAGACAGTAAACTTGCTTCCATACAGATAGTGTCTCCAAATCTTAAGGGCAAAAATTATGGCTCCTAACTCTAAGTCATGAGTCGTATAGTTCTCTTCGTGCTTCTTTAATTGCCTTGAGACATACGCAATTACCTTCTTGCGTTGCATTAGTACACATCCTAATCCTAGCTTAGAAGCATCGCAGTAAACTTCAAAATCCTATGTTCCTTCTGGCAAGGCTATAATTGGGGCGTTTGTTAATCTTTGTTTTAAAATCCTAAAGGCCTCTTCTTGCCTGGGTCCCCATTCAAACTTAACTGCTTTACATGTTAGCTTAGTCAATGGTACAACTATCTTGGAAAAATCCTTAATGAATCGTCTATAGTATCCAGCTAACCCTAGAAAACTTCTAATTTCCATAGCTGATTGCGGGACCTTCCATTTGGTGATCGCTTCTATTTTGTAGGGATCTACGTGAATACCTTCGTGATTCACCATGTGTCCTAAAAATTGTACATCTTGTTGCCAAAATTCACACTTCGAGAATTTGGCGTAAAGCTTTTCCTTTCTTAACAAGGTTAAGAGTGCATGCAAGTGTTTACAATGCTCGTCCTGGCTTTTGGAATAAATGAGTATATCGTCGATGAAGACAATTACAAATTTATCCAGGTACGGTTTACAGATCCTATTCATCATGTCCATAAATGCTGCAGGAGCATTTGTTAGTCCAAAGGGCATGACTGTAAACTCGTAATGACCATACCTAGTTCTAAAAGCGGTTTTAGGTATGTCCTCTTCTTGTACTTTCAACTGGTGGTATCCGGAGCGTAAATCTATCTTAGAAAAATATCTAACTCCTTGAAGTTGATAAAAAAGATCATCAATCCTAGGTAATGGGTATCGATTCTTAATTGTAATCTTATTTAATTCCCTATAATCGATACACATTCGCATCGAACCATCTTTCTTTTTCACAAACAACACAGGCGCTCCCCAAGGTGATGAGCTAGGTTGTATAAATCCTTTGCTTAGTAACTCATCTAACTGCTTTTTCAATTCTAGCATTTCGGTGGGTGCTAACCGATAAGGTGCCTTGGCTATCGGTGTAGTTCCAGGAATTAGATGAATTCTAAATTCTACTTCCCTATCGGGTGGTAGTCCAGGTAGTTCTTCCGGAAATACATCCGGGTATTCTGACACTACTGGAATCTCCTTAAGTTCTTTACCTTTAGTGTTAATGATTACCGAAATCATATACACTATTTCTTGTTTTCTTGAATAACTGGCCACTTTCATTACTGAAATGAATTTCAGTGGCTTACGTGGCTTATCTCCTGTAATCACCACTATTTCTCCAGTGGGTGTATGAATTTCTATGGAATTCTTATCACAAAGAATTCGAGCATGGTTGGCTACTAACCAATCCATTCCTAATACAACATCGAATCCGGCTAAATTCATAGGTAAAAGGTTTGCAGAAAATTTATGGCCTAAGAGCTCTATCTTTCCTTCTCGCAAAACCTTATCTATGTTAACAGAATTCCCATCTACCGTTTCGATAGTAAAGATTTGTCTAAGGTTGGTTAAGGGTAGTTTAAGAGCTTGGCATAATGAAGTATTTATAAAACTTTGGTTTGCACCAGAGTCAAATAATACTTTTGCATAAACGTCATGAACTAGGAACGTACCAGCTATCATGTCTGGGATGAGTTCCGCTTCTTGAGTAGTCAGTTGAAAGGCTCTTACGTTCTTCTTGGTAGTTCCTTCTGCAGGGTTGGCTTTATTATCAGCTGGTTTGACCAGTTTCGTGCATTCTGGCCGAAAATGTCCAGCTTCTCCACAGTTATAGCAGATTGTTGACTTCTTCCTCCTGCAATCTTCTTCTTGATGCCCTGGAATTTTACAGAAATTGCAATACCCTTTGCATTTACCAAAATGCTTTCTTTTACAAGTATTGCAAAATGGAACAGTGGAAGATTGCCCAGTTCCCTTTTTCTTGAAATTACTACTGTTACCCACACGGAATCCTTGGGTAATCTTTTGGGCCACTTCCTTCTTCCGATTTTCTTCTCTTGTGCATACCAGCCCGTCGGTCAAAGTGTTGGCTAATTCTACAGCATCATCAATTGTGCGAGGTCTCGCAACTTTGACAATGTCACGAATTTCGCCAATCAAACCCCAGATGTAGCCGGAAATAAGTACCGGTTCTGGCGAAGCCAGGGTTGGTACCACTCTAGCATACTCGAAGAATGTCGAAGTATACCCTCGACAGTCTACATCCACCATCCGGTGGTTCAAGAATTTATTTGCCATTTGTTCTTTCTCATATTCGGGACAAAAATTTCTTTCCACCAGCCGCTTAAATTCTTCCCAACTCATGGCATAGGCCATGTCACTTCCCTTGGCTTGTAACACCGTATTCTACCATTCTAGTGCCCCTTCTTTAAAAAGATGTGACGCATACATGACCTTGTCTTCCTCGGCATATTTACTTATTTTAATTACTGCCTCGGTTTTCTCCAACCAACGCAGTGCGGCAGTTGCCCCCTCGTTGCCTGCAAATTCAGCCGGTTTACAGGCAAGAAATTCCTTGTAAGTGCAACCAGGCGTTACAACTTTCATTCTTTTAAGAAATGGGGCTTGTATCACATCATCATTATTATTATTGTTGCTGCCTCCATTTACACTATTACTGAAATTGTCATTCTGAGTACGTTTGCTAGGAATAGGTGGTGGAGGTTCAACAGGATTTCGGGCAGCAGCAAGAATTGCTGGAATAGTATTGGCTATTCCCTGAGCCACGATGTTTTCTATATCTTGCCTATTTAGAAATTGATCTTCATGGTTTTACTCAGATGGGTTAACTTCGTTAACTGGTTCATTACTAGCGTGTTCCATCTGGTAATTAATATATAAGTGATTAGCATAAAATAATTAACAACCAAACTGTAACACCTCGAAAATTCATGTCCAATAATGTATCGACACGTGTCATAAGCTTTGAACATGTGAAAAAGTACTTTAGAGGGACTAAAGTTGACAAACAGAGAAACTATGTGAATATAAGGGTCCAAAGTGTCAACAATGGATAAATATACTTTAAAATAGCCCTACAAGATGTTTATACCTTCAAACGAATAAATCATGGATCATACGAAGCTGAAAATGAAAGAAAGTGAGGAATTACAAACTACAGGGGTTAAACGTGTCAACATGTTTAAAGTATACCTCTGAGTGACCTTTTAGCAAACCCGAAGCTTAGTAACGATAAAATATGCTCACTAGAATGTGTGATAAAAATTTCATAAATTTTCGATACCGTATGAGAAAGTTATGATCAAATCCGTGTACGAAGGGTTAAAAGCGTCAACGTTGAAATTTGTGACTTTTCGGGTAAGCACAAAGTTAACCAAGGACTTAACCAAGTTTGTAAAAGTCTTAAGGTCCTTAAAAATCAAGTTAGAGGGCCAAAAGTGCAAGAAAAACAATCAAAACCACGTTACAAAGGACCAGGGACTGAAATGTAATAAATGAAACTTATTTAACCTGTTGCGCCGGTTTTAGGCACCCCGCGAGGGGCTTCTCGCGGCCCGCGAACAAGCGCCAGCGACAGAAACAGCGCACAGCTGCCTGTTGCAGGTCTGAACCGACTTTAAACAGTTGTTTTCTCATACCAGAAGCTCTCCAATGGTATTACATGCATAGGGGGGCACTTGTCTTGATCTGGAAGCATTGGTAGACCTGTTTGGCATCATCTTATGAGATCAAAGTGAGTATATAAGAACACCCAAAGTTGCAACATTTGTTCATTCACTTGCAACTTCACCTCTGGAGCTCTCTGGTCAGCAACAAGGATTCATTAGGCTCCCTAGTCGTGATTAGGACTCTTGTAAGTGTCCTTACCCTTTTCTAATTCAGTTTAGCTTAGTTATTTAGTTAAAAGTCAAACCGTCGTAATTAGAGTTTGACTTCGAGATTACTCATAATTTATTCAGTCAAATCTCGAATTGAAAGTACCTATAAGTAGGTAATTATGTGGGTAACAAACCCTTAAAAGGGTACTCTCTGATTCCCACTCTAGCTGGATCAATTGCCGGGTCAAACTTGTTATTAAAAAGTCAACAGAATGCTTATTTTCAAATTTATGCATAATTAGCAATGTAGGGGACAAGCAACCTGTTTGATCATTAAAATAACTTGGTAATTGATGTAAGAACATGTCTAAACATGTTCAACCCGACAATTTTCAGTTTAGACCCGGATCGGAACCGAAAGTCGCATAAATTGACTTTTGCTTTGACTTCCAGTTCTGACCCGTTTAAGCATGTTTTATAATTGCCTTAGAGCTTCATTTGGACCAGGTTTCATATAAGTATAACTCCCTGAGATTATACACCTTGGTTCAATAGATATCCGATTCACATGCATGTTTCCGTTAATTGCTTATATGTTGACTATTATGCCCTTTTCACCTTAAAACATGATTTTTGAAAATGTAAAAGAGTAGAAACCTTAGTTACCGATTTATAGACTTGCACCCAAAATTTGACATCAGTTTGAGGTCTAAATTAAGAGTTATGCTCATTAGCGTAAATAGAAAGCTTTTTAGTAATTAAATAGCGTAATTAGCATATAGCCTATCTAAACCCACTTTTTGATATCAAACTTTTTACCCACTGATGTAATATAATATTTTGGGATTTTTGAAGATTTTTATTTAATTTTTGGCTGAGCATAACATAGGTCTCTAAGTTTGATTCGGTTAATGCCGGTTTTGCCCTTTTAAGCCATAAAATGAGTTTTACAAATCCTTTTGACCCCAAACCTTTTTCTACTGATTTTATTTGATAAATAAAATATTTTGAGCCTTCTGGAATTATAAAAATATCAGCTTTCCTTTGAAAACCCGGAAATCGCTCCAAATCGCCTTTTTAAGCGTTTTTAACGCATAGTATGTACTAAAACTATATTAAACATATAAGGTTGATACCTACTGATATTTTTAGTATATTGTTGGAACCTGAAGGTTTATACATGAAGGATTGATTAGTTAAAGGATTGATCTTGTAATTGTTTAGTTTATATTTTGGGTCGACTTATGTGGGTTGGGCTAGTTTGGCCGATTTCTAGTAGGCCTAGGTTACAAGTCCATATAGTTAGTATTTAAACAAACATCAACCATTTGGTTGAGGTTGATCGTGGGTTTTGAGACTTGAAGGCTAGCCGAAACACATTGGAGTCTTGTATCAGTCTTTGTTCATCATTGAATACAAGTCTCGGTTTGTTTTCATTTATATTGTTTCGGTTTATATTTGTTTTGCTCTTGAATCAACTTGTGATAGGATTCCGCACTCTCACAAGTTACGATTGATATCATTGAACGATCCTATCGGATTTTACAATTGGTATCAGAGCCAAGAAACCAATCTTGGTTCGGTTTTGATATCATTCGGATTCAAGAACATCTTATGCTACTGATCTGGTTTTTCAGTGTTTGTTTTGCAGTGATAACATTCAAATCTTCAAACTGTTCTTAGAGATTATCGATAGAAATTACTGATTTTGGTTTGTGTGATTTCAGAAAATTGTTAGCTGATTTCTTAGAGTTTTGGTGATCAAAGAAAATTCAAAGATTACGATATCTTTGAATTTTTGAAAAGTGCTGAAAATCAGGGATTACGAGTCAACAGATTTATCTCATATTAGTTTTGCAGGTCTCGACTCGCAATCAACCTATGGTCTCGACTTGTCTGGCTCTGGTCTCGACTAGCAACCATCAGCTTGTTAGGCCCCAAAGTGTGAGACTGACGCATCAAATTAATACAACGGGCTACGGTTACGAACTGGGCTTTACCGGGTTAGTTAATATTAGGTTTTGGACCTTTATAGGTCTCTTGGGCCAAGCTTTAGGCCATGTGGGCCAAGCAGGCCCAAGGGGAGCCCATGTGGGAAGTGGGCTTGTCTATGTATATAAACAAGTTTTCAACTTGTTTTAGGGTTTGAACCTCTTGGAGCCTCATTTTTTTTACAGAATTTCCTATAGAGAGAGAGAGAGAGAGAGGCGATTGGTGGTGTAGGAACTTGTACCAGACGGTTTTGCTAGTTGATAGTAATAGAATCGTGTGCAAGTTTGAAAGTGATTCGGTATTGTGTTCTTCGTTTTTCAATTGCTTTTCGGTTTATCTTGAATCTCACCAAGTTTGGATTCCGCACAAACTAGGTGATTGTTTGATATCTTTGAAAGATCCGGTAAAACGGGACTTACAAGTGGTATCAGAGCCATTAGAACCTATTTCTAGGCTCGGTGTGATATCAAAGATTCAAGATTTTCGTTATTTTTGGTCCGGTGTTCTTCGCGTTCTTCCGAATTTTATTGAAAATTCTTTTATTTTGGTGTTTTGATCTTTTGAAAAGGTGTTAACAGATTGGTCAATTTTTAAACTTTACAAAATTTTCGGAATACCAACTTATTTGATATATTTAAAACGATTTGATAAAATCAAATATTGATTTGAAAAGTTCCGTTATTTTCGAAATTTCATATTCTGTTTTGCTTCACATCGTTTCGAGTCCCCAAAATCTTGGGAGAAATTCATTTCCAAAAGCAGGGTTGGAGTTCTCGAGTCATCTCTCAACGTTCTCGAGTCACGGTCTCGACTCTTCATCACCCTCATACGGTCTCGAGTCTTCTCCTTCACAACACCAAGATCTCGAGTCATCATCATTCTCGGTCTCGACTCATAATTTTTCATAGTCTCGAGTCGCAACCGAGATCTCGAGTCATCATCTTCCTGGTCTCGAGTCATCGTCTTCCACGGTCTCGACTCAACAACATTCACAAAGGTCTCGACTCACTTTCACGGTCTCGACTCAACAAGAGGTTGTCAGCTCCAAAAGTTTACACAGGTCTCGAGTTGTAAGCTTCTCCGTCTCGAGTCGAAACCACAGTCTCGAGTCATCACTCATCACGGTTCCGACTCCATCTACTGACCAGTTTGATCATCATCTTCTTGTCCGATAACTGTCGCCGGAAACCTGCAACACCTTCACTTCGAATCATCATCACTGCTTGATAATCTCCATTCATCACTGGTCATCTTCTCATCTATTATCACCGCCACCTCCATCATCACCGTCGACTGCCGTCCTCCGCCGACATCATCCCTCCATCATCATCGGCAATCATATTTCATCTTCATCATCGTTCACTTCACCACCATCTTCATCATTCCGACGTTATCTACAACGCATCATCTTCATCAACCCCATCTCCGGTCACCATCTCCGTCGACAACAGCCCTCCACTGTTACCACTGTACATCACCGATCATCATCATCTCCGGCGACCATCACACTCCATTTTGGTTTTTGGTTTTGGTCTATTGCCGGGAACGGAAGAGAGAAGGGTGTGACGGCTGAACATTATTTAGGGTTTTGTTGGGTTCTATCGAAGAAGAAGACGTACAGTCTTTGTTTTTTAATAATATTGTCCATCAGGTTTAATAATATTAATTAAAATAATAAATTGACTAATCATTGGATCAAAATTACCTAATCATTAGTTATTTATAATAATAATAGTTTTATTATATTGTTTAATTAATTAATTAATTAAATAATAATAAAAAAAAATTTTGCTTGTGATATCGGTTTGACAGATTTTTGAGGTGCGATTCAGAAAGCGGGATCATTCGGCTGCAAAGGGTTTGAGTTAGTAAGTACACAGGTTCTCGCTTTGGGCTTGTGTTGAGGAAATAGTTAAAAGATCACAATTTTGAGGAATCACTTCTTAAAAATGTCTTCTAAGAGAGAGGTGCTTGAGCAGGAACTCCAAGGATTCAGTTACACATATGGTGAATCTATAGAAGCACTTACAGGCCGGTTTGCTGAACTGCTCTCTAAAATGGAGAAGGCAGAGATGGTGGTGTCTACTCGCATGAGCAACAGAAAGCTTCTAGATGCTATAAAAGGGATTCCAGATCAGGCGAACTGTAGTTGGTTTCGCAATGTTAATCAGATATTAGTGACAACCGACTGCGGCTGTTACAAAATGAAGTCAGATGAGCTAATCTCACTCATCAAATCATATGACAATGCTGACAAGCAGTCTACTCAAGGCAACACATCTGCTGCTATTTGCTCATCCACACAAAATTCAGTATTTATGTTTAACAAACCCCTGGCTCAAGAAGTTACTCGTGATCGTGAAGAGATACTTTCTGTCTTTTGCACTCCTGAGTGTAGAGAAAGAAATGAGGCATATCGGTTACACAACGCTGAGTTGATTCAAGACTACAACGACATAAAAAATAAAAATTTTACTTTATCAAAGAATGAAAAGCTTTATAAAGATAAAATTGAAGCTCAGCGAAAAGACATCATCAAACTCAAAGATGATGTAAGTGTGAAATCATCTCAACTCTTTTATGTTCAGGAGAAACTGTGTGCTGTGACTAAGGAACTGGAAGATATCAGAGATAGATATCAAATAAATGAGCTTAATATTAAGAAATTTGATTCTTCCAGCAAATTAGTCAAAAACTTGTGTGATCAACAGCTCGCATACAAGGATTGGGTTACAATCAGGCACCTCCTCCTTACAATGATAACTACACATATTTACCCATGACTGAGGAGGAATTGATGAATGAGGACAAGATGACTTACGGTCCTAAAACTGATAAGTCATCAATCAACAGCAGACCTGTTAATAAACGAGCGACTCCTTCGGTAAATTTTATTTCAAATGGTACTTTTGATCCTAATGCTTCGTCTTCCCCTGCAGATGAAATTAAAGTTGAAGGTGTCGTTGGAGATGAACAAGCATCAAATTCTCATGTGTGTGACATTTTTGGCTCATTTTTTCACTCTATGATTAATTTCAGGCCTGATGGTTTGGGCGAAAACGTTGATGCTTGTGTAACAGAGACTGAAATGGCAAACGAAACGAATGAGCCAGCTGAACCATCTAATTCCAAATGCGAATCACCTGAAGCAGCTGATTCTGAGAAATTGGAATCGGTTGATTCTAGTGAATTCAGCTCTAGGGTGTCATGTGCAGAACCGTCTTGTGCTGAAAATTCATCAAATGTTTCAACTGAAGTTTCTGCTAAAGTTTCGGGTATTTCTTCCGACAAACCAGAACTCTCTGATTCTGTCAAAGCTGATGACATGAAGGATGAAGAGAAGACATGCGTGAACAAGGCTCCAAGTGCGCAAGCTAAACAATCTGAACCTTTTGTTAGTAATGACAAAGTTTAGATCAAGCAACAAGAGCCGAAGCGAGCAGGTAAAGGACGCGGAAATAAGAAGCCTAAACATCAAAGACAATCAGGCTCTCCACAGTCCTCAACGGGCAGTAATAGTCCTCAAAAGGCCCGTGATGTGAAAAATGTCTTTGTTAAGCCAGTCTGTAATGGCAAATGTGAGAAATATGCATTTGACTGTGCTAACAAGGGTTTCAGAAAGACTGGTGAGATTTCTGAACAAGACTTGCAGTCTAAGGAAAACAAGAAGAATCAAAGGAAATCTTCACCACAGAAGGCCCCTGCAAACGACAAGTACAGGCACCCAAATTCATCTTTGTCTGCAGAAAATGTGCAACACAAACAAGTACAGAAAGGACCGGTTCGTCCTTCAGGGCCTGCAAGAGCAAATCCAACTGATCAGAATGCTTTCTATATGAAGAGACAGACATGCTTCAATTGCGGCATTGCTGGTCACATTGCTCGAAATTGCACACATCGTCCCTATGTACCCTATTATGTGCAAAATCAGAGGGTTACACCTAAGGATAACTACCATTCTAAGCCAATGAAGGTTTCATCACCATCGGCAATGAAGAATGTGAATCCCAAGGTTAAACCTTCTGATGGGGATTGGAACGCTGCTAAAAACAAACGCAAGGTTGATCAAGAACAAAACGTTTTTCTAAAACTAACAAGCCTGAATCAGGTAAAGTTGCTCAACCGAAGGCAACAAACACGTTTGTTAAACCGAAACAGATTTGGAAACCCAAATCCAAAGCAGCAATGTCTCCAATCCTTGAAACGAAAGGGGACTTGTGTTTGAAGGAAGTGTCTTACTTTGATGCTTCAGGTAAACCCAGGACCACGATGGCCTGGGTACCCATGTCTTACTAATCTCCTTACCTTTCAGGAATAACCAAGGAGGAGCTGTTGACAATCTCTGGAATGTTGATAGCGGTTGTTCCAGAGATAAAAACGGGTAACATTTCACTGTTGCAAAAAGTTCAATTTTTTTTACAGATGATATGTTTCCTTTGGAGGAGATTAGAGAAGTAAGATAAGATCAGCAAAAGGTACCGTTTAAATTCAGTACTTTGATTTGAATTTGATTAGTCATCAATCTGATGACAGAACGGTTAAGCAAAAATATTTTTCTCTCTTTTTCTTAGTTTATAACTTTGTACATAAAGTGTCCTTTCTCTAGTAAATGGTAAATTTGCGCAAAAATACAAGATTTATGCACAAATTTAGGGGGGGGGGAGGGACATATAGATAGATATATATTTTAGGGGGAGAAAACCAAGAAAAACCAAAAAGAGTTTGCTGTAAATAGGAGAAAATGAGAAAAATACAAAAACATTAGAAAAATGAAAAAGCCAAAAAGATAAATTGCATTATATGGGAAGTGAAATAAGTGTTCGTGTTAAACGGCTTGACTAACACATGTAAGGTGCCATAGCTGAAAAGACTAGGATCTACTGTGATATGTCGATAGGCTTGACGCTCAAAATGATAAAAGATACTAAGTGATATAAACATAATGAACTATGTACCATGTGGGTAACATACCAATGGCGTATGATTTTATGGTCTTAAATCTTGCGTTGATAGATAGCCAACATCTGAGGTTTCGGGTCTTTATATTGTTGAATCATCCGGGGATATCTTGGCTGTCCTTCTGTTCAGAACTAAAATTGTACATGACCCCAGGAAAGAAAGTCACTTGGAATTAGCTCATTTCTATTTGAATGTTTGTATGTTGTCTCGATACACACAATTTTGATCTGATTCTGAAATCTTCCTTGAAAAAGTCGTGTACCTCCTCTGCTGCATCCAGATATATGCTGACCTGGAGGTGCTAGGCAACGACAGCTTCTGCTGCATCCAGATACATGCTGACCTAGCTGTACGTTGTCGCGCTATAGATCTAATACACCCGAAAGAGGCCCTCAAGTGCCCAAAAGAAACCCATGAAACCTATATCAAACTGAGAAAAACTCATTTGATCGGTATATTATACCATCTCTGCAAAAGATCTATTCTGTTCTCTTCTCAACCTATTCCCAGTTAAGATTTCAGAAATCTGGATTGGACTTGTGAAATATGTGGTAGGGAAGATACTTGCATGATAGAGTGTGCTGTTTATATTTCTAGGATTTGATTAATATTTATTTGGGTGTTCATTGTTAAGAAATCAAAACATGATAAAACAAATTATATGCAGACCTAGACACAGTCAGGATATATTAAATGATGACATCAGTATACTCACCTGCTACGATGAATTGTTGTGCTTACCTTGATCACGGGGGTATGCCTTGGAATGGGACACACGGGTATAATAGTATAATATTACCTTAAGCATATCACGAAGTTAAAAAATTGAAAGTTGAGCGTTAAAGTTTAAGTGGACAAACATATTGGCAATCGCATAGACCAGTTTGATTAGGCTCGTACTGAAAAGTGTTCCTTAGTCTGCCTGAGACCGAATTTTGATCCCTTTGCAATTGTAATTGTATATTATGGTAGTTGTTTATATTTTGAGTTCTTATTTGTTTCTTGCTCTTAAAATTTAAAAATTAAAATATAGAAAAATTCAAAAATTACAAAAAAATAGTGTCTTGTTTTTCTATAAAACCAAAAATCCAAAAATAGAGTTTTTAATTGTTTTTCTTAAAATTAAAAAATTATAACCGTTCTTGAAGATTTGACTGATCATAAAAAGTTGAAAGAGTTTGAATTGTGAAATCCAAGTACAAGTACTTGGATGTACCTAGTGTTCATATGGTACTCTCCCTGTTGCATAAGAAATGTTTGCTTAAAAGTTTGTGAGCATGTGCAGAACTTGGTTTCAATCAAGAACAGGGGTTGATGAAGACTGAGATGCTGTTAGTTGCTGAAGAAGCCTGAAGCAGCTCAACAACAAGGTGTACCTGAGTCAGAAGAACTGGATACGAAACGCCATCTGACAGTGAAAGTACATTTGAAGAAGTACCATGAACCTGCTTGAAAGGCAAAGATTGAAGAAGAAAAGAGTTGTTGAGAATCCTCCTCTCACATTCTTTTTGACAAGATTTTTAAGCAAATGCTGATCGTGATCCTGATATGAAGCTAACCACAAAATCATGAAGAAAGAGACCCAGTGCTGAGAGTTTAGAAGTCAAAAACTTCCACAACATCTGCAACATAGCGACAACCATAGATTTCGTTGAAGACGTTGCTGAATTCAAGTTATGAAGACAATTTGATGGCATCAGTCTAGGGGGAGATTGTTAGGCCCCAAAGTGTGAGACTGATGCATCAAATTAATACAACGGGCTATGGTTACGAACTGGGCTTTACCGGGTTAGTTAGTATTAGGTTTTGGACCTTTATAGGTCACTTGGGCCAAGCTTTAGGCCATGTGGGCCAAGCAGGCCCAAGGGGAGCCCATGTGGGAAGTGGGCTTGTCTATGTATATAAACAAGTTTTCAACTTGTTTTAGGGTTTGAACCTCTTGGAGCCTCATTTTTTTTACAGAATTTCCTATAGAGAGAGAGAGAGAGGCGATTGGAGGTGTAGGAACTTGTACCAGACGGTTTTGCTAGTTGATAGTAATAGAATCGTGTGCAAGTTTGAAAGTGATTCGGTATTGTGTTCTTCGTTTTTCAATTGCTTTTCGGTTTATCTTGAATCTCACCAAGTTTGGATTCCGCACAAATTAGGTGATTGTTTGATATCATTGAAAGATCCGGTAAAACGGGACTATGCTCGAAACTGCACAAAGCCTCCAACTAATAGAGAACAGACTCCTGCCCAGCCCGTAACACCTAATCGTGAAAGAGCTCTTGTGACCACATCAAGTTTAACAGATAGTGCTGCTACTGGAAGTCCTCAACCACAGGGATTAGCACAAGCCTTGGTGGTTCAGCCAAACATCAACTTTGATTGGAATTCGGAAATTGAGCGACTGAACATTTCAGCTCCAGAAAATCAAGCTGCTTCAAATAACATTGCTTTCATGACTTCAAATGATCAAGTTTCCGTTTCTGAGAATGAGGCTCCAGCACCTGAGGAGGAGACTACTGCTGAAAATCTAGCTCTTATGACTCAGATTCTTTCAGCTCCAGTTAAAGGTCTCACCAAAGAAGATGTACTTTCTGTTTTCTGTACTCCTGAGTGTAGGGAAAGGGTTGAAGCTTACAGAATACATTATGCTGAGCTAATTCAAGATTATCAAGATATCAAAAATAAAAACTTTACTTTATCAAAAAACGAAAAACTTTATAAAGAAAAGATTGAAGCTCAGCGAAAAGACATCATCAAACTCAAGGATGATGTAAGTGTGAAATCATCTCAACTCTTATATGTTCAGGAGAAACTGTGTGCTGTGACTAAGGAACTGGAAGATATCAGAGATCGATATAAAATAAATGAGCTTAATATTAAGAAATTTGATTCTTCCAGTAAATTAGTCAAAAACTTGTGTGATAAACAGCTCAAATACAAGGAAAAGAAAGGGCTTGGTTTGGGTTTTAATCAGGCTCCTCCTCCCTATAATGATAATTATACTTATCTACCCATGACTGAGGAGGAGATGACTAATGAAAGTAAAATGACTTATGGTCCCAAAAATAATAAGTCATCATTCAATGACAGACCAATTGAGAAAAAGAAGTCTGCTCCTATAAATTTTGTTTCTAAAGGCTCAATTGATCCTAACATTTCGTCTTCATGGGCAGACAAAGTATCTGAAGTAAAATGTGAAGAAGTTCTTGGGAGTGAACCAGTTGTTCATACTAATGTTTCTGAAAATTATTTTGAACAAACTGAATCTGCTATTGCTTTTGGTCGTTCCTTATTTGCGTCATTTTCTGCTTATGTTTCGTCTTGTGAGCCTGATGTTTTGGGCAAAACTGATAATGTTTGTGTTGAACCTTTGAACAATATGTCTGATGATGGTCTTTCTTCAGTTAATGATTGTGATTCTGATGTTTCTAATCCTTTGGTTGATGAAAGTGTTACAGGTGAGGTCCCTCAGGATGCATTCAGTGAAACCACTGAAACGAATTCTCAAGAAAATCAAGAGTATCCTGATTCTTCTTCTGAAACTGTCTCAGTGGGTGTCCCTAATGTCGAATCTAGTGGGACCCCATTGGAAACTGTAGTTGAAAATGAACCTGAATTAGTTTCACATGATAAATGCATTGAGGAAATGCATATTGATGAGACTTCTACATGTTCTAATAATGAACCTGAATTAGTTTCACATGATAAATGCGTTGAGGAAATGCATATTGATGAGACGTCTACGTGTTCAAATAATGAATCTGAATTTAGAAATGAAGAAAAGGAAATTGAGATAAATGAGGAGTCATTAGATCAACAGCCACCAAAATGCTCAGAACAACCACAAGCAAAACATGTTCAGAAAACTAAAACACTAAATCATTCAAAATCAAGCAAATCTTGTCAAAGTTTTCAAAATACTCACAAAATGAAACGTCAAACATGTTTTAACTGTGGCATCGCGGGCCACATTGCCAGAAATTGTGTTCAACTCCCAAGGGCAACGTACAAGAGAAAGTTTGTGCAAGATCAGAAGGTCAAGTCTAACCGATATCGTTGTTCAGAGTCAATGACGACTGAAAAGACTAAGACAATGAAAAACAACTATCGCAAGACTAAACCTTCTGACCAAGATTGGAATGCAGCCAAACGTAAAAATCAAAATCAACAAAATGATTTTCGAAGAAATCAACATAATGCTTTTGGTAACTACAATTCTAACTGGTCAAACAAGCATTGGAAACCTAAAGCTAAGGCCACGCAATCCAATCCGTCTCATACATGTTATCGAAATTCTGCTATTAGAAACACTTCGAAGTTTTTAAATAAACACAATTTAGTGTGGCAGAGAGTGACTTACATTGATGCACAAGGAAAACCCAGATCCACTGTGGGCTGGGTTCCTAAATCTAACTAATCCCGCTAATCGTGCAGGAACAGCTGTGGAGGACTGCTGTGCGCCTCTGGTACATGGATAGCGGCTGTTCCAGGCACATGACAGGAGACTTATCCCAACTGGTGAATATCAAAGAATTTAATGGTGGATATGTCTCATTTGCGGGAGGAGAATCAGGAAGGATTACATTGAAAGGAACTGTAAGAAACGGCGCGTTAAGCTTCGAAAATGTTAACTATGTTCCAGAACTGAAACACAATCTGTTGAGCATTTCTCAGATTTGTGATCGAGGAAATTCAGTTCACTTTACAAAGAAAGGATGTCATGTACTTAAACCGGGTATTGTAATTCCAGAAGATTGGTTCTTAATGTCAGCAGAGAGACGAGGAAACGCTTATGTGATTGATATGAACAAGAAACCGTGTGAAGAAATTACTTGCCTATTCTCGAAGATTTCAGAACATGATGGTCTACTGTGGCATCGTCGCCTTGGGCATGTGAACATGAAGAATTTGAACCGACTGGCTAAAGGTCAACTAGTACGCGATCTTCCAATAAAAGATTTCATGTTGGTTGAAAAATGTGTTGCTTGTGCGAAAGGAAAAGCTCATCGAAAACCTCATAAGGCTAAACCTGCACCCTCAACGAAAGCCGTGCTCGAATTACTTCACATGGATCTTTTTGGTCCAGTGAATGTGTTGAGTATTGGCAAGAAAGCTTACTGTCTTCTAATCGTTGATGATTACTCTCGTTACACCTGGGTGTATTTTCTCAGTCACAAGAATGAAACTGCAGTTTTAGTGAAACAATTCATCACTCTGGCTGAAAATCAAGCGAGTACCAAGGTGAAGGTTATTCGATCTGACAATGGGACAGAATTCAAGAACGTTACTTTGGACACATTCTGCACTGAAAAGGGAATTGATCGTCATTATAGTGCACCAAGGACTCCTCAACAGAATGGAGTAGCTGAAAGAAGAAATCGTACTCTTATCGAGGCTGCACAAACTATGCTGGCTGACTCGAAGCTTCCTAGTTTCTTTTGGGCCGAAGCTGTTAGCACGGCTTGTTACGTCCAGAATCATGCTTTAGTAAATAAACGTCATATGAAAACTCCTTATGAGATTCTGGAAGGACGTAAACCTTCGGTTTCACACTTTCGTATCTTTGGATGTCCATGTGTATTATTACTTATGGACTCTAATGGAAAGTTTGAGGTCAAAGGGGACGAATGTTTCTTTGTTGGATATGCAAAAGGCTCTGCCTATAGGGTATACAACAAAGTAACTAAAAAGGTCGTCGAGTCGTGCAACATTGAATGGCTTGAAGAAAACGCTACGGATGCTAGAGTTGGACCAGACTGGTTATATGATTATGCTGAATTGTTTAAATCATTTAATATTTTGTCTAGTGATTTTTCAGATGCTGGTGTGTCTATTCCAAAACAACCGTTGTCTTTTGGGGATACTGAAGAAGAAGAACAGACAGAAGGAAGCGTCAGACATCATACCATTGATCCGCCAGGAATGGTGTTTACACAGCATCCTCTGCCTCAACAAATGTCTCATCAATCTCCTGAAGGTGCACAATCCAGTGGAATTTCAACTAATGCAGCTGGATCTGAACTGTTTGCTGATCCTATTCCTGAAGAATATACTGTTACCACTCCTGTGAGTCACAGTCCAGTAGCACCTAATGAGGGGGAGTCAAGCAACATACACACATCTCTAGACGAGACGATACCTGAATTTGCCATTCCCATAAGTGTACAATGAAATCATCCTATTGAGAATGTGATAGGCCCTGTGAATGCAGGAGTTCAGACCAGAAGCCAATCAGGAACCATTAATTTGTGCTTATATTCTAGTTACATTTCTCAAATTGAACCTAAAACTATTGATGTAGCGTTGCAGGAACCAGGATGGGTGGATGCTATGCACGAAGAGCTAAACCAGTTCGAGAAGCTCGGAGTATGGAAACTTGTGGAATTGCCAAAAGGAAAACGTAAGCTTGGAACTCGCTGGGTTTTCAGAAACAAGCAAGATTCTGAAGGAGTTATTGTTCGAAATAAAGCAAGATTAGTGGTGCAAGGATTCAGACAGATAGAGGGACTGGATTACGATGAAGTCTATGCCCCTGTCGCTCGACTTGAAGAAATCCGGATTTTCTTAGCATACGCATCCTTCATGGGATTCACTGTTTACCAGATGGATGTCAAAACGGCATTTTTGTATGGAAAAGTGAAGGAAGAAATCTTTGTCGAGCAACCACCGGGTTTTGTTCATCCAGATCATCCAGAATATGCATACAAGCTTGACAAGGCATTATATGGGTTGCATCAAGCACCGAGGGCTTGGTATGCTACTCTGACAGAACATCTTCTGGCTCATGGATACACATGAGGCACAATAGATCAGACTTTGTTTATCAAAAGAGTGGGCAAGGATCAAATCTTGGTTCAAATATATGTCGATGATATTATCTTTGGGTCTATAAGTAAGGAGCTTTGCAAGGACTTTGAGAGAGTTATGCAAAAGAAGTTTGAGATGAGTGCACTTGGTGAAATGAAATTGTTTTTGGGTTTACAAGTTAAACAAGATTCACGGGGCATTCTTATTCATCAAGGGAAATATGTGGACGATGTGCTGAAGAAATTCAAGTTCACTGACGCTAAACCGGCAGAAACTCCAATGGCAGAAAGACCATTGTTAACTGAAGATACTGAAGGATCCTCTGTTGATCAAAGACTTTATAGGTCTATGATTGGATCGTTGATGTATCTGACGGCTAGTCGTCCTGACATCATGTTTGCTGTCTGCAACTGCGCACGATATCAGGCTAATCCTAAAACTTCTCATCTTACTGCTGTTAAACGAATCTTTCGGTACCTTAAAGGCCGACCCAGGTTTGGTCTGTGGTATCCGAGGGATTCGAATTTTGACATGTTTGCGTTTTCTGACAGTAATTTTGGATGCACTGACAAGGACAGGAAATCCACCTCAGCTGGTTGTCAATTTTTGGGAGATCGACTCATTTCTTGGCAATGCAAGAAGCAACAAACGGTAGCTATTTCTACAGCTGAAGCAGAGTACGTTGCAGCTTCGGCCTCTTGCTCACAAGTGGTGTGGATGCAGCATCAATTGCAGGACTACGGTTTGACTTATCTTAAAACTACTATATATTGTGATAATGATGCTGCTATACAGATTGTGAAAAATCCTGTCTTCCACTAAAAAACCAAGCACATTGATATTAAAGTTCATTTTATACGAGACTGCTTTGATAGAGGTCTTATTAAACTGGAGCAAATCGACACAGATGCAAATGCTGTCGATTTGTTCACCAAACCTGTCAGCAGTTCGAAATTTCAAGTGCTTGTGGATTTTCTGAAAATGATCCGCTTTACTGACTGAGCATGTTTTTGTTTATTTCGTAGGTAAATTTGTTCATAAAGTTTTCTATTCTTAGGTAGTTTTTATTTATGCTCAAATTTAGGGGGAGAAAAAAAATTGAAAAATACAAAAACATCAAAAAATTGAAAAAAAAAAGGTGTTGCATGACTGGGAAATGAAATGAATTTTCACAATATGGTCAAGGGCTGACTCATGTAAGACCAGTATCGAAATAGTTTGACTCTAGTATGATGTGTTGGTAGGCTCTATCCATAAGACTGAAAACATTGGCTATTTTGTTCAGAACTAAAATAGTACATGACCTCAGGAAAGAAAATCACTTGCAATTAGCTCATTTCTATTTGAATGTCTGTATGTTGTCCCGATACACACAATTTTGGTCTGACTCTGAAATCTTCTCTGAAAAAGTCGTGTACCTCCTTTGCTGCATCCAGATATATGCTGACCTGGAGGTGCTAGGCAACGTCAGCTTCTGCTGCATCCAGATACATGCTGACCTAACTGTACGTTGTCGCTCTGTAGATCAATTAAACACCCGAAAGAGGCCCTCAAGTGCCCAAAAGAAACCCTAGAAACCTATATCAAATTGAGAAAAACTCATTTGATCTTGTACATTATACCATCTCTGCTTAAGATCTATTCTGTTCTCTTCTCAATCTATTCCCAGTTAAGATTTCAGAGATCTGGATTGGACTTGTGAAATATGTGGTAGGGAAGCTACTTGCATGATAGGGTGTGCTGTCTATAATTCCGGGATTTGATTAGTATTTGTTTGGGTGTTCATTGTTAAGAAATCAAAACATGATAAAATTTGTTACAGGCAGTTTTATGGAAAAGGTCTAGGGAGATGAGTTTAGGTGGATAAATATACTTGCAATTGTCTAGATCATTCGGTAGTAGATCAGTGTTGATAAGTGAAGTCAAGCCCGAAACCTAGTGATTTGATCCCTGAGTAATTTTGCTATTTTCCTAATTTATTTTTGTAAATAATAGTTTTTATTATTTATTTTTGTTTTAGGTTTTTTGCAAATTATGCTCAGAAAGTTTAATGGGTTGTTGAATTGTTAACTGTTTTCAAAAGAGGATTTTATTATAATTGAATTTTTCAAAGAAAATCTTTTTAAGAGTGTTTAGCCCAAACAGTTGGTCTCGGCCCAAAATGTCACTGGCCCATTTACTTGGATTTGAGGTATAAATCACAGGTCTCGAGTCGAGACCTTACTTTTCACTCGAGACCCTCTGATATTCTCTCACAAAGTTCCGGCAAGTTACTAGTGTTTCCGACGTGATTCTCCGGTTTCGATTCATCATATTCTGTTTTCTGGTCTTGATTCATCGTTTTTTAAAGGTATGATGATGATTTGTTTGATGTTTTGCAGATATTATGAAGATCTGATGAAGATTTGAAGATGACCAAGAACCCTAGTTTTGAATATATATTGGTCTTCAAATAAATCAAAGGATGTTTTGGGATTTTGATCCAAAAAGTTGAAAATATGAAGTTGTTTGTGTGGTCTCGACTCAGATAACACAAGGACTCGAGACCAGTGGTTACGAGTCGCAATCTCATGATCTCGACTCGAGACCTCAAGATCTCGATTCATGGTCTCGACTCGAGACCTCATAGGCTTGACTCCTGGTCTCGACTCAATAACTTATGGTCTCGACTCGAGAACTCATGGTCTCGACTCATGGTCTCGAGTCAACAGTGATAGTTTTGAATTGAAATTGGTGTTATCTGAGTCATGATGCTGTTTATCTGTTCAGATTATTGATTTTAAAATTTGGGATTTCTGAAATTTGTTTCAAGTATGTGTTGAACTTTCATGTTTCTGATGAACTTGTGTTTTATGCAGATTATGGATTTGAAATTCATATCAACACACAATCAAGCAGGATACTTAGCACCACCTCCGGAGAAGCACAAGAGAGTGTTTACTTCATTGATGAAAGGTCTCAACAGCTGTCGTATAGTTCACACACTACAAGAAAATCCAATTATCTACGAAAATCTTATTCAAGAGTTTTGGAAAAATGCGAAAATTGAATTTGTTGAAGGAAAGGGAGTTATTGTTTCTGAAGTTCAAAAGAAGGTTGTTACTGTGACAGAACAGATGATTCGAGAAGTTTTACAGTTCAATGATCAAGAAACAGATTCAATTGAACTTTCCGCTGGTACAGTTGAAGCGATATTGCCAAGATTGAGTTATGAAGGGAAGTATCCACCTCTGGTTAAGAAGTTTGTGCATCCATATTGGCGTCATTTGTTGCACATGTTTGTTTTGTGTATGACAGAGAACAGAGGAGGCACATATCAGTTGAACATTACTCAGTCTGCTGCTCTTGTCTGTGTGATAACAAATGAGCCTTTCAATTATTCAAAGTATATTTTGGAAGCGATGAAGCGGAATGTGTTTGGATTTAGAAAGGATAAGTTTCTCATGTATCCAAGGTTTTTGCAAATGATTTTTAATGATCGTTATCCAGAGTTGGAAAGATCTGGTAACACATTGGAGTTGAAGCCCATGGGTCCAGCTTGTTTTGGTGCTCTCACTCCAAAGAAGGGTACTGAAAAGAAATTTGAAGGATTAATCCCGTTAGAGAAATTTGGTCAATTTGCAGAGACTGAAGATGTTGTTGCTAATCCAGTAATAGTGTAACCTGTTCCAGTGAATGATGCGCCTGCAAATGCTATAGTTGCTGAAGAACATGATATTCAAATGGGTATTCAAGATGAGCCTGAGACAGAGATTTTAACGATTGACTCTTACGATGAAGGCATTGAAATTATGTGTGATTCTGGGGAAGATGAAGAGCTTCCTCCTGAAGCTGAAGTTGATACTGCTGTTTCTACTGTTCCACCTGTGATTACTGCTGAAAGTTTGGCTTTGCTATTAAAATCTGTAACTGATAAGATGGGAAATCCTCCTTCTGATCTTTCAGTATCAAGTGAAAAGCCTAGTGAAAACCCAAAGGATTCTGATTCCATGCCATTGAAGCGGAAAAGGAGGGATCCTCGACTCGGAATGTATGTTGAGCAAAACAAAGATCAATCCATGAATATTGCTGAAGATGATGACGGTTTATATGATTTCGATTTTGAGAGAAGTGTTGCTGATACCACCACCACTACTGAAGATATTTTTGAGTTCAACACTGACACTCAAGGAAATGCTTTGGAGACCACTGCTGCTGATGTTCAGGTTACAAATATTGATACAGATCCCATTGTTGATACTATGCCACTTGGTATTTCTGAATCTGCAGGTCCTTCTAGAATTGTTCTTGATGTACCTAGTAGTTCGAGTGGTAAAAGACCTGAAGAGCCATTTAGAATGCCATTTGATGATGATTCTAGTGATGAAGATGAGTTTATTAGCATGCGAGATATGAAAAAACGAATGCTTGTACTTGAGCAAGATTCAATTCATAAGGATGCGAAGATTATCCAACTTGAAGATACTATTGTGAAGAAAGATCAACAGATTGAGCAGCTTCAAGGAGATGTTAGTTTGTTGTTCAATATGGTTTATGATTTACGTGGGAAGTTGGAGAAGAAATTTGGACAAGAGTTCTCTGATCCAACTGATGTTGAAAACAGAAGAAAAGCCTTTGAAAAGGATGATGCTGAAAGAAGTGCTGATATGGAACAATACTTTAAAAGAGTTATTGATCCTGTTGCAGATAAAGAGAAGGCTGAAAGAATTAAGAAGAAAAGAGAGTTTGTAATTTTGAAAAATCGGAATCTAAATCCAGATAATGATGATGCTCATGCAACTCACCACTTAATGGATGTTGGTGAAACTCTCTATGATCAGGTTGGAAATCGTTCTGGTGTAGTTAGCTGGGGATATGATCATGATCGCAAAAGATGGTGGATAAAGAGAAAAATTGGTCCTGTCGAGTGGTACAAACATTCAAGCCAGTTTCAGTCTTTCACTAAGGTGGATTTGACAAACTTGTCTAAAGCACCTTATGTGGATGATAAGCCTGGAGGTGCTGGATATATGTTTTTCGAGAGATTGCAGAGGGAAGTTCTTCGTAACTTTCCTTCGATGCGTACTGCAGAGTCTTTTGTTAGACCAGCTAAGGGCATTAGAGATCCATACACGAACAAGCGGATGAAGATTGTGCACTGGCCTGTAACTGATAAAGAAAAGGTGATTCCATTGGTGAAAAAGATTCCAAAGGGCGCTCTGAAGTCCTTGCATTTTTGGTCTTATGATGAGCGTCTAGGGCAGGCAGTAATTGTTTGTGATGATGATGTGTGTTTTCGCTTGGTGGATCACATTGATTTGCTGAATGTTGCTCATGAAGATCTGGAAGTGTTAGCTCGTCATCAAATTAGAGCTACTGAAAAGTATGAAGAGATTGCAAAAGCATGGACTGCTGCTGTGGTTTCAGCCATTCATATTCGCACAAAAGATTTTGGTGGTCTCAAGGATCGGTTGGATGGTGATCGTGATAATTGAAGTTTCAAGAACCTCCATGCATAAACCTAGGGGGAGATTGTTGGAACCTGAAGGTTTATACATGAAGGATTGATTAGTTAAAGGATTGATCTTGTAATTGTTTAGTTTATATTTTGGGTCGACTTATGTGGGTTGGGCTAGTTTGGCCGATTTCTAGTAGGCCTAGGTTACAAGTCCATATAGTTAGTATTTAAACAAACCTCAACCATTTGGTTGAGGTTGATCGTGGGTTTTGAGACTGAAGGCTAGCTGAAACACATTGGAGTCTTGTATCAGTCTTTGTTCATCATTGAATACAAGTCTCGGTTTGTTTTCATTTATATTGTTTCGGTTTATATTTGTTTTGCTCTTGAATCAACTTGTGATAGGATTCCGCACTCTCACAAGTTACGATTGATATCATTGAACGATCCTATCGGATTTTACATATATTTTTATATATCAACAATAAGTAAAATTTTTTAAAATTAGGTTTCCAGTTTTGACCTTTTTAGCCTAAGTGAAATTACCAAAATACCCCTAAGATGCATAGTTTGGTTTTAAATGATAAATTTCACATATAGGTCATACCCTACTGTTATAACTTATTAAATTAAGTGTATTTACTGAATAAATCAGACCTGTAACTCAGATTACTAATTAAACTCTTTTATAACCTTTTAAATGACCAAAATGCCCTTACGAGGCATAGTTTGAGTTTAAATCCATTTTGGGCATAATAGAAGATATCTTACTGATGTCACAACATATTTAAGGCATATTAACTTAGGAAACTTGCATATGACTCATTTGGTTACCCGTTACGCACTTTTCGCGTTCGGAACGGCTTATGTAACTAGTTTGCATATATTAGCCAAAATGGGTCAAACCTTATCATCTTTGTCTCAAAATCCTGAACGTGTTTAGTATACCCATATTATACAAGTCTTCAAACTTGTCGGGTCTAAATTACATTCTGTCAGGTCTTCGCTTAATCGTGCGTTTGAACCGTATCTTCCTTTAAAAACTGACCGGTCTAAGCTTAAGCTTAATTAAAGACCCGTTAGGATTCTAATAGGATAATAAAATCCTTTGTTCCAGATTAGGAGCCCAGTAAAAGCCATCTGTACTTGCTGTATTTGACTTATACATTGCTCAGGTAAATACTCTTAACTTATTTTCCCTATACGGGCTTGGGATACGGTATTATAATAATACCGCTTGGTTGGGTGTGTAATCATTTAAATCGGATTGTGATTAATGAAATTACATAACTCGTTTAGTATGTATTATTTGGTCTATGGCCTTTGGGGGTTAAATGACCATGTCCCGGATATCCTTGACATCATTCAATGAAATAGCCACGACCTAAGCACGGGGTGTAGGCGTACACCTGACAGGTGCATTATGTAAAAACTGGTAATCCACTTAGAGGAATAAATCCTTGTGGGCATTATACCTGTGGCGTGTCAATTAATCTAGACCGGCCCTACAAACCGGCCCTAATGGACGACAAATAAGTAAACCTGTATACATGATTATTTAATAATTGTCCCAAGTTATAAAAGATAGTTTTGCCGAAGTGCATTCAAATCAATTTTTAAACTCTTTTCAAAATGAGTCAGTTAAGTTGTATTTACCAGTGTAAACTGACGTATTTTCCAAAAAGGTTAAGTGCAGGTGCTACACGTAATAGGCTGGATACTCCAAACATCAATAATCAAGTCTCGCAAAGCTTTAGGTGTCAAAGTCTGTTGAGCAGTTTTCCTCTTTATTTTGATCCGCCTGTGGATCTGTTTCAACTACATTGTGATACTTTATATTACAATTTATTTGGTTGAAATAAATCTATCTTTGCTTCCGCTGTGCATTTAAATATTGTGTTGTATGTAGGGGTGTAAACGAACCGAGCCGAGCCGAGCCAGTGTGGGCTCGGGCTCGGGCTCGAAGCTAAACGAGCCGGCTCGGGCTCGGTTCGATAATTATAGCGAGCCGGAAATAAGGGCTCGAGTTCGGCTCGAAAAAAGTTCGAGCCAGCTCGCGGCTCGACGAGCCAGCTCGGTGGCCGGTGGTTGAACCGGAGAACCGGTGAAAATCGGTCGGACATCTCTACAATAAGATTATGCAAAGGAATTAAACCAGTGCAGGAGAGCAAAAATAGAGTAGTAGGGTGGTAATGGATGGGGGAGATGGTGGCGGAAGGTGGAGGAGAGAGGCGGAGCTGCCGTGTAATCGAACATTCCCGGTGAATTGTAGAAGACGATTAGAAATTTAGAATGTAGCGGCTGGAAAGAACATCAAACCCTAGTTGCAGGTTTTGTTATCTAGGTGCACAACTTCCATTTGAGCCCTTCTTCAATCATAAACACAACTTTAGTACTCATCTAACCAAAACATTCCATACAGCCCCTATACTTTTCCTTAATAAAAACAATAAACCTAATAAAAATACAAAACCTGTAACATACAAAAAAAATATATATAACAAAAACTGACTAAATTGGATACAAAAACTATAATAAAAACTAACTAAATAGGATTGTTAAATTGAATGGGATTGTCATATATATATAATAATGATAACGAGCCAAACGAGCGAGCCAACGAGCCAACTAACGAGCGAGCCACGAACCGAACCTACCTTGGCTCGGGCTCGGCTCGTTTAGATCGAGCCAATTTCGAGCCGAGCTTTTTTCGAGCCGAACTTTTTTCGAACTTTTTTCGAGCGAACTTCGAGCGAACTGCGAGCCGCGAGTTTTTTGAACAGCCCTAGTTGTATGACTATGATGATATCAACTACGTCACGATACTCCCCACCGGGCCCACCGGTAATACGTGGAATATCGGGGTGTGACAGGTTGGTATCAGAGCCAACACTGAGTGAATTAAACACTAGCCTTTTGTGTTTAATCTCAGTTACACAATTGCACATTCCCAAATCTTCGAGTCTAGACAAAGAACTTAGGATTAATCCCAATTGGTCTTTAACTCTAACTTTGTCTTTTATATATTTTTCCTTGTTGTTATATTGTTTATGTTGACAGGTCAAGAATATGCCGCCCATATTTTTCAGAGGAAGAGGAAAAGGGAAGGCACCTGTTGGAACTCACGACAAGGAGGCAGGACCTTCTCAAAGGCGAACTTCACCTGTTCCTGTTAGCACCAGTCCTCAGGGAGACTGGAGATCCCACCTGCAGCCAGCAAGACGGTCTGTCTCGTTAGCTTCGTCACCTTCTTACCTACATTCCTTTGGACCCCACTCTGAGAACGAACCTGAAAACTCGCAGCCTTCGTTCATCCCTCTTCAGCGCTCCAACTCGCGCCATTCTTTTGACAACCCATCCCATCTCTTTCGAAGTCGGTTCAACCCGGCTAACCACCTAGAGGAACCAGTGGGTGTTAACCCATTGGGGCCTGAAGATCATTTTTCAGGGGATCACGCCATGGACATGGAGGAGGATACTGACCCAACTGAACCACCGAGCGGTACCCCAACACACCCTATTGAGATCTCCGATGGATCGTCTTTTCACGGATCACCTTACCGTGGTCCAGATAGCTTTCAAGCGAGAATGAACCAGTATGAGTGGTATTTCACTCCCTCTTACCATTCATCACCTTATCAGCAACAATAGCAGCAAGGGCAGCAGCAGCAGCAGCAATCGGATCCTTCCAGGGATTCTCGTTTTGTGGCAGTTACCCCGCCACCACCACCGCCTCAACAGCAACCTCCTGAGCCGCCGAGGCGAAGGAGAACAAACGCACGGATGTCCGTGCAAGGAGGAGTGGTGCATATCAGCACACCCCAACCATCGATTAGCAGCCACTACCCGCCGCTACAAGGAGACCAGCAGTTTAGGGGACCTTCAAACCCCAACCCGGAAGTGAACTCTACGCATGCCATGCCACCACCATTGGGTTTTGATAACCCAATTCCCATGTACGCTGGCCCGGCAACATATAACCCCTTTGAGCAGCCTGCTCACTCCAACTTTAACTATGCGGAGATCGACCCATACCTACCGGCGTAGAACTACAATGCTGCTAACCCCGATGGGCCTTACGGAGCTCCTTGGGGAGTCGGATACCCAGCTTATGGGTACCAACAGCACCCGTCGTTTCGACCTCCATATCAGCCGCGACCGCAGCCGCAAGTACCACAGTTTTCCCCGCCAGAAAGGGAGGAAATTCTTTAAAGACTGGACCAGGTAGAACATCAAGTTCATAGAGATCGTAGGGAACGGCATGGTTTCCTCAAGGGATTAGCAGGTTTGATAAAAGGGAAGAGCAAGAAGGACCGTTGAATCCTTCAATTGTTGGTAGTATTTCCTTGTTTCTAATTGTGCCCCTGCGTGGGCCTATTTTTTTTTCTGTCTAGACCCCTGCAAGGGTATGTTCTTTAGTATTCTGCCCCTGCGTGGGCATGTGTTTTCTGTTGACCCCTGCGTGGGTATGTGTGTGGTTTAAGCCCCTGCGTGGGCGTGTTATTTTGTAGAAGTCCCGTTTAGGGCAGACTCGTAATTTATTTTTATTATGTGATGGAATGGATAGTTTAAATTTCATTTTTAATTACTTGCATAATCATAAAAAGTGAAATAAATGAATAGAATTTTTGATCAATCATTGTATTAAAATGATAAAATCTAAAAGAACAAGACCTAGCCTTATGTCATTTTAAAACAAGGGCCAAAACGGTAGTTCCACAATTAGATTCAGATCCATATTAACCATTTCAATTTAGGATTTTTTTGCATTGTATAAGAATCTTAAAAAGGTAAAACCTAGCTAGTATGTCATTATAAAGACCTGGCCAATATGGTAAAAGACCTGTTTTTTTTTTTAAAGATTCAAATCTCTGTTAACATCAGCAAATATGTTAACATTCTTGGCAAAATGTGATTCGATAAAATCGCATAAGTCATCCTTAAATTGGACTATAATTAACGTCCTCTGAGACTAAAGACAGTGGTAGCCTACAACTCCCTGTCAAGAAAAGGTAATGAACTTTGATTCAAACCTTAATGCCTCGATTCCTTAAAATCTGGGTTTATAAACTAAAATTTGTCTACGTAACTAGGCCTATGTGCTATTATTAATTTATAATTTTGGATTATGATAAAGATCCCGAATGATTATATATTTAATAAATTAACTAAAATGGCTATTAAAACCATGGTTAATAAATCGTCAAGAATGATAGTACTGTTTAGGCTTCTAAATAAACCTTGTCCTTATTTTCTTTATGTAGCAATTAAAGCTACATGGCCAAGTCAGAAGAAATAAACAGTCATTCGGTGGAAAACCCTGAAAATGCTAAAATACTTGTAACTGGTGCGGAGCTACAAGCATTAGTAGAAAATGATGTTACCAAAGCAATAAATAGGCAGTATAGTGAATCAAGCGGGACTCGAAGTAGGACCCGATCCGCACCACATTCCAAGCCTAAGACTCACTCGGAGGCTCATAGCAAACCACCCTCTAAGAAAGATGAACCCAAGAAAGATGATGATCGACATTCATCTAATCAAAACAGTGTTCCCTCAAAAAGGATAGTGTTTGATGCTAAACCTCATACCAAGTCCTGTACCTACAAGTACTTTGTTTCTTGCAAACCCCGAGACTTCACTGGGGAGAAAGGAGCAATAGATTGTATGACCTGGTTGGATGAAATGGACACAGTAGTAGACATCAGCGGTTGTGCTGAAAGGGACGTAGTGAAATATGTATCCCAATCGTTCAAGGGAGAGGCACTGGCATGGTGGAAGTCTCTCATCCAAGCTGCTGGAAAGATCCCACTCTACAACTTGTCATAGGATTAGTTCGTTGCTCTCATTAAGGAGAATTATTGCCCGTAGCACGAAGTCGAAAGAATCGAATCAGATTTCTTATCATTGGTGATGAAGAATTTAGATTGTCAAGCTTACCTCACCAGTTTCAATATCCTATCTAGGTTGGTTCCGTATCTGGTCACCCCGGAACCCAAAAGGATTGCTCGTTTCATTGGGGGTTTAGCCCCAGAAATTAAAGCCAGTGTTAAGGCATCCAGACCTGCTACCTTCAGATCAGCAGCTGATCTATCTCTGTCTCTTACCTTGGACGCGGTCAGGTTAAGATCGCTCAGGAATTCAGAGGAAGGTAAGAGGAAGTGTGAGGACGATACCTCACGAAGATCTGAGAAGAAGCACAAGGGTAATACTGACTTCAGGAAGAAGTCTGGATCCAACAAAGGTAGCCAGCAAGCTGAGGAAAAGCCAAAGTGCAAGACTTGCCAAAAACGCCACTTTGGAAAGTGCCGACTTGAGTCCAAGTCTAAGTCAGGATCACCTGCGTGTGGGTTATGCAAGTCTAAAGAGCATAAGATTGTTGATTGCAAGAAGATTAAAGATGCCACATGCTACAATTGCAATGAGAAATGGCATATTAAAACCAGTTGCCCTAAATACGCCAAGAAGCCGGAAGAGGTCAAGAAGACCAATGCTAGGGTCTTCAGGATGGATGCAAAGGAAGCTATTTAGGACGACAACGTGATCACAGGTACCTTTCTCATAAATGATGTTTATGCCAGAGTATTGTTTGATTCTGGAGCGGATAAGTCTTTTGTGGATAACAAGTTTTGTGAGTTGTTGAAATTGCCTGTAAAAACCCTAAGTGTGAAATACGAGGTGGAATTAGCTGAAGGAACCATAGAAACCGCCTCAACTGTGTTAGATGGATGTGTTATATCCATTAGGAACCATTCTTTTCCTTTGTCCTTACTTCCCTTTAAGCTAGCCGGTTTTGATATAGTGCTGGGTATGGATTGGTTATCGCATAACCAAGCCCAGATAGTGTGCAATAAGAAGCAAGTAGTGGTCAAGACCCCATCTGGTGAGCCACTTACCATTCAGGGGGATACCCAGTATGGATTACCTGAGCAAGTGTCCATGCTCAAGGCCTCCGGGTGTTTGAAGAAGGGTTGTGTCATCTACATGGCACAAGTGACTATTGATGAGCCGAAGCCTAAGATTGAAGACATCCCCGTCATTTCAGAATTACTTGAAGTTTTTCCTGAAGAACTACCTGGTTTACCACCAGATAGGCAAGTGGAATTCCAAATTGACATCATCCCTGGTGCAGCACCTGTTGCTAGAGCACCTTATAGGTTGGCACCAACAGAGATGAAGGAGTTGAGGACGCAGTTAGATGATCTGCTAGCCAAAGGTTTCATTAGACCTAGTTCGTCCCCTTGGGGAGCGCCGATCTTGTTTGTCAAAAAGAAGGATGGATCGATGCGTCTGTGCATCGATTACCATGAGCTTAACAAGGTCACTATCAAGAATAGATATCCTTTACCCAGGATCGACGATTTGTTCGATCAACTACAAGGGGCAAGTTACTTTTCTAAGATCGATTTGAGGTCAGGCTATCATCAGTTGAAGGTTAAAGATGAAGATGTGCACAAGACTGCATTTAGGACTCGTTATGGTCATTACGAGTTCCTAGTGATGCCTTTTGGGCTCACTAATGCACCTGCCGCATTCATGGATCTCATGAATCGCGTCTGCAAGCCTTACTTGGATAAATTTGTCATCGTCTTTATTGACGACATCCTCATCTACTCGAAGAACCAAGCGGACCATGAGAAACATCTTCGCTGTATTCTTAAACTTCTACATCATGAGAAACTCCACGCCAAATTTTCGAAGTGCGAATTTTGGCTTCGAGAAGTCCAATTCCTTGGACATGTGGTTAGTGAGCGTGGTATCCAAGTAGATCCCGCTAAGGTAAAAGCAGTTATGAACTGGCAAGAGCCAAAGACGCCTACTGAGATTCGCAACTTTCTAGGACTAGCAGGATACTATAGGCGATTTATCGAAAACTTCTCAAGGATTGCTGCGCCCCTAACTTCGTTGACACGTAAGAAGATTAAGTTTGATTGGGGCCCTAAGCAGCAGGAATCCTTTGACATTCTTAAGAAAAAGTTGAGCAATGCACCAGTGTTAACATTTCCCGATGGAATAGAAGAATTCGTGGTTTATTGTGATGCATCACACACTGGTATGGGCTGTGTGCTCATGCAGAAAGGCAAAGTTATTGCCTACGCTTCACGACAGTTAAAGGTGCATGAGAAGAACTACACCACCCATGACTTGGAGCTGGGTACCGTTGTATTTGCACTAAAACTATGGAGGCACTACTTGTATGGAACCAAGTGTGTGATCTATTCAGATCACAAGAGCCTTCAACACTTGTTTAATCAGAAGGACTTAAACATGAGGCAAAGACGATGGATGGAAACTTTGAATGACTATGACTGTGAGATAAGATACCATCCCGGCAAAGCAAATGTGGTTGATGATGCCTTAAGCAGAAAAGAAAGAGTGAAGCCGATAAGAATCAATGCCAAGAGCATTGAGATAAAGAATAGTTTGAAAGAAAGATTGTTAGCTGCACAGAAGGAAGCTGTATTGGAAGCTAACTATCCTGATGAAAAGTTAGGAGTAACTGAGGAGCAGTTGTCCTATGACAAGGATGGGATCCTAAGGTTAAATGGACGAATATGGGTTCCAGTTTATCGAGGACTTCGGGATGTTATCCTCCAGGAAGCCCATAGTTCCAAATATTCTGTTCATCCTGGAGCTGATAAGATGTACCAGGATCTAAAGGCAAACTATTGGTGGATAGGCTTGAAAAAGTCTGTAGCCGCTCATGTAGCTAAATGTTTGACGTGCGCGCAAGTCAAAGCTGAGCATCAGAAGCCGTCAGGTTTGCTACAACAACCTGAACTTCCCACATGGAAGTGGGAGATGGTGACAATGGATTTCATCACCAAGTTGCCAAAGACAAGGAAGGGAAATGATACTATATGGGAGATAGTAGATAGACTGACTAAGTCAGCACATTTCCTGCCCATAAAAGAGACCTATAGCTCTGACATGTTAGCCCAATTGTATGTAGATAAGATTGTAGCTCTGCATGGCATTCCAGTGTCAATTATCTCTGACAGAGATACCAGATACACATCACATTTTTGGAAAAGTTTCCAACAATCATTGGGCACGCGCTTGAATTTTAGTACGGCTTACCATCCACAGACGGATGGGCAGAGTGAGCGTACCATCCAAACTCTGAAAGTCATGCTTCGTGCATGTGTAATTGACTTAGGTGGTAGTTGGGATAACCACCTGCCATTGATCGAATTCTCCTATAACAATAGCTACCATACGAGTATTAAGGCTGCGCCTTTCGAGGCATTATATGGTAGGAAGTGCAGAACACCTATTTGTTGGGCGGAAGTAGGAGAAGTTCAATTATCAGGACCTGATTTGGTCTTTGAAACAACGGACAAGATTGTCCAGATTCGTGACCGCCTGAAAGCTGCCAGGGATAGGCAGAAAAGCTACGCAGATCCAAAGCGTAAACCTCTAAAGTTTGAGGTTGGTGATAAAGTTTTGCTTAAGGTATCACCCTGGAAAGGGGTGATGCGATTTGGTAAGAAAGGTAAGTTAAGCCCAAGGTATATAGGACCATTCGAGGTTATCGAATGTGTTGGGTCAGTGGCTTATAAGTTGAACAGTGGTATTCACAATGTTTTTCACATCTGCAATCTGAAGAAATTTCTAGCTGATGACTCGCTAGTCATACCGCACACAGATGTGCATATAGATGAGAGCTTGAAATTTATGGAAAAACCATTGTCGATTGAGGATCGACAGGTCAAGAAGCTTCGAAGGAAGCATGTGCCTATTGTAAAGGTCAAATGGGATTCCCGTAGAGGTCCCGAATACACGTGGGAGGTGGAGTCCACGATGAAAGAAAAGTACCCTCAACTGTTTCAGTAAATCTTGAGGTCGAGATTTCTTCTAAGGGGGTGAGGATGTAACACCTCGAAAATTCATGTCCAATAATGTATCGACACGTGTCATAAGCTTTGAATATGTGAAAAAGTACTTTAGAAGGACTAAAGTTGACAAACAGAGAAACTATGTGAATATAAGGGTCCAAAGTGTCAACAATGGATAAATATACTTTAAAATAGCCCTACAAGATGTTTATACCTTCAAACGAATAAATCATGGATCATACGAAGCTGAAAATGAAAGAAAGTGAGGAATTACAAACTACAGGGGTTAAATGTGTCAACATGTTTAAAGCATACCTCTGAGTGACCTTTTAGCAAACCCGAAGCTTTGTAACGATAAAATATGCTCACTAGAATGTGTGATAAAAATTTCATAAATTTTCGATACCGTATGAGAAAGTTATGATCAAATCCGTGTACGAAGGGTTAAAAGCGTCAACGTTGAAATTTGTGACTTTTCGGGTAAGCACAAAGTTAAGCAAGGACTTAACCAAGTTTGTAAAAGTCTTAAGGTCCTTAAAAATCAAGTTAGAGGGCCAAAAGTGCAAGAAAAACAATCAAAACCACGTTACAAAGGACCAGGGTGTCACACCCCAAATTTCCACGTGTTACCGGTGGGCCCGGTAGGGGAGTATCGTGACGTGGTTGGCAACATCATAGTCAAACAACACAATATATAAATGCACAGCGGAAGCAAAAGATAATTATTACAATCCGAAATAGAGTAACATCAAAGTATTACAACGGAAGTAAGGATCCACAGGCGGATCTTAAAACAACAAAAGAAATTATCAGACTAATGGCTTATGTGGAGGAGTTGCAAATTCCTCATCTAACAAGTCCTGAGCAGCTTCCAGCCTATTATGTACTTGTACCTGTCACTTAGACTTTGGAAAATACGTCAGTTTTCACTGGTAAATACACTCAACTGACTCATTTGAAAAGGGTTTAAGAAAATTGGTTTAGGTGCACGAGGCACGAAAATATATTGACACTTTGATTAAAATGTTCAAGTCAATATTAATCTTTTATACTTGGGACAAAATATATCTCATGTTATCAGTTTTACATAACTTGCTCTACATACGGGGCCCGGTTCTATGCCGGTTCAAGATTAACCGACACACCACTATTCCCCTATTGGGAATCCCTTATTGGGTATAATTAATTAATTAGCATATAGCATCTGTCAGGTGTATGCCTACACCCCGTGCTTAAGTCGTGGCCATTGCAATTTAATGAGTCAAGGATATCCAGGACACGGTCGCATTAATCCCCAATGTTTCAGTCAAGCAATACGAATTAAAAACGGGTTATTTGGATTTCCCGACTCATTGGTCTTCGAATCCCATACCTGACCATGCGGTATTTATATTACCGTATCCCAAGCCCATAATAGGGAAAATAAGTTAAGAGTATTTACCTGAGCTAGCTCCTGTCTTAAATAGCAAGAATTATAATAACTCAGCCGTATTCACTTAAGTAAGTGTAGGTACAATTTACCGGAAGGCTCTAGTCTGGAATGATGGTATAAACAACCAATTAAAATACTAACGTGTCTTTAATTAAGCCTTAGCTTAGACCGGTTAGTCTTAAGGAAAAATACGGTTCAAACACAAGATTAAGCGAAGACCGGAATAGAATGTGTTTTAGACCCGACAAGTTCGGAGACTTGTATAATATGGGTATATTATACACATTCTGGATTTTGAGATAACAACGATAAGGTTTGACCCGTTTCGGCTAATTTATGTAAACTAGTTACATAAACCGAACCGAACGCGTATGAAGCGTAACGGGTAACCATAAGAGTCCTAAACAGGTTTCCTAAGTTAACATGCCTTAAATATGTTGTGATATCAGTGGGATACCTTCCGTTATGCCCAAAACGAGTTTAATCTCATAAAAAGCCCCGTAGGGGTATTTTGGTCATTTTAAAGATTATAAAAGGAGTTAATTAAGTTTCTGTGAACCAGGTCTGAATACATCAGTAAAATAGTTTATTTTAACAGGTTATAACATTTGGTTATAAGTCTTATATGTCAAAATAGTTTTAAACTCTAACTATGCGTATAATACGCGTATAAAGCCGTTTTAAGCGACGTACGAGTTAAAATAGGATTCTGAGTTTTCTGATCATTTAAACAGGTTCAAAACACTCTATTTAATATTTAAAATCAGTAACAATTGGATTGGTGTCAAAAGGGTTTGTAAAACTCATTTTATGGCCGAAAAGGGTATATTCGGTATTAACCGAATTAAGGCACTAATCCTAGCTTATGATCAGTTTAAAAAAAATAATTAAAAATCTTCAAAAATCCCAAAATATTATTTAACATCAGTGGGTAAAAGGTTTGGTGCCGAAAATCGGGTTTAGATAGGCTATGCGCTAATCGCGCCGATTAATTAATAAAAAGCTTACTATTTACGCTAATGCGCATATCTCCAAATCTGGACCTCAAATTGATGTCAAATTTGGAGAGCATGTTTATAATTCAGTAGACAAGGGTCTTGTCCACTTACATTACCAAAAAGCTCGTTTTATAACCGAAAGGGCATTACGGTCAATTTTAAGCATTTAACGGAAACGCGCGAACGAATCGGATAATCAACAAAACAAGTACAGAGGCTTATACCAACATGTAACCCGGCCCTAAAGAAACCTTAAGGTATGTCTACATCTATCAAAACCGGGTCAGAACCGAAGTCAAGCAAAAAGTCAAACTTTGCGCCTTTCGGTTCCGAATCGATCCCAAATTGAAATTTGTCGAATCAATCATGTTTAGTCATGTTCTAACATTGATTACTAATCTACATTATGGTTAAAACAGGTTACACGCTTCTCGTATCGCTAATTACCCGATTAAAGCTTCTGTTGACTTTTTCAAGACACCTTTGACTCGCCAAACTACCTAGTTAGGATGGGAATCATTGTGTGCCCTTTTAGGGGTTTAACACCCATATAATTACCTACATAACGGTACTTTTAATTCGCCAAAAGACTGAGCTAATTATAACTAATCACGAAGTCAATCGCTAATTACGATATGTTGACTTTTAAGCTAAATATGAAGCAAGACTTAATTAAGAAGGGTCTAGCATACTTACAAGTGTCTAATGGATGATTAGAAGGGTCTTGGTTCAGCTCTTGTGCTTCTCAAATGCTCAGAAGTTGATAAATGAAGGTGTGATCAAGGTTGAAGTTTCTTGGCACTTATATAGTGGATTAAGACACCATAAGGTGTTGACAACTAAGTCTAGCATCCATCCACAATTGATTGACACATGCCCTAGTGTTCTAGAGGTTGTTTAGGGGCCAAGCATGAAGAGGCAAGTCGAAAATTGAGGTTACAAGGGCTGAATCAGACAAAGAATCAAGAAAAATCAGTTTCTGTCCAGACATGGCAGTGGCGTAGCGCCACTGCATATGTTGTTTATGCTCGCGCTACGCGAGCCCTTGGTATCCTCCAACAAAACTTTCATTAATTGCAGTTTTGGTCCCTGGTCCTTCTTAAGGTCGCTTTCAAGTCTTATTTTGCACTATGAGCCCTCTAAATTGACGTATAAGGGCCTTAAGACATTTACCCACTTTGTTTAGTCCTCGGTTAACTTTGTTGTCACCCGAAAAGGCCTAACTTTCAACGTTGACGCTTTTAACCCCTCGCACACGAATTTTATCATAACTTTCTCATACGGTAACGAATCTTGGTGAAATTTTTATGGTACATTCTAGTGAGCATAATTAATCGTTACAAGGCTTTGGGTTTGCTAAAAGGTCGCTCAGAGGTATATCTTGAACATGTTGACACATTTAACCCCCCGTATTTTGTAATCTCTCACTTTCTTTCATAATTCACTTCGTATGATCCATGATCCATTCGTTTAAGGTTATAAACATCATGTAGGGTTATTGTAAAGTATATTTATTCGTTGTTGACACTTTGAACCCTTATATTTACACAGTTTCATTGTTTGTCAACTTAAGTCCTTCAAGAACATTCTTTCACACGTTCAAAGGTTATGACACGTGTCAAGACATTATAGGACGTAAATTTTCGAGGTGTTACATCCTCACCCCCTTAAAAGAAATCTCGACCTCGAGATTTGTTAAAATGATGGAAGTATAATGGACTTAACTTCTATGACATATCTGGAGTCTTTCCAAGCTCCCAAAGTGACTCTTATATTAGGCGTATGTATCCTTTTGGAGCTTCTTGACCTGTCGATCCTCAATCGATACAGGATGTTCATCACATCATAATTCTGCATATCATTATGTAATAGTGCTTATTGGCGGAACACCTCCTTCAGTCACTAGTGTGCAATGTATTTCGAGCTCCGCTAAACTCCTTAAATAGGTTTTAGCTTACAACCTTCTTGATCTTGATACATTCGATTTCCTTCAAATGATTTCCATATATTCAGAGCTTAACTAGCCTGATAATTTAACAATTTGGTACACCCTTCCTGGGTGATATCTCTTGTTAAACCATTTTCCTTAACAAGAACTTAGAAAGTTTACTATTTTCATAACTCCTTGATTTCCTGCCGTATACTGGCAACTTACAATCGAGTATGGATTTATATAATCTTATTTGTTGTCCCCCAGGCAACTTTCAGATCTTGATAATTGGACTTACCAATTTTCTATCTAACACTAGACATTTAACATTCCATCTATACAAGGTCTCCAAAGGAGTAGCCTTAATACTTACATATCCATTATTATAGAAAAACTTATTCTTAAGGTGAGATGGTTATTCCAACCACTGCTTAGCTAATGTTTAGGGAATAGCTAATCCTTGCCGTTAGTCGAACAGATCGACGATCCTGGGCAGCCGATGGCGATTCTTAATTGTTGCCTAATTAGGGTTGCGGTAATCAATGCACAAGCAAAATGAACCGTCTTTCTTATTTACTAAAAATCGGTGTTCTTAGAACTTTGAATTTTGGCTTTAAGAAACCTTCTCTAAAAACTTATCGATTTGGCTCTTAGTTCTTCCTATTCTGTTGGTACTAACAGATATAAGGCTTTTACAATAATTGTAGCCCTAAGCGGGATGTTTGTCCTAACATCCTCTTACCTCTCAAAAGGTAAACATGGTAATTCTTATAAAGAAGATAATTATGACACACAGAGATGGTATAGAACGTATTTTCAGGCTTTGGTTCATCTGTCGTTGTCGATGTCAGATAAATGACACATTCTCTTTACAATAGCAAAGATGTCCTAAGTAGAGATACTTATAAGGACTTTTTATATTGGATATCTTCTTTGAATACTACTGGTCGACTTTAGCACAATACGACCATTGGGATGTCTCAGGGGTTCCATGCATTAAACCTCCATACTGATCAGGCATGGAAGCAATCTATGGGACACACTAAGATATGCCAATCCTCATATGGCACTTTTATCAAACATAGTTTGGCATTCGCAGACGATAGCAAACAATGAGAAAATAAAATAAAATAATAATATATATTGTCGTACTCTTTTTGGGGAAGAGTACTCCAGATTCTTATGAAAGGATTATCTTCGAGGATGGGAGAGATGGTCATTATGGATTCCATTGGTAAGTTATACCTTACATTTAATATCTGGAGTTCTTATGAATGAAAATCAAGAGTTTGCTAAGCTTATGGTTTGCTAAAGGTTTATTATCCCTTGCATTAATATAAAATACTTAGCAGACACTATCAATGCTAAATGGTAAGGGACGTACCTATTGCTATTATCGATGTGCAATGTCTCTGGCATTCAATTGGTAGTCCAGGCGTTTCCTTTCTTATTCTTCCCAGACTTAGCTGCTCCTCTCTTGGCAGCCTTAGGGCAATTAGTACTGATATGCCCCTTTTCGCCACAGCTGAAACAGTTTGCATCCTTTATGTCCCTACATTCGTGGGACTGGTGGCCAGCTCTTTTACAGATGCCACATTGCTTTATCTTTTGGTTTAATCGACACTGTCCCCAATGTCTTCTTTTGCAGGTTTTGCATGTAGGCTTTTTGTTGGAATCCTGATGTTTATTGTTGAACTCGGATTTGCTCTTCTTAGGATTCTGAGAGTTATCCTCCTCCCTTTGTCTTTTCTCATTAGTTTCATTCTTGATCGACTTTTGTCTCACTATATCTAGAGTGAGAGACAAGGATAGATCTACAGCTGATCTGTAGTTGATTGGCCTTGAAGCCTTAACATTCCCTTTTATTTCTGGTGCCAAACCACCGATGAAACGCGCAATGCGTTTTGGCTCCGGGGTAATTAAATAGGGTACCAGTCTAGATAGGGAGTTGAAGTCGGTAACATATTGCTGACAATTTAGGTTTTTCATTGTGAGAGTCAGAAAATCTGTCTCCACCTTTTCCACTTCGTGTTGTGGACACTAGTTCTCTTTGATAAGGTCCACAAACTTGGACCATCCCATATGGTATAGGGGAATTTTCCCCGTGGACTGCATCATGGCCCTCCACCATACAAGAGCCTCTCCCTTGAAAGATTGTGAAACAAATTTTACTACGTCCTTATCAGCACAATCACTGATGTCCACTACCGTTTCCATTTCCTCAAGCCATTCCATAGCAACAATTGCTCCTTTTTCGCCATTGAAATCTCTGGGTTTGCATGAGATGAAATATTTGTAGGTGCACCCACCTTCAGTTGAACGGGGCTTATCATAGAGTACTAACTCCTGAGGTTCGCTCTTTTCATCTAAAGAGTGAACGGAGCTCTCCATACGAGCTGATGTATGTGTTTCCGTATGGACCTTTGAGTGAGTGACACTCGGTTCCTTTTTATTCTCAAGGATCTTATCCACAACTTCACTAATTGCTGCGCTAATCAAGGCCTGAAGAGTAGTGCCACTAACATTTATATTTATATTTGCATCCTTGTTTTTAGCCACAGTACTGTTGTGTGCTTCGTCGGAAACCTCCATTCTGGAGCTTTGGTACTAAACACTAAAAATAACATATGCTTAGATACAAACTAGTATGGAATCATCGTATTGGATGATTTATAAACCATGGTATTATTTAATCATAATGGCTGTTAGGTTTATAACTCCCTTATAGTTTGCTACTAGAAAGTATGACAATTATATTTAGCCTAGGTCAAAAGGACCATCAATTGTGTTTAAGGTTTGGACCAAGTCCATTACCTTTTGACAGGGAATTTCAATGTCACAATTGTCTTTGTCACAACGAAAATCTTTAGATATTTGGAAGGCTTGTCACGAAGAACATTAATAATCATAGGCACGAAGGCCTTGTCACAAAGGAGTTATAAGAATATGGCACTTAAGGCATAAATATATAAGCCGCAATTTTATCGGATTAGAAATCTTAAGGTTCGAACATAGTTCTTCACCTTTGGATAGAGAGTCAAAGACTACAGCCGTCATTTCTTTGGAAGGTAATTTATTTTGCCACAAAGGCTAGTCAATGGACATAATTCTGATTAACCGGATAATGGTGAGCTTCAGAGGAGTCAGCCGTGGTGAAGCTTTGAAGGCTACTAATCCAAGTAGTAATAATTTGCTTAATTATACAGTGAATTGTCGAATTTGATGAATAGATAGCCATGGCGCAATTAAACCATATAGGCCAATAGATAGAATTTAATTTATTTGATTATGTTTTGCCTAAGTTTAAATAAACCATCTTTGGCATTTAAGCGGAAAATAATCCTCCATATTTATTGGACAGGGGACATAAGTCACGACTGCCAATGTCATACTGACATCTTTATATATATAGCACAAGGGCTTGTTCCAAAAGACTTATGATGGCTCGGAGGCCTTGTCACTAGGGAAATTTTAAAAACATAATCGATGATTCCTTTGGGTCGGAAAATTTCATAGTTCATTGTCTTGACAAGAAGTTATGAAATAAAACTATCTTTTTCATGTATTCATCTCTTCCCGTAGGCATACATCTCGAATGGATGTTTTGATGCATACATCTTGTTCGACGTTTACTAGCCATGATTCCTATTGATCATTTACGCTAAATAAGGGATTTGGAAAAATCTTAATATAGGGATGACTAGTGTGATTTTATCATATCACTGTTGTCGGGAGCGTCAACACATTTTAAAGTGTTAACAATGATCTGAATCTCTTTTTAACCAGGTTTTACCATCTTAGCAAGGTCTACAATAACATTCAAGTAAGGTCAAACCTTTTAAGATTCTCTTTTAATATTTAAACTGATTGGAAGAGAATGATATTTATCTTATTCAGGATGCTCACTTATTAATCCTAAATTATAAGTTAGTAATAGTACAAAAGGCTTAGTCAAGTAGACGAGTTTAATTTATAAGCCATGATTTCAGAGAATCAAAGCATTTGGGTTTGAACATAGTTCATTATCTTTCTTGGACAGAGAGTCAAAGTCTACTACTGTCGTTGTCAAATTGACGATACAATATGGCCCGTAGGCGGATCAAGTGACATTACAAAACGATGTTTTTAGAAATTAATAATCATCACACTGATGATTGTAGTCATGATAATATTGATCATATTGACTATGAGGCTTGGGCAAAGCCCACTACCTTAGACAGGAACCCTAAGAGTTACAACTGTCATTGTCGTATTGACAATATTATAAAGTATAGCCAGTAGGCACTTCATCACTTAGGATGTCAATAATATGATCATCATATTGATGATATTAGTAATGATCATATAGATTAATAGGCTTGAGCATAGCTCACTACCATAGACAAGGAATCATAAAGATCACAATGTCAGTGTCTCAGATGGACAATACGTTATAGCCCGTAGGCACTTCCCTTCTAAGGGATGGTTATAATATGATCAGCTTATAGGATGATATAAGCTATGATTTCTAAATCAATAGACTAGATACGAATATTAGAAAAATCCATTATTAAAAAAAATAAAAGTACAGAGTTGCCCTAAGCGGGACTTGAAAAGAATAATGTTGTCCTCGAAGGGACTGAAAAGGTAAATACGTCCTTATAAGGATTATTGAGGAAATGATCTTCAGCAAAGGAGTTTCTTCTTCATTCGATTCCTGAATGCTTTCTCCTTGGTTGCACGTTTCATCCTAGCCGCTGTACGAAGGTCAGCAATATAAGGCTCTGGGTGTGGAGAATTCCTATTACGGTTTCTTCGCTTGGCGACGTATCCAATATATAAAAGTTGGAAGTAAAATTCCCAGATGAGGATTGAGAGTATTCCTATGTTAAGTCTAGACTCAGAAGTTTAGATATGTGCAATTGTGTAACTGAGATTAAACACAAAAGGCTAGTGTTTAATTCACTCAGTGTTGGCTCTGATACCAACCTGTCACACCCCAAATTTCCACGTGTTACCGGTGGGCCCGGTAGGGGAGTATCGTGACGTGGTTGGCAACATCATAGTCAAACAACACAATATATAAATGCACAGCGGAAGCAAAAGATAATTATTACAATCCGAAATAGAGTAACATCAAAGTATTACAACGGAAGTAAGGATCCACAGGCGGATCTTAAAACAACAAAAGAAATTATCAGACTAATGGCTTATGTGGAGGAGTTGCAAATTCCTCATCTAACAAGTCCTGAGCAGCTTCCAGCCTATTATGTACTTGTACCTGTCACTTAGACTTTGGAAAATACGTCAGTTTTCACTGGTAAATACACTCAACTGACTCATTTGAAAAGGGTTTAAGAAAATTGGTTTAGGTGCACGAGGCACGAAAATATATTGACACTTTGATTAAAATGTTCAAGTCAATATTAATCTTTTATACTTGGGACAAAATATATCTCATGTTATCAGTTTTACATAACTTGCTCTACATACGGGGCCCGGTTCTATGCCGGTTCAAGATTAACCGACACACCACTATTCCCCTATTGGGAATCCCTTATTGGGTATAATTAATTAATTAGCATATAGCATCTGTCAGGTGTATGCCTACACCCCGTGCTTAAGTCATGGCCATTGCAATTTAATGAGTCAAGGATATCCAGGACACGGTCGCATTAATCCCCAATGTTTCAGTCAAGCAATACGAATTAAAAACGGGTTATTTGGATTTCCCGACTCATTGGTCTTCGAATCCCATACCTGACCATGCGGTATTTATATTACCGTATCCCAAGCCCATAATAGGGAAAATAAGTTAAGAGTATTTACCTGAGCTAGCTCCTGTCTTAAATAGCAAGAATTATAATAACTCAGCCGTATTCACTTAAGTAAGTGTAGGTACAATTTACCGGAAGGCTCTAGTCTGGAATGATGGTATAAACAACCAATTAGAATACTAACGTGTCTTTAATTAAGCCTTAGCTTAGACCGGTTAGTCTTAAGGAAAAATACGGTTCAAACACAAGATTAAGCGAAGACCGGAATAGAATGTGTTTTAGACCCGACAAGTTCGGAGACTTGTATAATATGGGTATATTATACACATTCTGGATTTTGAGATAACAACGATAAGGTTTGACCCGTTTCGGCTAATTTATGTAAACTAGTTACATAAACCGAACCGAACGCGTATGAAGCGTAACGGGTAACCATAAGAGTCCTAAACAGGTTTCCTAAGTTAACATGCCTTAAATATGTTGTGATATCAGTGGGATACCTTCCGTTATGCCCAAAACGAGTTTAATCTCATAAAAAGCCCCGTAGGGGTATTTTGGTCATTTTAAAGATTATAAAAGGAGTTAATTAAGTTTCTGTGAACCGGGTCTGAATACATCAGTAAAATAGTTTATTTTAACAGGTTATAACATTTGGTTATAAGTCTTATATGTCAAAATAGTTTTAAACTCTAACTATGCGTATAATACGCGTATAAAGCCGTTTTAAGCGACGTACGAGTTAAAATAGGATTCTGAGTTTTCTGATCATTTAAACAGGTTCAAAACACTCTATTTAATATTTAAAATCAGTAGCAATTGGATTGGTGTCAAAAGGGTTTGTAAAACTCATTTTATGGCCGAAAAGGGTATATTCGGTATTAACCGAATTAAGGCACTAATCCTAGCTTATGATCAGTTTAAAAAAAATAATTAAAAATCTTCAAAAATCCCAAAATATTATTTAACATCAGTGGGTAAAAGGTTTGGTGCCGAAAATCGGGTTTAGATAGGCTATGCGCTAATCGCGCCGATTAATTAATAAAAAGCTTACTATTTACGCTAATGCGCATATCTCCAAATCTGGACCTCAAATTGATGTCAAATTTGGAGAGCATGTTTATAATTCAGTAGACAAGGGTCTTGTCCACTTACATTACCAAAAAGCTCGTTTTATAACCGAAAGGGCATTACGGTCAATTTTAAGCATTTAACGGAAACGCGCGAACGAATCGGATAATCAACGAAACAAGTACAGAGGCTTATACCAACATGTAACCCGGCCCTAAAGAAACCTTAAGGTATGTCTACATCTATCAAAACCGGGTCAGAACCGAAGTCAAGCAAAAAGTCAAACTTTGCGCCTTTCGGTTCCGAATCGATCCCAAATTGAAATTTGTCGAATCAATCATGTTTAGTCATGTTCTAACATTGATTACTAATCTACATTATGGTTAAAACAGGTTACACGCTTCTCGTATCGCTAATTACCCGATTAAAGCTTCTGTTGACTTTTTCAAGACACCTTTGACTCGCCAAACTACCTAGTTAGGATGGGAATCATTGTGTGCCCTTTTAGGGGTTTAACACCCATATAATTACCTACATAACGGTACTTTTAATTCGCCAAAAGACTGAGCTAATTATAACTAATCACGAAGTCAATCGCTAATTACGATATGTTGACTTTTAAGCTAAATATGAAGCAAGACTTAATTAAGAAGGGTCTAGCATACTTACAAGTGTCTAATGGATGATTAGAAGGGTCTTGGTTCAGCTCTTGTGCTTCTCAAATGCTCAGAAGTTGATAAATGAAGGTGTGATCAAGGTTGAAGTTTCTTGGCACTTATATAGTGGATTAAGACACCATAAGGTGTTGACAACTAAGTCTAGCATCCATCCACAATTGATTGACACATGCCCTAGTGTTCTAGAGGTTGTTTAGGGGCCAAGCATGAAGAGGCAAGTCGAAAATTGAGGTTACAAGGGCTGAATCAGACAAAGAATCAAGAAAAATCAGTTTCTGTCCAGACATGGCAGTGGCGTAGCGCCACTGCATATGTTGTTTATGCTCGCGCTACGCGAGCCCTTGGTATCCTCCAACAAAACTTTCATTAATTGCAGTTTTGGTCCCTGGTCCTTCTTAAGGTCGCTTTCAAGTCTTATTTTGCACTATGAGCCCTCTAAATTGACGTATAAGGGCCTTAAGACATTTACCCACTTTGTTTAGTCCTCGGTTAACTTTGTTGTCACCCGAAAAGGCCTAACTTTCAACGTTGACGCTTTTAACCCCTCGCACACGAATTTTATCATAACTTTCTCATACGGTAACGAATCTTGGTGAAATTTTTATGGTACATTCTAGTGAGCATAATTAATCGTTACAAGGCTTCGGGTTTGCTAAAAGTTCGGTCAGAGGTATATCTTGAACATGTTGACACATTTAACCCCCCGTATTTTGTAATCTCTCACTTTCTTTCATAATTCACTTCGTATGATCCATGATCCATTCGTTTAAGGTTATAAACATCATGTAGGGTTATTGTAAAGTATATTTATTCGTTGTTGACACTTTGAACCCTTATATTTACACAGTTTCATTGTTTGTCAACTTAAGTCCTTCAAGAACATTCTTTCACACGTTCAAAGGTTATGACACGTGTCAAGACATTATAGGACGTAAATTTTCGAGGTGTTACACAGGGACTGAAATGTAATAAATGAAACTTATTTAACCTGTTGCGCCGGTTTTAGGCGCCCCGCGAGGGGCTTCTCGCGGCCCGCGAACAAGCGCCAGCGACAGAAACAACGCACAGCTGCCTGTTGCAGGTCTGAACCGACTTTAAACAGTTGTTTTCTCATACCAGAAGCTCTCCAATGGTATTACATGCATAGGGGGCACTTGTCTTGATCTGGAAGCATTGGTAGACCTCTTTGGCATCATCTTATGAGATCAAAGTGAGTATATAAGAACACCCAAAGTTGCAACATTTGTTCATTCACTTGCAACTTCACCTCTGGAGCTCTCTGGTCAGCAACAAGGATTCATTAGGCTCCCTAGTCGTGATTAGGACTCTTGTAAGTGTCCTTACCCCTTTCTAATTCAGTTTCGCTTAGTTATTTAGTTAAAAGTCAAACCGTCGTAATTAGAGTTTGGCTTCGAGATTACTCATAATTTATTCAGTCAAATCTCGAATTGAAAGTACCTATAAGTAGGTAATTATGTGGGTAACAAACCCTTAAAAGGGTACTCTCTGATTCCCACTCTAGCTGGATCAATTGTCGGGTCAAACTTGTTATTAAAAAGTCAACAGAATGCTTATTTTCAAATTTATGCATAATTAGCAATGTAGGGGACATTCAACATGTTTGATCATTAAAATAACTTGGTAATTGATGTAAGAACATGTCTAAACATGTTCAACCCGACAATTTTCAGTTTAGACCCGGATCGGAACCGAAAGTCGCATAAATTGACTTTTGCTTTGACTTCCAGTTCTGACCCGTTTAAGCATGATTTAGAATTTCCTTAGAGCTTCATTTGGACCAGGTTTCATATAAGTATAACTCCCTGAGATCATACACCTTGGTTTAATAGAAATCCGATTCACATGCATGTTTCCGTTAATTGCTTATATGTTGACTATTATGCTCTTTTCACCTTAAAACATGATTTTTGAAAATGTAAAAGAGTTGAAACCTTAGTTACTGATTTATAGACTTGCACCCAAAATTTGACATCAGTTTGAGGTCTAGATTAAGAGTTATACTCATTAGCGTAAATAGAAAGCTTTTTAGTAATTAAATAGCGTAATTAGCATATAGCCTATCTAAACCCACTTTTTGATATCAAACTTTTTACCCACTAATGTAATATAATATTTTGGGATTTTTGAAGATTTTTATTTAATTTTTGGCTGAGCATAACATAGGTCTCTAAGTTTGATTCGGTTAATGCCGGTTTTGCCCTTTTAAGCAATAAAATGAGTTTTACAAATCCTTTTGACCCCAAACATTTTTGTACTGATTTTATTTGATAAATAAAATATTTTGAGCCTTCTGGAATTATAAAAATATCAGCTTTCCTTTGAAAACCCGGAAATGGCTCCAAATCGCCTTTTTAAGCGTTTTTAACGCATAGTATGTACTAAAACTATATTAAACATATAAGGTTGATACCTACTGATATTTTTAGTATATTTTTATATATCAACAGTAAGTAAAATTTTTTAAACTTAGGTTTCCAGTTTTGACCTTTTTAGCCTAAGTGAAATTACCAAAATACCCCTAAGATGCATAGTTTGGTTTTAAATGATAAATTTCACATATAGGTCATACCCTACTGTTATAACTTATTAAATTAAGTGTATTTACTGAATAAATCAGACCTGTAACTCAGATTAATAATTAAACTCTTTTATAACCTTTTAAATGACCAAAATGCCCTTACGAGGCATAGTTTGAGTTTAAATCCATTTCGGGCATAATAGAAGATATCTTACTGATGTCACAACATATTTAAGGCATATTAACTTAGGAAACTTGCATATGACTCATTTGGTTACCCGTTACGCACTTTTCGCGTTCGGAACGGCTTATGTAACTAGTTTGCATATATTAGCCGAAACGGGTCAAACCTTATCATCTTTGTCTCAAAATCCAGAACGTGTTTAGTATACCCATATTATACAAGTCTTCAAACTTTTTGGGTTTAAATCACATTCTGTCCGGTCTTCGCTTAATCGTGCGTTTGAACCGTATCTTCCTTTAAAAACTGACCAGTCTAAGCTTAAGCTTAATTAAAGACCCGTTAGGATTCTAATAGGATAATAAAAACCTTTGTTCTAGATTAGGAGCCCAGTAAAAGCCATCTGTACTTGCTGTATTTGACTTACACATTGCTCAGGTAAATACTCTTAACGTATTTTCCCTATACGGGCTTGGGATACGGTATTATAATAATACCGCTTGGTCGGGTGTGTAATCATTTAAATCGGATTGTGATTAATGAAATTACATAACTCGTTTAATATATATTATTTGGTGTATGGCCTTTGGGGGTTAAATGACCATGTCCCGGATATCCTTGGCATCATTCAATGAAATGGCCACGATCTAAGCACGGGGTGTAGGCGTACACCTGACAGATGCATTATGTAAAAACTGGTAATCCACTTAGAGGAATAAATCCTTGTGGGCATTATACCTGTGGCGTGTCAATTAATCTAGACTGGCCCTACAAACCGGCCCTAATGGACGACAAATAAGTAAAACTGTATACATGATTATTTAATAATTGTCCCAAGTTATAAAAGACATTTTTGCCGAAGTGCATTCAAATCAATTTTTAAACTCTTTTCAAAATGAGTCAGTTAAGTTGTATTTACCAGTGTAAACTGACGTATTTTCCAAAAAGGTTAAGTGCAGGTGCTACACGTAATAGGCTGGATACTCCAGACATCAATAATCAAGTCTCGCAAAGCTTTAGGTGTCAAAGTCTGTTGAACAGTTTTCCTCTTTATTTTGATCCGCCTGTGGATCTGTTTCAACTACATTGTGATACTTTATATTACAATTTATTTGGTTGAAATAAATCTATCTTTGCTTCCGTTGTGCATTTAAATATTGTGTTGTATGACTATGATGATATCAACTACGTCACGATACTCCCCACCGGTAATACATGGAATATCGGGGTGTGACACAAACACAATATAATAATCGCACATAATCATGTCAACACGTATAGCCAAAATTGTCGACTTTGCGACGTCCATGTTTTTATATATTTTAGTATGCATTCGTACACACCAAATACTTTACAAAAGTTTTATTTTAAGTTATTTTACATGATTATATTTTTATTATTATATTATTATTAAACACACATTCCTACAACCCCATACGATCCCTGTCAGCTGGCACTTCAGAAACGACGTTCCCTCTCGTCGTATTTCCATGATATCATCTCCCCACTTCTCGGATTCTATTTCCGGCGTCCACCAGCTCCTCGCCATAGTGGCGGAGTTCAGCCAAGTTCTAGGTGCTCATTGGTGGATGTAGTGGAGGCTCAGGATCAAATTGAGGGAAAAAGGTGTTAGGGTTATTCAGGAGATTCTGAAACTGCCAGTCAGTGGTCCACCATTCTTCCAGCTCTCCTAGAGGTAGGGAGTTAAAAAGGGGATCTGGAATAGCAGGTTCCAGATTGACTGGAAGTTGGGCTTCAGCTGGGTAATTGAAGAGAGTCTCATCGGCAGGTCCGACGAGGTCGCTATTTGCTAGTTGGCAGTCAAGCTCCTCCCAGGGTGGCATTTCTTGGGCTTGCCCTGAACTTTCCCCAATCTCTATTCCTTTGCCTTTATCCATTGGATCCTCAGTCTTTATAACTTTCCGGGTCGCTGGTTTCTTCCTACGCACATGCCTCCAGCCTACGAGTCTTCTTCTTTTCTTCGGTTTAGGTTTTTCCTGAGGTTGGACTTGGAATACCATTGGCTCTTCAGTGTCGGCCCAATAATCGGAAAAGCCCTTGGAAACTTCCATTTCAGTAGAATGGATAGTGATATTCTGAAGAGATTCAGACAACTCATTCATGCTGTTAGCATATATGAAGAAACACACAAGATTCTAAGTTAAAATTTTGTAAATTGAATTTTTCACATAATCACAGAATGGCAATCAGAAAAATTAAGTATTTCTAAATACTTAATTGGCTTAAATCAGTGGCTCTGATACCACCTTTTCCTGTCACGGCCCCCGTCCCGGTTTTACCCGGTCCAGGAGCCGCGGGACAGGAACCCGTTGTATTTATTATTTGAGTTGACAACGGAAGTCTAGCAGGATCGTTTAAAACTTGAAAATGCCCAATTATTTAATTCATGAATTGGGATAAACCCCGTAATTTACAATAGAAGAATTTCACAAGGAATTCCCTAGTTATACAAGACATGTTTATTTATTTGACCGAGCCACTACTTCAAGCTTATTAGTGCTCCGTAGCACTTTTCCTTGCTTCACAGTAGGTCACCTGAAACATGTTTTAAAAATATTTTATCAGCGGGGAAATACTGGCGAGTCACTCAATTTGATAAAACGACACATAGTTATAAATTACAGCATAAGAGCGATTACAATGGCTACTATCTTATTTTTATCTGGCGCCGTGTCACCTCCTGGTGACGATGGTCATACCACTATTGGGCCTTTCACCCAAGTAGTGATGATTATCACTGTTAGGTTAATGAACCTAACCGTGAGAGATTAGTAATGTGCACAATACCCCACTAGCCAGTGATTCAAGATAACCACGACTTAATCACTGTAATTATAACTTTTGAAAATGGTTGGAGTATTGTAAAATATAATTGATAAAAAGAGAATGACTCACATTGCAGATTTAACGGGCAGAGTTTAGCCTACTGATAAGCCTTATAACCTAAATTAAATGACAATGCATACGAACTAGGTCAGTAACTTAATACAACATTTACGATAACTCACGAGATCGAAACCCTCACGACGAATGACAAAGTGCAACACTTAAACATCCGTCGAATTTACGACGAATGACAAAGTATAGCCCTAATGTGGGCAGCACTTAAACATCCATCGGATTGGTTTCAATCGATCAGACATTAAATCGTAGCAGCGATCGAGTTAATACCCTGTATCGTAGCAGCGTCGTGATCCCTAAAAGCTTGTTTTCTGTAGAATTTGGTCGTTTTGAAGTGAAATTTCGAGTGCAGATGAATGCCCCATGCACAGACTACTTATAGCCTGATTTTGAGTTTTACGCGGCCCGCGTAAGCCTTAACAGGATTTTACGCGGCCCGCGAGAACCCCTAGTCTACTCGTAAGCTTGGTGTGTCACGAGTAGGTTTGCCAGGTGGACGACACGTGGCTTAAACACTTATCCGGAACAATTTTAAGTTGACGCGGCCCGCGTAAACTTATCTTATGGTTTACGCGGCCCGCGTGAAACCAGAAAATTGATTTTTCTTGATTTTTTATATGGGTTAGGGTTTCAGGGGTCCGAGTTTTTACTTACGGGTCGTTTATGGACAATTTTAAAGGTCCTTACACCCAAGCTGACCCCGCCCCCTATTTTGATTAGATTGAAAACCAGGAGGATTACCGGATGAACGCCAATTATTATTATTATTATTATTATTATTATTATTATTATTATTACTATTATTATTATTATTATTATTATTATTATTGCGCCTGTTCAAATTATTATTATTATTATTATTATTAAATGCGCTCGTGGAAACCTGACTCTGACCAGTAATGTACTCTACTTGCTCTCTAGTAAGCATAGAACGCTCTATCGTACCATGAGCTCCCCTACAGACCTCACATTTATCGACCTTATTTTTCAACTCTTGAAATTCCTTCCTAACTTCTCTCTTTAAGCTATCTAAAGTAGCAGCTACCGTCGTTTTCGAGCTAACTTGGTGTACACCTCGAACGGATGAGGAAGTACCTGACACAGGAGTTGAATTCCTGGCGATATATTCATGATCAGAATGAGCAAAACTTTCAAAAAGGTCAATGCATCTGACCACCATTCTCTTACCCATTAGGTGGCCTCCTACGGAGGTATCGAATCGAGCTCAGATCTCAGGAGTGAGACCGTTGTAGAATTTCTCTACAAGTGACCAGTCGAACAGACCATGCTGGGAGCAACGAGACAGTAAGTTTTGGAATCTCTCCCAGGCTAAGTAGTAGGGCTCATCAGGCTCCATCCGGAACGAATGGATCTGATCACGAAGGCGAGATGCTTTGGCGGGTGGGTAGTATTTAGCAAGGAAAGCATCTCGGAGGGCAGCCATGTTGTGAAAGAACCTGCTGGCTGTGAATCATACCAGGTGGCTGCGCGGCCAGCAAGTGAAAACGGGAAAAGCTGAAGGTATCGAGTGTCAATATTGGCACCTTCGATAGAAAAGGTGCTGCAGATTCAGGTAAGGCAGTTGATGTGGGCTGGGGCATCCTCGTCATCACGACCGTGAAATTGGCAAGAGTTATTGATAGCCATGATATAGGAAGGGATCTGCCAGGCTTTGTCATTTTTCACTACGGGAAGGGTGATAGGCGAGTTCACATCGGTGAAACCAGTGGTGGATTGTTGATGGACAATTTGATGACCCGCCATATTAGGCCAAAAGGGTTGTGGACTTGTAGGATGGGAAGGTGGTGGTGAATTGTGTAGTGATGACTTCGATGTGAAGTCAAAGGATGGCGGTTTAGATTGGAGGGTAGAGTCGGAAAGGGCGGAGGATGATGATGAAGAAGAACTTACCTTAAGATTTGAAGACGAGAAGGGTGGCTTCAGTGGCGGTCCTTGTGAACGCGAATGTGGCATCCACTGCAAAATCGACAAAGAAGCGGTAAAATGACTCGACAAACGACTCTAAACAATAAAATAAAGACACTACTTAATTAGACTCCTACGACTCACAATTAAAACACAAAAAGCACGTATTATGCAAGCAAGTCTAATCGAAGCTAATGAACGCAATCGCCAAGAGTCCGCGGTAACGACGCTAAAAACTTGATGTGCTAAAAGTGGTCTAAATAAATTAACTAAATTAAACCCTAAATTCGCTAAGCTTTAAATTTTTAAAACTAAGACTCTCTAACCTAAACCACACAACCGACAAGTGTACCGGTCAATGTAGTATAACTTAAGTAAGTCCTAGTATCGAACCCACGAGACTCTCTAATTACGTTAACTAGACTCTATAGACTTGCCCGACTGACACGACTAAATTTATTTTATATTTTTAGGGGGGGGGGTTCTAGAATCCTAAATTGCAATTAAATTAAACAACTAAGACGCGACTTAAACGAGAACTGAGGTTAGTGATGACGAACAACTACCTAGGTTTGAATCCCAATTGATATCGTATGGTTCCTATCAGATGCTAATGTGTTATGGAACCGGGATCTTTAAGTGCTAAACCCTAAGAGAAACCGAACAGGACTCCCGACGCTTCTCGGGAAGATACCTATGAAACTCTAAAAGGTTGTTAAGACTACCGGTTTATTAGACTCCCCTACGGTTATCTAATTATCTAGAAAAGTGCCCTAATATGATTAACTACCTCAGGGTTGAAAATCTAAGGCAACTAAGGACTTTGATTAAATTCGGTAAGCAACTACTGAAAGGTAAACTAAGAAGGTATTCTTACGAAGCACTGAACCCTAACAATCTAACAATAAAGAGGGACCGACAATCTCTCACCTTATGGATATTAAGATTGATAGAATATTAAATCCAATTAAAAACCTTAATCATAGTTCCTACGAAAACCTGCATAATTAACCGTAAACTAATCACTAACACACATTCCATGACCTAACTAGCATTCATACATGGAAGACATCCACAAAAACACAAGGGAAACATGTAATCAGATTTAAACAAGATTAAATACGCATGCACATGTCTCATACGCGAGTAATGTTGAGCGCATGTCGCATACCCTATCAATAAGGGAATCATGCACCACTAGTGTCGTTCATGCATTCAGATATATTTTGTCAAATCAGCTACATGTAATGAAACTTTTTCCAATTGGAAATAAAATAAGGGATTAGGATAGGATCAAAGGATCCTAATTGTAAGAAGTGTAAGAAGGATTTATAGAGTGACAAGTGTCCAATAACTTAAAAAAACCTACTACACAAAAAAACCCACTAAAAAAAAACTTAAACATCCACCACCACCAAAAACCCCCACCCCCCACATCACCCACCCCCAAAAAAAAAAAAATTTTTTTTTTTTTTGCCTAGGGGGTGGGAGTGGGGGTTTAGGTTTTTGGGTGGTGGTGGGGGTGGGGGTGGGTGTTTAGTTTTTTTTTTTATTTTTTTTAGGTTTTTTTTTTATTTTTTTTTTGGGGGGGGGGGGGGGTTTAGGTTTTTGGGTGGTGGTGGTGGTGGGGTGGGGGTGGGTGTTTAGGTTTTTTGTGGTGATGTAGTGGGTTTAGTTTTAGGTTATTGGACACTTGTCACTCTATAAATCCTTCTTACACTTCTTACAATTAGAAGCCTTTGTAGAATAACTTGACCCGTAAAATAAGATCAAAATGTTTATTTACATGATCTTTGCACAACTACAAGTTACGATAATGGATTCTGCATGTTATTGTAACTAGAAGTAGAATTTGGTGTTCTTCGAACACTCACGACTTAGAACAAGATCTATTTCATGGACTTTCATTTGTTGTCTTGGTATGTTTTTTTTTTTTATTTCTATAGATGCCTAGAAGGTTTGTAAAATTAATTAGATTGATCTCCTTTTATGTACAAAAGCAGATTGTCTTATTACTAAAATTATATTTGATCTAAAATCATAACATTTACACCTCATAGGTTCCCTTTATCCAAGCTATATGAATATTAAGAGAAATAAAACTTATAGATTGCACTCTGGTGAAACACTTTGGGAAACACCAACACCAAGCCTTCCCGTCAAATAAATCTTCCTTCCCATGAAAGCTTAACAAAATAATAAAAAATACAAATATCAGCAGAGTAACAATGTAAAATCCATTTTCACAACATCAAAATTCTACTCCACAACATCACAATTCAGATGTACAATATTTGAAATATAAAAGAAAAGCATAACAACTTGGATGTAGCACCAATCTGGATTATACGGGGCAAGCTCCTTAAAAGTAGCGGTCTTGATAATATCGGTCCAAAACGGAAGCTCCGTCTGTCCAAAATGGCTGTAGGAGAACATGTGAGCATAAACTAAGAATAAGGCTCTAGTTTTAAGAAAATATCATAACAAGCAGATAACATCAACACACGTTGTCAGATTATAACAAGTAGATAAGCTATCTCAAAAACCCTCCCAATTATTAGATAGCATGCAACAACTATATATTTTTGAAATAAATGAGTATATAAATAACTTATTAAGTTGTTGGGTTAGGTTATACCTCTTGTCCCAGAATTGATTTTACTCATGACTTAATTGAGTTGGTTGAAAAAGGTTTGACCAGTTTTGACCCGTCTCCAAGCAGCCCCTTGGTTTCTGGCCATCAAAAAACCCTAACACGAACCATTGTCCGGCGACCAGAATTCGCCTGGACACATCTGAACCATCTTTGGCTTGCTAGTGCTGGTCTGTACTGTCACTTATGGTCACCAACACCAAAACACACCATCCAACACAAACTACTCATAAGTTGATAGCTGCTGAAAAAACAAAAATGGCTAGAAAAAGGATATGACTGTTGGAAGTGTTACCTATGTTGTTGCTGATAATTGTCGTAAACAATCGCATCAACAACCATTGCTATTGGTTTCTAAAAGAAACCATAAGCGCTGCCAGCATTATGACTCTTAGCTCTGAGCTTCTTGATGGGTCTGCCTAACGTGTTGTCATCAGACTTGAGTATGGTGGTTGCCTGTGCCTCCAGACCCGTCTGAGTTCGTGAGTGGAAAAGTTAGGAGCTTTAGGGTATGTTTCCTACGTCATGATTCATTAAGCATCGTAATGTTGTAGATCAAGTACTACAAAAACACCACAAACCACCATATGCAGCCGCTGCTGAGATGTAAGTGTGTAAAAGGAATTTTAAAGAGATAGAGCTAAAAAATTTTGAAATTTGAAATAGGGATCCAAGAGTGAGAGAGAGAACTGTCTGTAGAAGAAGTTGAGTACATGTTGAAGCTGCTGAAATCTATCTGCTTTTTAAGATGCCTTTTCTACATTAAATGGTTTAAATGCTTGTACATCAAGCTTTAAAGGCTTGTACATGTTGAAAATTTTGTAAATGACCATTTATCTTCTATTTGTATTATAACTGGTAGATGCCCCGCCCGCGTTGCGGGGCGATGGCCGAATAATTCTCAATCAATTACAAAAAGACTACTATAATTTTGCTATGAAAAAAAAAACGATGATATGACCGTGAATTTGGGCTTCTCTCTCATGACATGTATGTCTGTACAGAGGGCAAAATCGTATTTATATTTTGAAGCAGAGGCGAAATCATATTTTTAAACTGAGAGCAAAATCATATTTTTTAGGTAGGGGAAAAACATATTTTCAATTTGAACGGTGGGCAAAAGCGTAATCTTGAGCTGAGGACAGAGTCGTAATTTTGAGCTAGAGGAAAAAACAACATTTTATTTTTAGCTGGGGGCAAAACCGTAATTTTAAACGAAGGGCGAAACCGTAATTTTAAACTGGGAACAAAATCGAAAGTGAGTTTTTGAACCGAGGGCAAAAGCGTAATTTTAAGCTAGCGGGAGAATTATAATTTTATTTTTAGGTGGGGGCAAAATCGTAATTTTAAACAAAGAACCAAATCATAATTTTAAACTGGGAATACAATTAAATTAAAAGTGGGCTAGTCCGATAGGGAAGTGCCAGACAAATTTTTAACTGAGGGAAAAAACGTAATTTTACACGGAGGGCGAAACCGTAATTTTAAACTGGGAACAAAAGTAAAAGCCAGGTTTTGAACCGAGGGCAAAAGCGTAATTTTGAGCTAGGGGCAAGATTATAATTTTGCTTTGCGCTGAGGGCAAAAACGTAATTTTAAACAAACGACGAAAGCGTAATTTTAAACTGGAAATAAAATTAAATTAAAAAAAATTGGTCCAATGGGGGAGTGCCAGGCAGCTGCCTGGCACTATTCCCCCACTTGAAGTTTGTAGTTGTAGGTAATATAGTATAAATGTATATGTTTTCGTCCACAAGATATTATATTGTTTTAAACTTAATCAAATTTCCCCATACTTGTAAAAATATATCTACGTTAAAGCTATTTATTTTAATTTAAGTTGAAATGTTAATTAAGGTTTATAACGATTATTTTGTTTTCCTTATATAAAGCAATTTTTGGGAGTTAATAATAACACATGGTAATATCTTATTTTCACATGGTGTATACGGGTCGTATAAGGTTATACGGCCCGTATAGAATAAGATAAACTGACAAAGGCTACGGGCCGTATAACCTTATACGACACGTATACACCATGTAAAAATAAACTTTGGTCCTATACAACGTATACGATAGTTTTATACGGGTCGTATAGGGTTATACGGCTCGTATACATCGGGTTTCCTTTTTTTGGAGTTAGTATTCACACATTAGGGTTTCAATTTCCTACTTTTTAATACTCACAAATTTCGATTTCCTATGAAACGGTGGCTATGGATGGCTATGGAAACGGTGGCTAAGGAAAGAAGGCTATTAGAGAGAACTAGCCATTCTCATCTTTCACCAACAAGATCCAAATAGTCTATGTTCAACACCAAATCCCATTTGACCAATAATCATGATGGTGGACCACAACACCGCAACACCCGAGTTCCACCAATTTCCCTTGCGCCAACCGACGAAAGACGACTTTTAACTATCAAGGAAAAATGGTTTCAGTTTTTTTACTTTGAAACAAATCCCATTTCATCAAAGAGAAAGAAAACCTAGACAAACGACCAGTTGATAAACATAAAGCAACAACAAAATCGGTGGTGCATTTTAGTTACCATGAAGACGAAGAAACGAGGGTTTAAACATGAAGACGAAGAAACGAGGGTTTAACAATAACAAAAGCAGTTGATAAACATGAAGACGAAGAAACGAGGGTTTAACAACAACAAAAAACCCACAAATCACAGATCAATCAAGCGGAAAACCCACTCACAATCACACCCAGAAAAAATCATCCACACATAAGGCGTCGATTTATGTCTCCAACCCTCCACACAACCACTTCAACAATCAACAACCATAGAAGACTCAATAGCAGCAGTTGAATCATTATTATTATACAATTTCAAGAATAAGAGGCTGTTAGAAGAAGTGTTAACACATTCTTCTCGCACCGATGGTTTGTCATATCATCGGCTGGAGTTTTTGGGTGATTCGGCTATCGCACTCGCGATATCGAACATTTTCTTCTTGAAATATCTGGAGGTTGATGCGGGTAAACTCTCGTGGCTTCGGGCTGCGAATGTAAGTAATGAGAGGCTTGCTAGGGTTGCGGTTAATCATGGGCTGCATAAGTATGTGAGGCGTAATAATGCTACTGTGCTTAATGATAAGGTAGTACATTTATGTGTGTGGTTATTCATATGTTGTTTTGTTTGGGAACTTTTAATATCTGCAATCTGCGTATGTTTGTATTGATTTGATACTGAAATTGGAGAAATTCGGTTTTTGATTTTGTTAGGTTTAACAACAACAAAAAAACCCATGAATCACAGATCAACCAAGCGGAAAACCCACTCATAATCAAACCCAGAAAAAATCATCCACACATACGGCATCGATCTGTGTCTCTAACCATCCACACAACCACTTCAACAATCCACACATACGTCGTCGATCTGGTTTCAGTTATTTCCAGTATCAAAGACAACTGATGTCTTTTTACTTTGAAATGAATCTCATTTTTCAAACAAAAGACGAGTTAATAAACATGAAGCAAGAGCAAAAGGCGATCATACGTTTGGGTTAACAGAGCATACAATTTTTTAACGGACATGAAAGTACATTTAAATGGTGTTCAGAACTCCAGTCCACTCTCACACTTCTGAAAACCTTTTCACTTGGGTCTCCAATCCAATCACCTCTTTCTCTCTCTAGACATATATACGCATACGGGTGTATCTATAGTTTTTCTACGTGTACACCTGTCTATAGAAAGACACTTCTCTCCTTCCCAAACTCTTTCTAAGACTCTCCCATTTGATCATGGCTACATTTTTCGGTTCAATCTTTTGGCTACATGTTAGGGTGTTAAAACCTTCCTTTTCCTTCAATTTCCAAAACATTCTCCCCAAACGAACCTTCATCATCACCCAAATTCTTAACAAACCCAGAAAACTTTTACAAGGAACGTATAACTCGATATCAGAACATTGTTGATAAATACAAGACGCATGAATTCATGGATTTAGGGTGGCTATGATCTCTATTCGGTCATCTATCCAAACTGCAACACACGAGTCAATGCTGGGTTTGCTTTTGTAAACTTTACAAATGCAAAAGCTGCTATCAAGTTTAAGGATGCATTCCATGGTAACCGACGGGCCTTCTCCGACAGTTCAAACGATGATCTTATTTGATGTTTCGACAATTTGTAATGATGAATAGTTTGATCTTATTTGATGTTCTGACAATTTGTAATGATGAAAAGTTTGAGTTAAGGTGACCAGTTGATAAACATGAAGCAAAAGTAAAATACGTTCGATCATATTTGATGTTCCGACTGTGTTTTCCTCAATTCCACATATACTAATTAAAAAAAGTTGGTTAATTATATACGGGTCATATAACGTTATACGACCTGTATACAAGACATAAAACAGTGCTCGTATATTGAGTATACGAGCGAATAAAAATTTAATAAAGGTTGTGTATAACTTTATACGGGCCGTATACAATCAAAAAATGATCGTATAATACGCTATATGACCAAAAAATAATAATTATATTCCGGTCGTATAACATGCATGCATTTAATTACCTAACATCAGTACAAATTGTAAGAAAATGAAATAAGATCAAGCTTAACGTAACGAAATAATGGATATGGTAACAACTACCAAGGCGGCAGGATATGGTAACACCTACCAAGGGGTTAATAGGTATGGTAACAACTACCAAGGAGGCAGAGGACCGGGTAACTACCACACACAACGGTTCTCCAATTACAGACCGACGTTGTTTATCACCCTGTGTGAGCATTAGAAGCCCGACAAACAGTCTTGCAATTAGTCAGCAATCATTACTTCTTAATGAACTCGAATTCAGGAAATGATGAGGAATGTAAGGAGAAGCGTTGGGATTCAAGGGTTTAGACGCCATGTCGCACGGGGATGGGTACAGAAACCACCATGGAGATAATGGATATTGTATAAATACCAAAAGCTTCAGCGATGACGGTTTGTTTTCCCGTAGAAGACTGTTGATTTTCCAGTGAAAGTAGGTGAAGAGTGTGGGTGAAATGGTGTGTGTGGATGGGTGGGTGAGTATATATGTGTAACAAAAGGGGGTTGAGTTGTTTGATGGTTCATGGACATTAATTAATATTGAAATCTTTTCCACCCAAGATTGGACTTCAAAATTAGGACTTTTCATAACAAGAAACCTTAAACACAGCATTTCAAAATAAAACCCACCAAACCATAAGAAAGTCCTAATCACCAATTATAATTACTCAAACTTCAACCAAAAACTTTTTAATTAACATGATTTCTAATGTTTCTTTCCTTTCTTACGCCCCTTCTTCTTCATCTTTTTGCTACCCGGTTTCATACCTAGTTCTCGAAGAATCTCGTATTGTATTTTCTCTTTTTCTAGTTCTCGAAGAATCTCGTTCTGTATTATCTCCTTTTCTAGTTCGCGAAGAATCGCGTTTCGTATATAGATGTCAATCAAAGTTACACAAGGCAATTAAACCTTACAAACACCATCTAAAAACTTATATAATATGCTTCATATATTAAACATAAAATAAGTAAAATATATTCCACCATTCATTGCTTCACTTAACCCAAAAGATGATAACTTTCACCAAGGTGTTTATAATAAAACTTCAAGTATTCTGAACCCTAGCTACAAACAACCCAACAAACCCTAGCTAGAAACGGTTCCCATAAACCAACCTATACGCGATGAATCCTCTGTTAATCAACTTATTCCCGGTTTCCCGAAAGAAGGAAGAACTCCAGCCTGATGTGGAGTTGGGCCCACTGATTCCCGCTCTTTTAGCACGTCTAATTTCGATGTAAAGTTCACTGTTATCTGATCGCATGAACACGATGGAATCACCAGCAACAAGCTTTTTTAGGTTCACGAAAGTACTCCATCCGATAGTTAACAGACGAACATCGGCAGGGTTCTTGCGACAACCCACATGGCATACATCGGCAGCAAGCTGGGAAAACTTTTACCAGTAACGTATAACTCTATTTGGTCATCTTTTCAAACAACAACACACGAATATGTGACCAGTTGATAAACATGAAGCAAAAGCAAAATACGTTCGATCTTATTTCAATGATAGATGTCAATCAAAGTTACACAAAGCAATTAAACCTTACAAACACCATCTAAAACCTTATATAATATGCTTCATATATTAAACATAAAATAAGTAAAATATATTCCTCCATTCATTGCTTCACTTGACCCAAAAGATGATAACTTTCACCAAAAAGTTTATAATAAAACTTCAAGCATTCTGAACCATAGCTGGAAACAACCCAACAAACTCCGGATACTGAAAAACTTCAGCAATCATACTCTCAGTACTCTCACAACCCACCGTCGTCGCTACCCAACAAACTCCGAATATTGAAAACGTTCTCTAAAGAATTACTAAAACTTATTAAACGGTTGTTCGGTTTTACAAAAAAAAAAAAAAAAAAAAAAAAAAAAAAAAAAAAAAAAAAACTTATACACGGGTCGTATAACATTATACGGCTCATATACAGATCTTAAAAACCCAAAGCCTCACAAAAATAAACACATTTGACTGTATAACATTATATTGCTCGTATACAATTGTATACGGCTCGTATAATGTTATACGGACCGTATACATGTAAAACAAAAAAACATTCCACTGCATTTATTTTTGTGTAAAAGCGTTCTATACGAGCTGTATAAGGTTATACAACCCTTATACACTAGGGATGTAAAAGTACGATTATAAGGATGTGGGAATAGTCGATGCGTGGCACTATTCACTGAGTCAAACGTAACGTTAGGTTGTAATCTTTATGAGGGTTGACATCTTTTGAGATAAGAGCTTACTCATCATTATTGATAACTGATAGGGTGGGTCTTATGATAAGATGTATGTTCCATAGCAAAAGGTCAACCCTTGTAAAAGTCAGGCTGTTTTAATTGAGTTATTTTAAAAACGCAAAGGTGATAACATTTCCATGTTCGCATGAGTAGGAAATATGGGAGAATTAAAGTATAGGAAGATATATACGGATATTTCTTAATATACATGCGGATAGTAAGAGATAACAAATGGATAAGTACTCTTAATTATAAGTTAATAGGGGTAAAAACCATCGTCGTGCCTATGGATGGGTGAGTTACCGGGTGTTCTCCGGAATTGGTGGTGGACTCGGGTTACTCTCGGAATACTCCGTTTGGTCCAGTGGATGCCCGAGAGTGCACGAGATTGATTCTGTTTGTCGTTTAAAAAAAATATGGGTAAAATTAGGGCTGTAAACAAACCGAACGAACACGAACAAGGCCATGTTCGTGTTCGTTCGTTAAGAAAATTAACATGTTTGTGAACTGTTCACGAACGCATACCGAATATAAGTTTATGTCCGTGTTCGTTCATTAAGGAAATTTAGTTGTTCACGAACAGTTCGTGAACACTGGTCTCGAACACAAACGAACGCAAGCAAATAAAAACAAACACAAATGAATATATAACTTGAAAATAAAAAAAAACAAAAACATTGTTATCCTTAAACATTGGATATAACTAGTCAAATACAACAATCAAATGATAAATCAAAACATAAGAAGTCTACTACACCACCAAACGATGAATCAAGTTTAACTAATTTAAACATAATTATCCCCAAAAATGTCTTAGAATGTCTAAATTTTAGTTAACTTAGAAAAAAGTAGAGTTTCAAGTTTTCAATATATTTAGATAAAATGTTTATTATTTATTATTTTTTTGATATACTCAAACGGACACGAACGAACGTAGTCGAACGAACGAGACCTGTTTTCGTGTTCGTTCGCTAAGCTAACCGAACGAAATTTTTTGTTCGTGTTCGTTCGTTAAGCTAATCGAACGGACATAAACAAACTTCCCACCGAACGGTTCACAAACTATTTGCTGAACGTTCGGTTCGTTTACGGCCCTAGGTAAAATCAAATAAAAAGTTGATTTTGCATAAGTAGAATGAGAAGAAATCATAACCCTTCATTTTCAAATCAATGGTTAAGATGAAATATAGGAAAACGGAGAAGTATAATGCTATCTTTGAAAAATTCTATTTATTGAATTTCTCTCTCTACATACATTTACATATTCCACCCTTGTTTTTTTAAACGTTTATAATTTTTTTATACGACATTATTTTTTAATAAAAAATTCACCATAAAATTTAGCGTTTTTTTTATCTTTAATTTGGGATTGCTATATAAAATATGACAACTAAAAAACCCCACAAAAATGTGTTGTATTTCTAAGTTGTATAGCATTTTTTGTGCTTCATTTTTTTGTCTTAATTTTTTTGCTGAATTTTTTGTACTGGATTTTTTGTATTAATTTTTTTTGTGCTGGATTTTTGTACTAGAATTGTTTTGTGCTGTATTTTTTTTGTGCTATATTTTTTACTGGATTTTTTATGCTAAATTTTTTTGTATTAGTTTTTTTTTTGTATTTTTGAGAAAACAAAACGGGTGTCACATGTCATCTTCACACTCCAACTTATAAGGACCAAAATGTTTTAGTACCAAAATGCTCTTCCTTCCCAGTTATAAAGAGTGACACATGTCATAATCACAATTATTTTTTGACTACTTAGACAAAACCCACTTTTTAATGAATCATTCCCTTAACTTAATATTCCAAAATACATACTCGTATTCGGTCTATATTTCTCCCATCTAGGACGTTAATTGTGTTGCAATTAGGTTGATACCACACATACACACTGAATAAAGTTAGATCGAACGTATGCTAATTACATTATTTTTGAAAGAGAGAGACCGAAACATCCAACAAACACCTTTAAAAGGCCTGGTCTATTCGCACACGGTGTTTGTCTTTTTGCACACTCAAAGCGCCCCGCTTTGGCCATAGCGGGGTGCTTTGGCCAAGGTCAACAGACAAGGACTGACTTTGTGTATATCTTTCGGAATAAGCTTTCTAGCCAGATTGTTTTTTGTCAGCGTTCGCCAGATACTTTGGTTGGGAATGTCTTGCTCTGCCAGCTCCTTAACCAGTTTTTTATCCTCCGAAGAAAGCCTTCTCGCATACGCGTGACCCTCTAAGTTTTCAATAGGAGTGTGGTTATGCTTCGCCTTCGTCACCTCGATCCTCCAAACACTTCCGGATGATTCCGAAAACCCGATCATCTCGAACGGGCAGCCTATTTTCTTGCTACCCGTTTTCCTCTGTGTAGCTATACTCTTATGCTCCCCACCAAAAGTACATTGAAACCAAATCTTGTAATTCTCTCATCTTTTATTCGACCTCTTAATCACAATGAGGTAACCGTTGTCTTTTGCCGTGTCTTGTACCCAACGCACCAACTCTTTACGTGATGAAAAGGTCTGCGTTGTATCAAACGAAAACGTAACCGGGTAACAGCCTTCCTCGTCAACAGACACATCCCCCGGCTCACCATCGTCACCGAGGTCCGAATATACTTGATGTTCAAAGTTGTGCTCGCCACTGTAACCGAAATTCGAATAACCTTGTAAGCTCTGTTGACAACCGTAACTGTCGTTTGGACCACACTCCTGCTATACAAAGCTGTACTCGCCACCGTAACCGAAATTCGAATAACCTTGTTGTGCGTAAGGGTCCTCCACAGGGGTATTCAAATCCAGCGTCACCGTGTTATCACGATAACGAATGCCAGATACAACCTCTGCCTCCCTCAAGTTGGACGAGACCGGTTTCTCATACGAGTCAGAAATAGCGGTCCCCTCGTAAGAATCAGGAACAACTGTCTCGTCAGAATATTGACCGAAAATATAGTTGTTTAACTGTTGATGCAGATTTTGTGTCCGATGCTTGTCGAATAGATTAGTTTTATTTTACGCTGAATTTGTAATAGTTAGTGAAACGGTCTATCGAACGTGTATAGACCCGCCCGTTTGAAGTGGTCAAACGAGAGGGTTATTCGGTTGACCGTGTGTGTTTGCAAGACAAGGGGTGTGACTATAAATAGAAAACCCTTGTCATTTGCAACACTTGGAGATTTTAGGAGGTTTGAGACCTCACCGGGAGAGATCACCACTTGGTCTCTCCCCGGATGTGTACTCCTTTGGTATTAGTTCGGTTATCTTGTAATCGGGCCGATTTGTAATGTTATACTACCGGATTAATACAAAGAAGTTGTTTGTTTATATCTAATCTCTCCCGTCTTGAACCGATCTCACAAGAATCACGGTTTCGGTCCCGAAACACGGTCCTACAATTGGTATCAGAGCCATGGTGCCCGATTTAGTAAATCTAACAGTTTACTAAGTCACATGTGCTCTAGATCTGTGATTTTCGTGAGTTTTGTTCAAGATCTAAAAATGGTGAAATGAAGAAAAACTCAGATCTGGACCCGAATATTCAGATCTGTGCGGAAACAAGTGTTCGGTTTTATGTTTTTCACCTATATAATCAAGTTATCATCATCAAAAATAAAAAATACAGGGTTTTCGTCAAATCTGCAAAATAAACAGAGGCTGTGTTCTTGATGTTCTTGGCAGCTTCATATTTCGAAAGATGTAAGGGTGCTCGAAAGATCAAACAGATTTCGAAGGATCATCTTTACCCTCAACAACTTCGAAAGATCCAGCATATTTCGAAAGATCAGACAGTTTCGAAGGATCCAGAATCGAAAGATCAGACAGTTTCGAAGGATCCAGAATCGAAAGATCAGATTTCGAAGGATCACCCTCATCCTCAACAACTTCGAAAGATCAGACAGATGTTGTGTATCGAATGATCCAGCATATACCTTATGTTTCGAAGGATCCACAGAAAAAAAAAAATAAATAAAAAAAATAAATAAAAAACTCTGGTTTGTTGCTGGGTATCGAAAGAGAGAGAGACTTGAAAGTTGTCAGCTGTTGCTATTGTTTATCGAAGAGGCAGATTGCGAGAATTTCATATCAAGGTTTTGTGTGAAAGAAATCATGTTTGAATATTTGGAAATTGTTATAACAAAACTTGAATGGGCAGATATGTCGGCTGATATTTGCATCTATGGCATGTGATGCCTTGAATGGGACAAGGAATGTTGACTTTCAGGGATCCCTTCTAATATGTGATAATTTTTATTTGGGGATTGATTTTTGATGGGTATCGATAGATAAAGATGAAAGAGAGTTTTCAAAATAAAAAAAAAAAAAAACAAACAAACAAAAACAATTAATGGTTGGTGGAGGTGGATAGTGTGTATCGAAGAGAGTGAAAGTTGTTTAAAGAAAGAAGATGTCGACATGTTGTTGACTATTGGGTCAAGTTGGATGAGTTACTGTACAACACAAGGAAGATGTCGGCTGACTTTGGCAGCTAGGTTTCATCTTTTTAAAACTCATGATTCACCTGATGGGCCCTCAAATTGACTTGGTTACAATTTTATGGCCATAGATATTGATGTTATGGATTTAAGTTTGATGATGGGCCAATGTTGATTGAATTTTTTTTTGGGGCCACGAAATTGTAAGGGGGGCCGCAGATTTATAGTAGCAGTAGATGGGCCGAGAGTACAAGATTATTCTAATGGGTCGCGAACAAAGTGGGGTCGGGTGTTCGTGAAGTCTCTTTGGATTAAGCCGTTACGTCAAATTTGTACGGTTTTGAGAGTGCGCGGGATGATGCGGTATGATGAAAACAAAAGATGATGATATTTTGAAAATTGTGGGGTAGTCACGGTTGCCGATGCAAACGTCAAATTTTGGTGACTTGACTACTATGGGCCAAAAACAATACGGTATGTTCACTTCCGCACGTCAATGTTTATGATTGTTATCGGTTATTCGAAAATGTTCGAAAGCATTTTGTTTATTGTCATATTCTCGCATTTGAAGACGAACGTATGAACCTAGAATGTCAATACCGGTCCTAACGAGTTCACAAAGTCTTTGGAGGGATACAAGTCGGATCCTACGGGGTACTAGGCGAAATTTCCTTATCAACTAGAATATGCAACGAAGAAATCTTTTTGTTTATTGTCATATTCTCGCATTTGGTAACGAATGAATGAACCTAGAATGTCAATACCGGTCCTAACGAGTTCACAAAGTCTTTGGAGGGATACAAGTCGGATCCTACGGGGTACTAGGGGACGTTCTTATTCAACTAGCATATGCAAAGAAGAAATTCGTTTTCGTGATTTTTCGAAAAACCAAGAACATTCAACGAAGATTGACGACAGTTCCGCTCAGTGGAGGGAATTGGTGAACATTTGACGACAGTTTCTTTGAAGTGGAGAGAATCTGTTAAGGTTTAGAAATCTTACCAAAGAAATAGGGGGAATAAAACGTATGTTGAATTTCTTCGGTAAATTTCTAAACGCAATCACAGGTGGTAGAGTTTGTGATTTTCTGGTGATACAAACGGTTCGGCGTGAAATGTTTTGCACATACACATATTTGAGGATTTTAATTAATTCTCCAGCCAGCGTGAAGAGTTTTGCACGGAAAAATACAGGTTTCTAAAGTCTACAGTAGTTACAAAAGCGCTGTTCACTGAAGACCTGGGGAATCTTAATGAAAGCTGATAGTTCAAGGCTGAAGACCTGCAGGATTCGGTTTTGGGTTTGATGTTTCTTTGGGATTTTACAGGGATCTGGGGGTAACTCAATTCGTTGAGTTTGCAAACGATGTACTTGGTCTAGCTGACTTCCTGAGTACTGATGCTGAAGATCCGTAGTGCATTACGTGGTCAACTTCACAAAGGCGAGACAATGAGATCTGGATGTAGTTCAACTAAGCATGCTGGTTGAGCTTGCAAGGGATACACTTGGTCTAGCTGACTTTCCTGAGTGTTGATGCTGAAGATTAAAGTGCATTACTTGGTCGATTCCACAAAGACGGTTTACAGAAGACAGTTCACCAGAAATCTCTATCAATGTAGTATGCTTGTATGAAACAGAGTTCTTATGACAAGATCAAGACTTGATGCAGTTCTTAAAGATTGGAACCCTTATCAAATGCCGGTTGGAGTATTGGAAGATCAGCGGAAGATCGGTCAATTGAGGAAATTGCACAACACCCAACACGGATACGCGTACTTTAAGGGGGAAATATTATAGAAGGAGCATCAAGATACTACTTACCTGGATCATCGGTCAAGGGGGAATTTGTTAACACAGAGAAGATGAATACTTGACTGAAGATCGATTGCAGTTGCATTTTCAGCATTCGACAGCAACGGACAAGGGGGAATTTGTTGATGCAGATTTTGTGTCCGATGCTTGTCGAATAGATTAGTTTTATTTTACGCTGAATTTGTAATAGTTAGTGAAACGGTCTATCGAACGTGTATAGACCCGCCCGTTTGAAGTGGTCAAACGAGAGGGTTATTCGGTTGACCGTGTGTGTTTGCAAGACAAGGGGTGTGACTATAAATAGAAAACCCTTGTCATTTGCAACACTTGGAGATTTTAGGAGGTTTGAGACCTCACCGGGAGAGATCACCACTTGGTCTCTCCCCGGATGTGTACTCCTTTGGTATTAGTTCGGTTATCTTGTAATCGGGCCGATTTGTAATGTTATACTACCGGATTAATACAAAGAAGTTGTTTGTTTATATCTAATCTCTCCCGTCTTGAACCGATCTCACAAGAATCACGGTTTCGGTCCCGAAACACGGTCCTACATTAACCACGACATCGTTTTTTGTAAACAACAAACAACAAAACACTCGAATACCCACGTATGTTTGTAAACAACGTATTGAGTGCGACCTTGTCTCGAACGATAAGTAGCTCTTTTCTGAAGAAGAAGAAACCTCAATCAGTAGCTTGCTTTTAAAAGTGAAAATTTGGGTCGAAGCGCCGCGCTATGGCCAAAGCGCGGCGCTTAGGGTTAACGACAAAACATCATAATCAGCTTTATGTCTCTCAAACAGTAGCGAATGTCTCAAACGTCAATCGAAGCACCTTTTGTCGAGCATAGCGTCGCGCTTTGGCCATAGCGCGGCGCTTTGGGATGTGAAAATAATTTTCTCCGTGTGTGATTAGCATGACCCCTTTAAAATGGACTTGTCTATAGTGAGACTTTATAACCACAAACCTCATAGTTGTTAAATCACCTAGATACTCATAGGCTAAAGACATTTCGTATCTATTAATCGTACAACAAAACATCCTAATTATTTTAAATTCATCACATGCACACAATTTAAATCACACTGAATTATACTATTGCTTTGCTATACTTTGTTTGTAATAGAACTAGGTTGTTCCCACCAGGGGCGGACCTACGTTACGAGGAACGGGGTCCCCGGACCCTAATCTTTTTTTAAAAAGTAGTAGAAACGGTATATAAAATTGTCTATGGACCTTATAAAATAATTTAGTTGGACCCCATAACAATGAAAGCGACCCTAGTGCAGTGGTAAAACCGCTTGTTTACACACAAAAGGTCATGGGTTCGATACCTGTTTCTTCCTTTTTTTGTGTTTTTTTTTTGACCCCATTGTGCAAAAATCCTGGGTCCGCCACTGGCTCCCACCCGCGCGTTGAGGCGGGGAACTGACCTGTTATGCAAAGAAATAATGATCAACGTAATCTGGTGGAGATTCCCTGTAAGCTCGAGCCGTACGGGTGTTCTCTGGTTACATCATGCACATAGTATATACACAAATACCATTACTACAAATATTAACCTTCTAACTAATGTTTATAATTATGGGCGTCAAAATATGTTGAAACTTCCATTCCTATCCACGTTCATTTTACTAATGTTTGTCATTTGGGGTGAATTTGATGAACAAGCATTAGGAAACCATGTAGTACTAGCAATAAATAACTGTTCATTAAATATTTAGTTGCTTTGCCCTTGATTCATTAAGTTGCTGAAACTTTTGATGAGTGGTTTCAGATTTCTGGTGAAAAGGATCAAGAGGAGGGTCTAACAACTTAACAAGGTATGTTGAGTGCTTGATTTTTTGTGAACTGTTTCATGCTTTGATGGTATTTGTATCATCTTTTTTCTTATTTGCTTCTTTTTATAATGTTAACCAATCCGAAATAAACTTTTATTTCGACAGTTATGTGTTTATGTTGAAAATGTTACACATTATCACAAAAATTTGTGCCATCTTGCTCGTGTATTGTTTGTTTGTTGTGTTTATGTTGAAAATGACCTCCCTTTTATGCATCACTTATTAAAACCTTTTCACTGGAATTTCCTTGTATTTTATTGATTTTTAATGTATGATCAAAGCCCAAATTGATGTTACCTTTGTATCAAAAGAATGCAAAACTGAAGCTCACACATAAATAAAAATTTGCTCTTCAAAGAAAAAAAAAATATTCAAAGTAAAGAACCGTAGAGTAAGCTTATTAAAGTCTAGAAACAATGGGTGTTAAAATCTACATCACACTCACAGATTGCCAATGTCTAGCGATGCTCTTCACTCCACCAATAATAGATCGTGAAAGATTTAGTTAAAACCAAAAATTGAATCTAATCAAATTGGACGTTCCAAAAAAAAAAAAATCTAATCAAATTGAACTTTTATTTAAATGTATATATTTTCACCAATTTTGAAGCATCATAGTGTGGACGTCAAAGATTCAATTAAACCAAATTGAATTTAACTTCTGTTATTTTTCTTTCCCGATGCATCGTCTTTTTTATTTCACAACCTACACCATCTCCGTCCTTAAAACACAAACCTGCTTTCACTTTACTTTTTTGAACCAACCATAATCGTCTGAACCAGATCCGATGACCGGACCCAAGCCACCTGCGCTCCATCAAATCTGCTAATTTTCTATCGATCTGCCTTTGTACCCAGCGGTAACGGTAAAACCGTCACTGAACCAACAGTTATCTGAGCACAGACCAATCGACGCCTCTGGATCGTCTTTTCTCACCATCGCCACCGTCACATTCTCTCTCATTCCTCCCTCTCTCTCTCTTTCTGAAGACACTCGACGTCTCCTTCTATGCCGCTTAGCGGCTGAACATGTTCGCAGCAGAGTGGTGGACAGCGATGACCTAAATGTTGATGTCGCCGGACCTAGATTTGGGGCGGGGCAATGGTTGGCGGTGGTTATCGGTGTTCTAAGCTGGTGGGTGACATGTGTGTGCTGCTCTTAAGAACAGAGATGTATAAAGATGGTAATGACCGGCAGTTGTAGGTCGGCAGAACATAGAAACTGAAACTGTAGCCAGGAGTAATGTATACCGTAGATCAGAAAATCAACGGTTGTGATGCATTACTGTTCCTAAGAACTTCATCATTTGTATATATATAAATATGTCTTCAATATCTTTCTAATTTCATCTAATTTATCATTGGTCAAAATAAGTTTATATACACGGTCAACTTTGGCACATACAACCCATATAATATATTATGGTTTAGGATCAAATACAAATGCTCCTAAAAATAAGAAATCTACAAAGGCTCCCAAAATTAAACCCACTACAAAAAAAGAAAAAAAAAAAAAAAACCCTAAACACTCACCACCACCCAAAAACCTAAAAAACATATACGCAGCCCAAACCAGGGGTAAATTTGTCTTTTTTACCCTTTATATAAGCTGCGTATAGGCCTATACGTAACGTATATAAATGGTGTTTAAAAAGTAAGTATTTCTTACAAACTTTTTTATACAACATTAATCAATTTTATACGATAAATATCGTATCGTATAGGTCACGTATTGACTTCGTATAAGCCTATAAGTGTGACATCCCATCGTATAGTGTAATATATGTCCCGTATAGGTGTAGTATCGTATAGTATAATTCCCGTAGAGAACTATAGATGTAGTATCGTAGGCATATACAAGACGTATAAGGGACCTATACGAGACTTATACTACACTATACGATACGATATAACACTCGTATATGCCTATAGGTATAGTATAGGTCTCGTATAGTACTATAGGTGTGGTTTAGGTCCCGTGTAGGCCTATAGGCATATACAAGACCTATAGGGAACCTATGCGAGACTTATACTATACACTATTTGATACGATACGATACGATGCAATATGAGACTACTATAGGATACCATACAACATCTGTATAAGCCTATAGGTGTAGTATACTAATCCGCATTGTTTATTTGAAGAAACATAAGAATTATTAATAACAAACCTGTGATTCTAACAAAGATCGATTGGTTGATTTGGACGAAGCTTGGCGGTCGAAAATTAAGGCTTGAGAAGAAAATTGAAGAACATGGGATGAGAGACAGTTAGAAATTGGATGAGAGGTAACGTGGCCTTAACTGGATGATATAGTGGATGAGAGGTGACGTGTAATTAGGGTTTGTGAAAGTAAGGAGAGAGAGAGATGCAATCGGGAAAGAAACGTGTAGGTGAGAGGAAAAAGTTACTTCAAATCCCGCCTAAACACAACGAAGGTGGAGTAAGGCACTGCCACGTGGCAATTATAAGCCTAAGAGGGTGACAAGTGTCTTCAATTTGTTTTGTTTTATAATAAGGTATAGATACATATACATATTTTCAGGGCCGTATTTTCAATTCGAACAGGGCCAATAGATTTTCGAGAATTTTCGGAGATGGCCTAGATTCCTAGAACCACATACATTGTTACAAGATTCTTCATGCTTCTTATTGTCCTAAGCAATCTTATATGTGGTTAAATTTTTGGTATAACTTTTATACCAACTGTGCTTTTTGTTTGTCATAACTTTTACATAATGGGTAAACAATAAGCAAACAACTTAACTCTAAGGGTAAATTACACTTTTCGTCTTTTATGTTTTTAGCGGGTTGTATAGGATGACCTTTAACTTTAATAATTACAGTCACAGTCCTTTATTTGCAAAACATGTTACACCTTAGGTCCTTTGATCCTAACCTGGTTAAAACTTTCAGTTAAGTAAGGTCATGTGCAACCCATGTAAGGGCACAACAGTCATTTAATAAAAAAATGTTAAAATTTAAAAATTATAAACCTAAGCCATCATTATCATGATCTCTCATGTATTCTAATCAACATCCAAATTCATTGTAAACCTTTGTATTCTCTCTCTCTCTACATTTGTTGTCCACAAATCTTCATCAACATCCAGATTCATTGTAATCATGATCCCATCCCATACCACTTTCTTCATGTTTACTAATATCCCAATTTTCTTCAATCTATTCCCCCAATTTTATTAATTTTCAACTACCAAACCCTAGACCACCCATCCTACCTGCCACCACCACCACCACCAAGTGAGTAAATCAACAAATAACCACAAGATGTTCCCACAACAATAATCCAAAGTAGAAAGGTGCAATGGGATTACCGGAGAGCAGCCCCCTCAATGATGCTCGTTTTTCAGATTTATGATGTTCTTAACCACTTTTTCTGGCAACTTATGCGAAACCCAAATGATTGGAGTTCGTTTTCGCACGTGATACGAAACTCATATGTTATCCGCCATATGATGTGAAACCCAGATGTGCAGATGGCCGGAGATGCTTTGCCGCGATGGAGGGGTGGTGGTATTGTCGTGTAACGCCCCAAAATCCCTTTATTGACCCAAGTGGGTGTTTAAATAATTTAACATGATGTTGGATAACTAGGAACAAATAACCTAGTTAAATGCAATGTTAACTTTTAAGAGTAAGGAAGAAAGTTATGGGAGAAGAGATAAGATGGCAAACTAGAGGGACTAAATTGTAACATGGGAAAACCCATGTTTTAGAAAACATGAATTTAACACACAACACATACATCGTGTGTGTGTGTGTCTGGAATGTTCAGAAGAACACAAGGGGAGACAAATCCTAGTTATGAAAGATCTTCAAATTGAAGGGTGAATTGAAGCTCAAACCTATAAATGAACATGAATTAATGGTCACCTACACAAGGGGATCATGAGGTATGTCTTGAAACTTAGATTGATGATCTTGTATGAAGTGGGTTATGTTTAATCCACGAATTAGTATGAAATTGATCATGTATAGGTGTTAGAATCACCATATAGAACATGCATTATGCATGATTTTGCTTAATTTGATGTTTTAAGGTGAAACCCAATTGTCATGGTGAAGATGGTGACATGGATATATCATCCATGTCCAATTCTTGTTCAGTATTGATGTATCATGTTATGTATGATGGATTCTTGTTTAGATGAATCGAAAGAAATTGGTGTTTGATATGTTTAATGTTTATGTGTGAATGATACTTGTTGATTAGTAAGAAGATTTGATGAACTAAGTAAGAGCTTAGAAGATTATGCATGAATTAGTTGTACATTGTGCTTAGAAAGTAGTATGCACACCAGGTGTATGATGAAATGTCTAAGTGAAGTTAGGATGCGAAATTGTATGAAACGGCTTTATATATATATATATATATATATATATATATATATATATATATATATATATATATGATAATGATGCTGAGATTATGTTAAATTACTAGTTTGAATGTGGTTGTAAGCACATTTGCGTCGTGAATATGAAATGTATATAGCGTCATTTCTATAGCCTATTATGATGTCACGGATGTTTGAGGTTAAGTCGAAAGTTCATATGATAAACTGTTGACTTCTGAAAGTCAACAGCGCACAAGAAGCATGGTTAGACTTGTTGTCACAATTGTAAGATTATAGAAAGTTATATGGTACATGTTATATCAATGTGTGTTATATGTGACGACGTGATGAATTATATGAGTTGAAGAGATATGATTGTGGGAATATGCCTTATGTTTGTTAGAATTGACTAGTAAAGGTCAAATGTGGAATATGAGTTTGATATGATCATTAATATATACAATCATGTATACTAACAAGAATGTGAATGCAATGACATGAAATTATAGGGATCATGTCAAGATGGATGGAAGCATGGAAGGCTAATGGGTCAAAAGGAAGCAAGGAAACATATACGAATACAAACGTTTAAGGTAAGTGATTTCTGGAATCACTTCTTCTTTAATAAATGAAGTTTGGTGTGTTGAATATAGGGAACCATGTAAGAAGATTATGGGTAAGAGTAAGTACCAAAGTAAGAAGTGTTATAGTAAGTCGAAGATAGTTGTTTATGTCAAAACTACACAGTAGAAACGAACGGGTCAAAATGTAGAAAAAGTATGGCATGATGTAGTAGTTGGTTTGATCACGAGATTAAGATTTAGAAGGATATGGAGCTTGATTATGATTAAATGAAAGTACATGGAAGTTCGATTTGTACAAGGTTTGAATTCTTTGTTGATGCTTGCCGTAGCATACGGCTAGCATACCGACAGGGTGAAATAAACGTATGGGCTGTGACAATTCGTCTGGGTTATGCCTGATAACCTAGACGACCATGTAACTCATCTGGGTTTTGCCTGATAACCTAGATGACCAGGTAACTCATCTGGGTTATGCCTGATAACCTAGATGACCATGTAACTAGTCTGGGTTATGCCTGATAACCTAGATGACCATGTAACTAGTCTGGGTTATGCCTGATAACCTAGATGACCAGGTAACTTGTCTGGGTTATACCTCAGAGATTAACTGATAAGGAATTGATGTTGAACCAGATATAGAAGTTACAAGGGATTTGACATCTATACCCGTTAGAAAGTATGATTGAAGGAATGTTAAAGAAAGGATTATCATTACACAAATTCATTGAAGAGTGTTTATGAGGTGTGATGAGCGTGTACAAAAGTATGTGTCGGAATGAATTAAGTCTAGAGACATGTATAAGTATGGGTATGGATTTACCTACATGTTAGTAATGGAATCCATAGGTAAGCACGATTAGAAATAAGTATGCATGTAGGTTGATACGTATGAGACTTTATATGGATATTTGTGACTAGGATGTGTTAGTATAATCATGTGGGAATGTAAGTGGTATGTAAGAGCTTGTATGAATGTATGTATGTATGTATGTATGTATGTATGTATGTATGTATGTATGTATGTATGTATGTATGTATGTATGTATGTATGTATGTATGTATGTATGTATGTATGTATGTATGTATGTATGTATGTATGTATGTATGTAGGTATGTATGTGTGTATAAATATACGTATGAATGTATGTATGCACAAAGTAGGATTTATTGTTTATGAAAGAATGGGGCTTGTATATATGTATACATGGCTTCAATACATTTGAGTATTCATGGTACTAATCGTGTGCCTTGAGAATGAAATGAAAATGCAGGTATACTATTGTGTCCTTATGAAGATTTGATGATTGGATGCAAGATTGTACTCGGAAAGATAAATATAAAAGAATAGCATGAATAGAAGAATGCGGAATGGTCATTTAATTGCGTATGTCTAGATTAAGAATGATGTCAACAAATATTAATGACGCGCATCTATGTGGTGATTGCAGGTTGCACGGAATTAACATCATTGTGGAGACTAAGAGCTTGAAGATCGAGTCGAAGAGCAATGATTGTACGGGAAGAGTGGTCTCATAGCTTGTATTTATGGTATCACATTTAACGCGTTAATCAAGAATGAATGTTGTAAATCCTTTCAAGAAGTGTCCGACAGATTATAAATGAACCTTCAAGTATGTCATATAGACAATATAAGAAAGAATTTTTGAGTCGGTATTTCCGCTGCGTCTCTTATGGCCAAAACGTTTTAGGGTGTTACATGTCGGAGTAAAGAAGAAGGCATCGTTTGTATTTATGTGTGCGTGAAAGAGAAAGAGTTCTGATCTCTCTTTGTGTGGTTGAAACAGTGATTGGATTTGGGTGAATTGGTTGAAACGGTGACATCGGAGGTCATTTGGTAAGTTCTGATCTCTCTTTGTATGGCTGAAACATTGATTGGTGAAATTTTGATTTGGGGGTGGTGGTGGTGGGGTTGGATTTGTTGGTTGTTGTGATGGTGATTGAAGAGAGAGTGGAGGGGACAGTTGTGATGGTGGTTGAAGAGAGAGATAGGGGAGAGGAGAGAACTGAGAGAAATTTATGGTTGCTATATAATTTCTTTTAAATGAGTAAAATTACGAAACTACCCTCTTGTGCAAGTCACATGACAAGACTTAACTCAAAATTCTAACTTGGTTAGTGCTAAAGGACGAAAGGTGTAAAGAGTTTTGCAAATAAAGGACTATGACTGTAATTATTAAAGTTAAAGGTTATCCATTGCAACCTGCTACAAACATAAATGACGAAAAGTGTAATTTATCCTAACTCTAAAGTAGGTGGTCCGCTTTAAACTTCAAGGATAATTATGGATAGTTTTCCATGTACACTTAAAAGATATCTTTACTACGACACCTGGATGTAACACCAATTTAAATAATTAACTCATTTGTTGTTCTTAAAAATGGCAAAATCATATTGAAAAGGTTTCACATAAGATTCGGAAGCAAGAAGATGAAACATTCATCATCTTTATGAATGCCATTGGCATGATGTGACTAAGTGTCTTCTTAAAGTTCAACAATAACTTGATTGGGTTGTGATTTCAACTAGCAATAAGGAATATCAAGTAACACAATCATCTTTTTCTATTGGTTTGGCTTAGGAATGATCTTGTATAGTTATATTGCATGCTTTAAATCATTATCATTGTTAAAAGACCAAGTCAATAAACTCTATTAGAATTTTAATTACGTGAATTAAACCCTTGAGATAGGTGATAAGCCCAAGACTTTTCGTAGGAGTTGCATGTGGGCCACAAAACTCTTTTAATAATCCATATGGGTTGTAATGTTTTATTGCATACTTTTGTTGATGCAAGTTGTGATTAGTAATTAATAACCATATTAGGTAACACTGTAGATTTATTTAGGCTAGTGGTCATGACCCTCATAGTCACTATGATCCTCCACATCAGCGTCATGTCACTCACTTATAATCCATCATCCAAAATCACTGTCAAGACCAAAACCACTATCTCCTTATTTTAATTTATTTTTATGAAAAGGAAAAGGAGGCTTATGGTTGTCATGGTTTAATCCATGCGGACCATGATGGATGAGGTAAGGAGGTGATGTAGCAATCCATTAATGATCATACGTGGCGATTGATGACCCAACTCATGCCCCCACACCCATTTAGCCTTATATCTTACAAACTAATAAGATTAACATAACATCATTAATATCATTTACTATACCATCAAATTATCTCATATATGTCTCCTATTTCTGACAAGGTTAATTTTCATTTAAAATTCCAACCAGTATATGATGGGGAAAAATGCATGGTAACTGCTTACCTAATCAAGGTATAGTTTTTTGGTACTTTTTTTTTACTATAAGTAATTAAGTATATGAAATCATTCAGTTAAAGTGAATTAGTAATATGGGACCTCCAAATTTCGACGACAGTTCGCTTTTAATGACGCCAGCATGTAAATTAGTATTTGACTAAGCTTTTATTATTGGCATGTTTGATTACGTGTCATGTGGACTTAGAATTGATTTAGAGTTTCAAATGACGTATGTTTATTTATAATAAGATTCATTCATCATTTCATCGACTTATTTATATTAAACTAGTTTTAAGCAAGCGTTGCGCGATGGTAAAACCGTGCTACCAACGTAAGGTCTGGTGAAAGGGGTAGATTCAGGCTAAGTGATATTCTATAAAGTAATTATAACACAAATTTATAACATAACTAGTATTAAGCATCCCAACGTTGCGGTAGGAGCAAATACCAATGCCACACTACTGCCATCCAGCACCAACACTGAAGTTGTGGCGTGTTAATGTGAACAAATTAAATTGAAACGTAAAACATAGAAAAGAATAACTAACTCGATCTAGGACCCGTGCGTTACGATTAATCTGTCAAACGGGAAAAATAGACGAGGTAAAAATGTTTAACCACACACGAATGTTGCGCCATGTTAACCCGCAAAATTTAGAACGAAACGTAAAACGAAAATTTTGCAAAAAATGAAAAGTATAGAGGACCAAAGTTGAAAGTAAAAAAATTGTGAGTTAAATTGCAAAAGAGGACAAGTTTTGGGGTTAAAAGTAAAAAAATCAAATAGTTTTAGGTTAAAAGTAAGATGAAAAGTTTTGGGGTTAAACGTAAAAAAATCAAATAGTTTTGATTTAAAAGCAAATAATCAAATAGTTTTGAGTTAAAAGTAAAAAAATGATTTTTTTTTTGAAAAACTCCAGAAGCATGAGGTACAACACCTCTATGTCTAAAAATGTTAAAAATTATAGTATTGGATAATGGATAATGAATAATTGATGGGTCAAAGTGATATTATATAAAGTATTTAGAAAACAAGAAGTGACATGTTTGAAATTTAAGAAGTAAAAAAAAAAAAAAAACTTTCACCAAAAGATAAAGAAAAAAATTGGAGGGATCATAATTGACCATCAAACAAGGTTTGGTGGCCAAAATCAAAGGACTTGTTCAAGCAACTAGAGTGTCCTACTCAGAAATCTTTAACATTTAGCCTTTAACTGAAAGTGGTTCAAGCAACTAGAGTGTCCTACTCAGAAATCTTTAACATTTAGCCTTCAACAACATGCATAATTTTGATAATTTATCACCTTATTATTTACTTTAACTTTAGAAAACTATAGATGTGATAAGTTTGTAATTTAAAGAATGTTAACTTTAGACGTGTGTCTTATCACATTCTATCGTCAACATAAACAAGGAGATAAATCAAGGCAGTTCCTTTCTTGAAAATAAATAAAGATATATCTGATTGACTGCACACAAAACCATTAGCAAGTAATTAAAAAGGTGCTAAGACGTTGAAACCAGGCACGAGGCGCCTGTTTCAGACCATAAAGAGCCTTCTTTAAACAACAAACATGATTTGGAAATTTGGGATCAATAAATCCAGTCGGTTGCTCCATGTAGACTGTTTCAGTCAAGTTTCCATTAAGAAAGACATTACGAACATCCAGTTGTCAAAGAAGCCAATTATAAATGGTCGCCAGAGAGAGAACAACACGAACTGTAGAGGCTTTTACGACTGGGCTGAATGCATGAGAGAAATCAAGACCAGGCACCTGTGTAAATCCTTGTGCAACAAGACGAGCTTTGTAGCGATCAATGGAGCCATCCGCATTGTACTTTGTTCGAAAAATCCACTTAGAGCCAACAATATTTTCACCTGTAGGACGAGGAACAAGTACCCAGGTGTGGTTAGAACGCAAGGCAGCAAGCTCCTCTTCCATAGCCTTAACCTACTTAGTGTGCTTTGCTACAGATTTGTAACCGTGAGGATCATGTGCTGCAAGTAAAGCATAATGTAAAGGTCCTGAAAACAGAGACAAGTTAGCATAATATTTTGGTTTAAAAATCCCACTTTTTGATCGAGTCCTCATTGGATGAGATGGCATCGGCGCATCAGACGATCCCGGGTTAGGTTTGGTTTGAGAGGCAGTGGGTGGCGTGGGAGGTTGGGCCGTGGACAATGGGCTGGGAGGTGTAGTTTGGGCCGGGTTAGAAGGTGATGTTTGGTTTTGGGTCACAAATAGATAAGAAGCTGAAGATTGGGAAGTGGATGAGTGAGGTGGAAGTTGGGCCGAAGAGTTATGTGGTTGGGTCCGATGAGAGGAAACCGTGGGAGAGGTTTGGTTATAGGCCGATGCAAAAGGGTGAGCATTGGGAACGACTGGAGTAGAGTGGGTAGGACATAAGGTGCATGTGGTGGTGGAGCTAACAGGTTGGGCGTCGGGCGATGGCACTAAAGGAATTTATGGCGGGTTTGATAAGGTGATGGGTGGTAAGGATTCATTAAAGTTAGAGAACACTAAGGTTGCTTCGTCAACAGGTTTTGTGATGCCACTAAAGGGATAGGTGTCCTCATCAAACTGAGCATGTCGAGTGATGTAAACATGATGAGTGGTCGGGTCTAGGCAACGATACCCTTTGTAATTTGCATCATAACCGATGAAGATGCATGCAGAGCTGCAAGGTGAGAGTCGCAAGTAAGGAAAAACCCGAAAGCCAAACACGCGAAAGTTGGAATATGTGGGAGGAGTGCCATACAAGATTTCATAAGGAGACTTGAAATCAAGTAATTGAGTTGGTAGGCAGTTGATGATGAACGTAGCGGAGGCAAAAACAGCCGTCCACAAGGTGGCAGGTGCATGGGAATTAAACAGCATGGCTAGACCGGTTTCAGTAATGTGACGATGTTCAGCACGACCGTTTTGCTGAGGCGTATGAGGACACGAGAGACGATGATGGATACCCTGTTCTTGAAAAAACTTTTGAACTTTATTGTTTGTGAATTCAGTGCCACCATCACTTTGGAAAAAAAATATTTTTCTTGATAACTGATTTTGAACAAAGGGGATAAAAATTAATAATGCTGCATAGAAGTCAGATTTATGTTTAAAGGGATAAAACCACGTGAAACGGGAATGGTCATCAATAAATATAGCATAAAAGCGATAACCGTTAGTAGATGTGACATGTGAAGGGCCCCAAAGGTCACAATGAACCATATCTAAAGCACGTGAAGAACGATTATCATTTAAATCAAAAGGCAAACGATGTGCTTTAGATAACTGACAAGGTGAACAAATACCAGGTTTAGGTAGCAAAGAAGTTACAAATAATGAACCAAGTTTATGTAAACTAGAAATAATATCAAAAGACACATGACCCTTTGCCAGGATTTCCTTTATCTTTTGGTCCTGAATGTGAAAAAAATTATTAGAGAACAAGACATCAACAAGTGAGTCATTGGTTAGTTTACTAATGGGAAAAAGACGGTTGGTGAGTTGGGGCACAACTGAAACGTTTTTCAAAGAGATATTAGGAGTGAGAGGCGCAGTGCCGACTTTGGTTACAGGTAAAGTGTGGCCATTTCCAAAACGAACAAAGTCATTCCTGAGAAAGCCCGAGGTATGGATAAGGTCATTTTCAGAGGGTGTCATATGGGCAGACGCACCTGTGTCTCCTGTCCAGTCAGGATATTCCTCAGTGAGATTACACTGAGCATGGAACGATTGGGCCAGATTTGCATCAGTAGGGGCAGCCTATTGTGCATAAGAAGCAAGGTTTGGACACATATTTGCATAGTGGCCATCCTTCCTACACAATTGACAATGAGGTTGTCGTTTACCTTTGCCACGACCACGGCCACGATTAGCATAAGATGAACTAGAAGAGTTACGAGAGTAATTGCCATGACGCGATTGTTGAGCGACAAAAGTTGCTTGTGTTGTGAGTTGGCCGTGAAGGGAGGCCATCCAAGTCTCCTGATTCTCGGCTTTACCGAGAAGCTCCTGGAAGGAAGTCGTGCCTAAAGCACGATGAGTCGTGGAGAACTGTTCAAAGGCGGTTCCAAGGCCGAATAAAAACCAATGGCATTTGTCGGTTTCAGGAACAGGTTGGCCTATGGCCGCAAGTTGATCACAAATGTTTTTGAACTTGCGACCAAACTCGGTGACAGACGAGGATCCTTTCTGTAACAGCCGTAGGGTATCACGAAGCATGTGCATTCGACCAGTAGAGCGTTGACTGTAGGCAATCTCTAACGCAAGTCAGATCTGACGAGCATTGGAAATACCAATGATTTCAGGCATGGCTTCCTTAGAAAGAGATGATTGGAGAAGAAGACAAACGGATCGGTCACTGGTTAACCAGGCCGCATAAGCAAGATTGGAGACAGGTTTGTCCGATTCAGATATGGTTTTGCGTGGGATGGTTGAAGTGCCGTCGATATGACCAAGGAGATCTTGCACGAAAAGAGCAAGGGTAACATGTTGTGTCCATGCAAGATAGTTGGTGGTTAGTTTTAAGGGGATGAAGTGTAGGAGGGAATGAAGAGGAATGGAGGTCACATTGGAGTAGGCAGCCATGAATATCACGGCGGCGGCAGAAGAAGAAAAGTAGGGTTTGGGGGTGGGCCGATGAAGAAGAACGAGGAGGGAAGGTGGGGATCGCCTAATTGGCTGATACCATGTAAGGACTCTTAACACCACTTTATTATTAAATAAACGAATACAATATATAGAATATAATCGAGTCCTATACTAGAAAACAAATAATACATAATAAATACAGAGGAAATCACTCCTTAATTTATGTGATGCTGTTAGATGACTTAGTTGAACGGGAAACCACAGAGAAGAAGTCTCAAAAATTAAGCAGCAAATGAAAAACAGATTAGATATGAACAAAAGTAATATTTAGGGATCGAAGTACTACAAAAAAAATAATAATAGTAATAGTAATAGTAACAGTAATAGTAATAGTAATAATAATAATAGTCTTTATGTAGTGGATTTTTTTTGCAGAAGTAGGTGTTTTGAACCAGAAAAGAGTGCTTCTAGGTGCCCTGAAATTTTTTGAGTGAAGATAGGTAAGTCGTTGTTTGAAACAGTGACTTTCTTCCAAACTTTTGCAAAAGCTGCACATGTCCTGCAAATTCTGCAATTGTTGCTGAATGTCGCTGTTTGGAACCCATACCTTCACAAAGTCGCTGTTTCAATCATATACTTTCATAAAAGTCGCTGTTTCGATCCACCACTTCAATTAAAGTCGCTGAATTGAACAAATACTTTCATAAAAGTTGCTGTTTCAAACAAATATGTTAATAAAAGTTGTTGTTTCGTTCCCATACCTTAAAGATGTCGCTGAATTGAAAGTTTACATGATAAAGTTGCTGAATCATTCCACTACTTTCCCGTGATATTGGTTACATAGATCTTGAAGATGAGGTTTCCATTATGGATCCAGAAGGAGCTCATCAAATTCAAAGGTTTTCAGGTACGTAGCTAGGTACACCGTAAATAATAATAATAATAATAATAATAATAATAATAATAATAATAATAATAATCTATGCAGCTTAACTTGCAATCAACTGAGCATATGATGATCAATCAGATGCCACCGGCTGAGTTGGAGGCCCTTCTGGTGAGCCATCCTTGTATCGCGGACGCTGCTATTGTCCAGTAAGCATAAAAAATATTTGTGTGTGTATATATATGAAGAAGATGGGGAGGTTCTGATTGCATTCGTAGTATCAGTGACTGGAATGAAGCTCACTGAAGATGTCAAAGATTACAATGCCAAGCAGGTAAATAAATAGTTGATTAATTAATCTTTTGCATAATGTATCTAAAAATGAATATGGGTTTTCTACAAGAAACTGCACAAGTTGTACTTTGTGAGCTCCATTCCCAAATCTCCATCAGTGAAGATCCTAAGAAACGACCTGAGGGCCAAACTCCCATCTACATGATTATTATTCGTGGTTATATGTATATTTTCCATTTACTTATAATTGTATCAATATGAATTATACAGCTACAACTTATTCTACAACTCCAGAGTAATACAAAATTAAAATAGCACGTTTTCTAATCAATTATCTATCTTATCTTCTTCATTTGTGTAATGTCGACCAATATATATAGATGCATGTTTTCAACTGTTTTATTATTATATTTTATGATTACACAACACTAGAATCTTATAACGTTTGCTAGGTATGGCCGAAAATGATGTACGTTCTCACAGATGGTGTGTGATCTGATCATAGGGGCGGATCTACCTCTTGAAAAGGGGTAACCCCCGTTGCCCCTTAACGCTCCGATGATAGTTTAAATTTTGAAAAAAAATTGACGTTTTTTTCAATTTCGTTACTTTTTTTCTTGAAACGTTGCCCCTATAAAGTTCTTTTAGATCCGCCACTGTCTGATCAGCGAATTTAATTGAAGTGGTCTATGGAAACAATGACTTTTAAGAAGGTATGGGTTGTTGACAAGTAACAGAAACAAAGAAGACTTTATTTTATTGAGATATTGCTTCATATTGAATTACACAGAAAACAATAACCACCTCTACTTATACTAATGAACAAGGATTTAAAAAAGGAAAATATGGCTGTAATTCTTGGAGGAAAGGAAAGCATATATTTGACCCTATAATCGTGGGATAAGATTTGAATGAGAGCTTATTTTGGACGAAATCACATTATGATTATAATGTATTTTCTAACACTCCCCCTCAAGTTGAATAGTGGTATTGCCAAAATTCAACTTGAATTGGTTTTGGTTTTGGATTTGATTTTTGAAAAAAAGTTCTGTTTTGATTTGAGAATTTGGGTTTTGGTTTTTTTTTTTGGTTTTGGGTTCCCCTCAAGCTGAAAAAAAAAACAACTTGGCCATTTGGGTTTTGGCATTTGGACTTGTTTTAAAAACTTGGTTTTGGTAAACTGGTTTTGAAAAATATTTGGGTTTTGGGTTTCGTTTTTTTTTAAAAGGTTTTTTTTTTCCTTTTAGGCACTTCGCCTCTTAGGGCTTAGTGCCATGTCCAAAGATTTCCTTCGGAAGCTTCATCACCACCACTTTTCTCGGCGCTGTAGTTGCTAGTAGCACTATTGTTACCTATGGCAGTGGCAACCTTACCCTCTTGATTAGGGTTCTTGGTTTTGTGATTGTCACTCCACCAGTCAGGAAATCCCACGATTTTAAAGCACTGCTCTTTGGTATGTCCCCTCATATCACAATGGGTGCACTTGAGGTGCGATTTATCTTTTTTTATTGGTGTTCCGTTCTTCTTTTCTGTCCTGCAATATCCTTTGGTTGCGAGGCCAAACCCATCAGATTCGGTGGCTGACAACCCAGCTCCGATGCCTTGTATATCACTATGAGCCGCTCCTAGAATAGTTTGGTGGGCGGTTTCTTTTCGAACAGCAGCATAGGCCGTCTCTACCGATGGTAAAGGCTCCCACCGGAGTATTTCGCGCTTTATAGGATCATATTTTTGGTCGAGGGCATTTAGGAATTGAAAAGTTTATGTTCTGACCTGATCTTTGTGTAAGTTTTGATGTCTTCTGGACATTTCATAGGGTTGGGATCGATTCTCTCAATCTCCCCCCATATGCCCTGTAGAGAAATCCAGAATGTTTCAAGAGATTTATTGTTTTGTTTAATCTCATTAGCTTTAACATGGAGATTAAACGCTTGCAATTTGTCTCTTCCGCTGCTGTAAGTAACCACCAAGGCATCCCATAGTGATTTCGCCGTGGGAAACTCGGTTAGGTTGCCGGCAATTTCTGGTTCAATGTTCTGTATTAGCCATGAAAAAACGATCAAGTTATAATATTTCGGGTACTATACCCCTAATTAGCGAGGTTCTGCTCCGTTGTAAGTATTATAACCCCAGTTTCATAATAGTTACGCTGCCCGATTGATTTAGGGTTCCGTAACAACTGTCGTGGTTCTGCCCGACGTAGTTGTTGGAATGCCGTCTCGGGGAGGGTATTATTAATATTTTCAAAGGGTTATGATACTAACCAATGTACATTTGTATAAATTATAGATTGAGTAAATTGCCATTTTAGTCCCTGAGTTTTGTCCAAATTTGCCAGTTTAGTCCAAATAGTTTTTTTTGTGCATCTGGGTCCCTGACTTTTACATTTTGTTGCCATTTTGATCACAATCCCTAACTCCATCCAAAAACCCAGTTTGTAACAGGGGTATTTTGGGGATTTCCTTAAAAAATGTTTTCAGTTGCCATTTTGATCCAATTCCAAAAAATCAAAAAAAATCCAAAAAATCAAAAAAAATCCAAAAAAAATCCAAAAAAATCTAAAAATAAAAAAAATTCTAAAAAATCATAAAAATTCTAAAAAATCCAAAAAAATCTAAAAAATCCAAAAAAATCTAAAAATAAAAAAAATTCTAAAAAATCATAAAAATTCAAAAAAATCAAAAAAATTCTAAAAAATCCAAAAATCATTAAATGTTTCAGCACGAACCGTTTCGACCCGTACCGTATCGAACCGAACCGTTTCGACGCGAACCGTTTCGATCCGTACCGTTTCGACCCGTACCGTATCGAACCGAACCGTTTCGACGCGAACCGTTTCGAGCCGAAGCGTTTCGACACGAACCGTTTCGACCCGTACAGTTTCGAACCCGAACCGTTTCGAACCGTACCGTTTCGACACGAACCGTTTCGACCAGTACCGTTTCGAACCCGAACCGTTTAGAACCATACCGTTTCGACACGAACCGTTTCGAATCGTACCGTTTCGACCCGTACCGTATCGAACCGAACCGTTTCGACGCGAACCGTTTCGAACCGTACCGTTTCGACCCGTACCGTATCGAACCGAACCGAACCGTTTCGACGCGAACCGTTTCGAACCGTACCGTTTCGAACCCGAAACGGTTCACGTCGAAATGGTACGGGTCGAAACATTACGGGTCGAAACGGTTCGGGTTCGAAACGGTACGGGTCAAACCGTTTCGACCCGAAACGGTTCGGCTCGAAACGGTTCGGGTTCGAAACGGTACGGGTCGAAACGGTTCGTGTCGAAACGGTTCTGCTCGAAACGGTTCGGTTCGATACGGTACGGGTCGAAACGGTACGGTTCGAAACGCTTCACGTCGAAACGGTTCGGGTTCGAAACGGTACGGGTTGAAACGGTACGGTTCGATACGGGTTCGAAACGGTTCGCGTCGAAACGGTTCGGTTCGAAACGGTACGGGTCGAAACGGTTCGTGCCGAAACATTTAATGATTTTTTGGATTTTTTAGAATTTTTTTTATTTTTAGATTTTTTTGAATTTTTTGGAATTTTTTTGATTTTTTGGAATTGGATCAAAATGGCAACTGAAAAACATTAGTGATTAAGTACAAACTGTTACAAACTGGGTTTTTGGATGGAGTTAGACAAAATGATCAAAATGACAACAAAATGTAAAAGTCAGGGACCCAGATGCACAAAAAAAACTATTTGGACTAAACTGGCAAATTTGGACAAAACTCATGGACTAAAATGGCAATTTACTCTTATAGATTATACCCAGGAAATCCCTACGAAAAGCCTAAGATAGCAAAGTGAGTAATCTCCTTTTTATTAACAGTTTTTACAAAACCTTAAATATTTTACAAAGTAATTAAGCAGTGATTGAGTCTTTGTATTCTTCAATTACTGTCCGGTATGTTGGTGTTTTGTATACAAAATTTGTACTACCTGCGAGTAGTAAGTCGTGTATGACAGTACGTTACCATTGGGACAATGAATTAGCCAATGTGTAATATGACCCACAAGTCAGTGGATTGATAGTACCAATTGGAGTAATTGTGTAGACATAAACATTTTAATCCTCCTCGATACTGTTTTAATTAAATGTTTCTTGATTAAACTGGGATTCACTCACCAGTATTTCCGACTGACAAATGTTTTTAAAACGCGTTTCAGGTAACCCAATGTGAAAGCCAATTATTAAAAAGCCAGCTGGAGAGCACTGAAGGCTTGGGAAAAATGTGGCTATAAAAGTTACCTAATAAACGATGTTTTAAATTCAATAAAATAGGGTTTATCCCTATAAATGTATTGTAATAAGAAACTTGGGTTTTACCCATGTGTTTATTAATATTAAATATGGTGGTTTTACTCTGATAAACATTTCCTAACTACGGTCCTGATGTAAATTCCGCTGCAAGATTAAATAAACCTGATACCACCAAAACTCTGAGCTCGCGTCCGCCCGTTCCCGGAAATCAGGGATCGGGGGTTGCGACAGAAGGTGGTATCAGAGCCTAGCCACTGGTCTGAGCCAAAGAAGTGTTCTGCTGACACTTAAATTCTAAATTTTGTGTTAGGAAATAATACGTGCATAACTGTATTTATTGGTTATGTGTTATTTGACTATCTGTTAGTTTTCAGTATGAGTGATCAAGGACCATCAGACGTGAATCGTCAGTTAGCTGATTCACCTAGGAGTGAAGGTACATCATCACAGCCTGCCCTCTCTGGGTATACTGCTGACCAGGAAGAAGGAATATTTGCCTTTAGAGCTCAATCTGAAGAACCATTTCCTACTAAGAAACGATGATGGTTCAGTAAAGAAGCTTTTGCTCGTAGGAAGAGAATGCGAAAATTGCAACAGCAAAGGGCTTTAGCAGCTATTAAGAGAGAGACAGATGCTCATACTCAAGATATGCTAAATAGAAGCCTAGCAAATTTCCATATCTTAGCTACAACTGCTGCTGACCCAGGTCTGGAACAACTAGTAGCCCCACAACCACAACCACAAAACCCAGAACAGCCCATGGAAATAGAAAATCAGGAAAACCAAGTGGAGATGCACAACTTTAACCCAGAAGAAATCCCTAGAGTGCCTGCACCAAACCCCATAGACCCGAATTATGACCCCTGGTGGGACGACAATAGAGACTTTGTGCAACGTTACCCTATCCAGGATTATCCACCCATACAAAACATAGAAGCTTACCCAGGTATGGACCCTTTAGACCCCTATTATCAAGATGATTATATTAGGGAGATATTAGAGGATCCTTACCAATTTCAGGAATTGTCACCCCCATATCAGGAAAATGCACCCCAGATTCCAAACCCAGTCCGAGAACCTGCACCCCCAATGAGTGCAGAAAACGTTCAAGAACTTAGGACTTTCGGGGAGGAAATTTTAGAGAACAGTGAGAGAATGCGTCAGGTGGGAGAGCGTCTCGTATGGAAATACGATGAACGCAATATGAATTTTTGGATAAATCCATATCCATGAATGTTAGAATGGAGGAAGCGGTAGTAATAATAATAAAAATAAAAAAATAAAATAAACATATGTGTGTACGGATGCATATTACTATTTTATTTCTGTTGGAATTGTAATCTTTATTTCTGTACTAGTGTGTAATAGACGCATAAGTATATGAAAAGAGTAAAGTAGCAATGATCTACGTTTTTGGTTAGATTGTGTGTCATGTGATCAACTATATTACTTACTATCTTGTGATATTAATATGGAATAAATGTTTAAAATTCAGATGGCCGACGAAGGAAATCAAGGAAATCTGAATAACGATAACCAGAGTAACATTAACGTGGTTAATGATAACCCGAGTGTCAATAACAATGGAAACCAAGTGGACAATAGTGCTATCCAACACATAGTAGCACAGGGAATTATAGATGCAATGCCATTTATACTTCAAACTGTTAAGGATGCTGATAACAAAAGTAAACATAGCAGTAAGCGACCACTTGAACCAAAAAACAACGTGAACAATGGGCCTATACTTCAAATGCCTATTCCTAAAAGAAGAAGAACTGTGCCTAACGGTTGTTCTTATAAAGAATTTTGGTCCTGTAAACCAATAGAATTCTCAGGCAATGAAGGGGCCATTGCAACTTTACGCTGGATAGAAAAGACTGAGGCAGTCTTAAGGATAAGTAAGTGTGCTGAAGAAGATAAGATATTGTTTGCTTCTAATCTGTTTAAGAATGCAGCATTAGAATGGTGGAACACTATCCTCCAGACAAGAGGAAGTGATCGAACCTATAATATGGAATGGGAAGAATTTAAAAACAAGGTAGAAAGGAAGTTCTGCCCACCCAATGAAAAAGAACAGATAGCAAACAATTTCCTAAATCTTAGGATGACTGGTGTAGATAGTAAGGGGTACACTAAGATATTCTTTGAATATGCCAGAATAGTGCCAACTCTTGCTTCACCAGAACCAGTGTTAATCTCTCGTTATATTTGGGGATTAATTGGAGAGATTAGACACATAGTCAAGGCAGCTAGACCACAAACCATAGAAGAAGCTGTAGAATTAACAAATACCTTGACTGATGAATTAGTCCGTACTAGAGAAGAAGACCAGAGAAGGAACCTAACTCAAAGACTTACTCAAGAATTCCGTTCGGGGAATTACAATTGTAGGAATACAGGTTCTACATCTGCACCATACTGCAGGAACTGTAAGAAAAAGCATTCGGGAAAATGCTCCACTCTCTGCAATTATTGCAAGATGCCAGGACACAAGGAAGAAAATTGCAAGAAGAAATCCAGTAATGGATATTGCTACAACTGTGGAGAAAAATGTCATATCAGGCCAAATTGTCCGAAATTGGCCCCAGCTGCAGACAACAAAAATACTAAAAATGCTAGAGCATTTGTTCTGACTGCAGATGAAGCCAAGTTAATTCCAGATGTCATAGCCGGTACGTTTTTAGTTAATGATGTCTTTGCTAAAGTATTATTTGACTCTGGTGCAAACCAAAGTTTTATTAATACATCGTTTTGCAAATTTTTAAATCAGTCATTAACTAAACTACCATTAGAATGTTTAGTAGAAACCGCTAATGGAGAAACCGTTAGAATTTCTGAAATCTTGCAGGGAGCAAGTATAGAAATTTCAAATCAGAAATTTATTGCAAATCTTTATCCCATGAATCTGGCAGGATTCGATGTTGTTTTAGGAATTGATTGGTTAATAGCCAATAAAGCCAGTATTTTATGTGATCAAAAGTTAATCCAAATAAAATCACCAAAAGGTAAAATGATCACAATTAAAGGAGATAAGCCCTCTAGATCCACAAAATTCATATCTGTAATGAAAACTGCAAGTTGTATAAGAAAAGGTTCTATAGTGTATTTGATTTCTATAATCACTAACACTAAAGGGAAAGAACTAAAAGATATTCCACTAGTATCTCAGTTTTCAGATGTCTTTCCAGAAGAATTATGTAACACCCTTAAAATTTTACTTGAATTTAATACTAATTTTATACATTTTTATACCAAAAGATATTAAATTGACATAAGTTTCATTAGTAGCATAAACCTTAGTCAATTAATGACTAAGTTGGAACATTCAAAATTTTTTAAGAAATTGTTTACAACCCATGAACAAAGTCTAAGTAAGATTAAAACATTGCGGAAGCTTCAAAAATCGTGTTCGGTTCTTCATCATTCGCTTGACCGCCATCCGTAAGATCCACCTTGTTACCTATGGTCAAAACCTTTAAAACATTAGTTTTGACATTGTTATATAGTACATAAATACAAGACCAACATCAAATTTTGAATAATAAAATACTGTTTTATTTTCTGGTTCCACCGTAACTTACGGTGTCACCGTAAGTTACGGTAGGTTCTGGAAATTCCTGGATCACCGTAAACCAGGGGTAATCTGCCGTAAACACCTGACCTCTACCGTAAGTTACGGTACTACCGTAACTTACGGTAGTTCCTGTAAATCCATAATTTGTTTGTTTTGTTCATTGCACTCAAACCCAACTCTCGGATTTCGCTTTTCTAACAAACCAATACATTAAATTCTCGTATTTCTAACATGTTATATATTAACCAATATCAAAGATCAATCCATCATATTCCGGAGCATTAACCATGCTTTACTTGATTATTCGACCTGTTGGCTCGTCTAAGGAATCCTCCCATATGACGACTACCAACAAGTTCCAACCAAATTTGACCAATCATTCAATATAGCGACTTCATCGCTTAATTCAAAACGACTCTTATTCAAAAATTCAATTACGCATTATATAATCATCAAAATCTACTTAGTGTAACGGGTCAAGTTACATACCTTTAGTGCACACCCTTCAAACGCAAATCGCCACCGGCTTGTCCACTCGACGCTCCGGTATCCTTTCCTATGGAGTTAAATCACGATTTGTTTAGAACTCCATTTCAACCATATATCGCATAATTTGTCCAATCATCACAATCATGCATTTAAACTTTAAATTTCAGTTTTGAGCCTTCTTTGGGGCATTTTTACAAACACTTAACGGGTAGAATTTTATATCATTCATGATTCAAGTTCATAGTTTGCTATTTAGCTAACTTATTCATCAATAAAACTTTCATATAACTTTTAAACATCATAATTTCAGAAATTGCTTTCTATGACCATATCACACTAGAACAATCCTTCTAAACCCTAGTGTTTACTAGTTTTCCACAAAACCCATGAATCACCTTCATGGTGTTCATGAGAATTTCAGGAATTAGCCATGATTTCACATGTTATTGTCTAGGTTTTTACTCCTAGACACTATATCATCTCTAATCAAACTAAATAACCAACATGCATTCAAAATTTTCAGAATTCCCAAATTCATGAGAATTTCAAGTAGGAGATTTTTAACAAATTTTACATACCTTATAACCCCCTTGCTATGAGGATCAATAATCTAAGCTCAGATTTCCTTTTTGATCAGATTTGGACCTTCAATTTGGTTGTTTTGTGAATGTTAGGGTTTTGGAGAGCTTTGGTCGCCCCCTTCCCTCCTGCCTGGTCGATCTCTCACACAACAGTGTGTTTGAGATTTTATTTCTTTTGTTTTATTAAAATTAGTTTCAATTTAGGCACATTAGGTCCCTTGTCTTTTGTTTTTATTTTGTTTTTAACCCTAAACTACTCATAGGTCATTAACTAACTTGGTTAGGGTCATTTACTAGTCAGTTTATTTTACTAATTTATTTGTAACCAAATTGCAAATTTATAAATTTCACATTTTCGGGATGTTACAAGTCCACCCCCCTTAAAAGGGTTTCGTCCCCGAAACCAAAGTACGTACCGAATAGTGTAGGGTAGAGACGTCGTATCTCTTCTTCGGACTCCCATGTAATGTCCGAACCCTTTCTATGTTCCCATTTGATCTTCACTTGATCAATTTGTTTGTTTTGCAATTACTTCTAGCATTCCATCACCACATTTCTTATCCTATAATCTCCCACCACAACTGTATTTATGGTGGGTTTAATGTGGTGATCTATATAAACCAAATTTTACCTCTCGAATCATTATTTTACGGCAAAAACTCAAATAGTGCCTTTTGACTAATATAATACCTCTTTCAACTTCTATACTTATTCTAAGTATTTACCTAATCATAAAACTCGTTTCCAAACATCCTTTAAAGGTTGTTTGTTCGAATTAGCTAACAAGGGCGTTTTGGTCCTTTTTAGTCTTTCAATTACGACAAGGTCTGTTGAGAGCATGTTTGACCCATAATTCTTCTTTTGAGTTATGATCTTGTTTGAAAAGTCATTATGCTTTTCGAAACATCACGACCCTCTTTTAAAACATTCGGTTTACCCATTTAAGTAACCCATTGTCTATCTAAGACTTCATTTAATGCTCATTGAACCTTACGTTCTAAATGAGTAATTACTCTATTACACATACCTGGCTCGGGTCAATGTATTGACCTGTTTTAATGCCTTGCTATAATATTCGCTAAATAATAGCGATGCAAATATCATTTCTACATTTATTCCTGAAATCATATAACCCGACAAGAATCATTAGTCGCTATTATCAAAAGGTGGTATCTTCACCCTTTGACCTGTTTGGTCTAAATGACCGATTTTATTAGCGAGATGACATATATTTTCATCTCGACTATATGACTCGCTCCGATTTACATCGTGCGGTCGTTTTACTTATAATTCATTTCTTAACACTTTTCGGCCTATTAAGGCTTACTTCATAAGTGTCTTTTAAAACCAATAGTTATGGTCGACGCGTGACCAATTTACCGTTTTACCCTTATTGTTTGTTTTGGTTTACCCTATAAGGTAATCATTTAAAAGTTCATTTTCCATTTGTCGTAAAATGATCGAATTACCGATTTAACTCCTTTTAAACCCTCCACATGGTTTCTTGTCATGCTCAACTATCTTGTTTCGTACGTCTACACGCCGAAACATCATACCTCAACTATGTATTTATCTTATTTGTAACTAATACGATAGAGAATATTTTAAAATATAAGACTAGTGTAAGCCATACTTACTTGACGCTAGTTTTATATTAACAAGCGCTCTACCTAGGTCACAGTGTTATTTAGGCTACAACTTGTTTTATTGCCTAAACTAATTGGTCACCATTTTACCTCTTAACTCGTCGTTCGGGTATGCAATATTGCCGTCATCGGCCCTTGGCGTGCTTATACTTCCATATCTAGTCATTCACACTATAACGTGATTACATTCTATATTACTTTTGTGTCCGTGATAACATCACGCCATGTTTAGTTTTACCTTGACTTTTCATTCTTAAGAATCTTTCCTCCGATTGCATTATCTTACTGCTTTCGGCGTTAGACTTATATTCTTTAATACTAACTATTTTCTAATTTCTCTCTCGATATTCTTAGGTGTTAGAACATCGTTTCTTTACTAAAACTGAATTTTAGTTTAATGTTTTTTTTTCTCTTTAACCATGTCGATTAATCATATCAAGGAATTGACGACGAGGATTATTCTTCGGAATTATCATTTTACGCGAAGAATCATAATTGGTTCTCCATGCTTTATATTATCGACCCGTAGGTTCCTTTACTTAGCCTTGTAGACTATTCTATTAGGTCTTCACCTTTTTAGGGTGAAACCCCCCCTAGTATGTTCCATTTGTATTTGCAACCCTATGGTCATTTTGTTCCCGTAGGCCTTTACATTGTTTATAATTTGGAGGTTATGGTGATCCCATGGATCATCTTCTGTTCGTTTGACCTTGACCGTAGTCTAAGGCTACACTCATTTTCTTTCGGATTATCTTTCCGACTCTATGACTTCTTATATGTCCTTCGCGTCGGTTTATTTTACCCATGCCGTTATTTGGTTTATGCCTCTATTTCCTTTCAACCCGTTACCCGGGTTCTTGATCTTGATGTATATATATATTAACACTCCGGTTTCATTGGTTTACGTTTTCCCTTTCATACTCTTTTAAAACTTATCCCATAGATTCAATAATATTTCACGCTTTCATTATCCAGGTCGCGCTTACTTGGGATATCAACTACTATACTTTATTCAATCCGTACACCACCTTTCTTTTGTCAGCGACCCTTAGGTCTGTTTCTTTTACAAATGTCCCGAAGGCCCATGTCTCAAGTCTTATTTTGGTAAACTACTGTTATTGTTATTCGGCCTTTAGGGTTTACTCGTTCTTATTCTAACGCTTTCATAATGTTTGTCTTACTAATTCCTTTTACATATTCACCCTCATTAAGGTGACTATCATTCTTCCTCAGGAGGAATTTATTAATAACATGTTACTTGGGTGTCTACCCATACCCGAGCTTCTAAATCCAAATTTATTGGTATTTCGTTATTTACAGCAACAAATAATACATATTGTCCATTTAGTTTCTTTTTCAAGGATATTCCTATCCAAATCTTAATCTCTTGATTTCGGACTTTAACCCATTGTTATAATAACAAAATCAATTCATTTCATGTTATTGTTTCATATCGTTGTATGGAATTTATTCACATCGTTTGTTGACATAAACGATGTTTCTATCTGTTTCATTTAGTTTGGCTTAGTCTATAACCATGTCCTTGTCATCTATTACTATTGTAAACTCCCAGGGTTCGGATGTTATTACACTCCTCCCTATTATGACGCTTATCTTTCATTATGTTCTCGGGTTTGAGTGTGCGCACACCCCTTCCCAAGGCAATATTTATCATGATTATTTTTACCTCGATGCTCAACGTACAGTTTCAGTACCTCTTATAAACAATAGAACTTTTATTATTACCTATTTTTATTTTTCAAAGCCTTGGTAATTTCGTTAACACTAATGTAGAATGTTAAATAATTCGATATAAAGCGAACGATTTATTTGCACTTGTAATAATTAAAAATTCATGCTGAAATTTAATTTGCAAGAATATACCTGAAACGACATCAGGTTCAGCTTTAGCCTCTGTGGCTGTTATATAAAATAACTTTGTCCTTGATTTCTGGGCATCAGATTTTGTGTCGGTTGTGTCCTTGGTTCCAAGCCTCTCTGGACATTTAGACTTTTTATGTCTTGGCTTACCACATGTGCCCTTGTGAATTTTTCCACAAAATCTACACTGATGTAACACACTTTTTGTAACTCCCTTCTTGAGAGCTTTATTAGACTTGGACTTCTTTACGGATCTTGGATTCATATCCAACACCCTCCTTTCTTCTATTTCTTGTAGTATGCTGTCTTTTAATTCAGTCATCATATCGTTTACCACCGGCACGATTGTGGTTTGTAATATATCAATATACTGTGATAGACTATTTTCTAGAACTTTTTCGACCTCCTCGGAAATCTTAGCTTTCATTTGTTCAGTCAATTGAGATGTCAAATCATCTCCGGTTACTCCAGACATTTCTTTAACTGAAACATCCATCACGATTTATCAATAATTATTTAATTCATTTCCATCTTATTATACGGAAGTTTATATCACTCTCATTCAATCATAGATAACGTGTTATTCCTTCTCGGTTTGGTCAAGTATATATCTTGCCTTACCTTTCTTACTTAGTGTATTTTCCCGGGTTCGAGCGTATTCATACACTCCTCCCATCTTTCCGTCATTTTGAAATTGAAATGTTTACACTAATTGTTAAACATTTCATTTATGACATATGCGTCATTCATTTTGATTTAGCCAAGTTCACCACTTGCTTAAACCATTTATGCTTAGTGCACTTTTCCGGGTTTAAGTGTGTAAACATGCATTTCATGCACATCAATTCAAATTTCCTTTTTTTTTTCTAGTATTCTAGTAAGTCTATTAAAGCAATTAATTCTTACCGGACGATCGATCAAGCTTGAACCGAACACTTTGTTGACAACCTTAAGCTCTGATTACCAACTTGTAACACCCTTAAAATTTTACTTGAATTTAATACTAATTTTATACATTTTTATACCAAAAGATATTAAATTGACATAAGTTTCATTAGTAGCATAAACCTTAGTCAATTAATGACTAAGTTGGAACATTCAAAATTGTTTAAGAAATTGTTTACAACCCATGAACAAAGTCTAAGTAAGATTAAAACATTGCGGAAGCTTCAAAAATCGTGTTCGGTTCTTCATCATTCGCTTGACCGCCATCCGTAAGATCCACCTTGTTACCTATGGTCAAAACCTTTAAAACATTAGTTTTGACATTGTTATATAGTACATAAATACAAGATCCAACATCAAATTTTGAATAATAAAATACTGTTTTATTTTCTGGTTCCACCGTAACTTACGGTGTCACCGTAAGTTACGGTAGGTTCTGGAAATTCCTGGATCACCGTAAACCAGGGGTAATCTACCGTAAACACCTGACCTCTACCGTAAGTTACGGTACTACCGTAACTTACGGTAGTTCCTGGAAATCCATAATTTGTTTGTTTTGTTCATTGCACTCAAACCCAACTCTCGGATTTCGCTTTTCTAACAAACCAATACATTAAATTCTCGTATTTCTAACATGTTATATATTAACCAATATCAAAGATCAATCCATCATATTCCGGAGCATTAACCATGCTTTACTTGATTATTCGACCCGTTGGCTCGTATAAGGAATCCTCCCATATGACGACTACCAACAAGTTCCAACCAAATTTGACCAATCATTCAATATAGCGACTTCATCGCTTAATTCAAAATGACACTTATTCAAAAATTCAATTACGCATTATATAATCATCAAAATCTACTTAGTGTAACAGGTCAAGTTACATACATTTAGTGCACACCTTTCAAACGCAAATCGCCACCGGCTTGTCCTCTCGACGCTCCGGTATCCTTTCCTATGGAGTTAAATCACGATTTGTTTAGAACTCCATTTCAACCATATATCGCATAATTTGTCCAATCATCACAATCATGCATTTAAACTTTAAATTTCAGTTTTGAGCCTTCTTTGGGGCATTTTTACAAACACTTAACGGGCATAATTTTATATCATTCATGATTCAAGTTCATAGTTTGCTATTTAGCTAACTTATTCATCAATAAAACTTTCATATAACTTTTTAACATCATAATTTCAGAAATTGCTTTCTATGACCATATCACACTAGAACAATCCTTCTAAACCCTAGTGTTTACTAGTTTTCCACAAAACCCATGAATCACCTTCATGGTGTTCATGAGAATTTCAGGAATTAGCCATGATTTCACATGTTATTGTCTAGGTTTTTACTCCTAGACACTATATCATCTCTAATCAAACTAAATAGCCAACATGCATTCAAAATTTTCAGAATTCCCAAATTCATGAGAATATCAAGTAGGAGATTTTTAAAAATTTTTACATACCTTATAACCCCCTTGCTATGAGGATCAATAATCTAAGCTCAGATTTCCTTTTTGATCAGATTTGGACCTTCAATTTGGTTGTTTTGTAAATGTTAGGGTTTTGGAGAGCTTTGGTCGCCCCCTTCCCTCCTGCCTGGTCGATCTCTCACACATCAGTGTGTTTGAGATTTTATTTCTTTTGTTTTATTAAAATTAGTTTCAATTTAGGCACATTAGGTCCCTTGTCTTTTGTTTTTATTTTGTTTTTAACCCTAAACTACTCATAGGTCATTAACTAACTTGGTTAGGGTCATTTACTAGTCAGTTTATTTTACTAATTTATTTGCAACCAAATTGCAAATTTATAAATTTCACATTTTCGGGATGTTACAAATTACTAGGACTACCTCCAGACAGAGAAGTTGAATTCAGAATTCATTTGCTACCTGGAACATCACCAATTGCCAAAGCACCTTACCGTTTGGCACCTGCAGAAATGCAAGAATTGAAGAAACAACTAGACGAATTGTTAGAAAAAGGATTTATACAACCAAGTTCGTCGCCATGGGGAGCGCCGATACTGTTTGTTAAAAAGAAGGACGGATCAATGCGTATGTGCATTGATTATCGTGAATTAAACAAGGTCACGATTAAGAATCGGTACCCATTACCGAGAATCGATGATCTGTTTGATCAACTGCAAGGAGCTCGATTTTTCTCTAAGATCGATTTAAGGTCAGGATATCATCAATTAAAGGTACAGGAAGATGACATTCCTAAAACCGCATTAAGAACGAGGTATGGTCATTATGAATTTACTGTCATGCCATTTGGTTTAACCAATGCCCCAGCTGCATTTATGGACATGATGAACCGAATATGTAAGCCATATTTGGATAAATTCATAATTGTATTCATAGATGATATTCTAATTTATTCTAAGAATAAAGAGGATCATGCAAGACATTTACACGCACTTTTAAGTTTGTTAAGAAAGGAAAAGCTTTATGCTAAATTTTCTAAGTGTGAATTTTGGTTAGAACAGGTACAATTTCTTGGACACCTAGTCAATTATGAAGGAATTCATGTAGATCCAACAAAAATCGAGGCAATTACTAAATGGAAAACCCCTGAATCACCAACTGAGGTTAGAAGTTTCTTAGGATTGGCCGGTTATTATAGAAGATTTATTCAAGATTTTTCTAGAATAGCCATTCCCTTAACTAAGCTAACATGTAAATCTGTTAAGTTTGAATGGGGATTAAAACAAGAAGAAGCCTTTAGAATTCTTAAGCAAAGATTAACCCATACACCCATATTAGCATTACCAGAAGGAAATGAAGACTTTGTAGTCTATTGTGATGCTTCTAAATTAGGTTATGGATGTGTATTGATGCAACGACAGAAGGTTATAGCTTATACATCTAGACAACTTAAGAATCATGAAGAGAATTATTCAACCCATGATTTAGAATTAGGAGCTATAATTTTTGCTCTTAAGATCTGGAGACATTACCTTTATGGTAGTAAGTTTACCATATTCACTGATCATAAAAGTTTAAGGTATATCTTCAAGCAAAAGGAGTTGAATATGAGACAAAGACGCTGGATGGAATTTCTTAGCGATTATGATTGTAATATCCTGTAACATGAAGGAAAAGCAAATGTAGTGGCAGATGCTTTAAGCCAAAAGTATCATGAAAAGCCAAAAAAGGTACGTTCTCTTAAATTAAATTTGCAAGTAGATTTAAATGATCAAATAAGAGAAGCACAAGAATCAGTAATCAAGGATGATTCTGAAAAATTAAAAGGTATGTTAAAGGAATTAGAACAAGGAACAGATGGAATATGGAGATTCCATGAAAAGAGAATGTGGATACCTAAATTAGGAAATCTACGCTATCGTATATTAGAAGAAGCCCATAAGTCTAAATACACGATGCATCCAGGAAGTGATAAAATGTACCAGGATTTAAGGAAAAATTTCTGGTGGATAGGAATGAAAAAGGACATAGCAACCTATGTTTCTAAATGTTTAACTTGTTCACAAGTTAAAGCTGAACATCAGAAACCCTCAGGTTTATTACAACAATTAGAAATGCCAGTCTGGAAATGGGAATTAATAACAATGGATTTTGTTACTAAATTACCCAAAACTAAGAAAGGAAATGATACAATCTGGGTGATTGTAGACATATTAACCAAATCAGCTCATTTTCTACCAATGAAGGAAACAATTAGTATGGTACAATTAGCTAAATTGTATGTAAATGAAATTGTTTCTTTACATGGCATTCCTTTATCAATTGTTTCTGATAGAGATAGTAGATTTACTTCTCGTTTTTGGTCAAGTTTCCAAAAGGCAATGGGAACCAAATTAAGGTTAAGCACAGCTTATCATCCTCAAACACATGGACAAAGTGAAAGGACAATTCAGACAATGGAGGACATGCTTAGAGCCTGTGTAATTGATTTTGGAGGTAATTGGGACGATCACGTACCCTTAATAGAATTTTCTTATAATAATAGTTATCACACAAGTATCAATGCTGCACCATTCGAAGCACTTTATGGAAGAAAGTGTCGAACCCCAGTCTGTTGGGCAGAAATTAGGGAACAACAATTATCTGGACCTGAGATAGTGCAAGAAACAACTGACAAGATTATTCAAGTCAAGGAACGACTGAAAGCTGCACGTGATCGACAAAAGAGCTATGCTAATAACCGACGTAAGCCGTTGGAATTTCAGGTAGGAGATAAAGTATTGTTGAAAGTCTCTCCTTGGAAAGGAGTGGTAAGATTCATCAAAAGAGGAAAGCTAAGTCCCAAGTATGTTGGACCCTTCAAGATTATTAGAAAAATAGGGCCTGTAGCCTATCAGCTACAACTGCCAGAGGAAATGGCAGGAATACATGATGTGTTTCATGTATCAAATCTTAAAAAGTGTTTAGCCGATGAATCATTAATAGTACATCTTAAGGATATAGAGGTAAATGAACAACTCAAGTTTGTAGAAAGACCTCTACAAATTGAAGATATGAAAGTCAAGAATCTCAAACACAAAAGACTAGTTCTAGTCAAAGTGAAGTGGGACTCCAAAAGAGGACCTGAATACACGTGGGAGCTCGAGTCAGAAATGAAAAAGAAATATCCGCATTTATTTCAGTAGATCTCGAGGACGAGCTCTAAAGTAAGGTGGGGAGAATGTAACAACCCTCGGTAAACCATCGCCCTCATAAATATTTTAGACGCCTTAGTATATTATAAAATGTCCCCATATATCTTATATTACACCCCGTATGTGAGAACCGAGCCCGATATATGTTATAGTTTATTAAATAAATGAAAAACATGAAATATAGGGCTGAGGCGGGCCGCGTAGACCCACCCCATGCTATTACGCGGGCCGTATGAAAGTGTTGACCGGACTCCGCTGAATTCTTAAGCTCAAGCGGGCCGCGTAAGCTTAAGTTTACATTAACGCGGGCCGCGCGTGTTCCAAATGGTGGCACATCCCTGAGCCGACACGTGTCGACATCGTGTCGAGCCTACTTGGTGATCAGGCAAAGCTATATGTTGACCGCGTGTTGACGCGGGCCGCGTAAGGCTTAGCCTTACCTTACGCGGGCCGCGTGAAGGACAGATTTCAGCACTATAAATAGGTAGCATCAGTTTACGATTTCCGTCGCTCATTTCTTTCTTTCAATCTCGAAATTCTGTAGAGAAGTTATAATATTTCGGGTACTATACCCCTAATTAGCGAGGTTCTGCTCCGTTGTAAGTATTATAACCCCAGTTTCATAATAGTTACGCTGCCCGATTGATTTAGGGTTCCGTAACAACTGTCGTGGTTCTGCCCGACGTAGTTGTTGGAATGCCGTCTCGGGGAGGGTATTATTAATATTTTCAAAGGGTTATGATACTAACCAATGTACATTTGTATAAATTATAGATTATACCCAGGAAATCCCTACGAAAAGCCTAAAATAGCAAAGTGAGTAATCTCCTTTTTATTAACAGTTTTTACAAAACCTTAAATGTTTTACAAAGTAATTAAGCAGTGATTGAGTCTTTGTAGTCTTCAATTACTGTCCGATATGTTGGGGTTTTGTATACAAAATTTGTACTACCTGCGAGTAGTAAGTCGAGTATGACAGTACGCTACCATTGGGACAATGAGTTAGCCAATGTGTAATATGACCCACAAGTCAGTGGATTGATAGTACCAATTGGAGTAATTGTGTAGACATAAACATTGTAATCCTCCTCGATACTGTTTTAATTAAATGTTTCTTGATTAAACTGGGATTCACTCACCAGTATTTCCGACTGACAAATGTTTTTAAAACGCATTTCAGGTAACCCAATGTGAAATCCAATTATTAAAAAGCCAGCTGGAGAGCACTGAAGGCTTGGGAAAAATGTGGCTATAAAAGTTACCTAATAAACGATGTTTTAAATTCAATAAAATAGGGTTTATCCCTATAAATGTATTGTAATAAGAAACTTGGGTTTTACCCATGTGTTTATTAATATTAAATATGGTGGTTTTACTCTGATAAACATTTCCTAACTACGGTCCTGATGTAAATTCCACTGCAAGATTAAATAAACCTGATACCACCAAAACTCTGAGCTCGCGTCCGCCCGTTCCCGGAAATCAGGGATCGGGGGTTGCGACAGAAGGTTTTTTTTTTAAGTAAAAAAAGGTTGAAAAAGGTTCTTATTTTCAACGAAGAATGGTTTGGAGGTTGAAAAAAGGGTTTAGGCAATGATGAACACTGACACATATGTTGACAATTGAAGCACCTTTTTTTATGACAATATCAATTTTCCAAACACTATTATGGAAGCACCTTTTTGACTATTTCAAACTAAAATAATCAACGGGAAACGAACATAAACGACGGAAGAGATTCGGAGTGGAGTTTAATGGAAGAAAAGGTAGGGTTTCAAGTGGCGGCGGCAGTGGAGTTCGGAGTTGATCAGATTTTTGGGGTTTGATTTTTGGTTTTGGGTTTTTTCTGGTTTGATCTTGGTTGAGATAAATTGTAGATGAAGAACAAAGTGTCCACGAATCAGAAACTCTGCTCTGATACCATGTTGACAAGTAACAGAAACAAAGAAGACTTTATTTTATTGAGATATTGCTTCATATTGAATTACACAGAAAACAATAACCACCTCTACTTATACTAATGAACAAGGATTTAAAAAAGGAAAATATGGTTGTAATTCTTGGAGGAAAGGAAAGCATATATTTGACCCTATAATCGTGGGATATGATTTGAATGAGAGCTTATTTTGGACGAAATCACATTATGATTATAATGTATTTTCTAACATGGGTTACAAACAGCGAAGTTAATTGAAGTATTGATTCCATACAGCAACTTTCTGAATGTATTGATTCCAAACAACGACTTTTATGAAAGTATAAGATTGAAACAACGACTTTGTGAAGGTATGGGTTCCAAACAGCGACATTCAGCCACAATTGCAGAATTTGCAGGACATGTGCAGCTTTTGCAAAAGTTTGGAAGAAAGTCGTTGTTTCAAACAGTGACTTACCTATCTTCACTCAAAAAATTTCAGGACACCTAGAAGCACTCTTTTCTGGTTCAAAACACCTACTTCTGCAAAAAATTCTTTGTGGTGTTGGTATACTTCTTGTGTAATTGTTAAGTGAAAATTAGTTGCTTAATCACATATAGTTATACTTAAAGTTAGATGTCATCTAGCTAGATATTACATCTTCATATCTAGCTGTTAACATATGTTAATTTGTGGTAATATCTTTTGGAAGATCTGATAAGCCCAAACACTATTCCTTTTCATGGTATGCGGCATATTGGATTCCTTAATCTACAACCTTTTGGGAATGTCCACTAGCTACCAAATTTTAACCCTTTCATTTGTCAACTCTTGTATACTTATTTAGAAACCTAAAACCATTTCAACATCCCCTCAACTTGCATTATTAAACTCCAAACAACGCCTATATAAACACATCATATCGTCATGATCACACAAACATATCTGCAAACAACAAAAACATTTCAAACTAGAAAGATATTAAACACTAGCTTGAAGTGACAATGCCTGAGATTGAGGGTTCTCCTGGAACCTCCATGCATGGAGTCACAGGTCGGGAACCGGTATTAGCCTTCTCTGTGGCCTCTCCAATGGTGCACACTGATCGCACTGCGAAATTCGACCTACCAGTCGATTCTGAACACAAAGCAACAAAGTTCAAACTCTTCTCATTTGCAAACCCTCACATGAGAACATTCCACCTCTCATGGATATCTTTCTTCACCACTTTCATCTCCACCTTTGCTGCGGCTCCGCTAGTCCCCATCATCCGCGACAACCTCGATCTAATGAAAGCCGACATAGGGAACGCAGGTGTGGCATCTGTTTCCGGTAGCATTTTCTCCAGGCTGGCCATGGGGGCGATCTGCGACTTGTTGGGACCTCGCTACGGCTGCGCCTTCCTCATCATGTTGTCCGCACCCACCGTGTTTTGCATGTCCTTTGTTAGCGACGCTAGCGGCTACATAGCGGTCCGGTTCATGATCGGGTTCTCCTTGGCTACGTTTGTCTCGTGCCAGTACTGGATGAGTACCATGTTTAACAGCAAGATCATCGGGCTGGTGAACGGGACAGCCGCGGGTTGGGGGAACATGGGGGGTGGTGCAACACAGCTCCTTATGCCAGTGTTGTTTGAGATCATCAAGAAGGCTGGTGCTACCCCGTTCACGGCGTGGAGGATCGCATTTTTCATACCGGGATGGTTTAATGTAATTATGGGCATATTGGTGTTGACTCTTGGACAAGATTTGCCTGATGGTAACCTTGGTGCCCTACAGAAGAAGGGTGATGTTGCCAAAGATAAATTCGGCAAGGTAAATATTAATATTTATGGATACTCGTCTCAAACAAGCAATGTTTTAAAAACCGTTAAACCGTCCGGTACACCCGGTTAAACCGCCTGATACACCCGGTTAAACCGTTTCTGAGTGAAATCCGGTACGGTATAAAAACCAGATTTTTAAACATTGCAAACAAGCCCTATTAATTACAGTATTTTAGGTGTTGACATTTGTTTTTTTATAGGTTTTGTGGTATGCTGTGACAAACTATCGGACATGGATCTTTGTTCTTCTCTATGGTTACTCAATGGGTGTCGAGCTAACAATTGATAACGTCATCGCTGAATATTTCTATGATAGGTATGTTTGATTTTATTCATTAAAACTATCATTTCACGCACAAAGGTATTGCTAAAGTTAAAAAATATAGTATATAGGTGTTAGGTATTTTACTAACACATATATAAAATGATGGTAAGATGTTGATTTTAGGTATAGGCATTTATATGGTGATAATAAAAAATAAGTGTGGATATATAACATATTACATATGGCCTCTGTATTATATCTTTTGAAAGCGTCCGTAAATATAAGAAATTATCCTTTTCTCGAAAAGTTTAGTTAAAAATTATTTTTGAACAAGTGTCTCTAATAAACGGACATGTCTCTCTATTTGGATTATACAAGGGTCTAAATGAAAAAATATTGAATGATAAATAAAAATAGGGTCAAATTATTTGGATGTATCCATTAGTTAATTATTCGTTAGTTTCATAAATAATAATAACCTATACGGATCAAAATCAATTAACTATAAATAATTTGTGATGACTTTTCAAGTTAGAATGATTGGAACAGCATATAAGTTTAACGGCAGATGAAATGTATGCTAATATAAAAATCATTAAACAATAAACTATTAAATTTTCAAAATCTGTGAACTCAATAAACTAAAACATTGTTACACATAAAGGTAAATGTCACCACAAATAAAATAGTTTTATTGTTTATAACCCACAAATAAAATAGTTTTATTGTTTATAACCCACAAATAATCCAGATTTTTATTGTTTATAACTACAGATTTGACCTAAAACTTCATCTTGCCGGAATCATTGCGGCTTGCTTCGGAATGGCGAATCTTCTAGCTCGTCCCTTCGGCGGTTTCACATCGGATTACATGGCGAAACGATTTGGAATGCGAGGTCGACTCTGGAACCTATGGCTCCTTCAAACAGCTGGTGGTCTTTGCTGCCTCTGCCTTGGCTTAGTGAGCTCGTTGCCATTAGCCATCACCTTTATGATGCTCTTCTCCATTGGAGCACAGGCTGCTTGCGGAGCCACATTCGGCATCATTCCTTTCATTTCTCGGAGATCACTTGGTATCATATCAGGAATGACTGGGGCTGGTGGGAACTTCGGGTCAGGGCTGACCCAATTGATATTCTTTGCAAATGCATCTTTCTCAACAGAAAAAGGTTTGACTTACATGGGTATCATGATCATGTTGGTTACAATTCCAGTGAGTTTTGTTCACTTCCCACAATGGGGGAGCATGTTCTTTCCTCCTAGTCAAGACATTGTCAAAGGTAGTGAAGAGCATTACTATGTTTCCGAGTGGACCGAGGAGGAAAAGCAGAAAGGGATGCATCAAGCAAGTCTCAAGTTCGCGGAGAACAGTCGCTCAGAGCGTGGAGGGAAGGTGGCGTCCGCTCCAACGCCACCAGAGAACACTCCCAACCATGTTTGATTTCCCAACAATTTTCAGATGTTCTTCCGTTAAAGATTGCGTGGTTAATTAATGGAATAGTAACTACATAAGGAAAAGAGGCTATCAAGAATGTAACTTTAGTTTCGTATTTTCCACAAACAAACATGATTTTGATGAAGCAATATGGTGCCCTAACACCCAAGGGATGTTGGTCTGTGAGTATTTGATCAGAAAAACTTTAATGTTATAACTTTCGTTAATAAAGATTGAAATACACATTAGCAACACCAACTACTAGCCACTAAAAATAACTAGCACTAGGGTTATTTAAAAACTATTCGAACTTCAAACTTACTGAATTGGGTAAAGCAAAGAAATTTGGTTGGTTTATATATATGCTCAAAAGTCAAACCGTATAAACTGAAATGTGCAAACCGTATAAGGTTTTTGGTTTGGAACATGAAACCCGTGTAAACCGGGCAGAAATGATACACATTATTATTATTATTATTGTTATTATTATTGTTATTATTATTATTATCTTTATTATTATCTTTATTATTATCTTTATTATTATTATTATTATTATTATTATTATTATTATTAACAATATAAGTGTGTATATATTATATGCATGAAATATAATTATTAAAAAAATAATAACCAGGGGAAGGATACACTAAAAAGTGAATTTTGCCTAAGTAGCCTAAGAGCATTCACATCCAAACCATCAAATTATATATACATTCCACTAAAAAACAACTCCTATATCAATATATTTTCACTAAAAACAAATACTTTTTCTCTCTCCTTTTCAATTAAATAATATTATCATCACATTTTTCTCTCTCCTTCACTCACAACCACTTTCAATATATATTAAAAAAATTATACTGGGTGAACAGTGTCCCCCCAAATATACAAATGAACAGTAACATTTTCTCTCTCCTCCACTCACAACCACTTTTTATACCCTTTATAATATAAAAACTCCTCCTCACATATTTTGATGGATAGAATGTGAATGCTCTAAGAAGGATTGTGATGATAAGATGTGACACTTCTAATAAGTAGAAATAAAGGGCATTTTGGTCCTTATAAAAAAATAAAGCACAAAAAAAATCTAGTACAAAAAAATATAGCACGAAAAAATTCAGTAAAAAAATGTAGTACAAAAAAATATAGCACAAAAATTGAGAAAAAAATTAAGATAAAAAAATCTAACACAAAAAATTTAGCACAAAAATATAAGTACAAAAATCCAGCACAAAAAATGTTACAAAACAAAGAAAAAAAACACATTTTAGTGGGTTTTTTTTTAGTTTACATATTTTTTATAGCAATATGGTACTTAAATTAAAGATAAAAATACGCTCGATTTTATGGTGAAATTTTTATGAAAGAATAATGTCGTATAAAAAAGTTATGAACGTTTAAAAAATGAGTGTGTAATATGCATGTGTCTTGCATGTGGAGATAGAAAATCCATAAATAGTATTTTACCAAGATACCCTTGCACTCCTGGTTTCTCCTACACTTTCATCTTAACCAGAAAATTGAATGGTTAAGATTTATTCTCATCCTACTTAGGCAAAATCAACTTTTTATTTGATTTTACCCCATAATAACCATATTCATATATTATATATATTATTTATATATAACGTTGGGTAAAGATCAAATAGGAAGTTAATTTTCGCTAGGAAGGATAGGAAGCCATAGGATTATGACATGTGGCAAATTTTAAAATAAAGAGAAAGGGTATTTTAGTCAATCCAACTCCTTCTTCTTCCCTTTTCAAAACCCAGTAAATTCAAAAACCCACCATTTTCAAAACCCACCATCTTCAACCATTTCTTCACTTTCTATCTCAATAATCACTACATTATAGTGCGATTTTCATCACCAATCAAAGATTCAAACACCCGATCAACGTGTTCTTCAGCTTTTTTGAAGAAAACACAGTTTAAATTCATACAAAATCTCGTTTTTTTCCGGTGATTTTGAAGATAATTACTCGATTCGTTCGATTTCGAGAGCTGATAAGTGTTTCAATCATTCAAAAATCGTCAATTGTTGAAGAAATCACTTCGATCCAGGTAACAAATTCTTTAATTTCATTTTTACGAATTGGGTTTTTGATTTAGTCATTGCGTTTTACGATCTTGGCGGGGGTCCGGGGGCGGCAGCCCCCGGTAGCGGGGTCCCAGGGGCGGCAGCCCCTGGCGGGGTCCAAGGGGCAGAGAGTTTTGTGTGTCCATTGCGTTTTAGAAATAAGAGAGTTTTATGTGTTTTCTAGCTATTGTGTTTTAGAAAAAACACATTTTTAAGTGTTTTTAGTTATTGCGTTTTAGGTAAAACACATTTTTGAAGTGTTTTTAGTCATTGCGTTTTAGGTAGAACATATTTTTAGGTGTTTTCAGTCCATTGCGTTTTAGAATGAGTAATTTTTAAGTGTTTTCTGGCCATTGCGTTTTACAAATAAAACATTTCTTTGTGTTTTTTGTGCATTGCGTTTTAGGTAAAACACATTTTTATGTGTTTTTGGTGTATTGCGTTTTAGGTAAAACAAATTTTTATGGGTTTTTAGTCCATTGCGTTTTATAAAGTACATTTTCTTTTGAGTTTTTAGGCTATTGCGTTTTAGAAATAAAACATTTCTTTGTGTTTTCTGGCCATTGCGTTTTACAAATAAGTCGTTTCTTTGTGTTTTTGATGCATTGCGTTTTAGAAAAATGTCATTTTTTAGGGTTTTTTTTTTTCATTGCGTTTTACAATACTGGGGGTTTTTCTATTGCGTTTTACGCAACTGAGTTTTAAATTTTTTTTTTCAAAATATAGCAATAGTATACTCGTTTTAAAGATAAAAAACGCTCGTTTTTTTGGTGCAATTTTTATAAAAAAATAATGTCGTATGAAAGAGTTATTAACGTTTAAAAAATGGGGGGGAATTGGAGGAGAGAGAAACTATTGGCTTACTTGACTAGAATGCCCCTGAAAAAAGTCACGCGCCTCTTTTCTTACTTTCAATTTCCCTGATTTAATCTTAGCCCTTGATTTACTTAATGGATGGTCAAGATCACTTCCTAGCCTTCCTAGCCAAATTAACTTCCTATTATATCTCCACCCATATAACGTTACGTCTAAAACAATAAATTGGCAAAATATAATTATAAAACCGTGAATTATCATATGAACCGACCAAACTAGGCCTGATCCGATTTGGTTTGTATTATTCCAAAACTCTAATTAACGGTTTGGTTTAAAATTTTCATTAGTCGAACCGGATCGTAAACACCCTTAGGGGGTATGGGTGGTCATCACTCATCACTCACAACTTCCAATCAAGTTCAGCCATGTCGTCAATCATTATTCCATCACTAGTGATGCATTTTAGTGGAAATGCCCATCACTCACCACCATAGCCAACAATTTCACTCACCACCCAACACTTCTTAACGCGTGATAATCATGACGCGTTTTCATTTTGATGCGTGATAAACACTAGTGGCGATGGTGTTTTGTTTTGTATAACTCGTTATATCACTTGTTCACGTGTTTTGTCTTGACCACCTCGAGTCCCCTTAAAATCCACCGTCAGTGCCTAGAAAACATTGACAAGTGGTGCATTTAAGACAACTTGAGGTAAGAGCTTTCACAATGCATGCTCATCAAGTCGACAGACTTAGAAAAGAGAGGGATGACCAAATGTAAAGATCGAGAGAATGCCAAATTTTTTAGACGGAGAGAAGAGCTTGGAGGGTAGGCGCGTGACTCCATGAGTTAGCCCATACATAAGAAAATCATTTTACTAAGCAAGAGAAGTTTTGGAAAATTTTTGGTCATGGGAACAATATATTGATTCATCTTGTTGTGATTTGAGTAGAACTAGATTTACCTTCCGCAGCAATGCGGCGGGGGCGTAAAACCATTACAAATAGTATCAATGTCACATCACCGCAGCGACAATTAATACTGAAGTTACGGCGTGTTAATGCGAATAAATTAGACCGCCACGTAAAACCTATAAAATAATAATAAAGTCGATTTAGGACCTGCGCGTTGTAACGAACTTGTCAAACGAGAAAAAAATAAACGACGTAAAAACGTTGAACCACACACGCACGTTGAGCCGTGTTAACTCACAAAATCTAGTACGAAACGTAAAACAAAACGTAAAAACGTTGAACCACACAAGCACGTTACGCTGTGTTAAAACGAAATGTGAAACGAAAAATGCGAAATATGAAAAGTATTGAGGGATCAAAGTTGAAAGTAAAATAGTTGTGATTTTAAATTGCAGATAAAAACTTTTGGGTTAAATGTAAAAATCCAAATAGATTTGGGTTAGAAGTGTAATATCAACTTTTTTAGAAAACTCACAAAGCATTTGAGTAAAACACCTATAGGGTGGGGTTCTAGAATGTACATTAGTGTATTTACGAACTAAGTGGACAAATCCTGGCCATTAATTTACACACGTGTATGGCTAGGATTTCATTATCAAATTATAAAATACACTAGTGTATTTCATCATCAAATCCTGGCTATTGATTTACACACATGTATGGCTAGGATTAGTTCGCTTAGTTCGCAAATATATTAGTGTTCACTCTTGAACCTACCTATATGCACATAATGTTTACTTAAAAAAAAACTTAAGGGCGTGTGATACCAAAGCCTAAAGGAGCCTGTTCACCCCCTTTGATATCTATTATCTTCTCTTTTTTATTCAATTTATTTAAAAAAAATCCGTATTGTTATTTATAATTCTATTAAACCTTCAACTATTACTAATTTATCTTAAGTATCAATCCTGATGATATCTTAATATTCCTTGTTTTGTTCTTAATAAAATAGTTATACTTGGGTTTAAAACTATTAATTAACTTTAATTTAATATAGATTTATTAAACTATATATCAATTAATTAGATCATGCATACTTTCCGGAACCTTATGGAAATCTTAATAATTATAAGATGAAAACCCATATCGTAATAATTTATTTGCTAGATTTTTTTTATATTATAATTTTCTTTTGTTATTTTATGGACTCATACGATAGAAGGGTATGCTAACCACATGAGTCAAAAGGGTATGTGGTTAATCACACTAGATTCTAAGTTTAATATTAAGAGATACTAGTAATATTGTCCCAGCGCACGTTGCGGTGCGGGTAATTCGCACATTTCGAATATCGTAAATATCGAATGAATTAGTTCAAATGTTATGTGTTGTGTGAACCACACAAAAACTTGTGTTTCGACGTATCCGATTAAACTTAATGTAACCTACATAAGCATTGCGATTGGATTAAAACGTAAAGTAAAATAAAATAAATCGAATTTATACCGTACAATTATAACGTATTATAGGTGACTCGACTCATACATAGAAAGCATAGCGGGTATAGAGGAAAAACATATACGTGTAACAAAAAGATATTAATTAGAGCTTTAAAAAAAAAGAAAAAAACCACAATTAAATTTCACTCGATTAAGAACAAAATTTAAGAAGCAATTAACAATCATAAAATAAGTATAAAAACATATTATATTTTACGTGACTTGTTTTCCAAAAAATTTACGCCGAAATGTAGAATAACTCGAATTTATACTGACAGGAACGTAAAAAATACGCACGTAAAATTATTTTTTTAACGGAAAGGTTTTATATTTGACCCCACTCGATTTTTATTAAAAATGTTTACGTCGAAACGTAGACAACGCAAATTTATACCAAGATGTACGTTAAAATAGTTTCTTTAACGTAAAGGAACTGATGAAACAGTGGTTAACCAAGAGAGGTTAATTCACTGGTCTCGTCAAGTAGGGTTAATCCCTTCTTTCCGAGGATCGGTGGCTGGATCGTCCGTTGGTCCGTCTCATGCACAAGGAAAACAAACCATGACTCGTAACAAGTAAGATGGGGTGGGGGTGCTCCTTGTTACCACACTCCGGCGTGAGAATCAGTAATTTGTTTCTGAAGCAAAGTGTGTGATAGTAGTAGTAATGAGAGAGTTGATAAGTGATACCTCAAACCTGGTCCGGGGTGGGTATTTATAGCCGAGGAGTGAAGGAGGGTAATTGAGTGGCTAGACTGACAACGCACAGCCCCTTTGCAGGTATGTCAGGCTTGTCGGTTATGGAGGTGATGCCACGTCCTACTGTTGATGCCACGTCTCACTGCGGTGTCAGTCTGTTGCTTACGTGTGGGCTGATATGCAACTGTCATTGGTGCCACTTGCTCTGTGGTGTCAGTCCCACTTGCCTTGTGGGCAGGATGCGGTGTCGCGCCGCATCGCTGCTCGCGGTAACTGCTGTTGTTTCCGTGTCCTTGCTCTGGCCAAGACATGTGCGGGATGCGGTGCCAAGCCGCATCGCCACTTGTGGTGACTGTTGCTGTTGTCCAGATCCCTTGTCGTGACGAAAATGTTCATAGGATGCGGTGCCAAGCCGCATCGCTATGTGTAACACACATTTTCATACACAAGGTAAGTCTTCTCATCCCTTGACCGATTGGATTCGACCGCTGTGTTCGCGCGTGTCCGCACGGACACAGATAAATTCTTGCCGGTGGGGGTTTTCGATAAGGGTAATGGTCACTCGCGACCATGTTGGTACGAGATCTGGGACCATACCCCTTCAGTAACGATACGTAATATAGTTTAAACAAAGTAATTTAACCTAAAAATTTATAATGAAATTCAAAAAGAAAAAAAAATATTTGCAAACGTAGGTCTTTCCAGCACTCAACCAAAGCACACAACCAACTTTTATAGGAATACATTTGAGTGTGTAACAGAAATGTAAATTATATAACTTAGTAGTGGTCGGTGGCTTTTGCCACCAACTTTCTATTTTAAGAGAGTATAGAATATGGGTATTTTGAAATATCACAAAATACGGAATATCTTGTATACCAAGTCGTATATAAATAGTTGTAATCCATATTAATTTTTTTTTGTTATACGCCGCCTCTGAATTATGGAATTAGAAGTTCACTGGTCAAACATATTTGCCATTATTAGTAATTAATGCATATTTTTATTCAGAAGATAATGTAGTGGTCGGTGGCTTTTGCCACCGACTTTCTATTTTAAGAGAGTATAGAATGTGTGTGTTTAACCATCTTCGAGAACTATCCTTGAACCCTTTCTTACGAGGAGTGACGTGGTGGGCTATAGATGGCTAAAGAAATTGGACCGTTCAGGTGGCCTGGCCAAACAATTTTTTTTTTAATTTTTGAACGGTTTGGGGTAGCCGCTATGCCAAACCAAGTTTTTTTTAAAAAAAAAAAATACATTTTATACCTATAAATACCCAACCCCAAACCATATTTTCTCAATCTTCTTCACCCACACCAACACCAAAAAAAAAGGTAAACATAATGCATTGAACCGAAGAGGAAGAAATCGCACTAGTTACATCGATTGTCGATGTCCAATAGGGGTGTTCAAGATCGGATAATCCGGTTTTCGGATAGGGAAATATTGACATCCGAACCTGAATCCGAAATTTCGGATTCGGGTTCGGATTTCTAATCGGATATCCGAATATCCAATTTTTTATTTAATTTTTATTTTTTTATTATTTTTTAATATTTGGAACCAGATTTTTCGGATAGTTTCGGATATCCGAATATAAATTTCGGATATTTTTCAGATATTTCGGATATTTTTTCGGATATTTCGGATATTTTTTCGGATATTTCGGATATTTTTCGGATACTTCGGATATTTTTCGGATACTTCGGATATTCGGATATCCGAAAAAAATAAAAATTAAATTTTCGGATATTTTCGGATATTTTCGGATAATCCGATTATCCGAAAATTCTCAAAATCACTATCCGAATCCGAATTTTCGGATTATCCGATTTTCGGATATCCGAAAATTCGGATACGGGTTTTCGGATATTTCGGATTCGGATTTTTTTGAACACCCCTAATGTCCAACGTACTCTACAACGTGGTCTGACCGCGTATTGGGGTCGAGCGTTCCAACAATACCAACAACACGTCGGCAACACGTGTCACAACTTAAACGCGTGTCAACACAAATGGCGTTAGCTCAAACCAAAGTTGAATCGCTTTAAAACTTGCTTCGACCGTGTCCTTGCGCGTGACTTGACCCACGACGATCGACTTGAAATCGCGAAGATTGAATACAAGCACAATGGGAATACGGATTTTAAGTGGGTTGCCCACTTTAATAATTATTGTGCTCTGTAGTTTTATTTTTTATTTTTTAGGATTTAATAAGTAGTTTTTGTAGGATTTAATAAGTAGTTCTTTTAGGATTTAATAAGTAGGTTTTTTTTAGGGTTGTCTTTTATGTAATTTTTTTTAATTAATATAATATACTTTTAATATAAATTGTGTTTTTTTATATAAATTGTCAACTTTAAAAAAAATAACAAAAAGAGTGACACATGGCACCCCAATATCGGCATGGCCACGCCCCTTGTACACCCCATCTTTTTGGGTGTGGACTGATGGAGCCAACATCTCTCACGTGTCGAGCAATGTTTCTAATCCAAGCCCCTTCACACCCCATAGTGTAATAAAGAAAAAATTATGATCTTTATAGACCTTAGGGTGTAGGGAGTGGTTAAACACTTTGGAGTGGCAAACCAAAAAATGACCAATCAGAGCGCGCCATGTCAATCGGTCAAAAGTGTTTAAACTTTGGTGAAAAGTGTTGGCAATGGTTTAGACAATTGGTGAAGTGGTAAACTTAAAAAAAAAGGAAAATGTGTGATTGGTTGAGAGATGGCATGGACCCCACCTACACACCCCCTCTCTCTCTCCTTCCTCCCCTCACCGAATCGTCAAGCCACCACCGATTTGGTAAACTTTGAGTGGCAAACTAGTGTTGGCGGTGGTGTTTACCGAGTGGTAAACTAGTTTGCCACTCCTTGCCGATCACCACACCGTACACCCTTAATCAACATTTTTCTTGAACTAAAAATAAATAGCTTTAACGTTGATATTTTTTTTTACAAAGACGAGATAATGTTTTTTACGCATTGTTAGAAGTAGAACAGTACAATATTACAATATATTGCGGACCGAAAGAAATATATAAGCGAATTACATCATTCATAAAGACATGAACACCAATCAATAAGCGAATTACATCATTCATAAAGACATGAACACCAATTAAAGTCAATGCTACACATATGTCCAACTATTGCATATAAATAAATTAAATTTGGTCAATTTAATATTTTATCAAGAGTAAATTACAAAAATCGTCATTTATGTATGTCACTTATTTTCAAACTGTGTCCTTTGTCTTTAGTAATTACAGAAAACGTACTCGATGTTTGCAACTTGCAAATTATGTCCTTTAGCCCTAACTCAATTAATTTTTGTGGTTAAATCTGACCAAATGGACCCCACATGTGGGTATTTTTGTGGTTAAATCTGAACAAATGGACCCCACATGAGAGTAAAATGACAAAAATACCCTCATGCGGGGTCCATTTGGTCAGATTTAACCACAAAAAATTAACCGAGTTAGGGCTAAAGGACATAACTTGCAAGGGTTTGCAAACATCGAGTACATTTTCTGTAATTATTGAAGACAAATGACATAGTTTACAATAAGTGACATACATAAAGGAAGATTTTTGTAATTTACTCTTTTATCAAACAATACGTGGCTGAAGTTAGAATTTGCTTCTTACTCATGTGATAACTGATAAATCACTTTCCAGTTGACATTACCCGCGAACTGAAAACGATTAATCACAAACACGACTTATATATATTTGTAACATTTGACCTTTCATACTATTAATATTATTCATTTTGTCCACAAGGAACTTATTGATTTGTTTTTCATTGCATCAGGTAAGACGATATAAAAGGTCACTTATGGGTAACGACCCAATAAGGGTAGAGTGGAAATTATTCTGACAGTTTACTTAGACTGTTACAAATGATATCAAAGCTATAGGACAGGCCGGTGTGCCACAAGTACATTGGGCTTCCTAAGGGGGAGTTGGATATGTAATTATATAACTACCACATCGGTTGAGGAGAAGAATGGAGTCTTCTTTATTAAAGGGAGTTGGAGATGTAACTCTCACCTTGATTGAGGGGAGAATGAAGTCTTCCTTATAAAAAGAGAGGGTGGAAGCTTTTGTACCAGAATGCATTTTGCATGGGTGAATGGTTCCTCAAGTGAAACCAAAATCATGAGTTCTTATCAATTTACCCTTCCATTTCAAAAGTATCTGCATCAAACACCAATTTCGGCATTGTTCTTGAGCATTCCGAAGATAGAACACATATTCTACTAGCATCCTTAATAGTTAGATAAACCAGAACACGTCTTATCAAATGAGGAGGAAGGTTGTCAATTGTTTTCTTCTCCGTCTGGTTTGCGGCAAAAGTAAAATATTTTGAAGTTTCATTTTCTTCATTTTGAACAATATAAAAAGTAAAATATACAAAGTTCTTAAGCAGGCTGTGTAATGTTGTCGGTAGGTTTAGGTTATAAAGAGACATCAGAATCAAAATATGTTATAAATAAATAAAGAACCTTGATTATATTATGAAGTAAACCTATCTTAGAACTCATCATTGCCAGCGGGGTTCTTCAAAATGCCTTCAAAAATACCTTAGAACCCATGTTTAAAGATTATTTGAACAACTTTGATGCCAAAGTATTTGGACCTTCTGCACCGAGACCCTGGTAACATCACTTTTTTGCAAAGGTAGGAAACTGCTGATGCTAAAAAAGAGGGATAAGAAAGATGACAAACCAAAAATGATTAATGATGGAGCTGCAGCTGCCAAAAAAAGAGCTGATGAAGCAAGAGCTCATGCCATAATTGAAAAACAGAAGGGCATATTCATCGGTGATGTAAACCATTGCTGCCAAAGTTGATATGAGGCCATTAACAGTTATTCAAAAGACCAAGACACTTGCAAAGCATGGCTAAAAGAAGATAACCCGTTCAAGATCAACCAGTAGTGGCACAAGGACAAACAGCTGGTCCAGGTCAAACAACTAGAGTGAAAAGTCAAACAGTTGGACAAAGCAAAACTACTGGTTCTCAAACAACTTCAACTCCACCAACAACTAGATCATCATCAAAGACACAGTTTAAGGCTAAACAAGATGTTGTCACAAATACTAGTAAATTGTATGGTGAAAAGCCAAAACCAATAGTTACAAGTAAACCAGAAGTTCCCAAGGAAACAAGTGCTCATCCATCAAGAAAAAAAAGGAAACTAGTATTGGGAGATGACCCTGAAGATGAACCGGCAACAACAACAACAACAACAGAACCTATGACTACAACAGTTTTCACATAATAATTTGTTGAAGTGCCTCCTCCTTCCCCAAGATTCATTAATTCACTTTAAAAGCTGCTACTACTAAAAATTGTTGAGAAGTTGAATTATGAAGAAAACAAAAAGAAGATGGAAGAGGAAGTTGTCAAGGAATTCACAGAAAATCAGGGCAAGATGACAAATAAAAGGCCCAGTACATCATGGATAGGAAGATGAGAGAAATTTGAAATTATGAACAACACATGTACCAATAATCTCAAAAGCTCTCTAAAATCCATCCATTCAAGCATCAGTCTGTGGTAAATGTTTCAAAGCAAGAAAGCATAGAATGACTCAAGAAAAATGTTCCTAATCCTGTGAAGAATTCTGTCTTTCAAAACTGAGATGCACAGAAACTACCGGCTGAAGTTGCCAGAGTTAAGAAGATGTTTGCAGATCCAACTATCAAGGTCACATATCTAAATTGGATGCTTAGTATGTAACACCCCAAAACCCGAATGTATATAATCGTTAAATGTTCTGATATGGTACATCAAGAAATAAATGACTAGGTTACTTAACCGAGTTAAGAGTATGGTAGAAACAATTAGAGGATGAAGGTTGTGCCAAATATAATTAGTGGCAACTTGAGGGACTAAAGTGGGGTAAAATGAAAGATGAATTTAATTATAAAATACACACACAAACACACACACACACGTACGTGTGTTCGAGAAAGAGCCAGGAGCTCCATGAAAGCTCACAAACCCTAATTATGAAGATCACCAAATTGAAGGGTTAATTGTAGCTCAAATTCAAGAAGGAACATGGATTAATGATCCCCTTCACAAGGGGATCGTAAGGTATGTCTTAAAAGTTAGATTGGTGATTATGCATGAAGTGGGTTATGTTGTAAATCATGAATTGGTATGAAATTGAGTATGTGGATATGTTAGAATCATCATATAGAACATGGGTTATGCATGATTTAGGTTAATTTGATGCTTAGAGGTGAAACCCATTAGTTATGGTGAGAATGATGACTTGAATCATCATTCATGTCTAATTCTTTTTTTTTTTTGTCTAATTCTTGTTGAATGTTGATGTATTATGTGAGTAATATGGATTCTTGTTAGAGGAATTGAAAGAAATATGATGATAATATGTTTGAATGTTTATGTGTGGATGATACATGTTAATTAGTAGGAGGATTTGATGAATTATGTGTGAGATTAGAAGAATGCGCATGAATTAGTTGTACACTATGCTTAGGAGGCAGTATACTCACCAAATGTATGATGAAATTATGAGGTAATTGAGACTAGATCACTTGTAAGTGATTAACAAAGTAGTTATGAAGTGGGTTTTAGATAATGTGATGAAAATGATGATTTACTTATGTTAATGATGTTTGAAATCATACATGTGTGTGAATTTTTAAAGAAATCGGATAAGAAATGACAGATTAGCATGTTATAAGGTTGAATGATAAATTCCATATAAGATCCGTGTGATGAAAGGGTTGTGACGAATGATGAATAAACTAACTATCATAAGAATGATATATGATAGTTGATGCTTGGTAAGCGGCAAGGAAGCTTGGGAAAGAAGCGGGTCAAACGGGACTTATACGCACGGGAAGCATATTTGGATGTGAGGTAAGTAAAGCTTACACCTCTTTTTGTAGAATATCTATTCATTTCATTGAATAGGAACATGGTAAGTAAATATGTGAAGTATGATGTTCCGATAAGTATTTGATACGGGTCGGAATATGTGGGTATGATAAGAAATTAAGGTTGATGTTTTTAAAGGGTGAAAAGGGTATTATGGTAATTCTGGTTACAAGTTAACGAAGAAATAAGTTACATGGATGGGATAATGAATAACTAAAACCCCACAAGGGTAAAGTGGACATTTAGATTTAACGGGTCAAATGGTGGAGATGTCACCATTTGGCGTTATCAACTAATGAATTGTTTTTTTCAAGTATTATGAATTCACAGAATGTATAGCGAAAGGGTTTGCGTTGCTATTATATAGCAAGTTAGAGGATGAAGTATTAAAGCGGTTCATAGCCTTGATCCGAGCCAGGTATGTGCGATAAGAGTTGTAGTTAAATCATGGGAATTGAAAATGAGTAATGAAGTCCTTTGTCATAAAGGACGGAACAAAGTTGACCAAAATGCCCTTGATAGGCATATCGGGCAAACGATATTAAAAGTTGTTTAGAAACAAGTTAATTGATTAAGTGAACGCTTTGGACCAGTGTGTGAGTGAGGAGTATGATTTTTGTAAGTCAAAGACCTTAAAAACGCGTAAATACCCTTAACGGGTCAAAATAAGCTTTTGAGCAAAAATGGGTTATGAAGATGTAAGGAATTCGGGAATTGAACCTTATATGATAGACGACCTTGAAATTATAAGGTTTGTATGAAATTAAGGTCAAATAAACATGTTATGTTGATAAATGTATGAACGGGTCAATAATTCGTAAATGAATAATAAGCCAAAAAAGAATAAGTTAAGAATTTCCTTAACCCGGATGTTGGATTTCAAGTTCACATGATAGAATATTAATTTACGATCATGTAGGAAGAAACGGATCGTAAAACGGACAAGAAATGAGAAAGTTATGACTAAAATGGTAAAAATTCGTTAAGCTGAAAGTTGCAGGTCTGAACCAGGCGCAAGGTTGCGCCCCCCCTGGCACAAGGTTGCGCCCCTGACTGATGTCTTCTGTATTGCGCCAGAACTGGCACAAGGTTGCGCCAGATGGGTTTCTTCTTGCGCCAGTCACTGGTTCTTTCTTATTTTTCGCATTCTTCAACTCCAAACTTGTGTGAAGGCTATCTAACTATGTTATATGCATTGTATAACTATATGTAAGTATGTAAGCATGTACGTATAGACGTGTTTATGTATGCATGTATGTATGTATGTATGAAATGTGTGTGAACATACGTGTGTACGTACTTATCCATGAAGTAGGATTTGTTGTGCATGAAAGAAAGGATCTTATATATATGTATATATATATATATAGCTCTAACATATTTGAATAGTCACGTTACTAATGGTGTGCCTTGAGAATGGAACAGGAATGCAGATACGTAAGTATTGGGCTTACAAAGATTGGACGCTTGGTGTAAAGAATGAACTCAAAAGAATATTATATCGGAGTTGTATAAAATGATAGATTGCTAAGTGGTTATGTATATTTTTATGTCTTTATACTAATGAATATGATGTCGCCAATTATTAACGTGTCGGGTGACCGCAGGTTAGTCGGATATTCATGGCGGACTAGTGATCGAGGGTCGAGTCAAGATCAAGGATTGTACGAGGATGTGATCACATATTGGAAACCATTTGTAATGTAATTTTCTTGATTAGGTATGAATAATGTAAAAGATTTAAATCAAGTTGATTCGAATGGTTTATGATTGTCAAGAAAATAATTTTTTTTAAGGCTCTTTTTCCGCTGCGTCGTTTTTAAGTTATTACGTGTTAGGGTGTTTCAAGTTGGTATCAGAGCCATGGTTTGAGGGAAATCAAGTATGAGGAGGTAAATACTTGAACTCAAACCTGTGTGCTCTTGTGACAAGGAACCCGTATAATCCAAGACTCGATCAAGATCTAAGGGTAGAAGCAAAGGTACGTATGAGCTTAAGTATGTATTTGAAGAAAACTAACAGTATGTTACGTGTAAGGTAAGCATAATTGCTTGGAGAGGATGATTCGTGAATGCGGTCTAGGATCGACACCAAGGCATGTAATAAGACGAATTGACCCCAGGTACGTAAAGTTAACATGTGGGTGCATGTAATGATAAAATCTATCAAGTGAAGGAAAATTTTAAATGAAATATAATAATAGAATGGTAATGAAGTTTTGAAAATGTTACACGTGCCGAAACCTAATTCCTCGGACATAAGGTGACAATTACACGAAGACACAAAACTAATATGTGGATTGTGTACCTGGCCAGTACACAAGAAACGTATGACGTTCGTGAGACGGTGATAATTGTTACAGGTATGTCCGTTAGAATTAGGTAGTAGGTGGACGTGAGGGTAAAGAGAAATGTAATACTTTCAGGAATGAAAGTATGAATGATATGTTAGAATCCGCGGGACGGATTCGAAGCATGAAAGGAATGAAGTATGAATGACCTGTTTGAATCCGCGAGACGGATTCAAGGAATGAAAGGCATGAATGGAATGTTTGAATCCGTAAAACGGATTCAAGGAAATGAAATGTAGAAATGATATGTCTGAATCCGCGAGACGGATTCAACACATGTAAGGAATGAAAGATGTGAATGATATGTTTGAATCGGTTAGATGGATTCAAATCATAGAAGGAAGAAAAGGTACGAATGGTACGTTGGAACCGCTGGACGGATTCGAAACATAGAAGTGATGAAAGGTATGGATGTAACGTTTGAATCTGCAGGACGGACTTTAAAAAATATAAAAAGGTTGAAATTAGCCCACATCAGAATGTGCCGATAGTTTGACCTTGGTTGCGTCAAACGAGTCATATGAGTAAATGTAAAGTAACTGAATGAAAGAATGATCGTAATTGGCACACAAACCTAAATTTTAAGACGAAAGAAAGAAGTTTTGAACAAGTTATGTGTTAAATGTGTTAGTAATCGACACTTAGGAGTCATAATAAATGACGGGCTACGACCCGGACAATGATTTAAGTATGAACAAGAAGGATAAGTTTTGTTAAGAATACCAAAATGATGTAATGAATGTTTTTGCAAGTAAGCATGAATGGAAAGAAGTACGAACGTGTGCCTCAATACATATACGATAATTAAGAAATATCAGTGTAGCCTTGAAAAGTCAAATGAAGGTTGACGAAATAAGTAACTAGAATGAAAGAATTTCGTGTGAGAAATGAAATGTGCTAATTGATAAATTTGTTGATGATAATGTTAGAACGCTTGATGTGATGAAACCAATTGTATTGGTGGAAGGACGTGTACGATTAGAGGCACATTACATGGATGAATAAAATCTAGCCTGGTACGGCTAGTACTCGTGAAGAATATAGACAGGTCTGATTTACGGATCGCCGAAGTATGGAATGAAATCGAGGTAAGTAAAATGTTTTAATTTATGACGGATAAGTACGAATTAATATATTGAAAATGTCCTACAAAATGAATGGTGGAATGAGTATGGTATAGTATGGAATGTTTGATTCCTAATAGTTGACATAAGAAGAAAACTATGTCATTAAGAAGGGAATCTCAAGGGTTTTGAGTGAAAATTTCGAGAATTGGTTAAACTCTCGTATAATGAGTTTGCGTGACACGTGGGCTTATGCAAATTAAATAATGCATGAAATGAGAGGAATAGTAATGTATAATGAATAGGGTGAGTTGAAGGTAACATAAGAATATGTATGGTACAAATAACTATAGAAAATGAAGAATGATGTTAACTTTGGAGTTAAGCACGAATGCACGACTATGAAATAGTAACTTCGTTACGATAACGAAACAAAATTAAATGTTATGTAATATATGTATAGAATGTGATCTTAAAGTATGAGATGAAGGTATTAGAATTGTTATAAATGGATCATATGAAAGTAAGCATTATTATAAGTTTGAATGAATATGTACATTGAACTGTTACTAAACGATCAAGGAAATGAGAAGGTTACGTGGAAGTATGGCATAGAAAGTATAGACTTGTTAGGAAGAAGTCAATTGTACAAATAATTATGAAATGAGATAGGATGATTAGTTATAATTATGATGTAACCATAAAGTCAAACATAGATATGTGTATGTGTAAATGGAAGTGTGAAAGGTTTCGGGGACGAAACCTTATTTAAGGGGGGTATACTTGTAACACCCCAAAACCCGAATGTATATAATCGTTAAATGTTCTGATATGGTACATCAAGAAATAAATGACTAGGTTACTTAACCGAGTTAAGAGTATGGTAGAAACAATTAGAGGATGAAGGTTGTGCAAAATATAATTAGTGGCAACTTGAGGGACTAAAGTGGGGTAAAATGAAAGATGAATTTAATTATAAAATACACACACAAACACACACACACAAGTACGTGTGTTCGAGAAAGAACCAGGAGCTCCATGAAAGCTCACAAACCCTAATTATGAAGATCACCAAATTGAAGGGTTAATTGTAGCTCAAATTCAAGAAGGAACATGGATTAATGATCCCCTTCACAAGGGGATCGTAAGGTATGTCTTAAAAGTTAGATTGGTGATTATGCACGAAGTGGGTTATGTTGTAAATCATGAATTGGTATGAAATTGAGTATGTGGATATGTTAGAATCATCATATAGAACATGGGTTATGCATGATTTAGGTTAATTTGATGCTTAGAGGTGAAACCCATTAGTTATGGTGAGAATGATGACTTGAATCATCATTCATGTCTAATTCTTGTTGAATGTTGATGTATTATGTGAGTAATATGGATTCTTGTTAGAGGAATTGAAAGAAATATGATGATAATATGTTTGAATGTTTATGTGTGGATGATACATGTTAATTAGTAGGAGGATTTGATGAATTATGTGTGAGATTAGAAGAATGCGCATGAATTAGTTGTACACTATGCTTAGGAGGTAGTATACTCACCAAATGTATGATGAAATTATGAGGTAATTGAGACTAGATCACTTGTAAGTGATTAACAAAGTAGTTATGAAGTGGGTTTTAGATAATGTGATGAAAATGATGATTTACTTATGTTAATGATGTTTGAAATCATACATGTGTGTGAATGTTTAAAGAAATCGGATAAGAAATGACAGATTAGCATGTTATAAGGTTGAATGATAAATTCCATATAAGATCCGTGTGATGAAAGGGTTGTGACGAATGATGAATAAACTAACTATCATAAGAATGATATATGATAGTTGATGCTTGGTAAGCGGCAAGGAAGCTTGGGAAAGAAGCGGGTCAAACGGGACTTATACGCACGGGAAGCATATTTGGATGTGAGGTAAGTAAAGCTTATACCTCTTTTTTGTAGAATATCTATTCATTTCATTGAATAGGAACATGGTAAGTAAATATGTGAAGTATGATGTTCCGATAAGTATTTGATACGGGTCGGAATATGTGGGTATGATAAGAAATTAAGGTTGATGTTTTTAAAGGGTGAAAAGGGTATTATGGTAATTCTGGTTACAAGTTAACGAAGAAATAAGTTACATGGATGGGATAATGAATAACTAAAACCCCACAAGGGTAAAGTGGACATTTAGATTTAACGGGTCAAATGGTGGAGATGTCACCATTTGGCGTTATCAACTAATGAATTGTTTTTTTCAAGTATTATGAATTCACAGAATGTATAGCGAAAGGGTTTGCGTTGCTATTATATAGCAAGTTAGAGGATGAAGTATTAAAGCGGTTCATAGCCTTGATCCGAGCCAGGTATGTGCGATAAGAGTTGTAGTTAAATCATGGGAATTGAAAATGAGTAATGAAGTCCTTTGTCATAAAGGACGGAACAAAGTTGACCAAAATGCCCTTGATAGGCATATCGGGCAAACGATATTAAAAGTTGTTTAGAAACAAGTTAATTGATTAAGTGAACGCTTTGGACCAGTGTGTGAGTGAGGAGTATGATTTTTGTAAGTCAAAGACCTTAAAAACGCGTAAATACCCTTAACGGGTCAAAATAAGCTTTTGAGCAAAAATGGGTTATGAAGATGTAAGGAATTCGGGAATTGAACCTTATATGATAGACGACCTTGAAATTATAAGGTTTGTATGAAATTAAGGTCAAATAAACATGTTATGTTGATAAATGTATGAACGGGTCAATAATTCGTAAATGAATAATAAGCCAAAAAAGAATAAGTTAAGAATTTCCTTAACCCGGATGTTGGATTTCAAGTTCACATGGTAGAATATTAATTTACGATCATGTAGGAAGAAACGAATCGTAAAACGGACAAGAAATGAGAAAGTTATGACTAAAATGGTAAAAATTCGTTAAGCTGAAAGTTGCAGGTCTGAACCAGGCGCAAGGTTGCGCCCCCCCTGGCACAAGGTTGCGCCCCTGACTGATGTCTTCTGTATTGCGCCAGAACTGGCACAAGGTTGCGCCAGATGGGTTTCTTCTTGCGCCAGTCGCTGGTTCTTTCTTATTTTTCGCATTCTTCAACTCCAAACTTGTGTGAAGGCTATCTAACTATGTTATATGCATTGTATAACTATATGTAAGTATGTAAGCATGTACGTATAGACGTGTTTATGTATGCATGTATGTATGTATGTATGAAATGTGTGTGAACATACGTGTGTACGTACTTATCCATGAAGTAGGATTTGTTGTGCATGAAAGAAAGGATCTTATATATATGTATATATATATATAGCTCTAACATATTTGAATAGTCACGTTACTAATGGTGTGCCTTGAGAATGGAACAGGAATGCAGATACGTAAGTATTGGGCTTACAAAGATTGGACGCTTGGTGTAAAGAATGAACTCAAAAGAATATTATATCGGAGTTGTATAAAATGATAGATTGCTAAGTGGTTATGTATATTTTTATGTGTTTATACTAATGAATATGATGTCGCCAATTATTAACGTGTCGGGTGACCGCAGGTTAGTCGGATATTCATGGCGGACTAGTGATCGAGGGTCGAGTCAAGATCAAGGATTGTACGGGGATGTGATCACATATTGGAAACCATTTGTAATGTAATTTTCTTGATTAGGTATGAATAATGTAAAAGATTTAAATCAAGTTGATTCGAATGGTTTATGATTGTCAAGAAAATAATTTTTTTTAAGGCTCTTTTTCCGCTGCGTCGTTTTTAAGTTATTACGTGTTAGGGTGTTTCATAGTAGTAAAAGACAACCAACTTTAGAAGAGGCAGTCAAGACCTTTAAGATGAAGAAGGAGCTTATTCTTATGAATTGAGCTCCCAGAAGCTCAATTATAAGGTGGAAGGATTCTATAGACTTAGGGCTGACGTGTCACTTATACAATAATCAGATCAAACATCATTCCATTAAATAAGTTACAACTATACAAACAGTTTACAAAAATTATAAAAAACATCATTAATTTTATAAAAATTATGTGAGTCTTTAATTCCCTCGAGCACACTTCTTCGTCTTCCCTGATAGTCCAGTAACCTAACGTACATAGAAGACATATGCACGCCTAAGTAAAATTTACTAACTCAGACAACAACTATAAACAATTTATGCAATTCCTTAATAACAACTATATACCAACAATATGCGTATATCACATTCAATAAGCCACATTCGGTGAGTCACATTTGGTAGTTCCGTGCGTAGTTAGTTAGCATTTGGTGCATCACATGATCATATTTGGTGAGTCACATAATCACATTCGGTAATTTGGTGGTTACCTTTCGGTGTAGTAGTTCGGTGATCAGATTTCTGTAACATCTCACGTAAATCGGTTTAGGACGCCACGGTTTGCCCCCGATGGATTGGCCACCCAAGCTCACGATTCACCCGACGAGTTGCTCACCCAAACGAAACGCAACATGATAGAAAAGGGTTTCAACCCCTTTATAAGGAAGGCTTCGTTTCCCTCTCCTTCGATTTGTAAATGTGAGACTTACAGGTTCAGTGGTCACCTATCAGTACGGTAGTTCGATGGTCACCTTTGGGTGATATCAATAATACAATTTATCTATATATAACAATAAGATATACTATAGCATTTACGATGTCATACATATATAATACAACATAACCTTCGAGTTCACATAAGCATGTAAAAAATGACTTTAAACTTACAACAACGAGATTACAGATATCCAAATCTCTACACATACGTTATTTAGAGTCCATACCTTAATTCGTAGACGAAATGAAAATCAATCTAAATCGCCCAATAATAATATCCTACAACCCTATCGTACTCTAAATTAGGGGCTGTTTGTTTACCTTTAATGAAGTTCTTAATGGTTCAGATCTCTTACTGGTTCAGCACTTAATGGTTTAGACTGTTTGTTTCACGAGCAGATTTCTGAATGGTTCAGACATTTTCCTCTGAATGGTTAAGAATTATACAGAGTCTGAATGGTTAAGACCTCTAATCTGAATTGGTCAGACATTTGCCTCTGAACGGTTAAACATTATGCAGGCTCTTATTGGTTCAGACCTCTTACCAGTTCAACACTTAATGGTTCAGACCTCTTACTGGTTCAACACTTAACCATTCAGATGTTGCCAAACAGCCCATTAGACTTAATCAAGGTTGTGATAATAAATATTATAATTCCTAGCAAACCTCGCATTCACGTGCGATTATTGTAAGATACATTATATTCTTTTAGTTGGAAATCAGTTTTAGTGTACTAAATTGATTTGTATGACCATAAAAATAAAATAAGTTTAAAAAGATTCGTGGGTGAAAACTCCATGATTTATGTTAAAATCATTCTTCAAAAATAAAATAAGTTTGAAAAGATTTGTGGGCAGTACATGTGAAAACTCCATGATTTACATTAAAATCATTCTCAACAGATTCTTTTAATTTGCATTTTCTTGAAAACGTTTTATGTGACGCCTAGCAACTTAAAACATATCTTGATACTTTTAAATCCTTTTCTGAGAGCCGCTCATGCATGTATAACGAACATAAAGTACAATGGTGATAGGGTAAAAGAAGAAGAAAACTTGAGAGAATGAAAGGAAGCTAATTTCAGAATGAATCAGAAGTTAGCGGCGATACTAGGTTAAAAACCAAACCATAATTTCAAGTTTACTCAAGACATCCAAGAAAATACCAAAATACCACAATGGTCCCTCAAACATGAAAAAAAGATAATAAGCAAAAAGAAAATTAAATGACACCAGCTTGTTCGTATCAAGACTTCCCCCTTTAGCACTTTTTGACCTCAAGAAGTGAGCTCTGCAAAATCAGGAAAACGCAATCTTAACTCGTCCAGGAACTCCCATGTAGCATCTTGTGTTCCTTGACCCTTCCAATGAACTAGCACCTTCATCGTCGCACGATTCCTCCTCTTAACTAGCTTCCGATCCAAAACAACATGGGGTTGATGAGTGAAACGAGCTTCTACCGAAAGAGGAATGATCTTAGTTGCTGGTCCACCCGCCTCCTTCAGCAAGTATACATGGAAAACGGGGTGAATTTGCGTCTCTTCCGGTAAATCCAAACGATACGCAACGTTACCCACTTTCTCCACAATCATAAAGGGCCCAAAATACTTAGGGGTGAGTTTCAAATGCTTGTAGACCCTCAACGAGTTCTGTATATATGGCTGAAATTTTAAATATACCCATGCCCTGGGTTCAAAAACCCGCTCCGTCCTATGTTTATCCGCTTCCTGCCTCATACAGTTTTGAGCCTTGAGTAATGATTACTTCATCAACTTAATCGTTGTCTCATGGTCTTGCATCATCTCATCGACGTCTCGGTCACTAGTATCTCGAGAAATGTATGGTATATGCAAAGGAGGGCGGTACCCGTATAGAGCCTCAAAAGGAGATTTTTCTAACAACGAGTGAAACGTGGTATTATACCACCATTCCGCTATCGAAACCCATTTGCCCCAAGTATGAAGCCTTTCCATCACCGTGCACCTCAAATAACCCTCTAAACAACTATTAAATACCTCTGTTTGACCGTCCGACTGTGGATGGTATGCGATAGACAACTTAGCCGCTATTCCTTGAAGGTTTAAAAACTCCGTCCAGAAGGCACTCAAAATTTATCGGGTCACGGTCAGAAACGATTGACTTAGGAAACCCGTGGAGTTTAAACATGTTTTCGAGGAAGACCTGAGCCACCTCCTTAGCAGAGAACGGATGACCCAACGTCATGAAATGGCTATATTTGTAAGTCGGTCTACCACCACGAATATAGTATCCTTACCCTTGACCTTCGGTAGCCAACCTATAAAGTCCATCGAGATGTTAGTAAAGATAGTGTCAGGAATCGGTAATGGTTGTAACAAACCCAGCGTGGCAATATTTTTGTGTTTGGCTCTCATTCACAAATCATCCACTCGTAGTATCCGACGGACCACTTTCGATATTCCCTTCCAAAAAAACTACCCTTAACCCGTTGAGCCGTAGCTCATATTCCCGAATGACCCCCCATGGCGGACTTGTGGCAAATTTTCACAATTTCCTCTCTTAGATTTATATCAGCCCCTACCACCATGCGCTCTTCCTTGGCTAGCCACTTCCCGTTCCATTTAAACCTTGGCACATTTTCACCTTTATTCAGCCTATGTACTATGTTTTGCACTTCAATATCCCAACTTTGACTATCCAAGATTCTTTGCAACAAGATGGGTTCGGGTTGCGAAATAGCCATCGTAAAGAGAGTACCGGCTTGGACCCGAGATAAGGCATCAGCTGCGACATTCTCCCGACCTTGTTTATACTCAATGCAATAATTGTAACCCATCAGTCTTGCTAGCCATTTATGTTGCAACGAAGTGGTCACCTTTTGAGTTAAAAGGTGCTTCAAACTTCTCTAGTCTGTACGGATAACAAACGGGCGAGTGATAATAATGCCATTGTTTCACTATCACCATAATTGCTAATAACTCCTTTTCATAAACCGATAATGCATCTTGTTTCGATGACAGAGCCCGACTTAGAAACGAGACCGGGTAACGCTCTTGCATGAGCACCGCCCCAATTCCACCCACCGACGCATCCATTTCAATTACAAACTGTTTCTTAGGATCTGGAAGAGTCAAAACAGAGGACGATGACAAAGCCGCTTTCGGTCGCTCGAACGCGTCTTGGGCCTCTTCACTCCATCGGAACGCATCCTTCTTGAGAAGATTGGTAAGAGGTTTTGCAATCATGCCAAATGATCGGATTAAGCGTCGGTAATACCCCGTTAAGCCCAAAAAACCCCGAAGTTGCTTAATGGTTTTGGGTATGGGCCATTGTTGAACTGCCTCTATCTTCACCGGGTCCGTCTTCACCCCTTCTTCGGAGATTATATGGCCCAAGTACTCTACCGCTCGACCCCCGAACACACATTTAGATTCTTTTGCAAACAACACATTTTCTTTCATAATGGAAAGGACTTATTTCAAATGCTGCACATGTTGATGTTCATCTCGACTATAGACCAATATGTCATCAAAGAATACCAATACTCCTTTTCGAAACATAGAACGAAACACGTGATTCATAAGGGCTTGGAACGTTGCCGGTTCCTTTGTGAGACCGAACGACATAACGAGGAATTCATAATGCCCTTTGTGGGTTTAAAACGCGGTTTTGTGGACGTCTTCGGGTGCCATGCACACTTAATGATACCCGGAATTCAAGTCCAGCTTCGAAAATAACATAACACCCCCAACTCATCTAACAACTCCTCAAACAATGGAATGGGAAATTTATCCTTAATTGTTGCCTCATTGAGACGACGATAATCCATACACATGCACCATTGGCCGTCTTTTTTCTTAACCAAGACCACCGGAGCTGCAAAAGAGCTTTGGCTATTCTGAATGACCCCCGAATCTAACAATTCCCGGGTGGTTTTCTCTATGACATCTTTCTGTACCGACAGATATCTATAGGGGCGTTGACTTATCGGCTCCGTTCCTTCCTTGAGTACGATTCGATGGTCGAATGAACGAGAAGGAGGCAGCCCACTCAGCAGCTGGAACACCTACGCGAAGGAGCATACTAACGAGTTCCAAGGGAGGCTCTAGGGTGGAATACTGGGATCACATAAAATCGACGATTGATACGTTGACTTGGGTCCCCGGTTAGCCAACTGTAAACTAAAAAGTTGTAGATTACCCCATGCATGCTTATTTAGTAACCCATCCATTTTCTCTATCGAGCACGCCGACACCTTGTTCTTTTGTAGGCCTTTCAACTCGTATTGTTTACCCTCCAACTCGAACCGCATAGTCATTTTTTGGAAGTTCCACATAATATCTTGTAGTGGAAGGAGCCATTGAACTCGTAAGATCATGTCGTAATTTTCCAACGTTAGAAGGAACACATCCGTTTTAAACAAATGGTCTTGCATGGCCAATTGAAACTCGGGACATAACTGACTACACTTGAGTTCTTTCCCGTCCGCCACCCCCACGTTGATAGGAGCAATGTCTCTAACCTCACATTGAAGTTTTTTGGCTAACCTGCTATCAATGAAATTGTGAGTTGATCCCGAATCAATAAGGATATGCAATTGACGGTTTCCAATTGATCCTTGGACCCGCATAGTCGAATGCGACGGAAGACCTGCTAGCGTGACGGGTGGTCCATAGGACAACCCTTAAGTGCTTTAAATAAAATAAAATCCCATATTTTATCCGGTTATTTGCGTTAATTAGGTAATCACAAGATATTGATGATGCAGGTGTTAAAGTGTTCAAGATGAGGATTTTAGGAGGCATGAATGAATGCTAGAAGTTGGTGGAGTCAAAAAGTGAAAGAAGTGAACCATTGGTGAAGAAATAAGGAAAAAATGAAGTTCAGCGCCGTAACCTACGCCATCCGGCCGTAGGTTACGGTCCCATCTCTTTCAAATTGTCACCACCGTAAAACAGGAGAACTTCACCGTAAAGAACCTTGATCGCCGTAACCTACGGCTGAGGGCCGTAGGTTACGGCTCTATGTTGACTTTGGGGGATTGTTGGGAGCCGTGTTTCATCACCACCATTAAATACAAAAAGTTTTTTTGTATAAAAGATCATGTGCACTAGAGGGTTTGGTCAAAGACATCATCATCACATGCCAGCCGCCATATTCAAAAGAGCAACATCGCATGTACACGTGAATTATTTAGAAAAGAGAATCACTTATCAAACGTAAATTATGGAATCTTGGATGATTGTCATTGGGCCGTATATGAGGCTTGAACCCATTGGATGGCACATGCTGGATAGAGAGACAAGATTATTGGGCCGTCATATATCATTCATGTGCATTTGAGAGGTTTGGTGGACAAGTCAACAACAACATCTGAGAGGGGAGCATTTTGGCAGCCTAAGTCACGTTACATACTGACTTTTGGGAGGAGACAATAAAAGAACTCATCAAATCATCACAACCATATATCACGTGAAGAGGCAAGGAGTGGGCCAACATCATTGGACGTGAGGATTGGGCCATCACATGACAACATCTTAAAAATCACATAAATGAATCCTATTGGGCCGCACATATGGGCCTGATTGTGGGCGGCACACATCACAAAAATGGAGGAAAGCTGACTTCTTTTGGGGAACAACTTTTGTAAGAGACATCATCACGTTAAAGAAAATCATTATCATCATCTCGATGGAAGAGGGGACAAGCAGCATAGGGTTTGGTGAGGCTTTGTTTTAGAAGTCAACACACAATATTAGAAGCATCATCATTCTCGTGGCTGATGGACACACGCACATGCTATTCTAGAAAGAATCATCATCACATGTAGCCATAGTCCAAAGAGAAAGAAAGTCACGTTGACAGAAGGCACATGGGCAAAGACTTTGGAGTAGACTTCCCTATTAATGTTGGACCCACATATATGAATTGAAAAGGGCAAGTCACGTGGACTTCATGGTGGGCCGCACATGGGTTTGGAGAACAAAGACGCAGACATGTGGATTGGGCCGCCATAGAGGATATCATGTTGGATTATTATTATTTTCGAGGGAACAACTAGTGGTGCACAAAAAACCCGAACCCGGACCCGGACCCGAAAAAAAACCCGGAACCGGGTATTATAAAACCCGGGTTTTTAATACCCGAACCCGACCCTACCCGTAGGGTAGGGACCGGGTATGCATATTTGATCTAAAACCCGAACCCGGAACTGGTTTTTTTATACCCGGTTTATACCCGAAACCCGGTTTTATAAATACCCGAACCCGAACCCAGAACCGGTTTATACCCGAAACCCGGTTTATACCCGAAACCCGGTTTAAAAAAACCCGATTTTGATGTAATCTTGTTTAATTATGTATGCATTAAGACTTCTAGTTCTTATGATTTTACAAAATTATGTATGCACTTTGATATAATGAATCTTGTTTAAGTATTAGGTTTCTAGTTCTTATGATAAACAAAATTATGTAATCCACATATTTCTTTTCAAAGCCCAAAAGAACTAAACCAAAACCCCACTAAATCTCGTGACAATGCATGGCTGGTCCTGGTTGCTCTCATTTGATTTTTTTCGGCCCAACATGCAATTGCTTGAGCCACCTGCATCACTCGTCTAGCCTTCTCCAGCCACCTGCATCACTCGTCTAGCCTTCTCCAGCCACAACCGCAACCGCTCTACCCGATGCGGTTTTTTCCCAACCCGATGCGGGTTTTTTAATACCCGGTGCGGGTTTTTTCCCAACCCGGTGCATACCCGAACCCTACCCGATGAATACCCGAACCGGACCCGAACCCGGAAATAGGGTATTATAATACCCGGGTTTTATAAAACCCGACCCGAACCCTACCCGGACCCGGGTATATAGGGTATACATTTTTGGTAGAAAACCCGGACCCGGACCCGACCCGGTTTTTAAAAAAACCCGTTTTTTTAAAACCCGATCCTACCCGAACCCGATCCTACCCGAAACCCGGTCCTACCCGAAAACCCGATTTGTGCACCACTAGGAACAACAAGTCAACAAGAAGTGGCGGCAGACATAGGGACTTGGGAGCTTTTGTAACTGACACATTAAATTCGCTTTTGATGGTGTTTTGATGGTATCTTATGATTGGTCATTCGGTTACAGACTACTCACGGGTGAACGACTCTTGGGGGACACACGAATTTGGAGACAACAATCGGTTAGAAACGAAGTTTGGAGACTGGGGATGGTTGTTCAAGCCATGAATAGCTAACTCTTTATGATTATCTTGGGTTGAAGGTTTGTGTAAGACTTTGTGTTTTGATTTTATATTTCTAGAATAATGAACTCTTCTTTGTGATTTGTTTGTTATGGTGTGTGATTGCTTACTTGTAAATTGTTAATTAGTGTGCTAATCTTGTTCGAAACTATACGTTCTTGGTGCCGTTGGCAATCGAGATATCATAGGTAGAATTAGGATTGGATATTGATTAATTGGTCATCGGGTAACAACCTCGCGTTCTAGGAATCCGAGTACTTAGTTCCCTTTTATCACAACAAGTAATCATACATGAATCATGTCTATGTGATTCTTTCTAGTTGAATGATAGCACAAATGTCGAAGCAAACCGGAAACTTAAGATAGTCATTTGTCTCTAAATTGTTTACAAACCAAAACTTTTCTCATTTGCAATTTATTTAGTTAAATTTAGTTCTTAAACCAATTCACTCAAATCAACTCTTGAATTTTATTTTCTTGCAATTAGATCAATTTAGTTAAAATTAGATAAACTTTCAAATAACACACTTTCCACATACTCCCTGAGTTCGATACCCTATTACCGCTATCTATAGTTGTTTTTGGGATTAAATTTGCGTGACCCACGACAATCACGTCAAATTTTGGCGCCGTTGCCGGGGAGTAGTGCGCAACGTGTGTTATCTTGTGTATTAGTTTGAAAAAAAATAAAAAAAAAAGAAATTTGGGGTTTGAGAGTATAAGCACTTGTTGATGTTCTTGGTGAAAGCGATCTTTTCCTCAAAGCCATACATTGGGACAATGTATCCCAAGTGTGGGGATGGGGGAATTTTTTGAGAATTTTAAAATTTTTGTAAATTCAAGCGAAAAGTGTAAAAATTTGAAAGCTTGATATTGTTCCATTTGACACACCGACACCCATTCCTAGTCTTTTCTTGGTGAGGATTTGAGCCACATATGATTATTAATGATACTTTCTTTGTTTTGAGTGGCGGTGTGTTTATTGTGTTAATAGAACTTGTGTACGAATTCTTGTTAGATCCTAGAGTTAACATGCTTTTGAAAATGATAGGGGGATTTTTAGGAAGCCTCGTCTAGATGTGTGAGAGTGCGGGATTGGTGGGTTGGACCTCATACGTTACATATATGAGCTTGGTATTGTGAGGGGTGGGGGTTTGGTCTTTAGAAAGCCATGTTTGAGCCTTATACCATTCGATTGTGACCCGAGCCTACTTCCTACAAAATTTTACCTATTGAGATGACCCGGTTTAGGAGATTTAGTATGTAGTATTGATGTTCTTGTATATATTGTTGAGTTTGATGTGTTATGAAATGAAAAAAAAAAAAAAGAAGAAAAAAAAGAAAAAGAAAAAAAAAACATGAAAAAATACAAAAAGAAGTATTTAGTTGCGATTGTAGTTGAGAACGTTGAAAAAGTTGTGTATATATTTGGTGTTTGCTTTGTTTAGTAGTAGAAATAAAAACCGGGTCAAATCAATGAGCTACTTTCACATTTCCACAATTTCCTACCTTTGCACTTAGCCCCATTACAACCCGCAAGTCCCTTTGATTCTAAAGCATGCTAGATATTTGTTAGGAGGAAACTTGATTCTTATACAAGCTTATTGTCGCATACACACATACACGCATTGAGTGGTTTAGTATTATGCTAGTAATTCTTGTCACCGAGAGTTATTGTGAGGGGTGTGTCTTGTGGTATGATTGAAAGTTAGTAAAAGGACGGCACATTTAGCTTGGGTTGCATGTTTGATCGCTTTGGTGTTGAAATAGTTTTTGAATCGGTTGCTTGGGACAAGCAACGGGTAAGTGTGGGGATGTGACGGGTGGTCCATAGGACAACCCTTAAGTGCTTTAAATAAAATAAAATCCCATATTTTATCCGGTTATTTGCGTGAATTAGGTAATCACAAGATATTGATGATGCAGGTGTTAAAGTGTTCAAGATGAGGATTTTAGGAGGCATGAATGAATGCTAGAAGTTGGTGGAGTCAAAAAGTGAAAGAAGTGAACCATTGGTGAAGAAATAAGGAAAAAATGAAGTTCAGCGCCGTAACCTACGCCATCCGGCCGTAGGTTACGGTCCCATCTCTTTCAAATTGTCACCACCGTAAAACAGGAGAACTTCACCGTAAAGAACCTTGATCGCCGTAACCTACGGCTGAGGGCCGTAGGTTACGGCTCTATGTTGACTTTGGGGGATTGTTGGGAGCCGTGTTTCATCACCACCATTAAATACAAAAAGTTTTTTTGTATAAAAGATCATGTGCACTAGAGGGTTTGGTCAAAGACATCATCATCACATGCCAGCCGCCATATTCAAAAGAGCAACATCGCATGTACACGTGAATTATTTAGAAAAGAGAATCACTTATCAAACGTAAATTATGGAATCTTGGATGATTGTCATTGGGCCGTATATGAGGCTTGAACCCATTGGATGGCACATGCTGGATAGAGAGACAAGATTATTGGGCCGTCATATATCATTCATGTGCATTTGAGAGGTTTGGTGGACAAGTCAACAACAACATCTGAGAGGGGAGCATTTTGGCAGCCTAAGTCACGTTACATACTGACTTTTGGGAGGAGACAATAAAAGAACTCATCAAATCATCACAACCATATATCACGTGAAGAGGCAAGGAGTGGGCCAACATCATTGGACGTGAGGATTGGGCCATCACATGACAACATCTTAAAAATCACATAAATGAATCCTATTGGGCCGCACATATGGGCCTGATTGTGGGCGGCACACATCACAAAAATGGAGGAAAGCTGACTTCTTTTGGGGAACAACTTTTGTAAGAGACATCATCACGTTAAAGAAAATCATTATCATCATCTCGATGGAAGAGGGGACAAGCAGCATAGGGTTTGGTGAGGCTTTGTTTTAGAAGTCAACACACAATATTAGAAGCATCATCATTCTCGTGGCTGATGGACACACGCACATGCTATTCTAGAAAGAATCATCATCACATGTAGCCATAGTCCAAAGAGAAAGAAAGTCACGTTGACAGAAGGCACATGGGCAAAGACTTTGGAGTAGACTTCCCTATTAATGTTGGACCCACATATATGAATTGAAAAGGGCAAGTCACGTGGACTTCATGGTGGGCCGCACATGGGTTTGGAGAACAAAGACGCAGACATGTGGATTGGGCCGCCATAGAGGATATCATGTTGGATTATTATTATTTTCGAGGGAACAACAAGTCAACAAGAAGTGGCGGCAGACATAGGGACTTGGGAGCTTTTGTAACTGACACATTAAATTCGCTTTTGATGGTGTTTTGATGGTATCTTATGATTGGTCATTCGGTTACAGACTACTCACGGGTGAACGACTCTTGGGGGACACACGAATTTGGAGACAACAATCGGTTAGAAACGAAGTTTGGAGACTGGGGATGGTTGTTCAAGCTGTTGGACCGTTGTACGACCTCTAATAGTCAGTTAAGGCGTTCATCTCTATGTGTAAAGGCGGAATCAATGCACATAAAGTCATAACAGCTTTGTTCCTCTTAATTTTCTTTCTATTAATGCCTTCTGAGTCTTTACAATGATTTTCTGACAAAAATTCAGCAGCACCTTGACTCACATACAATGACAACTCTATCTTTCGATTCAAATGACCCACCTATATATATAGACAACATGATTTCGCTTGAGGCTTGTTCAAGCGAAATCTTGTGTGTTGATTTCGCTTCAAGCAATGACATAACCTCTCAAGCGAAATCTCATGCTTACAACATAAAAACCCTAACTTAAACCCTAATGTGTGATCATTCAAACAATCCTAGACACAAGACTTGATAATGACGTAATCAGCAGACATTTAGTGCACCAACAGACTCCCCCTTGGATGTTGATGAAGTCTTTGGCTTCAAGTCTTTGTCTTTAACAATCTTCAAACATTGTAAAAACTCTAATCAATCTTTATCTTCAAGCTTTAAACTTTAAACTTCAATCTTCCCTTTGACTGTTGATCCAGACTCCCCCTTTCACAGACTCCCCCTCTCGATATGCTAGGATCTGAGAAATCTGGTTCAAGCTTTAACAAATAGCTTCCGTTGGGAATAATAAAGATCAAACCTGTTACTCAATCAGCAAACATAACCATTCTATCTTTCCAATAATAAAACACAAACTCAATCAGCTTTAACAATCCACTCAAGTATTCAGGTCCAAGTTAATGACCCTGATTACTCAATTAGTCTACCAAGTCCAATTTAATGACCTTGGTTGATCTTATGACGAAACACACTGATTTTAAAACAACAATTTCAAACATTTTCTGAAAATAACAAGTTTCAAGTTAATGAACTTGTTTTTGACTTTTCAAACAATTCAAACTTCTTCAAAGTAAGCTCTCCTCATTCTTCAGTCCAGAATTTCTTGCATCTGCTTCAAACATCTGAGAATTCAACAATCAACTCTCCACTTTGGTTTGTCTAAAATAAAGCAGAAATAAAATCTTTTTGGATTTTATCAAAGTATTCTAAACTAAGAAATGAAATGCAGAAAACTTAAATTGCAGAAAGTAAACAAAGTAAACTATTTACAAACATATTTTTGGTGAGCGTGTTAGGGAATCATATCAGCTTTTCAGACAAATCACAAGTACCGTTAAGCTACGTTTCATACTCAGATTTAAACAATTTACCTCGATTGTCGATATACTGATCCATCTTAAATTCTCATACAAAGTTCAACTTATTCAGGATACGATTTAGATGAATTAAGAACTTAGATCATTCATGTGTCCCACCTCTTGAATATACTCCCGTATCCAGAATCTCAATAATCAGTCTTACAGGTGAGAATACTACAATGATATCTGTATATAATTTAGGTATGCGAGGGCCAAGGGATCTCAGATCGATACTTCCGTATACGCAGAGAGATATCAGCTTCGACTTTTCGGTGTGTCCCCTTTAGAGGATCTTTTTGCTTACAACAGCAGCATATATCAATTTTATCGTTTCAGCATGCTGAGGGTTTAATGCTGTGTTTCAAGCATTGAAGCAAGTATTAGCCAGGGACTAGGTCAGAACTACCGTTCAGCAGAAGTCCCGAAATAATACCCCAGACATCATAGAGTATAAAGACCTAGTATATCAGATTACGAGACCTTTCAAACGAGATTTCAGGGGTTACCTATATATCCAAGTAGTGTTCCCCACGAATTCACAAGTTTGAATTTTAGGTTTATATCCCGAATAAATCTACTAAATGTACGAAAACCTATCGACACATCATCAGTAAGATTGTTTAACTCTTTTAAACTATCCAAATCTTTAGCATACTGTAATCGTCTAGCTGATGTACTATCATTTTCCCATATACACAAGCTCTTTTTCATTTTATCATGTTTTTGTATTTTTGCATTTTTTACTGTTTTTGTATTTTCTGAAAATAAACTATGTATAAACATCTACTCCCCCTAAATACTAAAACAAGTAAAAATTCGACAAACCATTGCAGATTGTTTCTCGTCTTCATCCGCAACAGTACTTTCATCAATGCCAATAATACCATCCGACACCGACAGAAGCTTCATACCATTCAGTTTTAACAAATATTTAAACCGATTTTTATCAAAAGCTTTGGTATGTAAATCAGCTTTCTGTTCGTCTGTGTGGATTTTCTCAATTCGTATCAACTTTTTCTCAAAACAATCACGAATAAAGTGATGACGAATTTCTATGTGTTTAGTTTTAGCGTGATGTACTGGATTTTTAGTTATATTTATCGCGGCCTCATTATCAACAAAAAGAGGTGTGTTAAGAAACTGCAAACCGTAGTCGCGCATCTGTTGCTGTATCCACAAGATCTGAGAGCAGCAACTGCTAGCAGAAACGTACTCCGCTTCACAAGTAGATAACGCCACAGACGTTTGTTTCTTACACTGCCAGGTAACCAATCTAGGACCAAAGAACTGGCATCCTGCAGTTGTTGATTTTGAATTTACTTTGCAGCATCCGAAATCCGAATCGGAATACCCTTCGAGCGTAAAATCGCCTTTTCTAGGATACCACAACCCCAATGAAGGAGTTCCTTTCAGGTAGCGCAATATCCTCTTCACAATAATCATGTGCGATGCTCTTGGGTTAGACTGAAATCTTGCTGCGAGGCACGTTGGGTACATGATATCAGGACGTGAAGCAGTTAGGTACATTAAAGAACCTATCATGGATCGGTAAAAAGTTTCATCCGCCCTGTCTCCGGTGAGATCTGGGTGAATCCCATGATTTGTTGCAAGTGGGGTAGCCGCTGGAGTAGAACTTGACATTCCAAATTTCTCTAGAATATCATGAACGTACTTTGACTGATGAATGAAAATTCCTTCAGGAAGTTGTTCAACTTGTAGTCCCAAAAAGAATTTCATCTCCCCCATTGATGACATTTCAAACTTCTGCTTCATCACTGATTCAAAATCTTTGCATAGATTTTCATTTGTTGACCCAAAGATTATATCGTCCACATAAATCTGAACTATCAGAAGATGACCATCGACCTCTTTAGTGAAGAGAGTGGCATCCACTTTTCCACGAATGAACTTGTTGGCTAGTAGGTGTTGAGACAAAGTCTCATACCAGGCTCTCGGGGCCTGATGTAAACCATACAGCGCTTTGTCCAATAAGTAGACCTTGTTTTTGTGGATTGGATCGGTAAAACCCGGCGGCTGACCGACATAAACCTCCTCTTTAACCTTCCCATAAAGAAACGCCGATTTAACATCCAACTGATAAACTTTGAAGTTCTTCCAAGACGCAAATGCTAGGAAAATTCTGATCGCCTCTAGTCGTGCGACAGGAGCATAGACTTTAGTAAAATCAATTCCCTCCTGTTGACTAAATCCCTGAACAACGAGTCGAACTTTGTTCCTTACGACAACTCCTCTATCGTCCCTCTTACACTTAAACACCCACTTAGTGTTAATTTTCCTATAACCATCCGGCAAATCAACTAACTTCCACACTCCCAATTTCTCAAATTGACTAAGTTCCTCCTGCATAGCATTGACCCAAGAGTCTTCAGTAAGCGCCTCTTTGTAAGTTCTTGGTTCAATCTGCGAGATAAAACAACTTAATGAAAATTCAGTTTGCAAAGGAGCAACTTTTGTATAAAAACATGTAAGCCCTTTATCAATCTGATTTCGAGTGCGAACACCAGCTTGCAATTCTCCTATGATCAACTCCTCTGGATGATATGAAAAAGTTCGCGGCATCACTTCACTTTGAACATCTACATTTCCCTCCAGATTAGTAACATTCTGCTCTGCATCTTGTTCACCAACTTGGTTTGTTTGACCTGAAATCTGAATTTGCTCCCCCTCAAAATCTGAATCTGAATCACCATGATCAAATACTGGCATGTTTTCAGCTTCTAGATTATCATTCTGAGCCGACTGATTATCCTGAGCAACTTCATTCTGTTGGACATCATCATGTTCACCAGCATTACTTGGACCTGCTTCATCGTCATTTGAAGTTTCCCGTGGTCTCCTCGAATACTCAGCTGGGAACCTTAACTGTGACTCATATTCACGCAAAATATCCAACTCATCAAAGAAATCTTCATCATCCTCTGATTCTTTTCTCATGTCAAACGAATCCCACATTTTGTCATAATGATAACGCCATGAATCACCAGGATTCTGTGGCGGCATAGTATAACCTTGACATTCAACATTTGCAGCTTCAATAATCCGCTTCTCACTTGGAACGAAGACACGTCGCAATGGATTTGAATAACCAACAAATATTCCCTCAATGCACTTCGGACCAAACTTCCCAAAAGGCTCTATAACCGTACAAGGTGACCCAAACGGTTCTAGATACTTCAAATTCGGTTTGCGGTTATTGATTAGCTCAAAGCATGTTTTGTTGAACTTCTTGACAGTAAGAACCCTGTTGAGCGTATAGCATGCGGCAGAAACAGCTTCAGCCCAAAAATTAATCGGTAACTTTGAATCTGCGAGCATAGTTCTAGCCGTCTCGATTAGCGTCCGGTTTTTGCGTTCTGCGACTCCATTCTGCTGCGGAGTGTACGGAGCACTAAACTCATGCAAAATACCTCTTTCATCACAAAATTCTTCCATCTTGCTGTTCTTGAATTCGGTACCATTATCACTTCGAATTTTCTTGATACGCCTTTGGTACAAATTCTCAATCTTCCTGAACAGACCCATCAAACTGTCAAATGTTTCATCTTTCGTCTTCAAGAAAGATACCCACGAAAATCTGGAATAATCATCAGTAACGACCAAACAATAATAATCTCCTGTAATACTTTTGACATTCACCGGACCAAACAAATCCATGTGAAGTCTTTCCAGAGGTCTCGAAACTGAATTGACTTGCTTTGTAGGGTGTGACTTTTTCTTCTGCTTGCCTTTGATACAGCTAATGCACTCCCCTTCCAGATAAAAACCTTTGATATTAACTCCCAATACCAAATCATTGTGCACCAAGTGATTCATTTTCCTTAGGTGAATATGCCCCATCTTTCGGTGCCACAATCTGGATTTTTTCTCAGTTGCTCTAGACACGAAACAATGTGCTTGACCAGTAGTTGTAGTTGCTACAGACATGTCTAACACATATAAATCATTTACTCTAGGTGCCCTCATAATAATCCATTCTTCAGGGATAACAAAACCAGGTTTCAGAATCAAACATTCTTTATCAGTGAAGTGAGTAGTATACTGATTGTCACAAATCTGCGAGATACTAAGCAGATTGTTCTCCAGCTCAGTGATGTAGTTAACTCTCTCAAACGTCACAATCCCATTGGATAACGTTCCTTCACCAACAATTCGACCACCTTCATGACCAGCAAATCCCACATAACCACCATTGATATTCCTTACATCATACAGCAATGCAGTTTTTCCTGTCATATGTCGAGATGCACCACTATCCATAATCCATCTGGATATCAGTTGTGGAAGATCCTGCACAAAACAAACTACGACTTAAACAACTTCAAGAAAGATGCCGATTCATGCTTCGCGATCCAGGAAGCTCCGGCAATTCAAACTGCTTATTCGAACATGGTGTCCACCCAGGCCTCATCAGCCTTAGGTGTAACCTTGACTCTAGCAACTTGAATTTTGAAATTTTCAGCCTTCAAAGGTGGAAATTTTGCATCATAATCAACCGAAATTGATTCATCAGCCTTTTTCACTTCAGAAGTTGAAATTTTCATTTCAGTTTTTGGTTTCCAAACTTGTTGAGATAATGCAACCCGCTTATAAAATTTGTCATTTTTAGTTACCATTTTCTTTACAGGTTCATTTTTCAATTTGATGTTGTCATTTTTCACATTCTTTTTCTCAACACCGATTGGTGCTTTACCTTTCACATCAACTTTCTTCTGTTGATACTTCACATTTTCAGTCTTAGGCTTCACATTGGTACACTTTCGTGCAATGTGACCCTCTTGATTACATCTAAAACATGTACGAGTATCAACACCTAGACTTTTGCCTTCAGACTGATAATGTGAAGCTCTTTTCTCAAAGAACTCTTCATTTGATTTTGAAAAAATTTCATTTTCCTCATCCGAAAGTGAACTTGAACTATTTACAAACACCTTCTTTTCAGCAAACCTTCTGTTTTGAACACTCTTTTTCTGATAACTCTTACCACCTCGATAACCACCCGACCAATTGTTTCTATTGTTATTATAAAAACGTGGTGGAACAATAGGCTTTTTGTAATAAGCTTTATCTTTCTCAAAATTCATTTGCCTTTTTGTTTGACTCAAACTGTTCACCTCTGACAACTCAACTTCAACTAACTTGAAAACATTTGTCAACTTTTTCACATTAACATTCTCAATGGGAAACTCAGAATCCGAATACAACTTATCAGATCCAGCCATCTTGTACATCACAAGACCCGGTTCATCATTTAAGTTGTTTTTGTACTTTGGTTTCTGAATGTATTTGTCCAAGAAACCCCCATCCTCCTCAGAAGTGTCACAATCCGGTTTAAGCACTTTGTCTATCACACTTTTCACCACATCACTTTGGACACCTTCGTCATTGGAAGATGTGAACGTGACATCAATGTTTTCAGGAAGTTTAACTTCACTTTCTTCCTCAATTTCCAACAAACTAGACTGCTTTTTCGTGTAGTTGTCTAAAATTGGCGGTGGAACTTTGTGAAAACCTACACCCGTTCCATCAGAAAACACATCCTCGCCATCTTTGTTTTTCCCTATAGGTTTAGGAACAATATGCTGCAAAATAAAGCTTGCCGATTTATAGCTGTTAAGCTTCAACTGGATTCGTTCATTCTCAATTTCAGCTTCTTGAACTTTAAGTTTCAATTTAGCAATTTGATCCAGTTGTTCATTAATTGATTCTTCTTTTAATCTCAAAACAGCTCTTAGATGTTCATTTTCTTTAAATGTTTTGCCATTACGATCATCACTATCTTTAACAACACTTTTCAATTTCTCAAACTTTTCAGAAATCTGTCGGTTTTCAAGAATTAACTTTTCATTTTCAGATTTTATTTTCTCCCGTTCAATTTTATCATTTTCAATTTGAGCCGTTAATTCTTTGTTCCGTTCAGTTGAAGCTCTTACACTTTTGTCACGATCGAGAATCTGATTTTCAACATTTCTAACCTTTGTTGTCAGATTCTTGATTTTCTCATTGTTAAGATACGTGACAGTGCTACAAAAATTGCATTGTTTGGTGCAATTTTTGCAGTCAGCATTCCCTTCAATCTTGTTACCTGACTCAATCTTGTTACCTGATGCATTCGTTGACATACTTTGACTGACCGACTTCTTTGACTCAGTAACAGAATTAGAATCTACCTCAAGTGCTTTTGCAGCTAGCACTTTGTCAGCCATCACTCCCAGGTTCTCAGCTGTCAACTCTTGCGTAGTATCAATTAAGCCTGTATCAACCTGCTTTTCTTTCTTCTCTTTCTCCTTTCTCTCTTTCTCTTTCTCTTCTTCAATCATTTTCGAAGTTGGAGTTCCCCACCACTTATGTTGCCAATATTCATCTTCTTCTTTGTACTCCTTGATAATGGCTTCGATATCTAACGTTTTGTCATCAATCGCAATGTTACCATATCTATCAAGATAACACTCTCTATCTGGATCCCATCTGTTTGCTCTTCTAGCTTCCAGAAAGATACCAGAAAGTCTGATAATCTTGGTTTCAGCAGTCATCTTCCGGTAGTGATATTTCTCTTCTTCAGTACGATCATCTTTCCATGGCTTAGGTTCATCATTGCTTGCCATGAATGCGTAACCAACCGCATCTTCTTCCGGTAGAACTTCCTTACTCCAATCATACCCCTCATCATCATAAATCACAGCAAGAGCCCTTGATTTGTCTCTGTTATCTTCAACTTGCTTCAATCTAGGCGGCTCAGATTTATTCTGATGGTAGATTGCCTTTTTGTAATAATCATCTCTGAAAGGGTTCTCTGACTCATCAGCATAAGCGTTTCTGCATTCTCGTTTGAAATGACCCTTTTGCTTACATTTGAAACATGTTACTTTTGACTTGTCGAACCCCAGTTTTGTAGATGGACCACCAATCGTTTTTCTCCCTGTAATCTCCATGAAGCGTTGTGCACGTCGAACTGCACTTGCCATTGCCCAACGAATGTCAATCAGCTCCATTTCTTCAGGGTCTATCTGATCGTAGCCTTCTTTCGTCAGATTTGTATTCCCGATTTTTCCAGCCACCAATCCTTCATAAGATTCCAGAACAGACGCTAAAAAGACCATTTGTTGCTTGGCCGACTCCGCATCAAAATTCTGTGCGTTCTTCAGATCTATCGCGATATTGCAAGAAAACTTCGCATCAGAATGATTTGCAGAAGACGTAGATCCACTGTGATAACCACTATGGCTTCCACTGCTTGAATTGCTTTGACTTTCTTTGTTTGCTGAAGAAACGTTCTCAGCAGAAAATGCAGTCTTTGGAGAAGTAGCTTTCTGCATCATACTCTTTGGATAGTATAAATCCAGATTCTGCTGATAAGATGAATTATTGACTTTAAACGTTTTCTTCAGCTCTAGCTCATGACTTTCCAGTCTTTCAATCAACACATCTGGAGTCAACAATTCAGAAGGAATAGTATTTTTAAGCATGAGAGCATAATATCTCCACTCCATCTCGTCTGGCAATGAATCGAACAACTTGTCTACTTGCTCATCGTCTGAATATCTGATATCATGTCTTGCTAATTCCAGCTTCAGATGACCGAACCTTTCAATCATTTTACACACCGATTCATTTTTCATACAACTAAACATATCTAACTCTTTCCTAAGAAGTTTCTTTTTATTTTTTACAATCTCTTTACTTCCAAGACACTTCTTTTCGAGTTTTTCCCATAAGTCTTTAGAATTTGAGTAATCTATCAGTGAAATGATGTCTTCACGCACCGATTGAAACAATAATGCCACACATTTTTGCTCAGCCACAAAATTATCAATCTCTTCAACTGATCTTAATGCTTCACCATTCTTCTTTCCTTGGGCAAAACCATTTTTCATACTTTTCCAGCAAGGAAAAGCAAATGCCATCAACCAATCTTCGAACTTTGTTGCCCACCTGCTATAATCTTCTATAGCCATCAGCTTAGGAGGTTTGTTAAACGTTCCAAATGCGCTTTCGGACTCCCAAGCTTCCTTCTTTCTTTCTTTCGGTGTATTCTCGTTCTCATTCGTATTGTTGTTGTTTTTAGAAGTATCATCTCCCGAGTTTCCTGCGAATGCATACATATCGCCAAACGGGTTCAAGAAAATACCATCCATTTTGATCGTACCTGAAAAAATCAGTCAAACACTTAGAAAAATTTTAGGCTTTGAGAAATCAACAAGTTCAAGCGAAATACTTGAAGTTCTCAGCTTCAAGCGAAAACAGTAAAATAATACTGTTCAAGCAAAATCAGTCAGCAAGACTGATTCAAGCGAAATCCTCTATTTCGCTTCAACAGAACAAGTTTCAAAACAAACAGTTTCAAGCGAAATCTACTATTTCGCTTCAGGAAGTCTTCAAGCGAAATCAACTATTTCGCTTCAGGAAGTATCTGTTTCGCTTCAGAGTTTCAAGCGAACCAGTCCAAACAGTCAGATTCTGAAGCGAAATCAACCTGTTATCTTCGAACACTTTCAAGCGAAACCCTGTTTTAGGTCAATTTTATCAAGTTTTAATCTGAATTTCAGTCTGAAACTTTGTAGGCTTTGTTAAAACTCAGTTTTACACGTTATACTCGAAAATTAGACCATTTCGACCGTTGGAACTTGTTCAGATCTGAAAAATGTAAAAAGAAATGAGTAGAAAGAAGATAATCCGCTGCTATGGTATGAACTCCTCGTCCTGAGCTCTGATACCACTTGTTGGAGCGTTGTACGACCTCTAATAGTCAGTTAAGGCGTTCATCTCTATGTGTAAAGGCGGAATCAATGCACATAAAGTCATAACAGCTTTGTTCCTCTTAATTTTCTTTCTATTAATGCCTTCTGAGTCTTTACAATGATTTTCTGACAAAAATTCAGCAGCACCTTGACTCACATACAATGACAACTCTATCTTTCGATTCAAATGACCCACCTATATATATAGACAACATGATTTCGCTTGAGGCTTGTTCAAGCGAAATCTTGTGTGTTGATTTCGCTTCAAGCAATGACATAACCTCTCAAGCAAAATCTCATGCTTACAACATAAAAACCCTAACTTAAACCCTAATGTGTGATCATTCAAACAATCCTAGACACAAGACTTGATAATGACGTAATCAGCAGACATTTAGTGCACCAACACAAGCCATGAATAGCTAACTCTTTATGATTATCTTGGGTTGAAGGTTTGTGTAAGACTTTGTGTTTTGATTTTATATTTCTAGAATAATGAACTCTTCTTTGTGATTTGTTTGTTATGGTGTGTGATTGCTTACTTGTAAATTGTTAATTAGTGTGCTAATCTTGTTCGAAACTATACGTTCTTGGTGCCGTTGGCAATCGAGATATCATAGGTAGAATTAGGATTGGATATTGATTAATTGGTCATCGGGTAACAACCTCGCGTTCTAGGAATCCGAGTACTTAGTTCCCTTTTATCACAACAAGTAATCATACATGAATCATGTCTATGTGATTCTTTCTAGTTGAATGATAGCACAAATGTCGAAGCAAACCGGAAACTTAAGATAGTCATTTGTCTCTAAATTGTTTACAAACCAAAACTTTTCTCATTTGCAATTTATTTAGTTAAATTTAGTTCTTAAACCAATTCACTCAAATCAACTCTTGAATTTTATTTTCTTGCAATTAGATCAATTTAGTTAAAATTAGATAAACTTTCAAATAACACACTTTCCACATACTCCCTGAGTTCGATACCCTATTACCGCTATCTATAGTTGTTTTTGGGATTAAATTTGCGTGACCCACGACAATCACGTCAAATTTTGGCGCTGTTGCCGGGGAGTAGTGCGCAACGTGTGTTATCTTGTGTATTAGTTTGAAAAAAAATAAAAAAAAAAGAAATTTGGGGTTTGAGAGTATAAGCAATTGTTGATGTTCTTGGTGAAAGCGATCTTTTCCTCAAAGCCATACATTGGGACAATGTATCCCAAGTGTGGGGATGGGGGAATTTTTTGAGAATTTTAAAATTTTTGTAATTCAAGCGAAAAGTGTAAAAATTTGAAAGCTTGATATTGTTCCATTTGACACACCGACACCCATTCCTAGTCTTTTCTTGGTGAGGATTTGAGCCACATATGATTATTAATGATACTTTCTTTGTTTTGAGTGGCGGTGTGTTTATTGTGTTAATAGAACTTGTGTACGAATTCTTGTTAGATCCTAGAGTTAACATGCTTTTGAAAATGATAGGGGGATTTTTAGGAAGCCTCGTCTAGATGTGTGAGAGTGCGGGATTGGTGGGTTAGACCTCATACGTTACATATATGAGCTTGGTATTGTGAGGGGTGGGGGTTTGGTCTTTAGAAAGCCATGTTTGAGCCTTATACCATTCGATTGTGACCCGAGCCTACTTCCTACAAAATTTTACCTATTGAGATGACCCGGTTTAGGAGATTTAGTATGTAGTATTGATGTTCTTGTATATATTGTTGAGTTTGATGTGTTATGAAATGAAAAAAAAAAAAAAAAAAAAGAAGAAAAAAAAGAAAAAGAAAAAAAAAACATGAAAAAATACAAAAAGAAGTATTTAGTTGCGATTGTAGTTGAGAACGTTGAAAAAGTTGTGTATATATTTGGTGTTTGCTTTGTTTAGTAGTAGAAATAAAAACCGGGTCAAATCAATGAGCTACTTTCACATTTCCACAATTTCCTACCTTTGCACTTAGCCCCATTACAACCCGCAAGTCCCTTTGATTCTAAAGCATGCTAGATATTTGTTAGGAGGAAACTTGATTCTTATACAAGCTTATTGTCGCATACACACATACACGCATTGAGTGGTTTAGTATTATGCTAGTAATTCTTGTCACCGAGAGTTATTGTGAGGGGTGTGTCTTGTGGTATGATTGAAAGTTAGTAAAAGGACGGCACATTTCGCTTGGGTTGCATGTTTGATCGCTTTGGTGTTGAAATAGTTTTTGAATCGGTTGCTTGGGACAAGCAACGGGTAAGTGTGGGGATGTGACGGGTGGTCCATAGGACAACCCTTAAGTGCTTTAAATAAAATAAAATCCCATATTTTATCCGGTTATTTGCGTGAATTAGGTAATCACAAGATATTGATGATGCAGGTGTTAAAGTGTTCAAGATGAGGATTTTAGGAGGCATGAATGAATGCTAGAAGTTGGTGGAGTCAAAAAGTGAAAGAAGTGAACCATTGGTGAAGAAATAAGGAAAAAATGAAGTTCAGCGCCGTAACCTACGCCATCCGGCCGTAGGTTACGGTCCCATCTCTTTCAAATTGTCACCACCGTAAAACAGGAGAACTTCACCGTAAAGAACCTTGATCGCCGTAACCTACGGCTGAGGGCCGTAGGTTACGGCTCTATGTTGACTTTGGGGGATTGTTGGGAGCCGTGTTTCATCACCACCATTAAATACAAAAAGTTTTTTTGTATAAAAGATCATGTGCACTAGAGGGTTTGGTCAAAGACATCATCATCACATGCCAGCCGCCATATTCAAAAGAGCAACATCGCATGTACACGTGAATTATTTAGAAAAGAGAATCACTTATCAAACGTAAATTATGGAATCTTGGATGATTGTCATTGGGCCGTATATGAGGCTTGAACCCATTGGATGGCACATGCTGGATAGAGAGACAAGATTATTGGGCCGTCATATATCATTCATGTGCATTTGAGAGGTTTGGTGGACAAGTCAACAACAACATCTGAGAGGGGAGCATTTTGGCAGCCTAAGTCACGTTACATACTGACTTTTGGGAGGAGACAATAAAAGAACTCATCAAATCATCACAACCATATATCACGTGAAGAGGCAAGGAGTGGGCCAACATCATTGGACGTGAGGATTGGGCCATCACATGACAACATCTTAAAAATCACATAAATGAATCCTATTGGGCCGCACATATGGGCCTGATTGTGGGCGGCACACATCACAAAAATGGAGGAAAGCTGACTTCTTTTGGGGAACAACTTTTGTAAGAGACATCATCACGTTAAAGAAAATCATTATCATCATCTCGATGGAAGAGGGGACAAGCAGCATAGGGTTTGGTGAGGCTTTGTTTTAGAAGTCAACACACAATATTAGAAGCATCATCATTCTCGTGGCTGATGGACACACGCACATGCTATTCTAGAAAGAATCATCATCACATGTAGCCATAGTCCAAAGAGAAAGAAAGTCACGTTGACAGAAGGCACATGGGCAAAGACTTTGGAGTAGACTTCCCTATTAATGTTGGACCCACATATATGAATTGAAAAGGGCAAGTCACGTGGACTTCATGGTGGGCCGCACATGGGTTTGGAGAACAAAGACGCAGACATGTGGATTGGGCCGCCATAGAGGATATCATGTTGGATTATTATTATTTTCGAGGGAACAACAAGTCAACAAGAAGTGGCGGCAGACATAGGGACTTGGGAGCTTTTGTAACTGACACATTAAATTCGCTTTTGATGGTGTTTTGATGGTATCTTATGATTGGTCATTCGGTTACAGACTACTCACGGGTGAACGACTCTTGGGGGACACACGAATTTGGAGACAACAATCGGTTAGAAACGAAGTTTGGAGACTGGGGATGGTTGTTCAAGCTGTTGGACCGTTGTACGACCTCTAATAGTCAGTTAAGGCGTTCATCTCTATGTGTAAAGGCGGAATCAATGCACATAAAGTCATAACAGCTTTGTTCCTCTTAATTTTCTTTCTATTAATGCCTTCTGAGTCTTTACAATGATTTTCTGACAAAAATTCAGCAGCACCTTGACTCACATACAATGACAACTCTATCTTTCGATTCAAATGACCCACCTATATATATAGACAACATGATTTCGCTTGAGGCTTGTTCAAGCGAAATCTTGTGTGTTGATTTCGCTTCAAGCAATGACATAACCTCTCAAGCGAAATCTCATGCTTACAACATAAAAACCCTAACTTAAACCCTAATGTGTGATCATTCAAACAATCCTAGACACAAGACTTGATAATGACGTAATCAGCAGACATTTAGTGCACCAACAGACTCCCCCTTGGATGTTGATGAAGTCTTTGGCTTCAAGTCTTTGTCTTTAACAATCTTCAAACATTGTAAAAACTCTAATCAATCTTTATCTTCAAGCTTTAAACTTTAAACTTCAATCTTCCCTTTGACTGTTGATCCAGACTCCCCCTTTCACAGACTCCCCCTCTCGATATGCTAGGATCTGAGAAATCTGGTTCAAGCTTTAACAAATAGCTTCTGTTGGGAATAATAAAGATCAAACCTGTTACTCAATCAGCAAACATAACCATTCTATCTTTCCAATAATAAAACACAAACTCAATCAGCTTTAACAATCCACTCAAGTATTCAGGTCCAAGTTAATGACCCTGATTACTCAATTAGTCTACCAAGTCCAATTTAATGACCTTGGTTGATCTTATGACGAAACACACTGATTTTAAAACAACAATTTCAAACATTTTCTGAAAATAACAAGTTTCAAGTTAATGAACTTGTTTTTGACTTTTCAAACAATTCAAACTTCTTCAAAGTAAGCTCTCCTCATTCTTCAGTCCAGAATTTCTTGCATCTGCTTCAAACATCTGAGAATTCAACAATCAACTCTCCACTTTGGTTTGTCTAAAATAAAGCAGAAATAAAATCTTTTTGGATTTTATCAAAGTATTCTAAACTAAGAAATGAAATGCAGAAAACTTAAATTGCAGAAAGTAAACAAAGTAAACTATTTACAAACATATTTTTGGTGAGCGTGTCAGGGAATCATATCAGCTTTTCAGACAAATCACAAGTACCGTTAAGCTACGTTTCATACTCAGATTTAAACAATTTACCTCGATTGTCGATATACTGATCCATCTTAAATTCTCATACAAAGTTCAACTTATTCAGGATACGATTTAGATGAATTAAGAACTTAGATCATTCATGTGTCCCACCTCTTGAATATACTCCCGTATCCAGAATCTCAATAATCAGTCTTACAGGTGAGAATACTACAATGATATCTGTATATAATTTAGGTATGCGAGGGCCAAGGGATCTCAGATCGATACTTCCGTATACGCAGAGAGATATCAGCTTCGACTTTTCGGTGTGTCCCCTTTAGAGGATCTTTTTGCTTACAACAGCAGCATATATCAATTTTATTGTTTCAGCATGCTGAGGGTTTAATGCTGTGTTTCAAGCATTGAAGCAAGTATTAGCCAGGGACTAGGTCAGAACTACCGTTCAGCAGAAGTCCCGGAATAATACCCCAGACATCATAGAGTATAAAGACCTAGTATATCAGATTACGAGACCTTTCAAACGAGATTTCAGGGGTTACCTATATATCCAAGTAGTGTTCCCCACGAATTCACAAGTTTGAATTTTAGGTTTATATCCCGAATAAATCTACTAAATGTACGAAAACCTATCGACACATCATCAGTAAGATTGTTTAACTCTTTTAAACTATTCAAATCTTTAGCATACTGTAATCGTCTAGCTGATGTACTATCATTTTCCCATATACACAAGCTCTTTTTCATTTTATCATGTTTTTGTATTTTTGCATTTTTTACTGTTTTTGTATTTTCTGAAAATAAACTATGTATAAACATCTACTCCCCCTAAATACTAAAACAAGTAAAAATTCGACAAACCATTGCAGATTGTTTCTCGTCTTCATCCGCAACAGTACTTTCATCAATGCCAATAATACCATCCGACACCGACAGAAGCTTCATACCATTCAGTTTTAACAAATATTTAAACCGATTTTTATCAAAAGCTTTGGTATGTAAATCAGCTTTCTGTTCGTCTGTGTGGATTTTCTCAATTCGTATCAACTTTTTCTCAAAACAATCACGAATAAAGTGATGACGAATTTCTATGTGTTTAGTTTTAGCGTGATGTACTGGATTTTTAGTTATATTTATCGCGGCCTCATTATCAACAAAAAGAGGTGTGTTAAGAAACTGCAAACCGTAGTCGCGCATCTGTTGCTGTATCCACAAGATCTGAGAGCAGCAACTGCTAGCAGAAACGTACTCCGCTTCACAAGTAGATAACGCCACAGACGTTTGTTTCTTACACTGCCAGGTAACCAATCTAGGACCAAAGAACTGGCATCCTGCAGTTGTTGATTTTGAATTTACTTTGCAGCATCCGAAATCCGAATCGGAATACCCTTCGAGCGTAAAATCGCCTTTTCTAGGATACCACAACCCCAATGAAGGAGTTCCTTTCAGGTAGCGCAATATCCTCTTCACAATAATCATGTGCGATGCTCTTGGGTTAGACTGAAATCTTGCTGCGAGGCACGTTGGGTACATGATATCAGGACGTGAAGCAGTTAGGTACATTAAAGAACCTATCATGGATCGGTAAAAAGTTTCATCCGCCCTGTCTCCGGTGAGATCTGGGTGAATCCCATGATTTGTTGCAAGTGGGGTAGCCGCTGGAGTAGAACTTGACATTCCAAATTTCTCTAGAATATCATGAACGTACTTTGACTGATGAATGAAAATTCCTTCAGGAAGTTGTTCAACTTGTAGTCCCAAAAAGAATTTCATCTCCCCCATTGATGACATTTCAAACTTCTGCTTCATCACTGATTCAAAATCTTTGCATAGATTTTCATTTGTTGACCCAAAGATTATATCGTCCACATAAATCTGAACTATCAGAAGATGACCATCGACCTCTTTAGTGAAGAGAGTGGCATCCACTTTTCCACGAATGAACTTGTTGGCTAGTAGGTGTTGAGACAAAGTCTCATACCAGGCTCTCGGGGCCTGATGTAAACCATACAGCGCTTTGTCCAATAAGTAGACCTTGTTTTTGTGGATTGGATCGGTAAAACCCGGCGGCTGACCGACATAAACCTCCTCTTTAACCTTCCCATAAAGAAACGCCGATTTAACATCCAACTGATAAACTTTGAAGTTCTTCCAAGACGCAAATGCTAGGAAAATTCTGATCGCCTCTAGTCGTGCGACAGGAGCATAGACTTTAGTAAAATCAATTCCCTCCTGTTGACTAAATCCCTGAACAACGAGTCGAACTTTGTTCCTTACGACAACTCCTCTATCGTCCCTCTTACACTTAAACACCCACTTAGTGTTAATTTTCCTATAACCATCCGGCAAATCAACTAACTTCCACACTCCCAATTTCTCAAATTGACTAAGTTCCTCCTGCATAGCATTGACCCAAGAGTCTTCAGTAAGCGCCTCTTTGTAAGTTCTTGGTTCAATCTGCGAGATAAAACAACTTAATGAAAATTCAGTTTGCAAAGGAGCAACTTTTGTATAAAAACATGTAAGCCCTTTATCAATCTGATTTCGAGTGCGAACACCAGCTTGCAATTCTCCTATGATCAACTCCTCTGGATGATATGAAAAAGTTCGCGGCATCACTTCACTTTGAACATCTACATTTCCCTCCAGATTAGTAACATTCTGCTCTGCATCTTGTTCACCAACTTGGTTTGTTTGACCTGAAATCTGAATTTGCTCCCCCTCAAAATCTGAATCTGAATCACCATGATCAAATACTGGCATGTTTTCAGCTTCTAGATTATCATTCTGAGCCGACTGATTATCCTGAGCAACTTCATTCTGTTGGACATCATCATGTTCACCAGCATTACTTGGACCTGCTTCATCGTCATTTGAAGTTTCCCGTGGTCTCCTCGAATACTCAGCTGGGAACCTTAACTGTGACTCATATTCACGCAAAATATCCAACTCATCAAAGAAATCTTCATCATCCTCTGATTCTTTTCTCATGTCAAACGAATCCCACATTTTGTCATAATGATAACGCCATGAATCACCAGGATTCTGTGGCGGCATAGTATAACCTTGACATTCAACATTTGCAGCTTCAATAATCCGCTTCTCACTTGGAACGAAGACACGTCGCAATGGATTTGAATAACCAACAAATATTCCCTCAATGCACTTCGGACCAAACTTCCCAAAAGGCTCTATAACCGTACAAGGTGACCCAAACGGTTCTAGATACTTCAAATTCGGTTTGCGGTTATTGATTAGCTCAAAGCATGTTTTGTTGAACTTCTTGACAGTAAGAACCCTGTTGAGCGTATAGCATGCGGCAGAAACAGCTTCAGCCCAAAAATTAATCGGTAACTTTGAATCTGCGAGCATAGTTCTAGCCGTCTCGATTAGCGTCCGGTTTTTGCGTTCTGCGACTCCATTCTGCTGCGGAGTGTACGGAGCACTAAACTCATGCAAAATACCTCTTTCATCACAAAATTCTTCCATCTTGCTGTTCTTGAATTCGGTACCATTATCACTTCGAATTTTCTTGATACGCCTTTGGTACAAATTCTCAATCTTCCTGAACAGACCCATCAAACTGTCAAATGTTTCATCTTTCGTCTTCAAGAAAGATACCCACGAAAATCTGGAATAATCATCAGTAACGACCAAACAATAATAATCTCCTGTAATACTTTTGACATTCACCGGACCAAACAAATCCATGTGAAGTCTTTCCAGAGGTCTCGAAACTGAATTGACTTGCTTTGTAGGGTGTGACTTTTTCTTCTGCTTGCCTTTGATACAGCTAATGCACTCCCCTTCCAGATAAAAACCTTTGATATTAACTCCCAATACCAAATCATTGTGCACCAAGTGATTCATTTTCCTTAGGTGAATATGCCCCATCTTTCGGTGCCACAATCTGGATTTTTTCTCAGTTGCTCTAGACACGAAACAATGTGCTTGACCAGTAGTTGTAGTTGCTACAGACATGTCTAACACATATAAATCATTTACTCTAGGTGCCCTCATAATAATCCATTCTTCAGGGATAACAAAACCAGGTTTCAGAATCAAACATTCTTTATCAGTGAAGTGAGTAGTATACTGATTGTCACAAATCTGCGAGATACTAAGCAGATTGTTCTCCAGCTCAGTGATGTAGTTAACTCTCTCAAACGTCACAATCCCATTGGATAACGTTCCTTCACCAACAATTCGACCACCTTCATGACCAGCAAATCCCACATAACCACCATTGATATTCCTTACATCATACAGCAATGCAGTTTTTCCTGTCATATGTCGAGATGCACCACTATCCATAATCCATCTGGATATCAGTTGTGGAAGATCCTGCACAAAACAAACTACGACTTAAACAACTTCAAGAAAGATGCCGATTCATGCTTCGCGATCCAGGAAGCTCCGGCAATTCAAACTGCTTATTCGAACATGGTGTCCACCCAGGCCTCATCAGCCTTAGGTGTAACCTTGACTCTAGCAACTTGAATTTTGAAATTTTCAGCCTTCAAAGGTGGAAATTTTGCATCATAATCAACCGAAATTGATTCATCAGCCTTTTTCACTTCAGAAGTTGAAATTTTCATTTCAGTTTTTGGTTTCCAAACTTGTTGAGATAATGCAACCCGCTTATAAAATTTGTCATTTTTAGTTACCATTTTCTTTACAGGTTCATTTTTCAATTTGATGTTGTCATTTTTCACATTCTTTTTCTCAACACCGATTGGTGCTTTACCTTTCACATCAACTTTCTTCTGTTGATACTTCACATTTTCAGTCTTAGGCTTCACATTGGTACACTTTCGTGCAATGTGACCCTCTTGATTACATCTAAAACATGTACGAGTATCAACACCTAGACTTTTGCCTTCAGACTGATAATGTGAAGCTCTTTTCTCAAAGAACTCTTCATTTGATTTTGAAAAAATTTCATTTTCCTCATCCGAAAGTGAACTTGAACTATTTACAAACACCTTCTTTTCAGCAAACCTTCTGTTTTGAACACTCTTTTTCTGATAACTCTTACCACCTCGATAACCACCCGACCAATTGTTTCTATTGTTATTATAAAAACGTGGTGGAACAATAGGCTTTTTGTAATAAGCTTTATCTTTCTCAAAATTCATTTGCCTTTGTGTTTGACTCAAACTGTTCACCTCTGACAACTCAACTTCAACTAACTTGAAAACATTTGTCAACTTTTTCACATTAACATTCTCAATGGGAAACTCAGAATCCGAATACAACTTATCAGATCCAGCCATCTTGTACATCACAAGACCCGGTTCATCATTTAAGTTGTTTTTGGACTTTGGTTTCTGAATGTATTTGTCCAAGAAACCCCCATCCTCCTCAGAAGTGTCACAATCCGGTTTAAGCACTTTGTCTATCACACTTTTCACCACATCACTTTGGACACCTTCGTCATTGGAAGATGTGAACGTGACATCAATGTTTTCAGGAAGTTTAACTTCACTTTCTTCCTCAATTTCCAACAAACTAGACTGCTTTTTCGTGTAGTTGTCTAAAATTGGCGGTGGAACTTTGTGAAAACCTACACCCGTTCCATCAGAAAACACATCCTCGCCATCTTTGTTTTTCCCTATAGGTTTAGGAACAATATGCTGCAAAATAAAGCTTGCCGATTTATAGCTGTTAAGCTTCAACTGGATTCGTTCATTCTCAATTTCAGCTTCTTGAACTTTAAGTTTCAATTTAGCAATTTGATCCAGTTGTTCATTAATTGATTCTTCTTTTAATCTCAAAACAGCTCTTAGATGTTCATTTTCTTTAAATGTTTTGCCATTACGATCATCACTATCTTTAACAACACTTTTCAATTTCTCAAACTTTTCAGAAATCTGTCGGTTTTCAAGAATTAACTTTTCATTTTCAGATTTTATTTTCTCCCGTTCAATTTTATCATTTTCAATTTGAGCCGTTAATTCTTTGTTCCGTTCAGTTGAAGCTCTTACACTTTTGTCACGATCGAGAATCTGATTTTCAACATTTCTAACCTTTGTTGTCAGATTCTTGATTTTCTCATTGTTAAGATACGTGACAGTGCTACAAAAATTGCATTGTTTGGTGCAATTTTTGCAGTCAGCATTCCCTTCAATCTTGTTACCTGACTCAATCTTGTTACCTGATGCATTCGTTGACATACTTTGACTGACCGACTTCTTTGACTCAGTAACAGAATTAGAATCTACCTCAAGTGCTTTTGCAGCTAGCACTTTGTCAGCCATCACTCCCAGGTTCTCAGCTGTCAACTCTTGCGTAGTATCAATTAAGCCTGTATCAACCTGCTTTTCTTTCTTCTCTTTCTCCTTTCTCTCTTTCTCTTTCTCTTCTTCAATCATTTTCGAAGTTGGAGTTCCCCACCACTTATGTTGCCAATATTCATCTTCTTCTTTGTACTCCTTGATAATGGCTTCGATATCTAACGTTTTGTCATCAATCGCAATGTTACCATATCTATCAAGATAACACTCTCTATCTGGATCCCATCTGTTTGCTCTTCTAGCTTCCAGAAAGATACCAGAAAGTCTGATAATCTTGGTTTCAGCAGTCATCTTCCGGTAGTGATATTTCTCTTCTTCAGTACGATCATCTTTCCATGGCTTAGGTTCATCATTGCTTGCCATGAATGCGTAACCAACCGCATCTTCTTCCGGTAGAACTTCCTTACTCCAATCATACCCCTCATCATCATAAATCACAGCAAGAGCCCTTGATTTGTCTCTGTTATCTTCAACTTGCTTCAATCTAGGCGGCTCAGATTTATTCTGATGGTAGATTGCCTTTTTGTAATAATCATCTCTGAAAGGGTTCTCTGACTCATCAGCATAAGCGTTTCTGCATTCTCGTTTGAAATGACCCTTTTGCTTACATTTGAAACATGTTACTTTTGACTTGTCGAACCCCAGTTTTGTAGATGGACCACCAATCGTTTTTCTCCCTGTAATCTCCATGAAGCGTTGTGCACGTCGAACTGCACTTGCCATTGCCCAACGAATGTCAATCAGCTCCATTTCTTCAGGGTCTATCTGATCGTAGCCTTCTTTCGTCAGATTTGTATTCCCGATTTTTCCAGCCACCAATCCTTCATAAGATTCCAGAACAGACGCTAAAAAGACCATTTGTTGCTTGGCCGACTCCGCATCAAAATTCTGTGCGTTCTTCAGATCTATCGCGATATTGCAAGAAAACTTCGCATCAGAATGATTTGCAGAAGACGTAGATCCACTGTGATAACCACTATGGCTTCCACTGCTTGAATTGCTTTGACTTTCTTTGTTTGCTGAAGAAACGTTCTCAGCAGAAAATGCAGTCTTTGGAGAAGTAGCTTTCTGCATCATACTCTTTGGATAGTATAAATCCAGATTCTGCTGATAAGATGAATTATTGACTTTAAACGTTTTCTTCAGCTCTAGCTCATGACTTTCCAGTCTTTCAATCAACACATCTGGAGTCAACAATTCAGAAGGAATAGTATTTTTAAGCATGAGAGCATAATATCTCCACTCCATCTCGTCTGGCAATGAATCGAACAACTTGTCTACTTGCTCATCGTCTGAATATCTGATATCATGTCTTGCTAATTCCAGCTTCAGATGACCGAACCTTTCAATCATTTTACACACCGATTCATTTTTCATACAACTAAACATATCTAACTCTTTCCTAAGAAGTTTCTTTTTATTTTTTACAATCTCTTTACTTCCAAGACACTTCTTTTCGAGTTTTTCCCATAAGTCTTTAGAATTTGAGTAATCTATCAGTGAAATGATGTCTTCACGCACCGATTGAAACAATAATGCCACACATTTTTGCTCAGCCACAAAATTATCAATCTCTTCAACTGATCTTAATGCTTCACCATTCTTCTTTCCTTGGGCAAAACCATTTTTCATACTTTTCCAGCAAGGAAAAGCAAATGCCATCAACCAATCTTCGAACTTTGTTGCCCACCTGCTATAATCTTCTATAGCCATCAGCTTAGGAGGTTTGTTAAACGTTCCAAATGCGCTTTCGGACTCCCAAGCTTCCTTCTTTCTTTCTTTCGGTGTATTCTCGTTCTCATTCGTATTGTTGTTGTTTTTAGAAGTATCATCTCCCGAGTTTCCTGCGAATGCATACATATCGCCAAACGGGTTCAAGAAAATACCATCCATTTTGATCGTACCTGAAAAAATCAGTCAAACACTTAGAAAAATTTTAGGTTTTGAGAAATCAACAAGTTCAAGCGAAATACTTGAAGTTCTCAGCTTCAAGCGAAAACAGTAAAATAATACTGTTCAAGCAAAATCAGTCAGCAAGACTGATTCAAGCGAAATCCTCTATTTCGCTTCAACAGAACAAGTTTCAAAACAAACAGTTTCAAGCGAAATCTACTATTTCGCTTCAGGAAGTCTTCAAGCGAACCAGTCCAAACAGTCAGATTCTGAAGCGAAATCAACCTGTTATCTTCGAACACTTTCAAGCGAAACCCTGTTTTAGGTCAATTTTATCAAGTTTTAATCTGAATTTCAGTCTGAAACTTTGTAGGCTTTGTTAAAACTCAGTTTTACACGTTATACTCGAAAATTAGACCATTTCGACCGTTGGAACTTGTTCAGATCTGAAAAATGTAAAAAGAAATGAGTAGAAAGAAGATAATCCGCTGCTATGGTATGAACTCCTCGTCCTGAGCTCTGATACCACTTGTTGGAGCGTTGTACGACCTCTAATAGTCAGTTAAGGCGTTCATCTCTATGTGTAAAGGCGGAATCAATGCACATAAAGTCATAACAGCTTTGTTCCTCTTAATTTTCTTTCTATTAATGCCTTCTGAGTCTTTACAATGATTTTCTGACAAAAATTCAGCAGCACCTTGACTCACATACAATGACAACTCTATCTTTCGATTCAAATGACCCACCTATATATATAGACAACATGATTTCGCTTGAGGCTTGTTCAAGCGAAATCTTGTGTGTTGATTTCGCTTCAAGCAATGACATAACCTCTCAAGCGAAATCTCATGCTTACAACATAAAAACCCTAACTTAAACCCTAATGTGTGATCATTCAAACAATCCTAGACACAAGACTTGATAATGACGTAATCAGCAGACATTTAGTGCACCAACACAAGCCATGAATAGCTAACTCTTTATGATTATCTTGGGTTGAAGGTTTGTGTAAGACTTTGTGTTTTGATTTTATATTTCTAGAATAATGAACTCTTCTTTGTGATTTGTTTGTTATGGTGTGTGATTGCTTACTTGTAAATTGTTAATTAGTGTGCTAATCTTGTTCGAAACTATACGTTCTTGGTGCCGTTGGCAATCAAGATATCATAGGTAGAATTAGGATTGGATATTGATTAATTGGTCATCGGGTAACAACCTCGCGTTCTAGGAATCCGAGTACTTAGTTCCCTTTTATCACAACAAGTAATCATACATGAATCATGTCTATGTGATTCTTTCTAGTTGAATGATAGCACAAATGTCGAAGCAAACCGGAAACTTAAGATAGTCATTTGTCTCTAAATTGTTTACAAACCAAAACTTTTCTCATTTGCAATTTATTTAGTTAAATTTAGTTCTTAAACCAATTCACTCAAATCAACTCTTGAATTTTATTTTCTTGCAATTAGATCAATTTAGTTAAAATTAGATAAACTTTCAAATAACACACTTTCCACATACTCCCTGAGTTTGATACCCTATTACCGCTATCTATAGTTGTTTTTGGGATTAAATTTGCGTGACCCACGACAATCACGTCAAATTTTGGCGCCGTTGCCGGGGAGTAGTGCGCAACGTGTGTTATCTTGTGTATTAGTTTGAAAAAAAATAAAAAAAAAAGAAATTTGGGGTTTGAGAGTATAAGCAATTGTTGATGTTCTTGGTGAAAGCGATCTTTTCCTCAAAGCCATACATTGGGACAATGTATCCCAAGTGTGGGGATGGGGGAATTTTTTGAGAATTTTAAAATTTTTGTAATTCAAGCGAAAAGTGTAAAAATTTGAAAGCTTGATATTGTTCCATTTGACACACCGACACCCATTCCTAGTCTTTTCTTGGTGAGGATTTGAGCCACATATGATTATTAATGATACTTTCTTTGTTTTGAGTGGCGGTGTGTTTATTGTGTTAATAGAACTTGTGTACGAATTCTTGTTAGATCCTAGAGTTAACATGCTTTTGAAAATGATAGGGGGATTTTTAGGAAGCCTCGTCTAGATGTGTGAGAGTGCGGGATTGGTGGGTTAGACCTCATACGTTACATATATGAGCTTGGTATTGTGAGGGGTGGGGGTTTGGTCTTTAGAAAGCCATGTTTGAGCCTTATACCATTCGATTGTGACCCGAGCCTACTTCCTACAAAATTTTACCTATTGAGATGACCCGGTTTAGGAGATTTAGTATGTAGTATTGATGTTCTTGTATATATTGTTGAGTTTGATGTGTTATGAAATGAAAAAAAAAAAAAAAGAAGAAAAAAAAGAAAAAGAAAAAAAAACATGAAAAAATACAAAAAGAAGTATTTAGTTGCGATTGTAGTTGAGAACGTTGAAAAAGTTGTGTATATATTTGGTGTTTGCTTTGTTTAGTAGTAGAAATAAAAACCGGGTCAAATCAATGAGCTACTTTCACATTTCCACAATTTCCTACCTTTGCACTTAGCCCCATTACAACCCGCAAGTCCCTTTGATTCTAAAGCATGCTAGATATTTGTTAGGAGGAAACTTGATTCTTATACAAGCTTATTGTCGCATACACACATACACGCATTGAGTGGTTTAGTATTATGCTAGTAATTCTTGTCACCGAGAGTTATTGTGAGGGGTGTGTCTTGTGGTATGATTGAAAGTTAGTAAAAGGACGGCACATTTAGCTTGGGTTGCATGTTTGATCGCTTTGGTGTTGAAATAGTTTTTGAATCGGTTGCTTGGGACAAGCAACGGGTAAGTGTGGGGATGTGACGGGTGGTCCATAGGACAACCCTTAAGTGCTTTAAATAAAATAAAATCCCATATTTTATCCGGTTATTTGCGTGAATTAGGTAATCACAAGATATTGATGATGCAGGTGTTAAAGTGTTCAAGATGAGGATTTTAGGAGGCATGAATGAATGCTAGAAGTTGGTGGAGTCAAAAAGTGAAAGAAGTGAACCATTGGTGAAGAAATAAGGAAAAAATGAAGTTCAGCGCCGTAACCTACGCCATCCGGCCGTAGGTTACGGTCCCATCTCTTTCAAATTGTCACCACCGTAAAACAGGAGAACTTCACCGTAAAGAACCTTGATCGCCGTAACCTACGGCTGAGGGCCGTAGGTTACGGCTCTATGTTGACTTTGGGGGATTGTTGGGAGCCGTGTTTCATCACCACCATTAAATACAAAAAGTTTTTTTGTATAAAAGATCATGTGCACTAGAGGGTTTGGTCAAAGACATCATCATCACATGCCAGCCGCCATATTCAAAAGAGCAACATCGCATGTACACGTGAATTATTTAGAAAAGAGAATCACTTATCAAACGTAAATTATGGAATCTTGGATGATTGTCATTGGGCCGTATATGAGGCTTGAACCCATTGGATGGCACATGCTGGATAGAGAGACAAGATTATTGGGCCGTCATATATCATTCATGTGCATTTGAGAGGTTTGGTGGACAAGTCAACAACATCTGAGAGGGGAGCATTTTGGCAGCCTAAGTCACGTTACATACTGACTTTTGGGAGGAGACAATAAAAGAACTCATCAAATCATCACAACCATATATCACGTGAAGAGGCAAGGAGTGGGCCAACATCATTGGACGTGAGGATTGGGCCATCACATGACAACATCTTAAAAATCACATAAATGAATCCTATTGGGCCGCACATATGGGCCTGATTGTGGGCGGCACACATCACAAAAATGGAGGAAAGCTGACTTCTTTTGGGGAACAACTTTTGTAAGAGACATCATCACGTTAAAGAAAATCATTATCATCATCTCGATGGAAGAGGGGACAAGCAGCATAGGGTTTGGTGAGGCTTTGTTTTAGAAGTCAACACACAATATTAGAAGCATCATCATTCTCGTGGCTGATGGACACACGCACATGCTATTCTAGAAAGAATCATCATCACATGTAGCCATAGTCCAAAGAGAAAGAAAGTCACGTTGACAGAAGGCACATGGGCAAAGACTTTGGAGTAGACTTCCCTATTAATGTTGGACCCACATATATGAATTGAAAAGGGCAAGTCACGTGGACTTCATGGTGGGCCGCACATGGGTTTGGAGAACAAAGACGCAGACATGTGGATTGGGCCGCCATAGAGGATATCATGTTGGATTATTATTATTTTCGAGGGAACAACAAGTCAACAAGAAGTGGCGGCAGACATAGGGACTTGGGAGCTTTTGTAACTGACACATTAAATTCGCTTTTGATGGTGTTTTGATGGTATCTTATGATTGGTCATTCGGTTACAGACTACTCACGGGTGAACGACTCTTGGGGGACACACGAATTTGGAGACAACAATCGGTTAGAAACGAAGTTTGGAGACTAGGGATGGTTGTTCAAGCCATGAATAGCTAACTCTTTATGATTATCTTGGGTTGAAGGTTTGTGTAAGACTTTGTGTTTTGATTTTATATTTCTAGAATAATGAACTCTTCTTTGTGATTTGTTTGTTATGGTGTGTGATTGCTTACTTGTAAATTGTTAATTAGTGTGCTAATCTTGTTCGAAACTATACGTTCTTGGTGCCGTTGGCAATCGAGATATCATAGGTAGAATTAGGATTGGATATTGATTAATTGGTCATCGGGTAACAACCTCGCGTTCTAGGAATCCGAGTACTTAGTTCCCTTTTATCACAACAAGTAATCATACATGAATCATGTCTATGTGATTCTTTCTAGTTGAATGATAGCACAAATGTCGAAGCAAACCGGAAACTTAAGATAGTCATTTGTCTCTAAATTGTTTACAAACCAAAACTTTTCTCATTTGCAATTTATTTAGTTAAATTTAGTTCTTAAACCAATTCACTCAAATCAACTCTTGAATTTTATTTTCTTGCAATTAGATCAATTTAGTTAAAACTAGATAAACTTTCAAATAACACACTTTCCACATACTCCCTGAGTTCGATACCCTATTACCGCTATCTATAGTTGTTTTTGGGATTAAATTTGCGTGACCCACGACAATCACGTCAAATTTTGGACCCGCATAGTCGAATACGACGGAAGACCTGCTAGCGCATGGATAGAGATTTGGTGTTCTTTTTCATCTTCCTTGGTTCCCTCGACCTCTACATCTCCTCGTCTTCCAACTCAATAACATAGACTTGGCCATGAGTTTGAGTACATTTGTGCCCCGGCAAAAAAAAATTGATACACCAAAAGCATTCTCCTTTCGCCCGTTTGGCTTCCAATTCTTTACTTGATAGACGGCGTTGGTTCGATTGGCTAGAGTGCTTTCCATCACTCGTGGGGTAGGAAGAAGCGGTAACTTAGCGGCATTAGACGGTTGCGTGATTCTGGTATCACCCCCCTTCACAAACCTGGTTCTGCCACTCACTAGTTTAATTTTTTTTTATCCATGCTAGCATTATTAAGATCTTGGATCCTAGCTAACCCATAGGCTTGATGTAGTGTGATGGGTTTAAACATCTTGACCGGCCCCCGAATCTCTTCCTTCAAACCTTTCAGATATAAAGTAACAGCTTGGGCCTCACTAAGACTTACCTTGTTACGTAGGCCGTCAAAAACGTTGTTGTACTCCTTTAGTAACCCAGTTTGTGTCAGCAGTGCAAGTTCTTCTAAAGGGTCCTCAAACATTGTGTCTGAAAACCGGTGCGAGATAGCTCGAACGTAGTCATCCCAAGGGTATTCCGCAGCCGTAGTTCCTCTGGTTTTCATAAAAGCTTGGTGCCATTGTATGGCTTCTCCTTCAAGATGGACCACAACGCACCTTAGTTTTATGTTGTCGGGAGTCTCATCGAGAATAAAAAAGTGTTCACAGCGGTAATCCAGTGGTGAAGCTTGACCCGAATGACCGGGGGGGGGGTCGAAAACGTATATACCAAAGAATTTCTATAGAACCCGGGGGTTGAAAACGTATATACCCAAAAATTTCTATACGACAACTACATATATAACACTACTGAGCGAAAAGTTCGGGGGGTCGGGCGCCCCTCCCCGCCCCTTCTATACTTCGCCACTGGGTATATACATGCCTCAACATCTTCTCCTCAGAATTGCGGAAACTCCATTTTCTTGACGCGCATGGGTCGGTTAGAGCGGGACTCTCCCTCGCCGAAGTTACCGAAAAAAATCCCTGTGGAGAAAGCTCTGCTCGACTGGTCCTTAACATGGTTCAAAATCTGCTCCTGTTGCTTCATAGATTGTTCGTGCTGCTTCATGGATTGTTCTTGTTGTTTCATTAGTGTTGCCAAGGATGCTTGCATATCTAAGATTGCCTTATCATGTTCCTTGACAGCCATGTCGAGATCTTGGTTGCGGGTATTCGTCATGATGAGTGGAGAGGGTTCCGACGAGGGATCGGAAGAGCTCTGATACCCTTGATAGGGTAAAAGAAGAAGAAAACTTGAGAGAATGAAAGGAAGCTAATTTCTAAACGAATCAGAAGTTAGCGGCGATACTAGGTTAAAAAGCAAACCATAATTCCAAGTTTACACAAGACATCCAAGAAAATACCAAAAGACCACAATGGTCCTTCAAACATGAAAAAAAGATGATAAGCAAAAATAAAATTAGATCACACGAGCTTGTTCGTATCAAATGGTTTACTTATGGATACCTTATTTGCGAACCTCAAAGCCGATCCAATTTTTACGACATCACCGAAGAAGACTTCGGCGCATTGATTGTTCACATCAAGGCTAGGTTGTACCGTTTTTTTCTTTCTGAGTTCGAAAGGTGCGGTTAAGAATAGAAAACGGTCCAGATAGAAGATAAAGGGCTTAAAACGCTATGGCGACACAAGTCTGGATGAGCATGGTACCCGTTTGGTACCGAACCGGTACCGTTACAGAAAAACGGGAAAAGTGGGTACCGGTACCCAAAATACCGGTTCGATACTGGTGTTTTACCTGTAAATACCGGTACCATATCGGCACCAGTATCGAATATACCTGGTACGTTTCGGTACCGGTTCGATACCGATACCCGGTACCAAACACTCATCCCTAGACACAAGTGGACATTAGTGGTGGTGCGGTGGTTGTTGAGGGCTTTAAGGTGCCGAAGGTAGGAGGCGGTGGTTTTGAGAAACTTGTATTAGGTGGTGGTAGGTAACTTTACCCCATTGAGAGGAATATAGAAATAGCATGTTGTTCGGTATTTTAAGATCATCCATATTTGAAACAAGGTTATATACCCGTGATTTCACGGGTTATGGGTTGTTTTATAAAAATTTATATTTACATAATAATTTTATATATTTGATTTCTTATAATTGGATAACCTCTTCATACTAACACCACTTTAACGTCCTTTCTACCACGAGTTTTTCTTAACATGCCGCCTTGCTAACGTGACTGCTACGTCACTCTTAATGTCTCCTATTTATACCCTCCCACACTTAATGTTTTATACCCGTGACTTTCACAGGTTATGGGTTGTGTTAAAAAAATCTATATTTATAAAAGTACTTTTTTTGGTATGATTTTATATAGACGTGTCGAGGCAGATATGTAACCTGTGCTTGAGTAACAAAAGTCAACTTTGATCATAGCTTGAAGACATATGTGTAGCGAAATATATTCATATATGTCATATACTTTTAAAATATATTTAAGATAAAATAGTATGAAAACGATTTGGTCGTCAGATAGACCGAACCAACAACATTATATATGTAACCTCAAAAAAGACAATTGAAATTAAAATTCAATTTAAAAGGTATAAAATAAATCACAATGAATTTTCATTTTTTATATACCAATGAACTTTATGGGATATGAATTGATTTTTAAAAATTTAAATTTGCAAAATAATTTTTTTTATCTGATTTATTATAAATTGAACATTATTTTTTTTGTTGGGGGAAGATAAAAAAAAAGGATCCAATTGTATATGTGGATGGGTTTTTATTTGTTTAGATGACCCAAGTCCCACCCAACACTCCCAAAACACACAGGAGACTTACTCGCTTCCCCCATACGCTTCTTCAACTCTTCCAAAACACACTAACCACTACCAAACTCAAACCCTAGAATCTCTGGATTCGGTACCTTCTTCAACATACTGAGACGCGACAAAGATTACACTCAAGAAACAGTTATCAACTAACAATTATCAGAAATCTCTGCATTCGGTAACCTTTTTTTAAACTGATTTCTTGTTTTTTCACAGATTTCATAGTTTTATTTGTTTAATAATGTTAAATAATCAGAATCTAAGTGTCGGAAAACAAAATAATGATGACCGGAACTTCAATTGTTTGTGTTGATATTCATTTGAAACCCTAAAACGTAGATTTTGAATGCTTGTGCTTGATTAATGCCCTGGTTTTTTAGAATTTTGCCACTGTTTGGTATTTGATGTAACATTTCTAGTTAGAATGATATTTTTTAGGGTTATGCTTGATAATGGTGATGTTTTTATGCTGAATTTTCATGGTAATGTTTCTATGAACAACCTTATAATGCATACTTGAATGGTTATTAATAGAGAATGAGATTGTACAACTTGAATATGTTCGCTGAATTGAATGTTTAGTGTGTTCGGCTTGGTTTGGGCATGTGTATAAGATGTTCGATGAAATGCCAATAGTTATTTTCATTCTATTTTGGTACAGAAATACAAATACTTCTTTTTATTGATAATATCATTGATTTTTTGTCTAATTATGTATAGAATTATTACTGCGTTTAATTATTAAATGTGAGAATTGGTAAATTCTTTACAAGTTAGAGAAATATAGATACATAATCTTTTTTAAGTTTTCATTTTGTAAAGGTTGATTACAAACAGGGGAAATGTTCATATCATATGTTCCTGGCTTGCTTCTCATGTTTATATGTATATATAACTTTACAAAATTTGAAGTTATTGTGTTACACTTGTCTGGCTAGCCGCTGATTATATATGCAAGTCATGACCATCAATTGTCTAATTAAACAATTTTTTACTGATTCTCACTCTGCTTGATTATGAAAATATAACTACTTAAATTGGGTGCAGAAATGGATTCAACGAAGATACCTCCTTCGTTCTTAAAATTTATTGGAGAAGATATTGTGTTTTTTGTATGTTTTTCTTCTTTCGGTGGTAATGTGATATTGTTATTTAACATTATCATCTCACATCTTTGCTATTGCTTTATGTTTTGTATTGCTTTATTAGAACATACCATCAGACTTTGCAACTAATATGTGGGGAGATAAAGTCCCCTATGGTAAAACAGTACAAATAAGAGATGGTGGCAGTTTGAGGTTTGTAAGGATCAGAAATAGAAATGGAGAGCCTATATTTACTGACGGATGGATTATGTTGGTTAGAAAAAATGCTTTGAAATTAAAAGATGGAGTATTGATAACAGCCACCGGGCCATACACATTCAATGTTTCATGGTTCAAAGAATATGTCTGTCAAAACTCTTATTTTACAGCACAACAAAAAACTGTACCAGAAATCTCTGTAAGTGACTTTATATTAGTTCAATACTCGTTTTTAACAGCTGTCTAATATTTTCTAATTCTCTACTAATGATTTTTTGAATTTATTTTATAGCTTATGCCTCATACATTTTGGAAGAACTTTTATGGTAAAAACTACAAGGGTGAAATGGCAAGGGTATATATTGGAGAAAGATTTTGGAATGTCATGTTGGAAGCATGTTCGCATTGTTGTTGTTTCAAAGATGGATGGCGTAAACTGGTTGAGGAGGTGCCTTTGGAGAACGAACCATACTTGGTTTTTACAATGCTTGATTTGAAAATCTTTGAACTTTCTGTTTTTGATGCAGAGACTGGCACTGAAATCGTTTTCAAAAAAGATGACGTGGTAAGTACATCATGTGTTTTATTTTTACGAAATTATTTATTATTCTTGTTATTAAACTTTTACACATTAATAGTTATGACTTTTTTTGTGAAGGGTAAAGGTAAGTGTAAGATACATGCTGAAGAGGTTTTGGTAAGAAGTGGGAAGTGGTAAAAGCTTTGGACGAAGCGTACATGAACTGTGGGAAGTGGTCATGTGGTTGTTATTATAAACACTATGTGGTAGTTTTTTTGGTTGGGCTTTATAGTCCTAGGTGGGTTGTTATTATAAACCTACTTATGTAAATGTAGGTTAGCATGTCAATGCGTGGTTAGTTGGTCTTTTTGGGTACAATAGCTTAACTAATTTTCATCTTTTGTGTTATGCTTAATAGTAATACACATCGTATGATTTATTAAACCTTAGTCTTGTCATGGTGATGTCTATATGTTGATGCACTTTGTGTGGACGCGACTCGGCTCGGTTCGACTCGGCCTTGAAGACTTGAAGACACGAAGATCGAGACAAAGCTACAGCCAAGGGGGAGTTTGTTGGTGCACTTGTGTCTGTACTTTGTCTGTATTTCGTCATGATACAAAACGATGTCTTTAATGTAAGGTTGATGTAAGTTTGACCAAGTCAACCATCCCCCTGGTTTGACTTGACCAAACAGTTAGAAAAATGTTGTAATATGGCTGGGTCGAAGGATGGTCATCGAAGGATAACTTAGATCCTTCGATGATGAGCTCGAAGGATAGACCACGAAGGATAGACCACGAAGGATATCATCCTTCGTGGTGAATGTGATCTTTCGATGGGCTTTCTGGTCGACAGATGATCTGTCGATCAATCTGTCTGATCCTTCGACCAGACCTGCTGTGTCGGGTATATATACCCATGTGTTGTGTTCAGTTCGAAAGATTAGGCAAGAGAAACAGAGAGAGCATTCTGTTGAGAGCACACACACGAGAGAACTTTGAGAGTTTGCAGAATACATCTGTGAACATTGGACTTGTAACCGAACCTTTCATACGCATTAATACAAGTGGTGTTAATCGTTGAATGTTGTGTGTTGTGTTTGTGCTTATTCTCGTATAAAGTCTCGGTTGCATGCTAGCTTGGATTCCGCACTCGCTAGTGTGTTTGATATAACAAGGATAAGGTTTTATCTCATCCTCGAGAGGGACCTACAAGTGGTATCAGAGCCGTGGCTCTTTTCCTTGTTAAAAACCGGATTTTGGTTTTGCTTCTGTTTTCAGTGTTTTTCTCGCTGTTTTTGTCGTTAAAACGTGTTCAAAACTTGTCGGGTGTGTTAAGGGAAGGTTTGGGTAACTTTAAAACCTTTTTAGGTGTTTGGTGATTTCCGACCATAATTCCGGCTTACTCCGGTACCGGTTTCTGGGTATTTTTATCATATTTTATTGTTTAAAATCTTGGTTTTGGTAAAAATCATGGTCTGACCATACTTTCTGCGAAAGATCTCACCAACCCATCACCTTTTTCACCTACCTGTCACTCTTTGTCAACTGTGTCAGTTCGATTCGATAGATACCCTTCGAAGTCGAAAGATCATCTTTCGATCAAGGAGGTTCGACAGATACCCATCCTTCGAACATCTTTCGAAGTCAGTGAGTTATCTTTCGAGCCAAGGAGTTTTTCGAAGGATATATTGTTCGCACTACTGTTACATTTCGAAAGATAAGGATCCTTCGTCTTAGAGAATCTTTCGAAGTCATTGTTCGAAATTCAACAGTGATCTTTCGAACACTGTTGATCCTTCGAACAAGTGTCTATCTTTGGAACAGGTGTTGATCTTTCGATTCTTGTCTGTTTAAGTTTAACAGGTTGTGCTTTTCAGGTCTTTCGATTCTTGATCTTTCGGCTGTTTGTTATCCTTCGAGATTTTATCATAGTTGTGAAAATTAAATTTTTAAAAGGAGAAAACTTATTTTTCAATTTTTAAATCAATTTTCACTTAATATATTAATTTTCATAAAATGGGAACAAACGGTCAGTGGGATCCAAGCGCGTGGACTCTAACTCCACAATCAGCAGCTACGCAATCATCAGCTACGCAATCTGCGTCAGATTTCAACAAAGCATGGATGCAGGCTATTGCCCCACCTCAAGCAGCAATGATAACTGCAAATCAATGGGCATTGGTCACAAATCAAAGCAACAGCATTCAATCTATGATGCAGAACGACAGTGAAACTGGTACAAGCACGAAACCGCCAAAGCTAAATCATATCAATGATTGGGGATGGTGGAAAGAAAGGCTGAGAACTTATGTTCAGGGGCAAGGTCAAGATCTATGGATGTGCTTCTTCACCGCATTTGACAGTGATTTGGAAGTTGCAGGATCTAATCCAGAAACTTACAGCACTATGTCTGATGATGATAAGAAGAAATTTGAGTTAGAAAAGAAGGCATTCATGATTCTCACACAAGCTCTTCACAAAGACATTTACCACCAGTTTGTTTACTGCACGACTACTAAAAGCTTGTGGGACATGCTTACGTTACGATGTGAAGGAAATGCTCAATCTAGAAAGATCAAGCAAGAGCTACTGAAGAAAGAGTTTGAAGGTTTCACGTGTATGGAGAATGAGACTTTGGCAGAGTTATCTACAAGGTTCCATCACTTGTTGAGCGAGATGTTTGGTTTTAGAGTCACTGCCACTCCACAAGAAATGGTGAAGAGATTCGCTGATAGCTTACCAGCAAAATGGAGCAGTTATCTTGAGATTCTTAAAGAAAATGGTGTTCTAGACACAATCAACGTGTATGAGTTGATTCAAAAACTGGAGAACAAGGATGTTGAAGAAAAGCTTAAGGCAAAAAGAACACTAACTCCTCAAAATCCAGAGATGTACTTTGGGATTGCAGGAGGTATCAGTGGAGAAAGACCAGCTTCTCAACACGCGAAGCTTCAAACAGCTTTCGTCTCTAACACCGGACCTTCAACAACAGATCAGTTTGATCCTTCAGCTTACACGATGTTTTCTAGACCGAATGTGCAACCGAAAGCTCAACAGCAACAACCGCAACAGCAAGGGTTTTATGGAAGCTCTTCAAACTTTCAAGCCACTTCCAATCCTAACACAGTCAGATTAGACACTTCCAACTTTTCCAAAGTCAGTGTCGAAGTAGCCAAGGAGCATATGGAGATGTTGAATACCTTGGTTAGTGCTTATAGTGGATTAGTTGCAGGTCAGATTGGGAATATCAATCTAACCAATGAAGATTATCAGCAAGTGGATAAAGAAGAGTTTGAAATGATGGATATCAAATGGGCTCTTGCTAGTGCAATTCGAAGAGCAAAGGAGTTTATGGAAAGGACGGGGAGAACCAACTTGGAAAGCAAGAAAGACACCAAGTATGGGTTCGACAAGCAAGCTGTAACGTGCTTTAACTGTGGTGAGCGGGGTCATTTCAAAAGGGAATGCACAAGACCAGCTCAGCATGGAAACCAAAATCCTTTCAGAAATCAAGGCAACCAGCAGAACCAGAACAGGAACAATGTTCGTACGATGATTCCTGTCAACAACCAAAGCCAAGCAGGGCCATCAAATGCCAACCGGGGGCTGGTGGTTCAAATAGATGAGGGTTGTGATTGGTCGCTTCAGCTTGGAGAAGGAGGAAATGGTGGAACAGCATGTTTTGCTGAAGTCGTAAGGGATTTAAAGCACGCCAGTGGTGGAGAATCTTCCGCAAATGGTGGTGACTCTTCTGAGGATGAAGACTCTTCTGGTTACAGTGGAAGCTCAGATGAAGAATCCTCCACTTCAGGGAATGATCATGTGGATCAAGCTGCTTACTCTTCGTCTTCTCTCCATTCAGCCTTTATGGCTAATGTCGACAGTTCATCAGGTCAGGTATGTGTCGATGAACCCACTGTAGCTAGTTGTGATAACTGTGATAGGTTGCGTATTAAAAATGCTGATTTAGAAGCAAACATGTCTGAGTTGCAAGGCAAACATGATGCTTTACAAGCTAGTTTGTTTGACTTGCAAGACAAACATGTTTCATTGAATGATGAGTGGTGTGAATTGCAAAGCAAACACGAGGCTTTGCAAGAGCAATATGATGTCACACACAAACACAATCAACAATTGATTGTAGATCTTGCTAAAGCAACTGAAGCTAACGTGTTTTTAACCAGAAATGAAAAGGAATTTAAAACCACAATTGCGTCATTAAGACATGATGTTTCAGAATTACAAAAAGCTGTTTTGCGAAAACAACATGCTAACAATGATCTTATAGACACAATTGAAAAGCAGATGGTAGAATTGGCGACCGCTCGATGTGAATGTGAAACAATCAAGCAGAAATTGGAAAGTTATTCCAATTCCCGCTATGTATTGGATCACATTATTGATGTTCAAAAGAAAAAGGGGGATAAGAAGGGTATGGGATTCAAATCATGTCCTCCCCCAATGAATCACAATTACTCCAAATTTCCTGATGACGAGGATATGCCCCGTTTTGAACCTACTGTGCCACTCGGTCTAGATGACTTTGCAGCAGGCCTCGGGTTCACAACTGGTACATCATCCTCGGGTCAATCAGAATCTGAATCTGAGAATGAGACAGATTCATCGTGTGTTAAGGAACAGAGTCCTCCCATTGTTGAGGATGCTGATTCTTCGGATGATGAATCTGAAGAAACTGTGAAACAACAGTCTAACTCGGTTACACCAGATATTCCAATCGAGAATCACATCCTGTGTGATCCACCAGTGAAACCGAGTAAGACTGAAATGTCAAAAGCAATGGAGTCCCTTGTTTCTACAAGTGAAGAGAATAACTTGTTGTACACGCTCAAAGGAGATGACAAAATTTACTCTAACAAAGATTTTCCAATTAAAAATGTAAATCAAGATTTAATTGAGCAAATTTTTGAAGGATGTACTGACAAGTTTTTGGGAAACAAAAGTGGCAAAATTACCGTCACTCAATGTGATCCAATTCCGTGTGAACAAATTCGAAAACAATACGGAAACCAAAAACTACCAACTGAGCGAAAACAACAAGTCAACTCAGGAAAGGGTAAAGTACAGGGAAAGAAGGCTCAGAACAAGAAGGTTCACGCACCTAAAGTTCAGCAGGCTAGGACTGAACAACCAAAGGTTCAACAACAAAAGGTGCAGAACAAAAGAGCTTCTGTTAAGAAACGAGAACCGAAAATGAACTTTGTTGGATCCACGGGTTCAGATAAAATTGAAACATTTCAAGAAAAATCTAACGTTGATTTTGTAAAACAAGTTAGAATTTTAAAACGAAATGATCAGAATAATTACACCCAACACACCAACGGATGTGATTTAGGTCCAAGCACGTCTAGATCACAAAGTTCATTGTCTGGTTCTCAGTCGGGTCATCAACGTGTTTCTCCGAGGTTTGTAGAGCGGAGAATGTGCTTTGAGTGTGGCACAATTGGGCACATTGTAAGATACTGCCCATACCTGCAAAAGTTGAAGGCAAAATCAAGTGCTCCCCAAGAAACCAATTACCAAAAACGATCTTTTTCCCCGACACAAGACCCACGTGTCTTGAAAGAAAGGGAAAAGAAGTTAAAACAAAAGAATCAAAAGGTAATTGAAAAGGCCTTAAAATCAGAGGTCAAAGAAGAAAAACCTGTTCAAGCAAAACCTAAAACTGTAAAACCAGTAAATGCTAAAACAATTAATACAAATACTGGTATAGGACAAACAGCTTGGAAACAAAAACAGGTAATTCAGTCAGGGGGAGCACCACAGGTTCTTTTTCCTAATCATCAAGTGATTGAAATCACTTTTCTTGATGATCAAGGACGACCCAAGTCCACAAAGGCTTGGGTCCCTCTCTCCAACTAATTTTTGAGTGAGCGTGTAGGATATTCCAGGAGGAACTTTCGATAGTCGTAAGATTGTTGATAGTGGAGCATCCTTGCACAAAATAGGCAACAGAAGAAATTGCTGCCTTTGATGGAGAGAAAAAGTAAAGGGAAACAGAAATGTCTGTTGAAAGAGATTGAAAAGCTTCGACAACATGAAAATCTTTTCAAAATGTGAATGTTCAAGGCTTTGATCGGGTCCCCGGGATAGATTCAAATCAAAATGTACGCTCCTGCAGCACGTCTGAAGTTCAACAATCTACAAGATGAACGTGCAGTGTACATTTCTTCGTGGTGTGATTGAAGAAAATGTGTTTGTTGAACAAACCAACCGGGTGTGCGGATGCCTTGGCATGGATTGAACAACCGCACACTACTTCTGAAAGAGAAAGACAAAGACCTTCGCTGGTGCAATGTGGAAGACCAGCCGGACCCTGAGGTTTATGATCTTGTTGCTGTGAAGAGATTTCAGTAGCTACAAATCGACCTTGAAATCCACACCGGGTGGATATTCAGTTTGGGAGAGCACTCAAATTCCTGGCAATGCATGATGCAGTTGCAGGATACGGTTTTAAATTTCTAATCTCTCCTATACTTGTCGATATTTAAGCTGCTTTGTGAATTATTATCTCGTTCAGCACTCTTTGGCCAGACAATGCTGTCATGGTCCGCACCGCTTACCGACATGTCAACTGATTTTTCCGAATTTCGTTCAAAATTAATTTTGGTAAACGGCATTGAGGTAAAACATGAGTTAATCAACATCGGAAAATCATTTTTGTAAATACCTTTGTGTTTTAAATTTATCTTAGTTTGTTGATTTTAGGGGGAGTAATTCCATTTTGAAAAATCCAAAAAAAAAACAACATCGAAAAATTTCAAAAAACTCAAAAACAATAGAAAAGCAAAAATGAGTTTCCTGGCGAGCAAAAGAGAATATGATAGTACATCAGTGGTCTGTCTAAACCTCTTTAAACCTTAAATGAAAAACGATAAGCAGCTCTATATAAGATGTATCGGTAGGCTCACAATCATTTTAAAGTGTGCAGGGTGATATAAACTTAAATCGACTGAAGACTGGGTGGGAATCATTCATTGGCATATGGTCTTAGTACCGAAATTTCGTTTGAGAGATTGCCGAGGTTCTGAGATATTCGGTCCTTATGCTGCTTATCATCTGGGTATCATGGTTGTATCTTTTACCGAAAAATAACGGGGACGCAAGTCTAGATCTTCCTTGATACTATACATACGTGTACATACTGCATACGACCTCAATAAGTGATCAACAATCACATGTCCAATCAAATAAGTGATAAAATATCACATTCATCCGGGAGTCAAGTTCGTCTCTCTGCTGTACGAAAGTACTGACCTGTTCACGGACTTGCTCCTGTGCCCTCATGCATCGAAAATCAAGTTCCTCATAAATAAGTGATTCTATCACATAGGGCTTGTTTTCAATCAAAATAAGTGAGAATCTCACATCATATACGGTCAAACAGATGATAATCGGTATACTCACCGGTAAGATGAATCCTCGTGCATACCTTGATACGGGAACGTGTCGTGATGTGGATGAACACCGGTCGGTAAGTATAAATTATACCTTAACGTATCCCCTTGCCATGATTACAAATGATAAGTTGAGCTTATGTGGACAACAATACCGATAATTGTTATAGGATGCTTATCTTAATGTTAACTAATTAAACAAAGAGAGCGTTTTGACATGACCGTACACTGATATGATTCTCTTACCCTCGAAACTCGCAAAAAGAATGTCTGTAAATATTTATTTAATGTTTCCTGTTTATGCATCTTTGTACATATTTATTTATTGTTTTCCATCTTTACATTTGAAAAATGAAAATTTCAAAAAGATTTTAGGTGTGTTTTAATTTAAACTTTATAAAATCCAAAAAGATTTTTCTTCTAGTTTATTTTTTGATTGACCGATGTTGGAACTCGAGTCTATCCTACCCAAAATCCTGATCGTAAGCTGGAAAACAATTGCACCTTCATAAACAGTCGAAGTTAACGAGTTTTGAAAGTTAAAGGATTAAAATGAATATTTTTCTAAACTTTCAAACTGCTGTCGGTTGGTGGTTGATTGAGATTTGATCTCATATGTGTCGTTATTTTAAATGTTAACTATATTCCAAGCGGTTGTTCTCATTATGCGTTTAGCTTTCTTGCATGTGCAGATGCTAAAGGCGAGGAGAACATGTTCGATGAAAAGCTTTGGAATGAAGACACGAAGTGGAGGCACTCAAAGGATAAAATGATCGAGTTGCCGCTGTCCCTTCATCAACACCACAAGGATCTGAAGAATTGACAAGTCAAAAGATTCACGAGCATGACTCAATGGAGAGTTCAATCTAAGGGGGAGTTTATTGACACACTACCTAAGTTAAATGGGGAGTTTGTTGATACACTTTCTACTTATGACGCGTGAAGACTTTGAAGATCCTCCGACTTGAATGTGACAGAAGACGAACCATCACGAGTAACGTCCAAGGGGGAGTTTGTTGATGCACTTTGTGTGGACGCGACTCGGCTCGGTTCGACTCGGCCTTGAAGACTTGAAGACACGAAGATCGAGACAAAGCTACAGCCAAGGGGGAGTTTGTTGGTGCACTTGTGTCTGTACTTTGTCTGTATTTCGTCATGATACAAAACGATGTCTTTAATGTAAGGTTGATGTAAGTTTGACCAAGTCAACCATCCTCCTGGTTTGACTTGACCAAACAGTTAGAAAAATGTTGTAATATGGCTGGGTCGAAGGATGGTCATCGAAGGATAGCTTAGATCCTTCGATGATGAGCTCGAAGGATAGACCACGAAGGATAGACCACGAAGGATATCATCCTTCGTGGTGAATGTGATCTTTCGATGGGCTTTCTGGTCGACAGATGATCTGTCGATCAATCTGTCTGATCCTTCGACCAGACCTGCTGTGTCGGGTATATATACCCATGTGTTGTGTTCAGTTCGAAAGATTAGGCAAGAGAAACAGAGAGAGCATTCTGTTGAGAGCACACACACGAGAGAACTTTGAGAGTTTGCAGAATACATCTGTGAACATTGGACTTGTAACCGAACCTTTCATACGCATTAATACAAGTGGTGTTAATCGTTGAATGTTGTGTGTTGTGTTTGTGCTTATTCTCGTATAAAGTCTCGGTTGCATGCTAGCTTGGATTCCGCACTCGCTAGTGTGTTTGATATAACAAGGATAAGGTTTTATCTCATCCTCGAGAGGGACCTACACTATAATAGATGACGAATTTTGGTACAAGTTCATTTTTGTCGAATTATTTTAGATATGTTTAATATTACAAACTTGTTTCCATTCATTTGGTTTTAAAATGTCAAAAAGTTTTTTTTATGATTTATAACCTGATAACTCTTCATGCTAAGACCCATGTTTGGCAAACCTTACCAAGAAGGAAAAAAACATAAATTCAATTACCTAGGACATTTAAGCGAGTCGTGCTAGGAAGTTGAACTTTTAATGGTTGTACGATCATATTACGAAAAAACTTTAATGAATCATGATATTTCCATCACTACAACTGAAATATTCTTGAACAGTTGAACACCCCAAATCAAACTACTCATGTCGCAAAACAATCTAGATTGCTAAATTTAACAGTAAATAACGGGTTACATACCTCATAAAAGACGGTTCGTAGATAGGGTTCGAATATGTTTATTGTATTTTTCCTCTCTTTAATCGTACACACTCATCACACATAATTTTTTTTACTTTTACTTTTCAAATCATATGGCTAGAGCTTCACTCAACCTTATCTTGGGAAGTGGGACTGCAAGTTCCCAACATAGGGTTAAGTGAAGCTCTAGCCATATGATTTGAAAAGTAAAAGTAAAAAAACCTAATTTTTTATATTTGCAAAAGAAAAATATTTATATGATTTATTATAAATTAAACACTATTTTTTTTGGGGGTGTAACATAAAAGAACAAAACCACTTTAACGTCCTTTCTACCACATGTCTTTCTTACCTTGCCGCCTTGCTAACGTGACGGTTATGGTTTGTTTTAAAAAAAATTATTTGCAAAAAAATATTTTCTAATTGATTTATCTTAAATTAACAATAGAAGTTTTTTAGAAAAAAAAAATTTAACGAATTAATTTTTTGGCAAAAAGATTAAAAAATAGACAACACACCAAATCTCTTCATTATCTTCTTCACACATTCGCTCTCTACCTAACAAACCCTAAACCCGACTTCTTCCAAAAAACGCGGTGGTTTCGCCTGAGGATCCGATCACTCCGCCGTTCTACATTCAAGTTCAACATCAAGTTCAACATCCGGTATATGTTTTTTGATCTCATTTCTTGATTTTTTGAAGATTTTGTAGTTTATATGTTAAATAATCAGAATCTAAGTTTCCGAAAACAAAATCATGATGACCGGAACTTCAATCGTTTGTGTTTCAGTTTGATTTCTTGACTTGTTTGCCGATCTGAATAATGTTTACTGTATGTTTCATTTTTCATGAAACCCTAAATCCGTGATAATGATCAAACACTTATCTTCCGATTACATAATATAATAGTAAATATCTTGTTGGTGGTTGTTGATTTTGTTTACTTCAAACCCTAAAACGGAGATTTTGATATATGTTCTTTCAAGTCTTTAAGTTCTGTTTTAGTGTGGTAATTGAAAATTCTTACGAGTGATCATTGTGAATTCGATTGCACAAACTGTATATGATTGTTTTTACACTGTTTTCGGTCAAAAAATCTACATTGTTTGTAGTTAAAACATTCCATAGATGATGTATTTGAGTTAAAATGATGGACTTTTTTGGGTTAAAATGGTGCTGGTGAAAGTTTGCTAATGTAAGAGGCTCTTCTTAAAGTTGTTTTCATGTTGTTTTGATGTTCATAGTTCAAGGTACTCACTCACTTTAACTGTTATTGCATTCCTTGTAAAAATTCCTTATATTCAAGTTATGGTTTTTATATGAATGCTATGAAAATCCTTGTAAAAATTCCTTATATTCAAGTTATGCATATGCTAGTGTATTTACCTTCCTAATTGTAAGTATCTATTTCATTCTGTCCAGATATGGATTCAAGAAAAAAACGCTCATTCATTCATAGCGTTTCTTGGTAAAGAAGAGCCTTTTTTAATGGTCATTTTTTTTAATTTCGTTGGACTGTTATATGAATATTTGAGGTTATCATTTGACATGTTTGTTATTACTTTATTAGGAGATACCAAATGATTTTGCTTATAATCTGTGGGGCGATAACATCCCATATTATAAAACATTTGACATACGGGAAGGTGAAAATTTGAGAAAGGTGCGTATTACGAAAAAAAATGATCGGCCTGTATTTACAGATGGATGGATCTTGTTAGCTAGACATCATCAATTGAAATACAAAGATGGGATATTGATCAAGGCAGTTGGGCAGTTGAAATTTGAAGTATTGTGTTTTAAAGATTTGGTATGTCAGAACTCGTATATTACAGCGGCTATTGAATCAGAACTTGGAATGTCTGTAAGTGAATTTATATTAGTTCAGTACTAATTTTAAACAAATCTTTAATTTATTGAAATTCTATAGTAATAATTTGTTGAATTTCTTTTATAGGTAATGGCAGATAAATTTTTTAATGAGTTTTACGGCAAAAATTTCAAAGGTGGAATGGCCAAGGTATATTTTGGACAAAGATTTTTTAATGGTTATTTCAAGGCTGGATGGAGTAAGGTGGTGGAAGAGGTCCCTCTAGACGCTGAGTATTTCTTGTTTTTTACCAGGCTGGATTCAATGACCTTTGATGTTTCGGTATTCGATCCTGACACCGGAACAGAAGTTTTTCTAAAAAAGGTTGAGTGGTTCTTTTAAAAGTATATATCGAAACACATTAATTAAAACTGTTTATAATTATACTGATTTTTGTCTGAGGTTTTTAAAAATTTCTAGTCTACTGCGGATGATGATATGATAGTTGAATCAAACTTGCCGGATGATGTGTGTGAAGATGATCGGGAAGGAAATCAAAAAGATGTAAGTATTGAAGTTGTTCATTCTGAAAGTGTTTTATATGTTTAACATTTATGAATTTATTTATTTGAATTATTATTTAACTTTTACGTATTCATGCTTTATTAGACGAAGATACCTCCAAAAGTGTTTTATATGTTTAACATTTATGAATTTATTAATTTGAATTATTATTTAACTTTTACGTATTCATGTTTTGGTAATAAACTACTACAAATCCGGTACATCATTTATTTATTCGAATTATTAATTAACTTTTACATATTCATATTTATTGTTTTTTTTTTGTGAAGGTTAAAGGCAAGTCCAATGTATATGAAGCTCAGGTATTTAAAACAAAAAATGAATATCGCTCAAGTCATTTACCGTTTTATATTTATAGTAAAAGATTTATTTAAAAGTTATTACTTATTTGTGTTACCTTTGGTACAGACACAACGAAATCTTCGAAGCAGAGTTAAAAGGGTTGATGCAGCGGCAAGCACTGGTTCTTCGATCTTGAAAACCACAAACCTTGACATTTTTTATTGTTTACATAGTTCATATATCTTAATTACATAGTGGCTTTCGGTCAATATGGTTTCTGCAATAAATGGGTTTGGGTTTAAATGGGGTGGTGATAATATAGCCGCTATGCAATTGGTTATAATATAGGCGTTATTTCTTAATAGATAAAATAGTGGTTTGTTCATTTCGTTTGGTGATATAATACATGCTTTATTTGTTTCATGATAATATAGTCATTTGTTCATTTGGTTTCATGATAATATAGGTGTTATTCGCTTCATGATAATATAGTCATTTGCTCATTGGGTTTGATGATAACTTAGGAGTTATTTGTTTCGTAATAATATAGGTGATAATATTGTTTTGCGTGATAATATAGTCTCATGTTCCTTTTGTGATAATATTGTTTTAGTGATAATATAGTCTCATGTTCCTTTTGTGATAATATGTTCTAATTAATTCAATTATGTTCAGACGAAGCGCAGGAAGACAGTTCAAAAAGTTAACCCACAATCACCGGTTTTGAACTTCACAAGATTGGCGGAACACAGAATTGTAAGATTTTATAGATTTTTTATTGTTTCCTTGTTCAACTTTTTATCCAAAGCCTATATTTACTAATGACTGGAATATGTTGTGCTTTTCAGCGAATACCAGCAAAAGTGTCATCTGTGTTGGACCTATCTCCTGATCATCTCAAAGAAGTCAGAGTTCAAAACCTGACAGGTGAAGTCAAGAACATCATGACCAGATCGGAAAAACATCGCAAAGGGTTCCGGTATGGATTTGTTGGATGGTCGACTTACTTGAAGGCTTGGAAGATCAAAATTGGAGCGGAACTGTTTTTTGAGCTCAACAACTCAAGTAAGCTATTGAGATTGACAAAGGTTGTGGAGAAGCATTGTGTTAAAAAGAAGAAATTGTGTGCATGACTGGGAAGTGTGCTTGTGGTTGTGGTTGTTTTTATAAACAATATATGGTAGTTTCTTTTGTTGGGCTTTAGAGTCCTAGTTGGTGTAGAAAAAAATGTGGCTAAATTAGACACATTTTGGTTATTTTGGGTTGGGCTTTATGTAAATCAAGGTTAACAGGTAATTGCATGGTTGGTTGTTCTTTTAGGGTAGAATAGCTTGACTAATTTGGATATTATGTGTTATGCTTAATGGTAATAGACGAGTGATAATTTATTAAACTTTAGTCTCGTCATGGTGTTGTGTATAATAGATGACGAATTTTGGTACAAGTTCATTTTTGTTTCAATTATTATAGATATGTTTGTAAACGTTTATGTGTTATACTATGAAACACTAATCAACTATAGTAACATGTGTTATGCTATGAAACAATAATATATAAAAACTATGCGTTTGATTACAAAACAAATTACATATACAAATACAAATTACAAGTAACTAAAAACTTCTTTGTATACAACATTAGATGTCCTATTAGTAAGGTTACCATCATTATCAAGAATTGATAATTTGAGTCCATCTCTGCTCTTGACTCTCGACAAAGCAACATAAAGTTGACCATGAGAAAATACTGGATTTTTCAAATACAAACCAACTCTGGATAATGACTGGCCTTGACTTTTATTAATTGTCATAGCAAAACATAAAGCAACAGGAAACTGTCTTCTTTGAAATCTAAAAGGAACCTTCTTATCCGACGGTATTATACCAATTCTAGGAAGAAAAATTCGAGCACCAATGTTGCTTCCAGATATCACTTCTGCTTCAATAACGCGATTTCCAAGTGATATTACCTTTAAGCGAGTTCCGTTGCATAGACCATTTTTTTTATCAATATTTCTGAGGAGCATGATGGGAACACGACCTTTAGTAATAATTTGTGATTTGGAACACCGGAGATTTTAAGACCATTTAGTACGTCGGGAGAGTATAAACTTTGATCAAAACCATCATGTAGATTTTCTGTCTCACAAATACTATCGGAACTTAGGTATTCCTTGGAATCGCCTGGGAACATCAGCAACAACTGAGAATTAATTTCATCAACAACTTCATTCGTCGGTGCAAGAATCTCTCTTTCATGATAAAAGCCAGAACTTTGGTAATTTTCAAGAAGAGAAGGATAAACAAACTCTATAAGACTTGAAATAGGATCAGCGGAATCCATGATTAAAAGATCATCGGGTATATCTATAATCGCATAACCATCATTAGATCCGCCTAGTTTCCCTTCACCCAAATCCAACAACCACTGACCAAACATTCGTATTTGCTCAACATCATGCATTCCACTTCCTGCAGTCAACCTCATGTTCTTAGTTAAAGTGAGTACTTTGCAGTGGTCCCATATGTACGAAGAAGTCAACGAAGCATTAACAATGTCTTGTCTAGTACCACCTTGAATGACAGGAAGAGTTTGTCGGAAATCTCCACCAAATACGATTGTTTTACCTCCAAATGGACGTTGGGAATTATGAGAACCATTACATTTCAATATGTCTTTTAGAGTTCTATCCAAAGCTTCAAAACCATGTCGGTGTACCATTGGCGCTTCGTCCCATATAATCAATGATGTTTTCTTTAATAGATTTGCAACATCACTGTTAGGGATTATAGTACACATTGAGTCTTCATTCAGATTAATCAGAATGAGAAATCGAGAGTGAGCTGTCCTAGCTCCTGTAAGAAGCAAAGATGCAATCCCACTTGAGGCAACATTTAAAACAATTTCCCCTTTTGATCTTAGAGATGCAGATAACGTTTTCCAAAGAAATGTTTTACCGGTACCTCCATAACCGTAAACAAAAAAAAACACCACCTTTATTGTCTTCAACCGCTTTCATGATATCATCATAAATAAATCTTTGTTCATCGGTTAATGAAACTAAAAGGTTCTCAAACTGCTCTTGAAGATCAATTCTATCATAATCCAGCTCTTCAGTAATCAAACGATTATTTGAAGTAGAAATCAACTCATGATCAGGATAAGGCATTGTATTAAAATTTCGTAAGCTGGAATTATTACGAATTAAAATCTTCTCAATCTCATACAATGTGAGATTTTTAACTTCATCATCAGTGAGGCATAAATCTGAAAAAAAACACATTAAAGATATATTTTTTAGATTAATATAATCCAATCTATAAGAAACAAATATTTGTTAAAATATAAAAGGAATCATAGGATAAAATAAAACATTTTAACATGATTATACATATAAAATATATGTGAATGTGAATTATAAAGATAAACATTAAAAATAAACATAAAAATGAGTAATTGTCATAAAGTAGTTGTACCTGGAGACTTTAAAATCTGTCGTTGTTTATAGAGGATGCCATCTGATAATAATTCCCATGTTTTTTGCCATACACGTTCCGGCAAAGACAGAGTCTGGCACGTCAACATCGTAGCAAAGAGTGTGCGAAGATAATAACCGGAGCCTGAATGACTTGCTTCTTGGATAGCTTCTATATATTCCATGTCATCATCTAGTAGTCCGTGAGCATAACATGCTTCTCTAAAGGTATTAAATTTACGACCATTTACAGTGAGGATATCATCAAAGAATCGAGGACCTTTAAGTTTGTTTAAAAGAATCCTAAAAAAAATATGCCTCACCAAGAGTAGGAGAAACAACATGAATTCTTCCAATTGCAAAACTACCCGGTTTCCGACGTTTCCAACAACGTTCATCCTTTTTAAACACAAACTTAGTAGGGAATTCAACATAAGTAAGCTCTCGGGCAACTTCATCTCTTTGGTTACAATCCATCCAAGCTGAAAACATTGAACAATTCATTGACGGCCGATTGAGGACTAAGTCAATATCATCGTCTTCACCGTATACAACATTTTGTTGGTTCGGAAGATGAAATGGGAGACGAATAACAGCTGGGTGCCTATAGTGAACATCAAATGCGAATATACGCCATGATGCCTCACATGCAGACAAATATCGACAATCATAGTATTTTTTTAATCTCATCAACCGGCGGGTCAGGTTCGTTTGATGTGTTACCTTCAACAATGGAAACGGTAACACGATCAGGCCCTTTGTTGATATATTTAAACAAATACTTTATAGATCCAGCTTGATTGCACCATTCAACATTGATGAGGGACGGATATCTCTTCAAAAGTGTTTTGTTGTAGGGAACAACAAATCTGTTATCTAGCTTAACTCCAGATTTTTCAACAAATATTCCTGAATCTCTTCTTCTATAGAGAGGAAAACCATCCATGTCGACAGACGTATGATCCGGAATCTCTTTGGAAAACCCTTAAAACACTTATTATCTACCATGCATAGGCAGTTGACGTTGTGAGGACCACAAGGACCATGAATTATGAAATCACTAACAAGAGTATACAACTCTTGATCATCGTTTCGGTCAGGAATTTCAGCAGAAATGAGGGGATCAATGTGTTCAACAGTTGGAAACTTGTGATCGGGATGCATAAATAAACATATATGCGCATGCTGCAACCCACGCTTCTGAAACTCCACCGTATAAACAACTACAAAAAGTAAAGAAAATAAAATATTAAATGTTTGTATTCAATTTTTAAATATTAAGAAGAAATGAAGCTTAATAGTAAATTTGTAAAAAATACCTGCTGAAACTTTGCCAAATATTGAGTTATCCTTCAAGTCTTTAATCAAAGCATTGAGCTTGATTTTAAACAATCTAGAGAGGATATCAGGCCTGTCTTCAGGACTTAAATTGGTGTCCTTAAGGTATCTTTTAATTTCAGGCTATTTTGGATTGCATGTCACGGTTATAAAAACATCTGGATATCCATACCACTTACACAGAGACATTGCATCCAAATAGTTCTGCATCATATAGCGAGCACCTCCAGTGAATGACGAAGGCAATATGACACGCTTTCCAGTGTTGGATACATTTATATTACCATGGTTACGTAAATTCGAGAGGTTCTCAAAAGTATCAAATCTTAGAACCTTCTGTTGAAAACGTATGTAATTTAGTCGCTCAGTTTCAATCATGGTATACGCATCAACTAAGAATTGTTGAAATAGGCGACGTGAATTTAGAATTAATGAAAAAACACCATGCCTATCTTGTATCCTGTATGCAAAGAATTCTCTCATAGTGACATATGTTCGTTTGGTTGATGTTGAAGGAGTAACACCTCTATGAGGAATATCAATTCTGTAGCAATCATCACCATAAGGAAACAAAAGTGGATACTGGAGAGCAAGATACGATGGATGTAACTCACTAATACGTTGTAGACCACCAGATTTCGTTTCTACAATAATATCTCTGTTTTCTAAGGAATCGCCAATGTCACCAACAATTAAAGCTACCACTTCAGAAGCAGTTGGTAAGTTGTATGTTCTTCCATCTTGTTGCCTTCTTCCAATGAGCCGCAACTTTAGCTCAGCATTACAGTTATCTTTAAAAAAATCTCTTACCATGTGATATGTTTTAACCAAAACATTCTCCGAGTCTAACATATTCTGTATATGTTGTATAACTTGAAGATCAAGATCCAAAGACTTTGTTGAAGAAGCTCTATTATATTCACTAAAGAAAATCAAAACATATAATATTAAATTAAAATTAAAAAAAAATTCTTAAAAAATAAAATACTTACATTGAATACGTACCCAAAAGCAGATTGTCTATTTGAAAGTTCATTGTCAGTATCATATATATAAAGCTGGGAGAATTTTGGTTTAGATCCGTCCTCTGGTAGAAGACTTCCCATTCTATGGTAATTCTGACCACCCAATCGGAATATATAAGGAGCATTGCCTCTGTTAATAGATTTATCAACTTTTCCGCCAATGGAAGTAAATGAGAACATGGAATTGTATCGACGGATGTTCTTGATGAATGACTTGCTTTTTGAGTCCAATCCATTAAAAAGAGACTGATAACTTGGTGGTGCTTCCTTCATATTAGGAAGTTGAACTTTACCATATGCACAACAAATTGAATAACTTGAACTAAATTGGATTTTTGTACTCCCTCTACGAGCTTCAACATCCCATAATTTTGCTTGACATATTTGGCAAGTGACATTTTGATCTAAGTGATCAACATAATCTGTTGAAAAATATTTAAATAATATTTGTAAATTTGTAATAAGCAATTATAAAGTTGGAAGGAATTTCAATTAAAATAATTTTTTTGTATATTGTATATTTATGTAAAATGTACCTTTTGAGATGCCCACAAATTCGTCTTTTTTAGTATCACTTTCATTCGATCGTCTTTTATCCAAAATAGTCTTTCTTAAATTTCGCCTTTGTTGACTGTTAAAATTGTCCATGGAATTATTTAAACCTGTAACAAAAAAAAATATAAAAATTAATGATGCAAAATAAAATATAAAAAAATAAAAATATTATGGTGTTACCATTTAAGTATTCTGCTGTAATGTCAGAGACAGGACTTCTAGTATTTCCATTGGTACAATTGGTAAAAGATAGTGAATTACATAAACGATTCTCTTTGATGACATTCTCTTTGTTCTTAGCCTTTCTTGTATCCAAATACAATTTTCGTAACTTTCTCCTATGATGACTCTCAATATTGGTAGAGTTTGTGTTTAAAACTGTACAAAAAGATAATATTTAAGATATACGAATTGATTAGAAAAAATAAATAAAACATTAAACAAAATACTTACTGGGAGGGTTAATAGATATTGGTGTAATATTTGAAAATGGTGTTGTATTTGTGCAATTATTTAAACCTGTAATAAAATTATATAGAAACGAATCATGATTAAAAAAAAGAAAATAAAAATAATATTAACAAAAAGTATATGTGATAATGAAAATAAAAATTCGTAAGCGGTATATTTGTAGATTTTTTATAATAAAAGATTTTTAATATAGTACCTGTTGTAATGTCAGACAAAGGGCTTCTAATACTTCCAATGGGAGAATTAGTAAAAGATATTGAATTACATAGAAGATTGTCTTTGATGACATTCTCTTTGTTATTAAAAACATTCTCTTTAACACGGTTGTTAACATTTCTTCTATCCAAATACAGCTTTTGTAACTTTCTCCTCTGACGACTCTCAATATCGGTAGAGTTTGTGTTTAAAACTGTAAAAAAAAAATTAATTAAGATGTAGGAAATTATTTGAAAAAGGGAAATTGGTTTTTAATAAACCAACCTTTGCCCAGTTGGTAAATAATAATCCAACGTACAGAATTGGTAATTAATAATACTACGTTTCAATATGTTGGTACTCAATGTACCTCCGTTAGTTTTTTTTAACTGAAGTTAGTTTTTAAGTTTTATTTATTACACAAACAGTCCCTGTAGTTATAATTTACTAGTTTTAAGTTTTATTTATTACACAATCAGTCCCTGTAGTTATAAAAAAAAATCATAAAAATAAAAAAAAAATCTTAAAAATCAAAAAAATTCAAAAAAATCATAAAAATTCTAAAAAAATCAAAAAAATTCTAAAAAAATAAAAAAAATCATAAAAAATCATAAAAATTCAAAAAAAATCAAAAAAACTCTAAAAAATCATAAAAATTATAAAAAATCATAAAAAATTAAAAAAAGCAACCGTTTCGACCCGAACCGTTTTCGACGCGAACCGTTTTGAACCGTACCGTTTCGACCCGGACCGTTTCGACCCGTACCGTTTCGACCCGGACCGTTTCGACCCGGACCGTTTCGACCCGGACCGTTTTGACGCGGACCGTTTCGACCCGGACCGTTTCGACGTTTACCGTTTCGACCCGTACCGTTTTCGACCCGGACCGTTTCGAAAACGGTGGTGGCGGTGGTGGTGGTGGCGGTGCTGTGGTGGTGGCGGTGCTGTGGTGGTGGTGGTGGCGGTGGTGGTGGTGGTGGCGGTGCTGTGGTGGTGGTGGCGGTGCTGTGGTGGTGGCGGCGGTGCTGTGGCGGTGGTGGTGGTGGTGGTGGCGGTGGTGGCGGTGGTGGCGTGGTGGTGGCGGTGGCGGTGGTGGTGGTGGCGGTGGTGGCGGTGGTGGCGTGGTGGTGGCGGTGGCGGTGGTGGTGGCGGTGGCGGTGGCGGTGGCGGTGGTACGGTTCGAAACGGTTCGTGTCGAAACGGTTCGGGTCGAAACGGTTCGGGTCGAAACGGTTGCTTTTTTTGAATTTTTTTTTTTATTTTTTAGAGTTTTTTTTTATTTTCTAGAATTTTTTGGATTTTTTATGATTTTTTTTTTATTTTTTTAGAATTTTTTTGATTTTTTTAGAATTTTTATGATTTTTTTTTATTTTTTTTATTTTTATGATTTTTTTATAACTACAGGGACTGATTGTGTAATAAATAAAACTTAAAACTAGTAAATTATAACTACAGGGACTGTTTGTGTAATAAATAAAACTTAAAAACTAACTTCAGTTAAAAAAAACTAACGGAGGTCCATTGAGTACCAACATATTGAAACGTAGTATTATTAATTACCAATTCTGTACGTTGGATTATTATTTACCAACTGGGCAAAGGTTGGTTTATTAAAAACCAATTTCCCTTTGAAAAAAAATTAATAAATCATTAAACAAAAAAATTATTGGGAGTGTTAATAAATATTCGTGAAACATTCGACAATGGTGTTGTATTTATGTTGGGATAATGATGTATATCTCAGATAATAAAAAAAATAAAGTCAAAAATTATATCCTACCTTGGAGGAAAAGAAATTCTACTAATAATTAAAGTTAAATCATAATCTGTTTAATATTACAAACTTATTTCAATTCATTTGGTTTTAAAACGCCAAAAAGGTAATGGAAAAAAATACAAAATGTTAATTTAAAACACAATTGAAAAAAATATATACATGTTAATAATAAAACTAATTTTAACACAGATTTAATAAAAGTAAAATTAACACTGCTAAAACTAAAATTTAGAAATTTAAAACCAAGGATAAATTTAAATAACCAAATCCAAAAGGCACAACCATCATTCCTACATCAAGGGACTTAAACAACATAAGTTTTCAAAAACAAATAATAGATATCCTAAACATGGAATAATAATTGTCTTAACAATGGATAGATGTGATCATTTTTCCTTCTTGGGAATCAAAAGTGACTTAGAGCCTTCATTCAAAGATAAAGGATCTTTACTTCCAGAGTCGTCACGATCATAATCTTCCGCAAGAACACGCTTCAGCTCAGGTTGTGCCTTCATCTTTCCTAGCCTTTTGTTACGCAAAGCCATACCACCAGCACTTGAATCAATCAATGAAACCGGAGTCTCATAAACATTGTTCATTGGTATAGAATCCTTCAAATTCAAGTAAATAGATTTGTTAAAATACAAAAAGGTTTGTATTTAGAAATAGGAATGTGTTTAAAAAAAATAGATAGTACCTTCTGGTTAGCACTATGTTTTCTCGTCTTGCGTTTCTCTTTGCTATAAGTGTTGAATTCTAATTTAAATAGAAAATATGGATTAGAAATATAGAATTACAAAATCCAAAAGATTGAAAAAACAAATAGAAATAAAATGCGGACCTTCATTGCAACCTAAAGCAGCTTTTGTTGCTGACTCGTCATGATCATAAGACTCCGCAAGATTACGCTTCAACTCGGAATGTTCACTTATCTTTTCAGCATTTTTGGTAGCCAAATATATTGATCCAGCACTTGAACCAATCAGTGACATCGGAGAATCATCCTTAATATGGAAATGAATTGAAATGAAAATAATATATTATTATAAACAATAATAGTGATGAATAAGAATAAATGAATAAATAGATTTTGTCATATAGTTTGTTTAGAAAAAATACCTTTAGATCGACAGTATCAACACTTGCAAAATCACCAGATGAGAGATTCATAGAGTTTGAAAGATCAACCTACATTATAAACAAAGAAGGCTATGTTAAATTGTTGAATAAAGAATGTAGGTAAAATATATTATAACTGTAAAAAATTAAGATCAATATAATTAGATACTTACATGGTCAATCCCTATCTTTGATTCAAGCTGAGAAATGATTTCAGGATCATCAGAAAATCTTTTGACAGTGAATGACTTGTAGTGATTCTTCACATTAAAATGAGAAATCTCAACCTTAAACGCCATCTTTTTTCCAACCAAATTACTAATTTCATCCGGTAGCAAATTATCCGTTTCACCCTACATAATAATTTAAGATGTAAAAACAGTGGTACAATATGAGAATGTATAAATTATATAAATTGGGAAAATAATAAAGCCAAAAGAGATACATCAAGAAACTTATCAACCAACTCTTGAGCACTCTTTCCAAGTAATTTTCGAGCTACATGATCTAAGCAAGTTAAAGATGCAATAGCAGTAGAATCTTGTAACCTAAGTTGAAGTTTCAACCTAAAAAAGAATAATAAAATTGGTATTAGTATAGTATTGAAATATAAAATTTTAAATTTAAAGTTATCATAAAGTTAGAACTTTACCGGGGAACCACATAAACACCTTTTTCATTGCAAACATCATTTATGCATCGAATTGTCTGCTTCTCCTCACTTAAATCTAATCCATCCTCTCCATCACTTATAAAATACAGCACACTAACCTTCTTCATACAATCCTTACAAGAATTGTAATACCACTCAACACCAGGAGGGAAACTTATCACTGTACCAAGCACAATCACATTCATTGTCTCCTGAATTTTATTAACTTCATCTATCGTCTTGAAATCAGTTCCAACCAAAAAATCATCATGAATAGTTTTGCCAGCTTGAGATGAACCAAAAGGACGGCTTGAAGAACCAACATCCGGTCTTCTTTCAAGTAACCTTCAAATTATTATAAATATAATTAGTCTATAAATTATAAAACATGTGAACATTATGACATAAAATAATATACTGAAACAAATAATAAAACAGTTTTCTTGAAAAAATATGTACGTCTTACCTCTTTTGGAAATCAATTAGCTCATCAATGCTTTCGTTCAGATATAAATTGTTGTTTTGAAAATAACTGGACACGTATGCCTTACCTACATATTAGACAAAAAAATTCTATTCAAAAAAATTAAGCATTGATAAGTACAACAATAGAATGTAAAATATATAGAATTTTAATGACAAAGATAAAAGTAATTAAATAAGTATAAAACCTTCATGAAAGCTATATCTTCCAAACTACAATATCACAAACACATCACTCGGTTTCTGTTCCAAAAACTTTGACATTTGCACCGCATATTCTCCCCACAAAGTCAGATAAACATTAAGGAACCTATGAATAAAAATTTAATAAAACATGAACTAATTGATAAATATATAAAGGAGATCAAAGAAATAAATAAATTCTAACTCTAAGTCATGAAGTTGTAAGCTCATTTTTTTGTTCAATCTCCCATTACTGCTTACTGCCGGTATGATCAACCATAGGAAACCAACCATCAACATAACCAATGATATCTATAAACAAACAAAAGAATAAATTAGAACAATAACAATGGCGTAATATAAGTAAATAAAGATCAAAAGAACAAATTTTAAAATACGGTGGACTTACCAACAGGAGAGTCTTGCGGAATAGCACGATTACGAACAACATCGAATGATGTAAAAGAGAATCCATGAATTGAACCACCAAAGTCATCAATGTTTCTGATGTCAGTAGAGAAATTGAAAAACAGTTTATGTTTGTGGTTAGTTGGGCGGTACGGAGACACGTTGTCACCAACATCAAACTTAGTAACCATGACACAACTATTTTCTACCAGCAATCTTCCATACTTTACAAGATAATTACCATCAACACTTGCTTGAATTTTGGTACCCTATCAAACAAATATAACCTTTTAAGATGAAACATAGGATATAAAAAAAAATATTTGTTATAAACTGATAAACTACCTCCTCATCCATGAGGATCAGTTCGACCGCATGAATAGCATTCTTGACTTTAAATGATAGTAGCTTCCAAAGCTTAAGTATGCGAACTTTAATAGTCACGTCTGTCTTGGTTACATCCAATTCATTAAGAGAAGTGATGGGAGGGTTCTCAATTGACCTTTATAGTTAAAAATTTATTTTAGAAAACAAAATCTCTGATTCATAAACAAATTTTAGTTTTTAAAAGACTATATCAATTGTCTGAGGGTCTTTAAATGAACAATTGTTGTGAAACATTCAAGGAGTTTTTGGAATATTTGAAATATCTCTCTATTATAAAACACTGTATCAATTGTGTGAGGGTGAATATTTACGGATGCATAGATCATGTTAGTTAGACATCATCATTTGAAATACAAAAATGGGGTATTGATTATTATTACTGTTAAAAATAATTAAATAATAAGAATTTGCAATATTCAAATACATGTATATCAGGTCCAATAAAGTTAAAAAAACATGTATATCAAGAAAAATTAAGTTAAAAGCTAAATTTCACAAAAAAAACATAAAAATCTTTATGCCAGTCCCTAAAACAGTCCCTAAAACACATTTTAGGAGTCACAAATACATCATAAATGTATTTAATCAGCAGATTCAGAACATAATTCACAAAAAAATAAAAACTTAAACATCTTTAAACAGAAGAACTTAATAATTTATGCCAACTTTGGTCCTCTTCAAATCATAAAGTAGTGTATAATTAAAAAAAAATTAGAACTTAGACATCTTAAATTAAGTAAACTTAAAACAGTCCATAAAACACATTTATATCTAAAATAGTCTATAAAACACATTTATATCTAAAACAGTCCATAAAACACATTTATATCTAAAACAGTCCATAAAACACCATAAAAATCTTTATGTCGGTCCCTAAAACAGTCCCTAAAACACATTTTAGGAGTCACAAATACATCATAAATGTATTTAATCAGCAGATTCTGAACATAATTCACAAAAAAATAAAAACTTAAACATCTTTAAACAGAAGAACTTAATAATTTATGCCAGCTTTGGTCCTCTTCAAATCATAATGTAGTGTATAATTCACAAAAAATTAGAACTTAGACATCTTAAATTAAGTAAACTTAAAACAGTCCATAAAACACATTTATATCTAAAACAGTCCATAAAACACATTTATATCTAAAACAGTCCATAAAACACCATAAATCAGCAAGAAGTAGTGTATAATTCACGAAAAATCATAAGAAAGTCTAAAACAGTCCTTAAAACATGCCCTAAAACACATTTTAGCAGTCACAAAGTGGAAAACTATCTAAATCTGTCCCTAAGACATCATAAATCTCTTTAATCACCAGATTAAGAACATAATTCACAAAAATCTTATAAAATTTGTAAAACAGTCCCTAAATAACATGTATATCAGAAAAAATATAAATCAGACACCAAAACAGTAGCTAGAACACATTGATATCTAAATCTGTCCCTAAAACATCATAAATCACTAAAACAGTCCCTAAAAGGTATTGTATAATTCACACAAAATCTGTTAAAAAAATTAAAACAGTCCCTAAAACAAAATTTATATCTATAACAGTCCATAAAACAGCATAAATGTGTCCCTAAATAGCAAGAAGTAGTGTATAATTCAGGAAAAATCATAAAAATCTCTAAAACAGTGCCTAAAACATGCCCTAAAACACATTTTAGCAGTCACAAAATGGAAAACTATCTAAATCTGTCCCTAAAACATCATAAATCTCTTTAATCACCAGATTAAGAACATAATTCACAAAAAATTACAACTTAAACATATTTACACAGAAGAAGTTAAGAATTTATGCAAGTTTTGGTCCTCTTCAAAAATATTGTGACTCTTTTAACAAAAACAGCAAGAAGTTAAGTATAATTCACAAAACTCTAATAAAATTTGTAAAACAGTCCCTAAATAACATGTATATCATGGAAAAATCTAAATCAAACACTAAAACAGTCCCTAAAACACATTGATATCTAAATCTGTCCCTAAAACATTATAAATCACTAACACAGACCCTAAGAGGTATTGTATAATTCACACAAAATCTATTCAAAAACTTAAAATAGTCCATAAAACACATTTATATCTAAAACAGTCCATAAAACAGCATAAAATGTGTCCCTAAAACAGTCCCTAAAACAGCAAGAAGTAGTGTATAATTCAGGAAAATTCATAAAAATCTCTAAAACAGTGCCTAAAACATGCCCTAAAACACATTTTAGCAGTCACAACATGAATTTGTATCTAAATCTGTCACTAAAACACATTTTTATCAAAATCAGACCATAAAACACATGTAATAGTTCAGTTCAAAGCTGATTTACAACTATGGACAACTATAATATATCTAAATCAGTCACTAAAACACATGTGATAGTAAAAAAATTAACAAAACGGACTAATAGCAAAATCGGTTCACTAAACATTAACATAAAACGAAAGTTAAGTTCAAAGGGGAATTTGACATACCTGATCTCTTGAAACAATCGCAAACCTTTCTTCAATCACTAACACCCTGTACAAAAATTAAGTTCAGAAACCACAAAAAATTAAAAAGTAAACAAAATTTAACAAAAGAAAAAATAATACCGGAAGAACAACGCAGATGCACAACGGAGAGAGAAGGAGAAATGGTTTGGCTTTAAAGACTTCATCGGAGGATGAGGGCAAAGAAGAGGAACACAATTTCAAACCTCAATCCGTGTGAATGATGATCTACACCGTTCGATTAACTTACAAATTCAAACACAGCCGTAGGATCTGTGTTTCTTTAATAAACTTGGACTTTTATGCGAAGATGGGACTGAAAAAACTGTCTTCGTTGAACAACAGGTAGACAGTAGGTTCGATTGTCAACTTTTGAATCCAAACTCGAAAGGGTATTCATCTGTAGGATGCAGAGAAGGAAAGAAGGAGAGAAGAAGAAGACGGCGAGGAAAGGGAAAGAATTGGGGATTAGGAATTTGGATGGTTGCTTTGACCTGCAGAAGAGAGAAGAGGGAGAACAATTTCTCTGCCATCATTAATGGGGTTTGACATTTAGCAAGTAGGAAAGAGATAAGGGATAAAATGACCGGAAGAAGGAGAAGAAGACACGTGGATAAAATTAAGGAGGGAGTGACAAGTAGGAAAGAGATAAGGGAGGAGGGCTGTGGTAGTGACACATAGGATTTATGAACTTTGATTTATTATAATAGGAAGATAATGGAAAACAACATATTATTGACATCCAAAAATTAAGTAAGTAAAATATAAATCTTCATTCTAGTTTGAACTGATCAATGCTCGCCATCAATTAGTTTAAATCTTCACTAGTTATTTCTAAATATAACTAATTCAAATTAAATAAATTTCTAACCGTGGGTGAAAAGAAAATGATGAAGATACTGTATCAAGATAAATACAAAATTTAATTTTCTTTTCTCAAATCAAACCAACATTAGTGATTTACAATTATTTTTTTTCTATTAATTAGTATTATTAATATTAAGCTAACTAAAAAAATGACAATATTGTATAATCTTATTCAAATTTAACTTTCTAATCAAATTATGATTCAGTTACTATGATTTTATATAAAATAAAAATCAGGTTTATTACAAGGAGTCTACTATTGTTCCATTTAAACCCTCTACAATCCAAAAATCATAAAAAAATTACTTGAATAACCTAAAAAATAAGCATGGTTATGCAAGATGGATTGTTGACTTGGATGAAGAAGACAATCTGATGTTAGTTTCCTGTATGCCTGATATTACACATGTGTTAATCAATCCAGCAGCAGGAACCTACACAATTGCATTGGTGGAATTTCTAAAAGAAGATCTACAAAATCCCTCATTTCCATCAGTAGCTACCACTCAAATGTTAGACTTGCCTCACAGTCTCCCTAACCCAAAGATTGTGAGATGGAAAACAATGAAGGACTCGAATGATGTGGAGATCTTTAGAGAAGATAGCTCTCGAATCTAGGTGGATAGGTATGAATTCCAAAGTCTAAACCCAGAAGAAATCAAGGTTATTCTTGGTCTTAAAATGGAAAGAGAATCTGATGATGAAGCTCTAAATCTTGAACTTGAAATCAAAGGCATGATCGGAGAAAGGCTGAAAGACTCGATCAAATAAAAGAATAAAAGACAGGCTTCAATAAGTGTGATTTTGGTATGAGCAGATCTAGGGGAAATTGTTAGGTTAGATAAGATCTGCTGATGTTGAAAGCCAAAACCCAAGGGAACCATCTTTCCTGCCTGATGGAATAAGTTAAGATACAATCACAAGACTAGGAGTCCCCCCCCCCCCCCGCCCCACGAAGGTTTCCCAAAACAACTGCCCAAACTACTGCTACATACAATCATTGCCTTAAAGAATAAAGATCAGAAGAACAAAGTGTTGGATTGTCAAAGTGTTGGTCAACAAATCAAGGGTCAACTCAACCAAAGTAAAGACCGAAGACTAGAAGACAGAAGTTTCGGATTTCTAGAAGTGTTGGTTCTCAACCAGCAGTTTTGTTAAATCCAGCAATTCTCATTATCTCTCTTTAGAAGCAGCAGTTCAATTTAACAATGTAACTATCCAGCAATTATATATATATATATATATATATATATATATTGTTCCCATTAAGTCTAACCACTTTTTGAATCGATATCTATCGACGGATCATGCTGAGATGAAATCTCAGCCGTTTAAACTCCAAAAAGTAACCGCTCTAATGGCGATTCCCGGTGGTTATGGTCGGTTTTTGCAGCTGGTGGTTACCTCAATCTTTTGCTGCCCACTATCTCCATGACTCAACCGCCTAAAAAATATACCATGTTTCCATTAAATATAACTGCCTACTAAATGCATATTAGCCCTTGGAATCACCTGAGATGCAATCTTGAGCGTAATAATCCAAGAAATGGTTCTAGAAGGAGAGGTTGAAGACAGTTTTTTTCTTCCCACGTCTCTGAGCAGTTATGGTGTGTCCCCTATATGTTACCTCCTAAGTCCCAACACCCCCTGCTACCTCATTTCTCCCAACCTTTTTCTCTCATGGCGTCCTTCTTATTCTTCCCCAAGCTACAATGGCATGAAAACCTAATCAACAATTTCCATGTTTTTTTTCTATATCGGACGAAGACATCATGATGGACTCCAATTATGCTTACATTGTACACCCCGATCAAGATTTCGTCGCCCTTCTCCTATCTCCAGAATATTCATGGCCGTTAATCACGCCGCCGGTAATATCACTTTCGTTTCTATGCCTACCTTCTTTTGTCATTGTTTATAATTATATTATATGAGCTTGTCTTGTGTGTTTCAGTTAGGGCTAAATGTGTAGGCCTTTGGGACGTGCGACTCCATCTGACGTTTTTTGTGGTTTTTTGTTAACCCTAATTGAAGGCACAAGATATTATCTTGATAAATTTCTTAGCGCTTAAGAGCCTATGCCAGTGATGGCTGAAGATATGCCATCTCCCAACACACCCCATGTTTTCAGTTTCCTAATCAAGATGTGGAACCAGGCTCCAAGTCTGATTCTTCTTCATGGTCATCTTTCTTTGATTAGATCAAGAACCGGTATGTGCACATGGTTATTTGACAATTTTTTTGTTTAATTCTGTGTCTCTGTTCTGATTATGCAATTAATGAATGTCAATTGTTGATTTGAAGCACCGAAGGACCAAGTGCAAGTTTGTGTTTATCGAATCCGAAACATGTTCAAGTTTGTACTACTTTCAAAATTTATAAAATCCTTTGTTTAATCTAGTGCTGAGCTTTTTTACAACTTAGTATTGCCATTTTTTTTGCTCAAGTAAATACAACCGGATTAGATTGGAAATGAAGTCTTCAAATGGCCATTGATAGTTTATATGCTACTTAAGAACTTATCCTCTCTTTCCAAAGTTTTTATCCTACCTAATACCTATTTAGTTTTATCTATTTTCTTATTTGTGATTTTCCTATATACATATAAGCATGAGGCATAAATAATCTTCATCATTGCGTTCTGCCCCTTGTCACCCGATAACGTTTGTATAGGTAGAGTTCGTATTCCTTTATATGGTAGGAAGGAGAATTAGATGCACTCGAATAATTTGAACCTAATGTCTAAGTAAAAAATCTGATACAAATTGTTTGTAGTTATATTTGTAGGACATGGTATCAAATATTGAAGAGAACATGAGCAATTGGAGTCACTTTTATGGGTTTTAATATTACTAATATAACTATTGTAATGTGCTCATGACAAAATGTCCAAGGCACTTATGAGGTTAGTTATAACACAATGAACATGTTTTAATCACATAATTTTGTTGACGACTGAATTTATATTTGATTGTGTACAGTCACTCCTGGCGCTGAAAGTATTCTTGGAGCTATGAAAAGGGTTGACAATAACCTGTACCATGAGGTAAATCAATCCTTCATGGAATAAAAAAAATTCTAAATCATTTCTTGTATTTGGGATAATGAATTTCTATATTTACACACAGACATTACAATGTATGTTTGTTGTTATTGCTTGCCCCACCTTTAAAAGATACAATTGCAAAAATTCATGTGTTGGAACCTAATTCGTTGGGGAAGCTACTTGAAGCCATTAACACAAGGTTTGTAAGTTTTTTATTATTATATTAGTTTTTAATTTGTTACCTTTTTTAGTATGATGTCCTTAGCATTGAATTGCTACAACCAATTGCCTATTTTTATTGGTAGGTCCTGCATGTGTCCTGTTGAGGGTGGTGTAAATCGAAGCGATTGGTGATGAAAGTGAAAAGTTATGTCTTCCTGCATTCAAACAAGATGAATTTGAAGGTTGTATAAATTAAAAATGAACTTTGGGTAACCTTCAATCCTTCATCCTATTTGAGGTACAATATCTGCATTGTTGTTTTTCTATCTATAGTTATCTGCTTGACTTTGAATTTGAATTAGTTTCTTTTTTTCTTTTACTTTGGATCGTTGGGGAACAAATAAGGAAAAGTTAAGTTTAAGGGATTGATATGTTTGGACATAAGGAAGAGCTACCAGAACGGATATGGAAATTGGTGATTCCCCATAACTACAAAGAGAATTGCAGAGAGTCTGGACTACAAAAAAATGCTTGATGTGAGTTTCTCACCTCTTAAATTTTGTCGAGTTGGGTTCTATTTGATCTTAAACGTGTCAATTAAACAAATTAGCCTGAACGTGTCAAGTAAAAGAAAAGCTCAAATGGGTTGAAAGTGACATAAACTATTTTTTAATGTATACTTGCATACCTCTTTAAACAATTTTTAATGACAAATTTATTAATGTGGATATAATACATGTTTTATTATATTTTAAGTGATAATGTGCCTCGAATATGTTAACTACGTGTGTTTGTGATTTTTCAGATTAAACACGTAATATGGAAAAGTTAGAGTGCATGGTGATGAAACGGAACAACAAAGGGTGATTATCAAGATATATCATGTCATTCGATAGAGGTTCGGGTTGAGAAATAGTTTGGATGCTCAAAGAACGCAAAATAATGAAGTTGAGGGGCTTGTTAGTCATTTTCCTAAAATTGAAACGTAAGTTATGGTTTCAATAGTAAGTTACGGTTGGGCAAAATAAAACAAACAGAAACAGTGAAACGTAACTTATGGTTTAAAAACGTAAGTTACGATGTATGTATTGTATGTATGGCAGTGCGTGGATATGATTGAAAAGAAAAGGGAATTTTTAATATAGGAAGAGACATGGACATGATAGTGCAATGCTATTAATTAATGGGGAATTGGCCTGTAATAATCCCACCTAGACCTTATTGGCCATTAATAATGTCACCTCAGAATATTCCCCCCACCAGTCCCACATTTCACCTATTTTTCCTACAATGGTCCCCCGTTAAAACAAACTTAACGGAGTTAAACTTTTTTCGAAATTACAAATAGATTTTTTAGGGCTTTTGGTCAGAACGATGATACGAGTCCATTGATGTAAAACTTACTTTGAAATGGTGCTCCAAGTGACTTGATTTTGGTTAATTGGAAATTTAAACACCTGAATTCAAGCGCCGTTTTCATCGTTTGGAGCACTCTTTTTTGACAAGTTTTACATCAATGGACTCGTATCGTCGTTCTAATCAAAAGCCCTAAAAATTCTGTTTGTAATTTGGAAAAAAGCTTAACTCCGTTAAGTTTTTTTAACGTGGGACCATTGTAGGAAAAATAGGTGAAAGGTGGGACTGGCGGGGGGAATATTCTGAGGTGGGATTATTAATGGTCAATAAGGTCTAGGTGGGATTATTACAGGCCAATTTCCCTTAATTAATAATCACTATCATACATCAGGGAATCAAACTCACGTGAATATTATTAAAAAGTGGACATGCGTAGAGAATTGGTAGACATTGGGGGCCCACGATTTTGAATATAATACAATACACACGCATACATCAAAAGAAAGAGGCATCACATCATCAAGATTATATACACATATATATTGACGGCAACTTGCAGGAGGAGGAGCCAAAAAAAAGTCAACAACATCATCATCATAATGGGCCAACATCTTGGACTCTTGGAGGATTTTATTGGTCCAACATCACACGTGAACAGGAGGAAGAGAACTTTATTTTTGATGGCGGACTTCTTAGTGGAAGGGAGGGTGTTGACTTCATAGTTGGCAGAAAAACAAAAGATCATCAACATCATTCTCATATATACATCGCCGGCAAACATCTTGGATTGAGGAAAAGAAACATAAAATAGTCTTTTTGGGACTTTTGAGAAGAAGTCATCACTCAACGTCATCATTGGACGAATTTAGGAGACACAAGCAGATTTTGGCTCTCGATTTTATCATCATCATCATCATCATCATCATCATAATTCCTTCACTCCTTTCCGAATCGATCATGCAACAATCCGTTATTCAAGCTTTTGGAGATTTTTCGTGCGAGATGAGCGGCTAAAACTCTTATGGTTTCCTCCGGATGGAAGGTTTTTGTAAGTTACACAATTTTATGTGTTTGTGACAATTGTATAACTCGGTGATCGAAGCATTCGATGCTTTTTACCTTTGATTTGATTAATCAATTGTAACCGGTTGCATTTTCTTTAACTTTAATTTTTTATCATTCAATTCCTGTGAGTTCTAGTTATTGGGATATATTTGCTATGGGATTAGGGTTGGTAATTGTAAGTGATAGTCATTTGATAACCTTCTGTTATGAATTGACTGGAGTACTTAATCTTTGATTATCACAATTGATTAATTAAGTTAAACACTTATGTCTACGTGAGTGTTTCGATTAAACACATAATTGAATCTAGCTACAAACCAGAAATTCAGAGGAACCATTGTTTCTCCTACTAATTTAAACCTCGATTTTAGTTGTTAATTTAGTAAACAATCAAACCATCAATTGAATTTTACTTTTCAGTAATAGTTAATCGATACTTAGCATCGTGACACTTTCCACAATCCTCCTCTGGTTCGATATCCGACTTATCCTATCTACATAGTTTATTTCGGTTTTTGCATGTTCTTTACGACAGACATCAAAATGGCGCAGTTGTCGGGGACAATGTATCCCAAATGTGGGGATGCGGTAACTCGAGAAAGGGTTGGTATGACTGTTGTTCTTAAATGCTTGAATGGTTGAAATTGGGCTCAAATTGAAAAAATATGAAAATTTTTGTCTCAAGTATGCTTGAAATTCATGAAAAGCAACATTTTCAATTGCTAAAGGGTTCCTACTGATATTAAACTAACTTAGATCCCTAGTCATGGTTGTCCCTTTAAGTTTCATGAGAGTTTTTCTGACAGGTTTAGATGATAGTTGAGAAGAGATGCCTAACTAGGGGTAACATGCTTTAGGAATTACACCTGCTATATGTCGGTAACCCATATTCCTTTCGTTCTGTGAGATATTTGAGCCTACTAGAGTTATAGTTGAATTGCAATAAAGTTCATTTGTTGAGTGTAGGCCATATGTTGCTTTGTGTGAGAGCTATTGTGGTTTGATACGTGGCGAGACTGTGGTTTAGCGTGTATGCACATAGATATAAAGGCATTAGGATCCATTCATTGTATTATATGTTGATTGTTGATTTCGTCCACCTTAGTTAACCATGTTGAGCTTTATACCTTTCGTTTGTTACACCTTAGTTAACCATGTTGAGCTTTATATCTTTCGTTTGTTACACCTTAGTTGACCCGTTTGAAGTACCAACTATGAATAACAAGTGCGTTTAGAAGTATGTTATGAAAAAAAAAAATAGAAAACAAGAAATGAAAAAAAGAAAGAGAAAAGAAAGAAAAAGAAAAACAAAAGTTATTACTATGTTCGTGTTATACAAAAGGGTCGAAAATAACCCAAAGTGTTAGTAGTTATTGTGAATAAAGTTTTGATGGTTTGATATATTTGTTTGTGTTCACCACATAAATATAAAAATCCAAAAATATTTCCCTACCTTTACTCTTAACCCAAAACCCAAAAAGTCCTTTGGATATGTGTTACGTTACTTGATACAGTGGAGGTATGATTGCTATACAAGCTTATGACTGCAAGGTAGTGTATTTGGTTTTGAGTAAATTACATACTAGCACATTACACACTAATCTTGATAAAACCGAGAGGAGTGATCATTGTGAGGGGCGTGTGGCATGTGTGTAGTATCATAAGCATGTTAGTTTTGGTTAGGTAAGTCTTAAAGTGTTTTAAATATGTATTATCTAACTGTCAGATTGTCAATCTCAATTGTGTCAGTCTATGGGACGGGTATGACTCACGACCTTGAATTGCTAATTCGGTAAGGAATTTTATGGTGATTTGTTAATAAGGTAAGTAATGTTTGTAATGGTTGCTTGAGGACAATCAATCCCAAGTGTGGGAATGTGATGTAGCGTGTGAATCTTGTGCGTTAATGTGGATATAATACATGTTTTATTATATTTTAAGTGATAATGTGCATCAAATATGTTAACTACGTGTGTTTGTGATTTTTCAAATTAAACGCGTAATACGGCGAAGTTAGAGTGTATGGTGTTGAAATGGAACAACAAAGGGTGATTATCAAGATATATCATGTCATTTTAAGAGGTTCGGGTTGAGAAATAGTTTGGATGCTCAGAGAACGCAAAATAATGAAGTTGAGGGGCTTGGTAGTCATTTGTCCAAAATTGAAACGTAAATTATGGTTTCAATAGTAAGTTAGGGTTGGGCAGAATAAAACAAATAGACACAATGGAACGTAACTTACGGTTTAAAAAGGTAAGTTACGTTGTATGTATTGTATGTATGGCAGCGCGTGGATATGATTGAAAAGTAGAGGGAATTTTTAATATATGAAGAGACAGGGACATGATGATGCAACACTATTAATTAATAATCACTATTATACATCAGGGAATCGAACTCACATGAATATCATTAAAAAGTGGACATGCGCAGAGAATTGGTAGACATTGGGGGCCCACGATTTTGAATATAATACAATACACACGCATACATTAAAAGAAAGAGGCATCACATCATCAAGACTATATACACATATATATTGACGGCAACTTGTAGGAGGAGGAGCCAAAGAAAAGTCAACAACATCCTCATCATAGTGGGCCAACATCTTGGACTCTTGGAGGATTTTTATTGGGCCAACATCACATATGAAAAAGAGGAAGAGAACTTTATTTTTTACGGCGGACTTCTTAGTGGAAGCGAGGGCGCTAACTTCATAGTTGACAGAAAAATAATAACAGATCATCAACAGGGGGCTCTTTTTCATGTCGCTTCGGATAGATGGCGCTGGAATGCTGATCCGAAAGGGGAGTTCTCGGTGTCGAATGTTAGGAAGCTGCTGAACTTCGGCGTGGATGCCGGTAGCAGGTTCGTGATGCATTGGTGTAAGTGGGTTCCCCTGAAATGTAATATTTTCGCTTGGCGTGCGGAGATGGGTAAAATTCCGAATGGGGTGGCTCTCAGAAATAGAAACATCCAGATTGAGGATGTCACGTGTAACCTTTGCAACTACGGCGACGAAACGGTTGATCATCTTTTTACATCTTGCACGGTGGCGGTTAGGCTTTGGCTCTTCATTAGCACTTGGTGTAAGGTCCCTAATTTTTTGGTGTTTTCCTTAATAGACTTACTAGAGTAGCATAATTTTTCGGGGCTCTCGGGTCGTGCCAAAGAGGCGCTTACACGTATCATCATCATTGGTTGCTGGAGTATCTGGAAAGCTAGGAATGAAGCGAGGTTCTCGAACAAAACGGTTAAAGTCGATAATATTACCAGCCAAGTTAAAGCGGTGAGTTTTCTTTGGTTTTCTAATAGATCGAGACATAAGGATGTAACGTGAGAGGATTGGTGTAAATTTGTAAATATGTAGTTTCGTTTGTTGTTTCGGTCTGCCCAGTTTGTGGGTGGGCTGTGTTTGTTTCTGTTTAATGAAAGTTACAGTTCAAAAAAAAAACATCATTCTCATATATACATCGGCGGAAGACATCTTGGATTGAGGAAAAAAACATAAAATAGTCTTTCTGGGACTTTTGATAAGAAGTCATCACTCGACATCATCATTGGACGAATTTAGGAGACACGAGCAGATTTTGGCTCTCGATTTTATCATCATTATCATCATAATTCCTTCACTCCTTGCCGAATCGATCATGCAACAATCCGTTATTCAAGCTTTCGAAGATCTTTCGTGCGAGATGAGCGGCTAAAACTCTTATGGTTTCCTCCAGATGGAGGGTTTTTGTAAGTTAGACAATTTTATGTGTTTCTGACAATAGTATAACTCGGTGATCTAAGCATTCGATGCTTTTCACCTTTGATTTGATTAATCAATTGTAACCGGTTGCATTTTCTTTAACTTTAATCTTGGATCATTCAATTCGCGAGAGTTCTTGTAATTGAGATATATTTGCTATGGGATTAGGGTTGGTAATTGTAACTGATAGTCCTTTGATAACCTTCCGTTATGTATTGACCGGAGTACTTAATCTTTGACTATCACAATTGATGAATTAAGTTAAACACTTATGTCTATGTGAGTGTTTCGATTAAACACAGAATTGAATCTAGCTATAAACCTGAAATTCGGAGGAACCATTGTTTCTCCTACTAATTTAAACCTCGATTTTAGTTGTTAATTTAGATAAACAATCAAACCATCAATTAAATTTTACTTTTCAATAATAGTTAATCAATACTTAGCATCGTGACACTTTTCAAAATCCTCATCTGATTCGATATCCGACTTATTCTATCTACATAGTTTATTTCGGTTTTTACATGTTCTTCACGACACACATCAACATCCAATAATTTGCTTTAAATACACAGATTCTATACGTGCTTTTGGATAATACGCGTCATATAGTGCACCATGAGATGTCCAATTAAATATGGTGATATTTAGTGGTAATAAGTACTTGCTAAGTTACAAACGTAGTCCTTTATGTTCTTATGTGTGCTCTTTTAATTCCTATAATAGTTAATTATTCCATTCTTTATCAACTAATTAAATATGATTTAACACACACACACAAAAAAAAAAAAAAAACCTATATCGCTGATCTTAATAGGAAGGTACAAGTATGAAGTACATTAATTTTATTATTTAAACAAATATCTAGTTTGAAAAACATGGATGTTTTTCTGAGCAAATACTCACAAACTAATAAAACCAAAATATTGTATTGAAAAAGGGTGGTTCAATAACAATCAGAGGTGCAGTTTATATACACCAAAGATACCAAAATAAAAGCCTTGACAAAAGGCAATACAATCAATTAGAATAAAGAGGGGCTGAAATTAGGGAACAGGAATTAGGGAAGAATTTTCTTTCCAATACTCCCTCTCAAGTTGGAGCGTGCGGATCACAAATGCCCAACTTGCCAAGCAACAATCCGAGTTGTCGAGATCCCAGTGGCTTTGTAAACAGGTCCGCAATCTGGGACTTGGTGTCAATGTGCAGCGGTATAACTTCATTTGACTCAACTCGTTCCCTAACAAAATAGCAATCCATTTCGACATGTTTCGTCCGTTCGTGAAAGACCGGATTATTTGCTATGTGTTTAACTGCCAAATTGTCACAGAAGAGTTGTGTAGCATTGTTCTGTTCAACATTCAGTTCTTTCAGAAGCCATCGAAGCCAGAGAATCTCGCTAACAGTTGATGCCATGGCTCGGTATTCTGCCTCTGCCGAAGAGCGAGACACTACCGTTTGCTTCTTTGATTTCCACGACACCGGTGACCCGCCTAAAAGGAGCAAATAACCACTCCTTGATCTTCTCGTGTCGGGGCAGCCGAGCCAATCCGAGTCGGTATACCCGACTAAATTTGTTCCTCCCCCTTTAGAGAGAAGAATGCCTTGACCCGGCGTCCCTTTCAAATATCGTAATACCCTCATGGCTGCTTCCATATGATTTGCCCGTGGATCACCAACGAATTGACTAAGAACGTTGACTGAGTAGGTGATGTCGGGTCTAGTCGCCTGCAGGTACAGGAGTCTCCCCACGAGTCTACGGTACTGATTGGCATCGGCCCGAACTTCTTCATCATTCTTTGCAAGTTTTGTATTTTGTTCCATTGGGAAGGCACTCGGTTTGCAACCCATCATCCCACTGTCTTCAAGAATGTCAAGTATGTACTTTCGTTGGCTCAAAATTAATCCTTCTCGAGTACGTGTCACCTCAATCCCCAAGAAGTATTTCAAGGGCCCGAGATCTTTGATGCTGAATTTGTTATCAAGAAAGGCCTTGGTTTCTTCAATCTTCTTAACATCATTCCCAGTGAGGATAACATCGTCTACGTATATGAGAGCCGCAACAAATGATTCTTTGGATTTGAAGATGAGTAAGGAATGATCGGCCCGAGACTGTTCAAAGCCGATTTGCTGTAGGGAAGTAGTGAACTTTTGGTACCAGTTTCTCGAGGCTTGTTTTAGACCGTAGAGAGATCTTCTTAACCTACAAACCTTGTTTTCGTTGCCTTTCTCAAAACCTTGCGGTATCTTCATATATATTTCTTCATCCAACTCTCCATGCAAGAAGGCGTTATTCACGTCTAGTTGGTTGATCACCCAGTTTCTTTTGGTAGCCACAGCAAGCAACGTTCGAATGGTAACAAGTTTGGCTACTGGTGCAAATGTATCATGGAAGTCGATCCCTTCCATTTGTGTGAATCCTTTTGCAACCAGCCTGGCTTTGTATCTTTCAATCTGTCCATCTGGCTTGTACTTCAGCTTGTACACCCACTTTGATCCTATAGCATGTTTCCCTTCTGGCAAATCTTCAAGGGTCCACGTGCCGTTTTGTTCGAGTGCTCGGATCTCACGTTTCATTGCTTCTTTCCAATTGGGATTCTGCACAGCTTGTTTAAAGGACTTGGGCTCATCATTAGAACTGATGGCCGATAAAAAAGCCTTATGAGAATTTGTGAATTTATCATAGGAAATAAAATTGGCAATAGGATGTACCGTAGAGGAACCTTGATCGGAGTCGGGTGGCGATTGGTCTATGGATGGAGGAAGATGGACGACGTAGTCGTTGAGGCGAGCTGGTCGAGTTCGGCTTCTTCGTTCTCTAGGTGGCGACTGCATCGTTTCTTGGGCTTGGACGTTACTGCGCTCTACACCTTCTTCACTAATTGGACCGAGATCATCAGGTTGTCTATTATTTTCTACTGGCACATTTTCATGACTTGGTTCATTATTAAAATGGTTTTGCATGTGCATGTTGACTTCATGGGGAGAGTTGTTTGCAACTGTGTTGGTTTCTTCCACTTCATTTGTGGCCACATCATTCTGATCATGAAAGCACCAGGAAGGGAGTTCAAACATTTCAACACCTTCTTCCTTTTCAATGCATTTGTTGATTTTGTCATAAGGAAAAATATCCTCAACAAACTTCACATCTCTTGAGACTACCATTTTCTTATTTTTAATGTCGAAAACTTTGTATCCCTTTGTTCCGTAAGGGTATCCTAAAAATATCCCGGGTCTCCCTCTTTCTTCAAACTTGTCCCCTCTTGTTTCAGTGCTTCGGTAGTAAGATAAACAACCAAAAACCCTCATGTGGTCATAATTGGGCTTTTGATTGTAAATTATTTCATAAGGGGTTTTGTTATTAATAGTCGTGGATGGTAGCTTATTTATGATATAGGCTGCGGTTAGGATACATTCTCCCCAAAAGGTTGATGGCAACTTAGCTTCAAATTTAAGTGCCCTCGCTGTTTCGAGTAGATGACGGTGCTTTCGTTCAACGACTCCATTTTGTTGCGGAGTGTGAGGGCATGTGGTCTCAAGCAACATTCCCTCTTCATTGTAAAAGGTTACCATTCGATTAGAGGTAAACTCGCCTCCATTGTCGCATCGAATCCTTTTAACGTTTTTATTAAATTGGGTCTTGACCATTTTGTGGAAACTAATTAGGCAATCACTTGCATCCGACTTTCGTTTCAATAGGTACACCCAAACTGAGCGACTAAAGTCGTCGACTATAGTCAAAAAATAGTTTGCTCCGGTCAGAGAGGGTGTACGGTATCGACCCCATATGTCACAATGCAAAAGTTCAAAACACTCCTTTGATTTGATAAAACTAGTAATAAATGGTAGTCTAGTAAACTTTGCTCTAGCACAAGAATCACAAGTTTCATCATTTGTCTTCAAAGAAATGAAATCAAAACAAGAAAGTTTACTGTGAAACGCATGCCCCAAGCGTTTATGCCAAAGATTACTTCCAACCGCCATAGCCATCCTCTCGCCTCCAATCCTCATCCGATATAGACCATTCTCGCATCTACCCGTTCCAATCAATTTCCTCGAACTCAAGTCCTGCATGACAAAGAAATCCGGGAAAAACATTATAGTACATTGTAGATCCTTAGTCAATCGGCTAACGGATAATAGGTTACAAGTGAATTCAGGCACATATAAAACATTTTTAATCCTTGACCCATTTGGCAAAGTGCATGTTCCCTTCCCCTTGACTGCTATGGAATCACCATTAGGAATGGTGACTGGAACATCATGTATTGTTTTGAATGTCTCATGAAGAGCATTTAGGTTATGAGTTATGTACTCGGTGCAACCCGAGTCCACAATCCATCCGTTACCTTCGTCGAAAATACCTGCCATATTAGCCATAGGTTGAGTAATTTCCACGTTAGCCATATTTTTAGTGGTAAACATGTGTAAAAATTGTCGGTACTGTTCTTCATTTAGCCCCGGTATGGGGCTGGTGCCACTCTGCCTGAGTTCATTTGTGTCTTGCTTCGTATCAACGCATGCGGCTTTAGCCTTTCCTTTCTCTGTCTTTCCCTTTCCCGGCCACCAATCCGGGTACCCGATCACTCTAAAGCACCCGTCACGGCTATGCCCATCTTTGTCACAAAGGACACAATGCTCTATCTTCTCATCAGCAGCCTTTTTGTTACTCTTGGCTGTGTTTCGGTTTCCAGCAGCCCCGTTTTTCTTCATGAAGGCCTGAAACGCAGCGGTGTCGGTGTTTGTCTTCTTACCCATGGATACCACCTTCTGTTGTTCGTCTTCTGAAACGAGGTGATACGCTTCTCCTAGACTGGGTATGGGTTTCATAGCAAGGATTTGGGTTCTAATAGTTGAATACTCGTTGTCGAGTCCGAGCAAAAACTCGTACAGCCTTTCCTTATCCTTGGAGTCGGTTATCTTTTTGCTCGCACCACATGTACACCCTGCACAAGAACATCTTGGAATGGAGAAAACAGCACTTATCTCATCCCAGATGGTTCTCAGCTTGGTGTAATAAGCCGACACGGAGGAGCCGTCTTGCTTTGTCATCATCAGCAATTGTTTGAGTTCATAAGCCCTCGGTGCATTCTCCTTCCCGAAGCGCTCCCGCAAGTCTTTCCACATTTCTTCCGCTGAATTAGCGTATTTCACACTAATTCTAATCTCCTTTTCCATGGCTGCAGTCAGCCAGCCTCTAATCATGGCGTCACATCGGAGCCATGGCATGTGTTTGGGGTGTGTTTCTTCAGGTTTCCGAAGGGTCCCATTGACAAAGCCTAACTTGTTTTTGGCAAACAGAAAGGTCTCCATCTCTGCAACCCAGTCGAGGTAATTGCTGTCGTTCAAGGTTTCGTTTACGTGTAACTGTCGTGGATAATCAGATGGGTGGAGATAGTATGGTGAGGTGTGGTCTGCGACTGCGTCGCTGGTCGCATTAGATTCTGTTTCTTTGTCGCCGGCCATGGGTGGCAGCTGGTTGGTTTAGGGTTTTGGGGTTTTGTTTGAGCGTGTTTTGGAACAGCGCTCTGATACCATAATAAAACCAAAATATTGTATTGAAAAAGGGTGGTTCAATAACAATCAGAGGTGCAGTTTATATACACCAAAGATACCAAAATAAAAGCCTTGACAAAAGGCAATACAATCAATTAGAATAAAGAGGGGCTGAAATTAGGGAACTGGAATTAGGGAAGAATTTTCTTTCCAATACAAACACACTTTTCTTTTAATAAACATTAATAAGACTTAGAACCAACGATCCCTTGGTTGTCTGGGAGCACCCACATATTGCTAGTCTGCTAGATCAAAAGCATGTTTGTTGGGAAATTAAACATGGTTGGGTGTGTTACATTCTTGATAGCCTATTTTCCTTATATTGTTCCTATATTCAGTTAACCGCTCAATCTTTTAACCGAAAAACATCTGAAAATTGTTGGGAAATTAAACATGGTTGGGTGTGTTCTCCGGTGGCGTTGGAGCGGACGCCACCTTCCCTCCACGCTCCGAGCGGCTGTTCTCTGCAAACTTGAGACTAGCTTGATGCATCCCTTTCTGCTTTTCCTCCTCGGTCCATTCGGAAACATAGTAATGCTCTTCACTACCTTTGACAATGTCTTGACTAGGAGGAAAGAACATGCTCCCCCATTGTGGGAAGTGAACAAAACTCACTGGAATTGTAACGAGCATGATCATGATACCCATGTAAGTCAACCCTTTTTCTGTTGAGAAAGATGCATTTGCAAAGAATAGCAATTGGGTCAGCCCTGACCCGAAGTTCCCACCAGCCCCGGTCATTCCTGATATGATACCAAGTGATCTTCGAGAAATGAAGGGAATGATGCCGAATGTGGCTCCGCAAGCGGCCTGTGCTCCAATGGAGAAGAGCATCATAAAGGTGATGGCTAATGGCAACGAGCTCACTAGGCCAAGGCAAAGACAGCAGAGACCACCAGCAGTTTGAAGGAGCCATAGGTTCCACAGTCGACCTCGCATTCCAAATCGTTTCGCCATGTAATCCGATGTGAAACCTCCGAATGGACGAGCTAGAAGGTTTGCCATTCCGAAGCAAGCGGCAATGATTCCAGCAAGATGAAGTTTTAGGTCAAATCTGTAGTTATAAACAATAAAACTCAAGTTAAACTTTTTCACATATATACTATTAAATTTGTGGGTGATATTAAACTTTATGTGTAATTATGTTTTTGTTTATTGTGTTTTGAAAATTAACAGTTATATATTGCATAATGATTTTTATATAAGCATGCATTTCATCAGTTCATCTGGCATTAAATTTATTTGCTGTTCCCATCATTCTAAGTTGAAAAGTCATTACAAATTACGTATAGTTAATTGATTTTGATCCGTATAAGCTATTGTTTTTAAAATAAGTTTTTAAAATAAAAGAATAACTAGCTAATGGATTTATAGACTTATTTTATCATCAACTAAATAATTTGACCCAACTTTTGTTTTTATTTATTGAAGAAAGTGTTGGTGACAAATAGAGAGACATGTCCATTTTTTAGAGACACTTGTACAAAAATACTTTTTAACTATAAGCTTTTCGAGCAAAAGATAACGTCTTCTGTTTACGGACGATTTCAGAAGATAAAATATTATGTCACGAAGGCCAAATCTTATATCCACACTTGTTTTTAATCACCATATATTTAGCCATTTAGGTCGATCTATATTTAACATCAACGCCCTACCACCATTTTTTATGTATAAGTAAAATCCATCGTCACATCTATAGGGACTAAATTTTTAACTTTAGCTAACACTTTTGTACGTGAAATGAAAGTTTGTATTTAAAAAATCAAATATATACCTATCGTAGAAGTATTCAGCGATGACGTTATCAATTGTTAACTCGACACCCATTGAGTAACCATAGAGAAGAACAAATATCCATGTCCGATAGTTTGTCACAGCATACCACAAAACCTAAAAAGAAATAAAGCACAACGTCAATACTCAAAAATGTAATGGGAAGCGTTTGAGACGAGTGTCGATAAAAATTAATATTTACCTTGCCAAATTTATCTTTGGCAACATCACCCTTCTTCTGTAGGGCACCAAGGTTACCATCAGGCAAATCTTGTCCAAGAGTCAACACCAATATGCCCATAATTACATTAAACCATCCCGGTATGAAAAATGCGATCCTCCATGCGGTGAACGGGGTTGCACCGGCTTTCTTGATGATCTCGAACAACACCGGCATAAGGAGCTGTGTTGCACCACCCCCCATGTTCCCCCAACCCGCAGCTGTCCCGTTCACCAGCCCGATAATCTTGCTGTTAAACATGGTACTCATCCAGTACTGGCACGACACAAACGTAGCCAAGGAGAACCCGATCATGAACCGGACTACTATGTAGCCACTAGCGTCGCTAACGAAGGACATGCAAAACACAGTGGGTGCGGACAACATGATGAGGAAGGCGCAGCCGTAGCGAGGTCCCAACAAGTCACATACCGCGCCCATGACGAGCCTGGAGAAAATACTACCCGAAACAGACGCGACACCCGCGTTCCCTATGTCGGCCTTTTTGAGGTCGAGGTTGTCGCGGATGATGGGGACCAACGGAGCGGCTGCAAAGGTGGAGATGAAGGTAGTGAAGAAAGATATCCAGGAGAGGTGGAATGTTCTCATGTGAGGGTTTGCAAATGAGAAGAGTTTGAACTTTGTTGCTTTGTGTTCCGAATCGACTGGTAGGTCGAATTTCGCTGTGCGATCGGTGTGAACCATTGGAGAGGCCACGGAGAAGGCTAATACCGGTTCCCGACCGGTGACTCCATGCATGGAAGTTCCCGGAGAACCTTCAATCTCAGGCATTGTTACTCTCCAAGCAAGTTGTTTGATATGTTTTTCTTGTTTGTAGATATGTTTGTGTGATCACGACGATATGATGTGTTTATATAGGCGTTGTTTGGAATATAATAATGCAAGTTGTGGGGATGTTGTAAGGGTTTTAGATTTCTAAATAAGTTTACAATAGTTGACAAATGAAAGGTTTAAAATTGGTAGCTAGTGGACATTCCCAAAAGGTTGTAGATACTTTTTTTCTAAGGAATCCAGTTTGCCGCATACGATGAAGAGGAACAGTATTTGGGCTTATCAGATGCTCCAAAAGATATTTATTAGTTACCACAAATGTTAACAGCCAGATATGAAGATGTAATATCTAGCTTGATGACTTCAAACTTCAAATACAGCCATATGTGATTAAGCAACTAATTTTCGGTCAACAGTTGCACAAGAAGCAAACCAACTGGCGTATAATGACTAATTTTATAATGAGTAGTTTTGCATATATTACACGAATGATGACTACAACAAAAAATTGGTATAGGGTTAGAAATATGTTATGATGACGTAGCTTAAGAAACTAAGAGCTTGTTTCGCTAAGACCATGTGTAGTAGGGGTGTGCACGGTTCGGTTCGGTTCGGTTTTTGGGTAAAATCAAAACCGAATCCGAAATGTCGGTTTTCGGGTTTTAAAAACCGTTCGGTTTCGGTTTTTTTCGGTTTCGGTTTTTCGGTTTTTACGTCGGTTCGATTCGGTTTTTCGGTTATTTCGGTTTTTGGAACAAAATTATGTAAGATTCAAAAAATAAAAAGTATAATTTATATTATAACAATCTTTTTATATGTTTACATTTAAATTATTATAGTTAACCTCTTTAATTAATATTGTTTAGATAAACCTAACTTTCTAATCTTTTTTTATGTTTCTTCAAAGTTTTTTATTAAATTTTTTTATACTTATAGGTAATAATAAATCATTTCAGTTAATGTTTTTATTATAAACAATTAACATTTTCTACTAGCATTGGGTTAAACACTTAAACAATTTAAACTTAAACATAAAAATATATAGATTGTAACTTATCGGTTCGGTTCGGTTTTTTTCGGTTATTGAAAAAGTTTATCCGAAAACCGAACCGAAATTTTCGGTTATTAAAAATCCGAAAACCGAACCGTCGGTTTTTGTTTCGGTTCGGTTTTTTCGGTTCGGTTTTTTCGGTTATTCGGTTACGGTTCGGTTATTTCGGTTTTTTTGCTCACCCTAGTGGTAGTGGGTTATAATGCCCCCACCATGGGGCATTATCCGACACGTGGCGTCCTAGTCAGCAATGGGGCATTATAGCAAAAGTGGTGTAGTGGGCATAATGCCTAATAATGCCCCTTCCAATTATTAAAAAGGATTTAAAAAAAAAAAAAAACTTATTCAAAAAGATGAAAAGTCATCCACTAATCTGTGCTCCTATTGGTCAGTCAAAGTTCTACTTGTTTGCTTTGGGCGTTTTAAAGAAAACGCCGGATGAATTTTTTTTCAGAAATTTTATAAGGTAACGCCCCATGTAATGGTGTGGTAGGCGTTTTTGGGCGTTTTTTTTTTTGAAATTTTTTTAAAGAAAACGCCCCACTTCACATGGTCTAAGCTTATTTAACTCAAAAAGTAGTTTTTGTTAAAAATGACTTATTAACTTATAACTTTTTGAAAATAAGATTTAAAAAAAGTGTTTGGATTAGCTTATTAGGTGTGAAAAGCCAAATTTACTAAAAATGACATTCTTCATATTGAAAAGTTATTTGGTAGGGGTAAAAAGTTGTTTGGTAGGGGGTAAATTTGTAATTGTGTTGAAAAGCTCTAAAAAGTCACAAATTTCTGACTTTTCAAAAATGATTTTTTCTCTCTACAGAAAAGTTGTTTTGAAAAGGACTTTTCAATTAGTCAAACAATATTTTAACTTATTGACTTTTTGAAAAAGCCAATAAGTCAATAAGTTGGTTCAAAAAACTTAGCCAAACATGCCCTAACTATAAATGCAATACAACTTAAAGGGTTAAAAGGTTAAAGGGTTCGATAAATGGAACAGGGTCACGTCCCACCACACTTTACGTGTGACTTCTCCCACACAGCCGCAAAAGAGTATGTGGGAGGAAACACTCTTTTATCCGCAGGTCTAAAGCCTTTAACCCACTAAAAAGGGCAACCCCCTCACTGCATACACGGATCGCTGAGTCAAAGGTTTCCACTCTTGGCACATTCCTTCTCTATAAAGGACCACACCTGGTCATTCAACCAAACATTCTGAAATCTTACTCTCTCTCTCTCTCTCTAGAACTTGTACTCTACTTGTTCTATTCTTCACTTATCACGACACTATCACATTGCATGCATCAGTTCTGGGTTGACTCTCTTTCAATCCTGAACTCATAGCAATCAATAGAAGAAGTGATCCGACCCCATGTATCGCATACGTGGAGTGACCCCGCGACCTGCGTTAGGCAAATCAAGACTCTTAAACCCTTTTGCCTAGCCATTCCACCCACTATTCTTGGTCTTACATTTTTTGTAGCAACAAGTTGGCGCCCATCGTGGGGCTACTCCACTAAGTTCATCTTTGAAGACTAGTAGTGTAGCTCCAACTTCGTCAAAATTATCATGTCTGAAAGCGAATCTCCGGGTGAGGTGAACCAAGTTCTTCGTACTTCAACACCTAGTGCCAGCCAAACTCCACCGGCTATACCCACCTCATTCTCAACTCCGAGAAGTACTCCAACTGGAGCCACGTATCCCAAGTTCTCTTCCGTTCAGACACCAACCCCATCTCGTTCAGGAGTCCCATTCCATCATATCGGTGCAACAGGCACACCAACACGCATTGATTTGACACCTGATGGGGTAGCAAACAATTGGAGAAGGTCTGAAGGCAGGAACCCTCCAAGCAGGGGAAAAATTGTGAACTTCACAGCCTTAACCATAACCTCACAAGAGATCCTTGCCACTGAAGAGGTAAAGCATAGCTTCCGACCACCCCAACCTTTGCCGAAGAGTAAAAGGAACGAAAACTCCACTCAGTATTGTGAGTTCCATGAGGAGAAAGGCCATCACACCAATGATTGTTTCCAGCTCAAGAAAAGAATTGAGGAAGCTGTTAAGTCCGGAGAGCTTGCCCATTTGGTCATAGGGGTAAGAGACAAAATGGCTGAAGGTAAGAGTAAAGAGGTAAACATGGTGAACTTTGATGGAGAAACTTCCCACAAACGGCCACGCTTGGAGGCTTGGGAGCTTCAATGTGTATGCTTCCCACCACCAGAAAGGGGTCCACATCGAACCCTTTGGTGATAGAAGCCATTGTGGGAAACATCAAAACAAGCAAAGATTACTTTGATACAGGGGCAGTGACCGAGATAATGTTCGAGAAGTGCTTCAACCGTCTCAGTAACGATGAACGTTCAAGGCTTCAACCAGCTGAGCCCTCTATTAAAGGTATCGCTGATATCCCTATCAAGCCTTTGGGCCAATTGACGCTTGGCGTTTGCTTTAGTGAAGGAAAAATGGAAAGGACCAAACCACTCACCTTTGTAGTAATCAAAATGCCTTCCAACTATGACGTCATCATAGGAAGGCCTGGACAAAGTGAGTTTGGCATGGCGATTTCAGTTGGTCATGGCCCGGTCAAGTTCCCAACCGAAAGAGGGGTCGCAACCCTTCAACCTACCCAGGAAGCCTTCCTGGTTGAAGGGGAAAGTTTAACAAAAAATGAAGAGGAAGAGCAAGGTTGGATCATTAACCCGAAATATCCCCAACAAAGGATAAGAGTGAATACCAACCTTACCAAAGACACTCTCTCATATCTCAAGAAGCTGTTGCAACACATATGGACATCTTTGCATGGTGCCCCGAAGACAAGACTGGTATCCTTCGAGATATCGCCAAACATGAGCTCAAAATCCCATCCAACGTGAAACCTGTTGTTCAGCAAAAAAGAAGTTTAGCCCCAGACAGAAGCTCGGAAGCATCTAAAGAGGTTGAAGGGCTTGTATAAGCTGGCATTCTCCGAGAGGTGAAATATTATTCTTGGATAGCCAACCCCGTGATGGTCAAAAAGGCTGATAGATCCTGGAGAATGTGCATCGATTTCAAGGATCTGAACAAAGCTTGTCCAAAGGATTGCTATCCTTTGCCTGAAATTGATCTAAAAATCGATTTGCTTACAGGCTTCCCCTTCAAATGCTTTCTCGATGCTTATAAAGGCTATCATCAAATCCAAATGAAGAAAGATGATGAAGAGAAGACAACCTTCCACACCGACAAGGGTATTTTTTGTTACCAAAAAATGATTTTTGGTTACCAAAAAATGATTTTTGGCTTGAAGAATGCAGGGATAACCTAACAACGTTTGATAGATAAAGCATTTGTTGGGCAAATAAGCAAGAACATGGAAGCTTACGTGGACGATTTAGTAATCAAGAGCAAAACTGAAGGTCAAATGCTCGATGATATACAGGAGACATTCCGGAATCTCAGGAAGATCAACATGAAGCTTAATCCAGTAAAGTGCTCATTTGGTTTTGAAGAAAGCAAGTTCTTGGGGCATATCGTGGGAAAGCAAAGCATAAAGGCTAATCCCAATAAGGTTAAAGCCATCCTTGATACAAGGTCCCCACAAAGCAAAAAGGAGGTTGAAAGCTTGAATGGGAAGCTTGCAGGCTTGAAGCGTTTTACGTCCAAGCTGGCTGAGAAGTCCTTTCCTTTTTCAAAACCCTTCATGGGTGCACAAACAAGAAGGACTTTCGATGGACTGAGGAAGTTGAAGAAGCCTTTGACCAAATAAAGCAGCACTTAGCTTCATTACCAGATATCGATGCTCTGGATACCGGGGAACTAATCTCTGTCTATCTTTCAGTTGCTGAGGAAGCTATCAGTGTGGTCCTGACTATCGAACGAAACAAGAATCATGTATCCGTATACTTCTTTAGTAAGACTTTAAAATTGGCAGAGACCAAGTATCCCCCGTTGTAAAAACTTGCTCTTGCTTTGGTAAAAACAGCCAGAAGGCTTCGAATGTACTTTCAAGCACACCCAATGCAAGTGGTCACTGACCAACCCATTAAAAGTGTGCTTGAAAAACCTGAAACCTCCGAACGGTTAGCCAAATGGGCAGTAGAACTAGGTGAACACAGCATCACCTACGTTCCAAGAAAAGCTTTGAAAGCCCAAATCTTGGCTGATTTCATTTTGGAGATCCCAAAGAAAACAACAGTGGAAGTTAACACTGCCTCTACTGAACCCTCTGACCCTGATACCTGGAAGCTTTTTACCGATGGAGCTTCCAGCCTTGAAGAGTCAGGGGCAGGGCTAGTCCTGATCAATCCTGGTGAATGAGAATTTACATACGTTCTCCGCCTTGAATTTCAGACAACCAACAATGAAGCCGAGTATGAAGCACTGATTGTAGGACTCAAGCTAGCCAAAAAGATGGACGTTCAAAAGCTTCAAGTCTTTACATACTTCCCTCCTGGAACCAATCTACCTTCAGCAGTCCTAGTTATGGCACCACCCCCCTCAATGGTTTCAACATCTCCAAGAACAACGTCAGAGGTATCGTCAGACTTGATAAAATCCAAAGCAGACATAACCGTAGCCAACAAACAAAATGTCAGACAATATAAACATAAAGAAGACAAAGAAGGGGAAAGCCAAAAAACATACCCTGACCACCCCTCATGAACATAGGGTCTCGATTCGGCTTATCCCACAAAATACTCACACCGGTAAGGACCAAAAGATGTTCAGGGAAAGGACGAAGCCGAGAGGGACAAGCCCTAAGGGCTTCCAACATCCCCTCATCTAATTCAGAATCAGAGTGTTCAAATTCGTTTAGAACGGCATCTGGATGCCTCCACACCATTTTAAATGGAATGACTGACTAAGAAACCCAACAAATCGATCTTTCCAAGAACCAAGGCTGGTAACAAGTGAAGAAATCAAAGAAACATCAATCTGGGACGTTTCAAACGTAAACCAGTCACCATTTTTGGCCAATTGAAAAAAATGTCAAAACATCAACAAATTTAGATCATAACCTAGGGCACGACACAAAACCTCAAAATGTAGAACCCTAGAAACCGCCTAGGGATGCAATTGCCCAAAAGACACACGATAATACTCTAGAACGTTAAGGTCAAAAACAGAAAAAGGATAGCGGAGATTAGAAAATTCAAAGTGATGACAGTACAAAGCAATGAAACCAGAGGGACATTGATCAATGGGCTTATGTTGTGTAACACCTCGCAAAATCATGTCCAATACAATAAAGACACGTGTCATGAACCTTAAAAATGTAATGAATTGATTTCGAGGGACTAAAGTTGACAAACAAAGAAAGTATGTGTGTGGAAGGACTAAAAGTGTCAACATGCCAAATTTTTTGCCTCTGATTGACCTTACACGACGTTCGTATTCTTTAATGAATAAATTATCGGACGTAGAAAGCCGTTTGTGCTTAAAATTCAAAATTTTACAAAGCATAGGGGTTGAATGTGTCAACATGTTAAACGTTACCTCTGAGTGACCTTTAAGCGATCCCGAAAGCATTGTAATATTTTTATTTTTACTCTCAAGAACGACGGATATTGAATATATGAAGTTCCAATGCAAATAAGTACACTTCGGGTGATCTTGTAACTAACCGGGAGCTTAACGATGTTTGTTTTAGGACCTAAAACTCTTAAAAGTTAACTATGGGGGTCACAAGTGCAATAAACAATAGTTATTTAAATTTATTATGGACCAGGGACTGAAAATGCCAAGCTTTCAAACTTTTAACCGGAACTAGCCATCGTCGCGGGCCGCGTAGGCCATCTCCAAATCCTTCGCGAGCCGCGAAGAAGGTGCCAGCGACCTTTTTCTGGACAGCTGCATGTTGCAGCTCTTACACCGCCATTGCATGAGTTCTGAGCAATACCAGGGACTTCTAAATGGTTTTTACTGACATGGTAATACTTGTAAACATCTGGTGATTCCTTAATACAGCTGCAATGATCCTAGAGCTCTTCCATTTCCTATATAAGGGCCTTGTTTGTTCGTTTGTTCATGCTCACTTCAAAAATTTTCACTCAAATACTCTCTAAAGCCTCCTGGTGTTCAAGAAAGCTTTCCCAAGTTCAATTTTCTTGCTAAGGACTCTTGTAAGCGTTCTTAGCTTCTATAGTTAATGTTTTATTAGCTTAATGACCGAAAGTCAAAGATATCGTAATTACGCTTTGACTTTGTGATTATTCACTAACGGTCCAGCCATTATTCGAATTGAAAGTGGCTATATGATGGTAATTATGTAGGTGTTGAACCCTTAAAAGGGCACCTTCTAATTATCACGTTATCTCAGTTAATTGTCGGGTCAAACTACTTAACAGAAAAGTCAAACGGGTTAGTTTTTGCAAAATAAATTATAACTGATAATGTAGAAGCTATAAAATATATTTTATCACTTAAACAACTTGGTAAATAATATAAGAACATGTTTAGGCATCTTCAACCCGACAATTATGAGTTTAGGCTCGGTTCACAACCGAAAGTCACAAAAGTAGACTTTTGCTTTGACTTTCAGTTCTGACCCGATTTATCTTAGTTTAGTTATTCCTTAGGGTTCCTTTGGGACCACATTATATGTTAGTATAACCCTCTGAGGTTATGCTACATGGTTCCTTAGAAATCTGAATCGTTTGCATGTTTTCATTAAATGCTTAAAAATGGACCATTATGCCCTTTTGTAATTAAAACGAGATTTTTGAAAATGTGAGAGGACAAAAAGTTTTATTACTGATATATAAGTATGTCCTAAAAATTTGACATCAGTTTATGGTCTAAAATAAAAGTTATGAATGATATCGTAAAACAAAGACTTTTTATTAATTAAATAGCATTTTTGGCATAAATCATATTTAAACCCAATTTTTTGGCACCAAACTTTCTACCCACTGTTATAATATAATATTTTGGGATTTTTGGAAATTTTTTTCGAATTTTATATTGACCATAACATGGAGTTCTTGCATGGGCTCGGTAATTGACGATAATGCCCTTTTCGCTAATAAAATGAGTTATACACATCATTTATATGTCAAACCTTTTTTCTACTGATTTTATATATTAAATAAAATATTTTAAACACTTGAGACTGATTAAGATCTCAGACTTCCTTAAACAACCTGAATATCGTCAAATACCGACTTTTATGCGAAATAGGCGCATAGTATGGTTTAAAACCATATTTAGGACCTAAGATTTATTACCTACTGATTTTAAAAATATTTTTTTATACTTTAACAGTAAGTTTAAGTCTTGAACTCAGATTTCAAAATTTGGCCCTTAAAAGTATATGTGAAATGACCAAAATGCCCCTACGGTGCATAATTTGGCCATAAATGATAAACCTCACACATGTATGATATCTTACTGATGTAACTTGATAAAATTAATATTTTTACTGTATTTTTTAGACCAGAACCTCAGTTTGCTATTTAACCTCTTTTATAAACCTTAAAATGACCAAAATACCCTTTCAGGGCTTAAATTGGTTTTAAATTCGTTTTGGGCATAATGAAAGATATCCTACTGATATCATATCATATTTAAAGCATATTAACTTATGGAACTTGTAAATGACTCATTTGGTTGCCCGTTATCCATATTCGCATTCGGTATGGTTTATGTAACTAGTTTGCATAAATTAGCAGAAACGGGTCAAACCTTTTCATTTTTACTTCAAAATCCAGAATGTATTTAGTTTACCCATTTTATACAAGTCTTCATACTTTTTGGGTCTAAATCACATTCTAATTTGGTCTCCGCTTAATCTAGCGTTTGAAACCGTAAACCTTTCTTTAAAACTAACCGGTCTAAGTTAAAACTTAAATAAGACCGGTTAGGAATCTAATAGGTTAATAAAACCTTCGTTCCAGATTAGGAGCTCAGTAAAAGCTACTTGTACTTGCTGATTTGATATACGGCTAAGAATAAAAAATTTACTTTTAGCTCAGGTAAATACTTTTAACTTATTTTCCCTTATACGGGCTTGGGATACGGTATCTAATAATACTGCTTGGTCGGGTATGAAATCGTTTAATCGGATTGTGATTAATAAATTTACATAACCCGTTTTAATATGTTTTGTTTGATGCAATGCCTTTGGGGGGTTAATGATCGTGTCCTGGATATCGTCGGCTCATTCATTAGAAATGGCCACGACTTAAGCACGGGGTGTAGGCATACACCTGACAGTTGCATATGTAAAACAGTATCTCACTTGTGAGAAAACTTCTTGTGGGCCTATACTAGTGGTGTGTCTATTAATCTTGTCTTGGATCTTCTAACCGGGCCCTGAACGGACGACAAACATATAAATCTGTATACAAGATTATTTTAAATAATTGTCCCAAGTTATAAAAGAATATTTGTGCCTTGTGCATTTAAATCAATTTTCTTAAATATTTTCAAAAGAGTCGTTTATTTGTATTTACCAGTGTAAACTGACGTATTTTTCAAAAAGACTAACTGCAGGTACTACGCGTAATGGGCTGGAAACTCCTGAGTATTAAATAAAGAGTCTTGCAAGATTTTAATACTTAAAGTCTGTTGAACAATAATTTCTTTCTGTTTTAGATCCGCCTGTGGATCTATTTACAATCCGTTGTGTAATATTTTATTATACTTTCAACTCGCTTTGTATAATTACTTTTAGACTTCCGCTGTGCATTAAATTGTGATTAATTGACTATGATGATATCAACTACGTCATGATACTCCCCACCGGTAATACGTTGAAATATAGTGGTGTGACATGTTGGTCCATGTAATTAAGCCCAGAAATACAGATGATATGAAAAGCCAAAACTGGTTCTCAATAGTTGATCACAATAAGCAGTGCATGCCCTAGATTCTCCCCAATGACAGTGTCTTCTATCAGTTGATGAGTCTAAGTGTTGATCTTCACAACAACTGTTAATCAAAGAACTTCTGAGGTATAAAGACTGAAGTCCTAACAACTGATGTTTCTCAAGTACTGATGAAGACTAAAGCACTGCTAACTCAAGGTCTGATCACCCTTTGAAGAAAGCACTGATCTCCAACATCAGTGCTTAGGCAACAACAATGGGAAGTTGCATTAGTGTTTATGTAATCAGTTGTTTATTATATCAGTGTTTTGCATGTATCAGAAGTTAGAGCTTGTTAGTATGTTAGATGTCACTGTCTAGGTGACGTCAGCATTAGATGCTCAGTGATTAGGATTGTACTATAAATAGAACAGTACCTGTACTGTTCTATTAGCTCTTTTGCACCAATTATCTTGTACGAACATACTAGTGAGCTCAGGCTGAGGGGAGTTTAGTGTTCATGCATGCATAGTTAAACTTTTGTAATTCATACAATCTTTTGAATAATGAGATCATGTATGATGAAAACTATTCTTCTTTGATTGTGTTGTAAAGTTTAGGTTCATTCTCTGTTTCATCTTCCATTTATGTTAAACAATACAATCAAAAGAAACTCAGATCCTAACAATTGGTATCAGAGCATAGGACAGTCAAATCGATCTAACAATCAATTTAATATAAAAGTTCAGCTCAAATCTATTGATACTTAAAGTTGTTCGTATCAGTTGAAAAAACAGAGTAAAAGGTAATCACGTATAATGTTGATTATTTGAAAACTTTTGTAAAATCAACCAAGATGACATCACAATCATACGACCCTCACAACACCGGAACACTATTCAAGCCACCTATGCTTGTTAGATCCGAGTACAATATCTTGCAAAGTAGGATGGGCCATGTGTTAGCTCAGCAAAACACCGGCTGCTGGAAGTCAGTCATCTTTGGACCACACGTTCCAATGGTGCCTAGTACTGAAGATCCCAAAGGTTTTGTGCCTAAAAGCCCTGAAAACTACTCAGAACAAGATTTTCAAAAAATTGAATTAGTTACAAAGGCTTTTAGCATTGTAGCCTCAACTCTTCCAAATGAAATTTATGCTGGACTGTTACATTGTAACAGTGCCAAAGAGCTGCGGGATGCTCTAAAAGAGCAGTTCAGTGGAACAAAAGAGGTTATCGAAAATAACAGGGAGGTTTTGAATCAACAGTATGAAACGTTTTGCCATGTCAAAGGAGAATCACTAACACAACAGTTTGAACGTTTTAGTTGTCTCATTAGTGAACTTAAATGTCGCAACCCCCGATCCCTTATCTGTCCGGGGAACGGGCGGACGCGAACTCAGAGTTTCGGTGGTATCAGCTGGTTAATTTGGCAGCGGAATTTACATCAGGACCGTAGTTAGGAAATGTTTATCAGAGTAAAACCACCATATTTAATATTAATAATCACATGGGCAAACCCAAGTTTCTTATTACAATACGTTTATAGGGATAAACCCTATTTTATTGAATTTAAAACAACGTCTTTTAGGTAACTTTTATAGCCACATTTTTCCCAAGCCTTCAGTGCTCTTCAGCTGGCTTTTTACTAATTGGCTGTCACATTGTGTTACCTGAAACGCGTTTTAAAAACATTTGTCAGTGGGAAATACTGGTGAGTGAATCCCAGTTTAATCAAGAAACATTTTATCAATTAAACCAGTATTGAGAGCAATCACATTGTTTATTTCTACACAATTACTCATTCAGTACTGTCAATCCTGACTTGTGGGTCATATTACACATTGGCTAACTCATTGTCCAATGGTAACGTACTGTCATCCCGACTTACTACTCGCAGTAGTAAATTTTGTTTACAAAACCCCAACATACCGGCAGTAATTGAAGAACTACAAAGACTCAATCACCGCTTAATCACATTGTAAAACAATAAAGGTTTTGTAAAATATTACAAAAAGGTTAACAAAAATTAGATAAACTCACATTGCTATTTTAGACTTCGCGTAAGGGTTTCCTGAGATTAATCTATAATTTTCACAAATGTACATAGGTTAGTATCATAACCCTTTGAAAATATTAATGATACCCTCCCCGAGACGGTATTCTAACAACTACGTCGGGCAGAACCACGACAGTTATTACGGAACCCTAAATCAATCGGGCAGCGTATCTATTACGAAACTGGGGTTATAATACTTACAACGGAGCAGAACCTCGCTAATTAGGGGGATATAATACCCGCGTATTACTACTACTACTTCAGAATTCATTTAAGAAAGAAAGAAATGAATGATTCTGAATGAAACCCGATGGCCTTCTTATATCCTCCCCACCTTGTTTTAGAGCTCGTCCTCGAGGTCTACTTGAACAAGTGTGGATATTTCCTTTGCATTTTTGATTCAAGCTCCCATGTATACTCAGGTCCTCTTTTGGAGTCCCACTTTACTTTGAGCAGAACTAGTCTCTTATGCTTGAGGTTCTTGACTTTCCTGTTTTCAATCTGTAGAGGTCTTTCTACAAACTTGAGTTGTTCATTTACCTCTATATCCTTAAGAGGTACTATTAGTGATTCATCAGCTAAACACTTTTTAAGATTAGATACATGAAACACATCATGTATTCCTGCCATTTCCTCTGGCAGTTGTAGCTGATAGGCTACAGGTCCTATTTTTCTAATAATCTTAAAAGGTCTAACATACCTAGGATTTAGCTTTCCCCTTTTGATGAATCTTACTACTCCTTTCCAAGGAGAGACCTTTAATAATACTTTATCTCCTACTTGAAATTCTAATGGTTTGCGTCGGTTATCAGGATAGCTCTTCTGTCGATCACGTGCTGCTTTCAGTCGTTCCTTGACTTGAATAATCTTATCAGTTGTTTTTTGCACTATCTCAGGTCCAGATAGTTGCTTTTCCCCAATTTCTGCCCAACAGACTAGGGTTCGGCACTTTCGTCCATAAAGTGCTTCGAATGGTGCAGCATTGATACTTGTGTGATAACTATTATTATAAGAAAATTCTATTAAAGGTAAGTGATCGTCCCAATTACCTCCGAAATCAATTACACAAGCTCTAAGCATGTCCTCCATTGTCTGAATCGTCCTTTCACTTTGTCCGTCCATTTGAGGATGATAAGTTGTGCTTAGTTTTAACTTGGTTCCCAATGCCTTTTGGAAACTTGACCAAAAATGAGAGGTAAATCGACTATCCCTATCAGAAATAATTGATAAAGGAATTCTATGTAAAGAAACAATTTCATTTACATATGACTTAGCTAACTGTTCCATACTGAAAGTTTCCTTCATTGGTAAGAAATGAGCTGACTTGGTTAGTCTATCTACAATCACCCAGATTGTATCATTACCTTTCTTTGTTTTGGGTAATTTAGTAACAAAATCCATTGTTATCAATTTCCATTTCCATACTGGCATTTCTAATTGTTGTAGAAATCCTGAGGGTTTCTGGTGTTCAGCTTTAACTTGTGAACAAGTTAAACATTTAGAAACATAGGCTGCTATGTCCTTTTTCATTCCTATCCACCAGAAATTTTTCCTTAAATCCTGGTACATTTTATCATTTCCTGGATGCATCGTATATTTAGACTTATGGGCTTCTTCTAAAATACGATAACGTAGGTTTCCTAATTTAGGTATCCACATTCTATTCTCATGGAATCTCCAAATTCCATCTGTTCCTTGTTCTAATTCTTTTAGACTTCCTTTTAATTTTTCAACATCATCCTTGATTACTAATTCATGTGCTATTCTAATTTGTTCATTTAAATCTACTTGTAGATTTAATTTGAGAGAACGTACTCTTTTGGGCTTTTCATGATACTTTCGGCTTAAAGCATCTGCTACTACATTTGTTTTTCCTTCATGATACTGGATATCACAATCATAATCACTGAGCATCTCCATCTAGCGTATTTGTCTCATATTCAACTCCTTTTGCTTGAAAATATACTTTAAACTCTTATGATCAGTGAATATGGTAAACTTACTACCATAAAGGTAATGTCTCCAAATCTTAAGAGCGAAAATTATAGCTCCTAGTTCTAGATCATGGGTTGAATAATTCTCTTCATGATTCTTAAGTTGTCTAGATGCGTAAGCTATAACCTTTTGACTTTGCATCAATACACATCCATAACCTAATTTGGAAGCGTCACAATAGACTACAAAGTCTTCAGTTCCTTCTGGTAACGCTAATATGGGTGTATGGGTTAATCTTTGCTTAAAAATTCTAAATGATTCTTCTTGTTTTAATCCCCATTCAAACTTAACAGATTTACAGGTTAGCTTAGTTAAGGGAATGACTATTCTAGAAAAATCTCGAATAAATCTTCTATAATAACCGGCCAATCCTAAGAAACTTCTAACCGCAGTTGGTGACTCAGGGGTTTTCCATTTAGTAATTGCCTCGAGAAATTGTACCTGTTCTAACCAAAATTCGCACTTAGAAAATTTAGCATAAAGCTTGTCCTTTCTTAATAAACTTAAAAGTGCGTGCAAATGCTTTGCATGATCCTCTTTACTCTTAGAGTAAATTAGAATATCATCTATGAAAACAATTATGAATTTATCCAAATATGGCTTACATATTCGGTTCATCGTGTCCATAAATGCAGCTGGGCATTGGTTAAACCAAATGGCATGACAGTAAATTCATAATGACCATACCTCGTTCTAAATGCGGTCTTAGGAATATCTTCTTCCTGTACCTTTAATTGATGATATCCTAACCTTAAATTTATTTTAGAGAAGAATCGAGCTCCTTGCAGTTGATCGAACAGATCATCGATTCTTGGTAATGGGTACCGGTTCTTAATCGTGACCTTGTTTAATTCACGGTAGTCAATGCACATACGCATTGATCCGTCCTTCTTTTTAACAAATAAGATTGGTGCTCCCCACGGCGATGAACTTGGCTGTATGAATCCTTTTTCCAACAATTCGTCTAATTGTTTCTTCAGTTCCTGCATTTCTGCGGGTGCCAAACGATAAGGTGCTTTGGCAATCGGTGCTGTTCCTGGTATTAAATGGATCCTGAATTCAACTTCTCTATCTGGAGGTTGCCCAGGCAATTCTTCTGGAAATACATCTGAAAACTGAGATACTACTGGAATATCTTTTAAATCCTTTCCTTTAGTGTTAGTGATTATAGAAATCAAGTACACTATAGAACATTTTCTTATATAACTTGCAGTTTTCATCACAGAGATAAATTTTGTGGATCTAGATGGTTTATCTCCTTTAATTGTGATCTTTTCACCTTTTGGTGAATTTACTTGAATTGACTTTTGATTACATAAAATACTAGCTTTATTGGCTATCAACCAATCCATTCCTAAAACAACATCAAATCCTGCCAGATTCATGGGATAAAGGTTTGCAATAAATTTCTGATTTAAAATTTCTATGCTTGCTCCCTGCAGGATTTCAGAAATCCTAACGGTTTCTCCATTAGCTGTCTCTACTAGACATTCTTGTGGTAGTTTAGTTAATGACTGATTTAGAAATTTGCAAAATGATGTATTAATAAAACTTTGGTTTGCACCAGAGTCAAATAATACTTTAGCAAAAACATCATTAACTAAAAACGTACCAGCTATGACATCTGGAATCATCTTAGCTTCATCTGCAGTCAGAAAAAATGCTCTAGCATTTTGAGTATTCTTGTTGTTTGTAACTGGAGCTAATTTCGGAAAATTAGGCTTGATATGACCTTGTTCTCTGCAGTTGTAACATATCCTGTTATTAGCTTTCTTCCTGCAATTTTCCTCCTTGTGTCCCGATATTTTGCAAAAGTTACAATATATGGAGCATCTTCCTGAATGCTTTCTTTTGCAATTCTTACAGTAAGGTGCAGAGGTAGAACCTATATTTTTCCCACGATTAAAATTTCCAGAACGAAATTCTTGTGTGAGCTTTTGGGTTAGATTCCTTCTTTGATCCTCTTCTCGGGTACGAACTAATTCATCTGTCAAGGTATTGGCTAGTTCTATAGCTTCTTCTATAGTTTGAGGTCTAGCTGCCTTGACTACGTGTCTAATCTCTCCAATTAATCCCCAGTTATAACGGGAGATTAACACTGGTTCTGGTGAAGCAAGAGTTGGCACTATTCTAGCATATTTGAAGAATATTTTAGTGTATCCCTTACTATCCACACCAGTCATCCTAAGATTTAGGAATTTGTTTGCTATCTGTTCCTTTTCATTGGGTGGGCAGAATTTCCTTTCTACCTTGTTCTTAAATTCTTCCCATTCCATATTGTAGGTTCTATCACTTCCTCTTGATTGGAGGATAGTGTTCCACCATTCTAGCGCTGAATTCTTAAACAGATTAGATGCAAACAATATCTTATCTTCTTCAGCACACTTACTTATTCTTAAGACTGCTTCAGTTTTCTCTATCCAGCGTAGGGTTGCAATGGCTCCTTCGTTGCCCGAGAATTCCATTGGTTTACAAGACCAGAATTCTTTATAAGAACAACCGTAAGACACGGTTCTTCTCCTTTTGGGAATAGGCGATTGAAGTAAAGGTCCATTGTTTACACTGTTTTCGGGTTCGATGGGTCGCTTACTGCTATGCTTACTTTTATTATTCGCTTCTTGAATAGTTTGAATAATAAATGGCATGGCATCTGTGATTCCTTGTGCCACTATATGTTGAACAGCACTATTATCCATTTGGTTTCCATTGTTATTGATGCTTGGATTCTCATTAACCACATTAATGTTACTCTGGTTATCATTATTCAGATTTCCTTGATTTCCTTCATCAGCCATCTGAATTTTAAACATTTACCCCATATTAATATCACGAGATAATATTTAATATAGTTAATCACATGACACGAAATCTAGCCAAAAACGTCGATCATTGCGACTTTTACTCTATTTCCATATACTATTATGCATCTATTACATACTAGTACTGAAATGAAAATTACAATACCAACAGAAATAGAATCACACTAATAGTAATAGGCATCCGTACACACATATTTTATTTCATTTTTATTTCATTATATTATATTATTATTACTATTACCATCTCCTCTATCTCATCACGGATATGGATTTATCCAAAAATCCATATTGCGCTCATCGTATTTCCATACGAGACGCTCTCCCACCTGTCTCATTCTCTCACTGCTTTCTAAAATTTCCTCCCCAAAAGTCCTAAGTTCTTGCACGTTTTCTGCACTCATTGGGGGTGCAGGTTCTAGGACTGGGTTCGGAATCTGGGGTGCGGGTTCTTGATATGGGGGTGAAAGTGCCTGAAATCGGTAAGGATCTTCTAAGATCTCCCTGATGTAGTTATCATGGTAATAGGGATCTAAAGGGTCCATACCTGGATAGGCTCCTATATTCTGTATGGGTGTGTCTTCATGTATCGGGTAACGTTGCACAAAGTCCCTATTACCGTCCCACCAGGGGTCGTAATTTGGGTCTAGAGGGTTTGGTGCTTGTACCCTAGGGATTTCCTCTGGGTTGAAGTCATGCATTTCCACTTGGTTTTCAGGGTTTTCTATCTCCATGGATTGGTCTGGGATTAGTGGTTGTGGGGCTACTAGTTGTTCCAGACTTGGGTCAACAGCAGTTGTAGCTAGGATATGGAAATTGGCGAGGCTTCTATTAAGCATATACTGTGTGTGGGCATCTGTCTTTCGCTTAACGGCTGGTAAGGCTCTTTGTTGTTGCAACTTTCGCATTCTTTTCCTACGTTCAAAGGCTTCCTTACTGAACCATCATCGTTTCTTATGAGGGAATGGCTCTTCCGACTGAGCTTTAAAAGCAAACATCCCTTCTTCCTGATCAGCAGAATACCCCGAAAGGGCAGGCTGTGATGAGTTACCTTCACTCCTAGGTGAATCAGACAACTGACGACACATGTCTGAGGGTCCTTGATCACTCATACTGTAAACTAACAAATAGTCAAATAACACAAAACAAATAAATACAGTTATACACGTATTTCCGTAATTCATTTCCTAACACAAAATTTAGAATTTAAGTGTCAGCAGAACACTTCTTTGGCTTAGACCAGTGGCTAGGCTCTAATACCACCTTCTGTCGCAACCCCCGATCCCTTATCTGTCCCGGGAACGGGCGGACGCGAACTCAGAGTTTCGGTGGTATCAGCTGGTTAATTTGGCAGCGGAATTTACATCAGGACCATAGTTAGGAAATGTTTATCAGAGTAAAACCACCATATTTAATATTAATAATCACATGGGCAAAACCCAAGTTTCTTATTACAATACGTTTATAGGGATAAACCCTATTTTATTGAATTTAAAACATCGTCTTTTAGGTAACTTTTATAGCCACATTTTTCCCAAGCCTTCAGTGCTCTCCAGCTAGCGTTTTAGTAATTGGCTATCACATTGTGTTACCTGAAACGCGTTTTAAAAACATTTGTCAGTGGGAAATACTGGTGAGTGAATCCCAGTTTAATCAAGAAACATTTTATCAATTAAACCAGTATTGAGAGCGATCACATTGTTTATTTCTACACAATTACTCATTCAGTACTGTCAATCCTGACTTGTGGGTCATATTACACATTAGCTAACTCATTGTCCAATGGTAACGTACTGTCATCCCGACTTACTACTAGCAGTAGTAAATTTTGTATACAAAACCCCAACATACCGGCAGTAATTGAAGAACAACAAAGACTCAATCACCGCTTAATCACATTGTAAAACAATTAAGGTTTTGTAAAATATTACAAAAAGGTTAACAAAAATTGGATAAACTCACATTGCTATTTTAGACTTCGCGTAAGGGTTTCCTGGGATTAATCTATAATTTTCACAAATGTACATAGGTTAGTATCATAACCCTTTGAAAATATTAATGATACCCTCCCCGAGACGGTATTCCAACAACTACGTCGGGCAGAACCACGACAGTTATTACGGAACCCTAAATCAATCGGGCAGCGTATCTATTACGAAACCGGGGTTATAATACTTACAACGGAGTAGAACCTCGCTGATTAGGGGGATATAATACCCGCGTATTACTTCTACTACTTCAGAATTCGTTTAAGAAAGAAAGAAATGAACGATTCTGAATGAAACCCGATGGCCTTCTTATATAGTTGTTGTAACTGACTCTCACGCGGCCCGCGTAAGAGTAGGCAAGGGTCTACGCGGCTCGCGTTGACTCCGGGTCAATGTGTAGCTGAGCTGATTCGACAACTAGCTATGCTGGGTGTTGGGCCACGTGGCGGCCCAGGGCCGTGCCAGGCATTAAGTTGACGCGGCCCGCGTCACGGTTGGGGTGGGGCTTATGCGGCCTGTCTCAGTCCAAAAATTAAAATTTTTATTTATTTTTAATTCTATTTAATATAATTGAGGCTCGTTTTTGCGTATGGGGTGTATTTTGGGACATATTGGGATATTTAAAAATATATAAGGGTGTCGGAGAGTGTCGATTTATTGAGGGTTGTTACATTAAACTTGTTAATGTTGAATTTGCCAAATCAACTCTAAATAGTAGGTTTCTAAGATCACTACCTGACAAATGGGACACAATTGCTTTTGTGACCAGAAACTCTGTTGGATTCAAAGAATTAAGTCTGACCCAACTTCATCGTCGACTCCTCACTTATGAGGGAGAGTTGGACCAGAAAAAGAAGTTACAGGAATCTGGGAAGGTTGCTGATGATTACACATTTGTTAACATAGCACTTCTGGGTCAAGAAGAATCTGGTAGTAGTAAGGATCAGAGTTATGATCATTACATTGACATAACGGCTGGTGGAGCTTTTAACAACTCTGATTCTTACTCATCCAACTATGCTTTTACAGCAAGTGGAGAAAACCAGAATTCTTACAACTTATCCTTTGAACTCAACGATCTCCAGCATTCTGATCCCACAGATCTGGAGGAGATGGACATATTGCATCAACTGGCACTGCTGAGTGTAAGAACCAGCAAGTTTTATAAGAGAGCAGGAAGAAAATTTCCAGGGTTACATGGGAATCTAAAAGTGGGGTTGGAAAAATCAAAACTAAAGTGCTACAAGTGTAACAGGCTAGGACACTTTGCTAGAGAATATAGAGTCCAAAATTGTGGACTAATCATAACACATCCTAGCCCTAGACCTCAAAACACTCAAAACACTGTGCACTAATCCCAATATACCCTTGCTGCTAATGTAAACACTGCTCATTATGCACACCCTGTAACACATGTTCCAGTGCAATATGTTCAAGCCCATGTCCCACAAATTCAGTATGTCCAAGCCCCAGTCTCTCAGGTCCAAGTGCAACAACCTGCACCACAACATGCTGTACAAACATCTGCTCCAGCAGAGGCCAGTCAGCAAAGCTTCTTTACCCAAGGCTTTGTTCATTGGAGTAGCATGCCTGATGAATTATCTGATGAAAACTTTGCTCTATTTGCTAAGAATGATGCTCCTTGTGATGAATTTTGTTTTGCAGCTTTAGAGTTAACTCCAGAAGGGCTGGAAACTGAAGAGGGAGAAGTCAGTGCTAAAACAGTGGATGAAATTGCTGAAGCAGTGGTTACTACTGTTGTTGGTGAACAGTTGTTAGAGAAGTAACCCAAACCACTGTTAGAACCTCTTGCTGACCCATGGTGTAAAGATGAAGTGGAGAAGAACACTAGTGCCTGTGAGAATGTCTGTGACTGTGCCATGATGGCTGCAACTAAGGTATCACCTCAGGTCTTGAATGACCTATGTTCAGACAAATGCATCATAGCATTTTCTAATGTTAAAGAGGTGAATGACAACCTTAGGGACAAAATTTTAAAACATGAAGTACAATTTGAAAAGTCTGTTAAAGAACTGAAAAACAAATTGTTTGAAAAAGACAATGAGATCTGTAGTCTTAAACATGAACACAGCATAACCAAGGACCAACTTCAAGCCATGATAGAGAAATACCATGCTTGCAAAAAGGAGTTGGAATCCACCCAAATCACTTGTGAAAAATGGGTAGAATCCTGTAAAAGGTTATGAGCTGATGTTTGAGAAACATATCAAAAGCAATGTAAAATTTGGCATAGGTTTCAAGAAAAATGACCAAGTTGAATACACTTTTGTCAATGAGTCTGGGTCTGTTGAGATAATTCCAACAAACAAGGATAGTTAAGAAATTAAAATAACTGATAAAAATGGTAACAAAATCATTTTGGAAAAACCAGAGGGGTCATCAACCTTTGAGGAGATTGAAAAATATCAATTCAAACCCACCTGGTCAGATGAGTGTGACATCCTTGGGAATTTCAAACCCATGGATTTTTCCACAGTTGAAGGTGTGAAAGAACCTAAGGCCAAGGTCATTCCTCTTAAAGACATCCCAACAGTGGTTCAAAACTCTGTTGCAAAGGAAGTTGAAAAGAGGAAGAAGAGAGAAAAAGTTAAAAATTTGTTTTGTGACTTTTGTGAAAAGAAAAATCATTCCACAAAGGATTGTTTTCACTTAAAAGCCTATGACATTAACAAAACAAGCATAATTGAGCCTGCAGAAAGTTACACCATCTGTGGAAAAACCAACCATCTTACTCATGAGTGTGTGTACCTCAAAACTTTTGAGGTTAAAAGAAAAGAGTACACATCAAAAACACCTGTGAGTTCATCAAAACAACCCATCATGAAACAACAACCATTTGTGTCTGTTCAAACAGCTGTTACAAAACAGTTGAACAAAAACTCTGCTCCAAGAGATGTTCAAGTAACAAATGCACCTCCTGCCAACCAATTCCAAATAGGAAGAGGTCAACCTCCATACCAAAGGGTCCCACATGTTTATGAGGCTTACAAAAAGCCTTCTGAACGAAAAGTGAACAGGCATCCTTTTGGATTTCAACATCTGACAGGAAATGCTCCACAACAGTGGTTAGAGAAACATTGTTCAAAAATTGTTCAAACCCCTGAGCTAACCACTGTCCATGTTCCTAGACTTGAGACTGACTCCGTTGTAACCCCATCCAAATCCTTATTGGCTTTGGAGACCCTCCTGAACTAATTGTTTACTTGATGTGCAAGGAGCTTCTGCATGCTTAGATAGTCTTTTGTATGTAGATAGTGGAGGCTCCAGGCACATGACTGGATGTAGAGCCCTACTCAAAGAATTCAAAAATCATGGAGGGGTGATATATCTTTTAGTAACAATTCTAAGGGAAAGGTGTTGGGGTCTGGAACAGTTGAGTCAGGAAAAATCAAGTTTGAAAATGTCAATCTCATTGACAATCTAAAGTTCAACCTCCTTAGTGTTTCACAAATGAGTGACGAAGGCTATGGGTCATTCTTTACTAAGGAGAGTTGCAAGATTGTTGGACCAGAAATGGTCAAAAAGATTGAAGAAATAATAGCCAAAAGAAAAACACAACTTGTTGCTCAAAGGATCAGCAATGTATATGTAGTTGACTTGTCAAAAGAGAGCCCAATGACTGATGCCTGTTTGTTCTCAGCTGCCTCTAACAAAGAGACAGAACTATGGCACAGAAGACTTGGGCACACAAATCTCAAGACAATCACTACCTTATCAAAACAAGGCCTTGTAAAAGGTCTTCCACAAAAATTGTTCACTTTTTCTGAGCATTGTGTTTCCTGTTTAAAAGGTAAACAACATAAAAGCTCATACAAGTCCATTGAAGAGTCTAAAACAACCAAGTGTTTGCAAATGCTGCACATGGATTTGTTTGGCCCAGTAAAAATCGTGAGCTTGAAAAAGAAAAGATATTGCTTGGTTATTGTAGATCATTTTTCTAGGTTTACATGGACTTACTTTTTACATTCTAAAGATGAGACTGCAGACATTTTGCAAGACTTTGTCAAACAGGTTGAAAAGCAATTTGATCTGCCAGTAAAAATCTTTAGAAATGACAATGGAACAGAGTTTAGAAACAAGGAGTTGGATGAGTTCTGTGTGTCAAAAGGGATTGTAAGGTAGTACAGCATCCCAAGAACACCTGAGCAAAATGCGGTGGTTGAAAGGAAAAACAGAACTTTGATTAAAGTTGCCAGAACAATGCTTGCAGATTCAGGTTTACCCTTAACTTTTTGGGTTGAGGCTGTAAACACTACTTGCTATGTGCAGAACAGAGTTTTGATCAACCCCAGGCATCAAAAGACTGCCTATGAAACTCAGTTCAAAATCAAACCATTGATCTCATACTTCAAAATCTTTGGCTGCCCATGTTTTATATTAAACATAAAACACTCAATTTCAAAATTTGCAGCCAAAGTAGATTGTGGTTATCACTTGGGATACTCAACCACTGCCAAGGCCTACAAAGTGTTTAACACAAGGACTAGGTGTGTGGAAGAGACCTTGAATGTAAAGTTCAATGAACTTTCATCACTGAAAATCCCAGCAAACCCTGCTGATTTGTTTGATCTTGATAAATTTACTTTTGAAGATGTGTCTGTCAAGACTAACCCTGCAGGTACACCACAATCTCCATCACAAGATTATGGATATGAAGTTGTAATTCCACAACACAAATTCACATCCACCATAAGAGCAGCACATGTTCAAAACAGCTGTCAAAGCTCAACCACTGCTACATCAACAGTTGTTGATCAAAGTAGCCCTTCAACCTCTGCCACGACATCATCCACAACCATTTCAAATAGCTGTTGGATCATCAAAGTCACCAACAGTTGTTAGTTCAGATGATTCACATCTGCAACCTTCACCCTTTAATGCCATTGTTCCATACAAGAGAGATCTGATCTTCCTGAAATTTCATCCACCAGACCAAATTATTGGCAACATCAATGAAGGGGTTCTCACTAGAAGTCAATCCCAAAACATTTGTCTTTTTGTTGGCTTTCTATCACTCCATCAGCCAGTCAAGTACCAAGAGGCACTTAAAGACAACAGTTGGGTAGAAGCTATGCAAGAAGAGCTCCAGCAGTTTAAGAGACAACAAGTATAGGAACTTGTACCACTGCCAGAGGGTTTGAGTCCTATTGGCACAAAGTGGGTCTTCAAAAACAGAACTGATGAAAGGGGCATGGTTATCAAAAATAAAGCTAGGCTTGTGGTTCAATGCTTTAGACAGGAAGAGGGTGTTGACTATGATGAAACTTTTTCCCCTGTAGCAAGATTAGAAGCTATCAGACTGTTCTTAGCCTTTGCGGTCAACCACAACATAAAGGTGTTTCAAATGGATATCAAATGTGCATTCCTCTATGGTAAGATTCAGGAAGAGGTGTATGTTTGTCAACCTCCTGGTTTTGAGGATCCATTTAATCCAAATCATGTCTACAAGCTAAACAAAGCTTTGTATGGCCTGAAACAAGCACCAGGGGCCTTGTATGAAACTCTTTCCACTTTTCTAATCTCTATTGGCTTCACAAGAGGTAAAATTGATAAAACACTGTTTTTAAAATGGAGAGGAAAAGATTTGATGATTGTCCAAATTTATGTGGATGACATCATTGTAAGTCCCCTGAAATGGATCTTTCAATGATATCAAACAACACCAAGTTTGTGTGGAATCCAAACTTGATGTGATTCAAGAATAAACACGAAAAATATGAAATACGAAGAACACAACGAATCACCTTTAAACACTTGCACACGATTCTATTACTATCAACTAGCAAAACCGTCTAGTACAAGTGCTCACAAACAATCGCCTTCCTCTAGCTCTCTCTAGGAATTCTGTAACAATGAGGTTCAAACCTAAAAACAAGTTGAAAACTTGTTTATATACATGGACAAGCCCACTTCCCTACATGGGCTTCCCTTGGGCCTGCTTGGCCCACATGGCCTAAAGCTTGGCCCAAGTGACTTATAAAGGTCCGAAACCTAATATAAACTAACCCGGTAAAGCCCAGTTCGTAACCATAACCCGTTGTGTTAATTTGATGCGTCAGTCTCACACTTTAGGGCCTAACAATCTCCCCCTAGACTGATGCCATCAAATTGTCTTCATAGCATGAATTCAGCAACGTCTTCAATGAATTCTATGGTTGTCGCTATGCTGCAGATGTTGTGGAAGTTCTTGACTTCTGAACTCTCAGCAGTAGGTCTCTTTTCTTCAGCTCTTGTGGTTAGCTTCATATCAGGATCTTGATCAGCATTTGCTTGAAAATCTTGTCGAAAAGAATGTGAGAGGAGGATTCTCAGCAACTCTTTTCTTCTGCAATCTTTGTCTTTCAAGCAGGTTCACGGTACTTCTTCAAATGCACTTTCACTGTCAGACGGTGTCTCGTATCCGGTTCTTCTGACTCAGGTACATCTTGTTGTTGTGCTGCTTCAGGCTTCTTCAGCAATGAACAACATCTCAATATTCATCAATCCATGTTCTTGATTGAAATCAAGTTCTGCACATGCTCATAAACTCATAACAAACATTTCTTATGCAATAGGGAGAGTACCATATGAACACTAGGTACATCCAAGTACTTATACTCGGATTTCACAATTTAAATTCTTTCAACTTTTTAAGATCAATCAAATCTTCAAGAACGGTTACATTTTTAATTTTAAGAAAAACAATTAAAAACTCTATTTTTGGATTTTTTTTTTTATAGTAAAACAAGACACTATTTTTGTATTTTTCAATTTTTAAGAACTAAAAACAAATAAAAACTCAAAATATAAACAACTACCATAATATACAATTACAATTGCAATGGGATCAAAATTCGTTCTCAGGCAGACTAAGGAACACTTTTCAGTACGAGCCTAATCAAACTGGTCTATGCGATTGCCAATATGTTTGTCCACTTAAACTTTAACGCTCAGCTTTCAATTTTTCTATATGCTTAAGGTAATATTATACTATTATACCCGTGTGTCCCATTCCAAGGCATACCCCCGCGATCAAGGTAAGCACAACGATTCATCGTAGCAGGTGAGTATACTGATGTCATCCTTTAAGATATCCTGACTGTGTCTAGGTCTGCATATAATTTGTTTTATCATGTTTTGATTCTTAACAATGAACACCCAAATAAATACTAATCAAATCCTGGAAATATAAACAGCACACTCTATCATGCAAGTATCTTCCCTACCACATATTTCACAAGTCCAATCCAGATTTCTGAAATCTTAACTGGGAATAGGTTGAGAAGAGAACAGAATAGATCTTTTGCAGAGATGGTATAATATACAGATCAAATGAGTTTTTCTCAGTTTGATATAGGTTTCTTGGGTTTCTTTTGGGCACTTGAGGGCCTCTTTCGGGTGTATTAGATCTATAGCGCGACAACGTACAGCTAGGTCAGCATGTATCTGGATGCAGCAGAAGCTGTCGTTGCCTAGCACCTCCAGGTCAGCATATATCTGGATGCAGTAGAGGAGGTACACGACTTTTTCAGAGAAGATTTCAGAATCAGATCAAAATTGTGTGTATCGGGACAACATACAGACATTCAAATAGAAATGAGCTAATTCCAAGTGACTTTCTTTCCTGGGTTCATGTACAATTTTAGTTCTGAACAGAAGGACAGCCAAGATATCCCCGGATGATTCAACAATATAAAGACCCGAAACCTCAGATGTTGGCTATCTATCAACGCAAGATTTAAGACCATAAAATCATACGCCGTTGGTATGTTACCCACATGGTACATAGTTCGTTATGTTTATAACACTTAGTATCTTTTATCATTTTGAGCGTCAAGCCTATCGACATATCGCAGTAGATCCTAGTCTTTTCAGCTATGGCACCTTACAGGTGTTAGTCAAAACCCTTTAACACGAACATTTATTTCACTTCCCATATCATGCAATTTTTCTTTTTGACTTTTCCATTTTCTAATGTTTTTTGTATTTTTCTCATTTTCTCCCCCTAAAACAATGCATATATATACAGCAAACTCTTTTTGTGTTTTTCTTTTTCTGAGTTTTCTCCTCCTAAACTCTATATCTATCTATATGTTCCTCTCCCCCCCCCCCTAAATTTGTGCATAAATCTTATTTTTTTGCGCAAATTTACCATTTACTAGAGAAAGGAAAATTTATATACAAAGTAATGTACTAAGAAAAAAAATATTTTTGTGTAACCGTTCCGTCATTAGATTGAAGACTAATCAAATTCAAATCAAAGTACGGAATTTAAATTGTACCTTTTGCTGATCTTATCTTACTTCTCTTATCTCCTCCAAAGGAAACATATCATCTGTAAAAAAAAATTGAACTTTTTGCAACAGTGAAATGTTACCCGTTTTTATCTCTGGAACAACCGCTATCAACATTCCAGAGATTGTCAACAGCTCCTCCTTGGTTGTTCCTGAAAGGTAAGGAGATTAGTAATACATGGGTACCCAGGCCATCGTGGTCCTGGGATTTCCTGAAGCATCAAAATAAGACACTTCCTTTAAACATAGGTCCCCTTTGGTTTCAAGGATTGGAAACATTGCTGCTTTGGATTTGGGTTTCCAAATCTGTTTCGGTTTAACAAACGTGTTCGTTGCCTTCAGTTGAGCAACTTTAGCTGATTCAGTTTTAGAAAGACGTTTTTGTTCTTCAACAGCCTTGCGTTTGGTTTTAGCAGTGTTCCAATCCCCATCAGAAGGTTTAACCTTGGGATTCACATTCTTCATTGCCTTAGGTGATGATACCTTCATTGGCTTAGAATGATTGTTATCATTTGGTGTAACCCTCTGATTTCGCATATAATAGGGTACATAGGGACGCCGTGTGCAGTTTCTAGCAATATGACCCGCAATGCCACAGTTGTAGCAAGTTTGTCTTTTCATCGGAAAGACGTTTTTAGCAGCTTGATTCGCTCTAGCAGGTCCTGAAAGACAAACTGGTCCTTTTTGCGTCGGTTGCGCCTGCACATTTCTCTTAAACGAAGACGAATTGGGGTGCTTGTATTTGTTGTTTGCAGAAGTCTTGTTGCTCTGAGCACCATTTTTCGTCTTTTCTCCCTTATTGGAGCTTTCAATCACCTTGTCACGAGCCTTATGAGATCGTGATTGTCCTTGATAAGCAGACTTCGTATACCCCCGACTTTGATCTGCTCGTTTTGGCTCATTTCGCTTGTTGTGAACCGGCTCACAAACACCAGCACAAGAGTGAATATTAGCATTTTGTTGCACCTTTTGACGACAAACACAATTTCTAGCAATGTGTCCAGGAATTCCACAGTTGAAACATGTTTGTCGCTTCAATGTATGAAGATTCGAAGAGCTAGCAGAAGTAGCTAATCTGATTGGTTTAGGTGAACGAGCTTGCTTTGATTGCTTTGCATGTGTTCCATGTGCCTTTTCTGAGTTCTTATGTACCTGTTGATCAGAACTAGCACAAGCATGAGATTCAGACGGATGATGTTTTTCGGCTTTTACAATTTTATCATGATCATTTTGAACAGACGATTTAGTTTCCGTTTTAACTTTAATTTCAGAAACAGTTGTCGGTGACTGCTCATTTATTTCAACTCCTTTTTCTTCTTTAACAAAATCAGGTTCAGTTTTAATTTCAGAAGATGAAGAAGATGAAGTTTCATCAACACATGTTTCGTCAACACATGTATCATGTGAATCTACTTGAGGTCTGCTTTCAGTCACGGTTTCCAATGTGGTCCCACTAGATTCAACATTAGGGACGTCCACTGAGGCCGATTCAGAAGAAGAATCAGGACATTCTTGATTTTCTTGGGAATAAGTTTCAGTGGTTTCACTGAATGTATCCTGAGGGACCTCACCTGTAACGCTATCATCAACTGAAGAATTAGAAACATCACAATCACAAGTATTAACTGAAAAACCATCATCACCACACTTATTGTTCAAAGATTCAACACAAACATCATCACTTTTGCCCCAAACATCAGGCTCACTTGACGAAACATAAGCAGAAAACGACGCAAACAAAGACCGACCAAAAGCAATATCAGATTCAGTTTGTTCAAAATAATTTTCAGAAATATTAGTATGAACAACTGGTTCACTCCCAAGAACATCTCCACATTTTACTTCAGATACTTTATCTGCACATGAAGACGAAGTGTTAGGATCAATTGAGCCTTTAGAAACAAAATTTATTGGAGCAGACTTCTGTTCTCAATTGGTCTGTCATTAAAACATGACTTATTGTTTTTGGGACCATAAGTCATTTTACTTTCATTAATCATCTCCTCCTCAGTCATGGGTAAATAAATATAATTGTCATTATAGGGAGGAGGAGCCTGATTAAAACCCAAACCACGTCCTTTCTTTTCCTTGTATGCGAGCTGTTGATCACACAAGTTTTTGACTAATTTGCTGGAAGAATCAAATTTCTTAATGTTAAGTTCATTTATTTGATATCTATCTCTGATATCTTCCAGTTCCTTAGTCACAGTGCACAGTTTCTCCTGAACATATAAGAGTTGAGATGATTTCACACTTACATCATCCTTGAGTTTGACGATGTCTTTACGCTGAGCTTCAATCTTTTCTTTATAAAGTTTTTCGTTTTTTGATAAAGTAAAGTTTTTATTTTTGATATCTTGATAATCTTGAATTAGCTCAGCGTTGTGTATTCTATAAACTTCAACTCTTTCTCTACACTCAGGAGTACAGAAAGCAGAAAGTACATCTTCAACAGTCATTTCTTGAACCACGGGTTTGTGAAATATGAATGCCATAATTTCAGCGGGTGGTTGATAATTTTATTCTTCTCCTCAAAACACAAACCAAACGAGAACCCGTGTACTTGCTAACTCAAACACTCAGCAGTCGAATGAACCCGCTTTCTAAACCGCACCTCAAAAACCTGTCAAACTTTTCACAACCAAACAACCTTTTTTTTTAATAATTTATAAAAGTATACTTATTATTATTATTATTATTATTATTATAAAAATCAATGATTATGTAATGATTACCAAATAATATTAATATTATTAGTAATATTATTAAACCTAATGATTGATATAATGATTATTATTAAAACCTAACTGTCCACAAGATCTTTCCCGACAAAACAGAAGTGTCACAAACAAATCCTATCAAGATGAACAGTTCTTTCCTGACAATTCAAATCGTCACAAATGATGATGAATGGAGAATTAACGAAGATGGAGATAATGATAGATGGACGGTTGTGTGATGAGTCGTCGCAGGTGATGTAGCGACGGAGACGGGGTGGTAACCGGAGATGAGGATGATGATGATGAACGGAGATGGTGGATAGTGGTGTGGAGGTGATCGTGAAACAGAGGTTGATGATGATGGAGAGTTGATGGAGATAACAGGGTCGGAGTTTGAACGGAGACGAGGATAATCAGAGGATGATGAACAACGACCGGAGACAGAGTTGTAGGTTCCGGCGATGATCGTTGCGACTCGGAAGATCAATGACTCGAGATCTCGGTTGCGACTCGAAACCAAGAAAGAGATAACTCGAGACCTCTGTGGTGCAACTGAAATATCACTCGAGATGGGTTTGGTTGCGACTCGAGACTCGAAACCAGAGACGAGGTTGCGACTCGGAATGATGATTGCGAGTCGAGATAATGGTTGCGACTGAAATGATGTGAGTCGAGACCGGCACTCGGAACCTTGAACAGATGATGAAGGTGAGTCGAGACCTTGAAAGGTATGTTGTCGAGACCGGTTGTTGAGATGACTCGAGACCAGAGAGATGAAGATGTGAGGAGTCGAGACCTTGAAAGTTGTTGTAGAGTGAGGAGTCGAGACCTTGAAAGTTGTTGTAGAGATGGAGTCGAGACCAAATTGTTGAAGACTAGAGACCTCGGTTGCGACTGCGGAGGTTGTGTCAGGGAATGGTGTTGCGACTCGAAACCAAAGATATCAATTGACTCGAGACCGTGAAAAGATGAGACGATAATCAATGGTTGCTACTCGGAAACAGATTATTGAGATAAAGATGAATAAGGATGAGTTGTATATTATAAAAATATATGGAAAGTTTCAATATCTCAACAACTCTCCACCGAAAACTTTGGGAAATTTTAAAATCAAGATATTTTCAAAAAAATAGAAAGATTACATCTAATCTTTTAACAGCCTTTTTTCAAAATCAAAGAACCAAAATATACTGATTTTTATAAAATTTGGACGAACACTATGAAGAACGTGAAGAACGCGAAGAACACCAACCCAAAAAACAACGAAAATCTTGAATATTTGATATCACACCGAGCCTAGAAACATGTTCCAATGGCTCTGATACCACTTGTAAGTCCCGTGAAACGGATCTTTCAATGATATCAAACAACACCAAGTTTGTGCGGAATCCAAACTTGATGTGATTCAAGAATAAACACGAAAAATATGAAATACGAAGAACACAACGAATCACCTTTAAACACTTGCACACGATTCTATTACTATCAACTAGCAAAACCGTCTAGTACAAGTGCTCACAAACAATCGCCTTCCTCTAGCTCTCTCTAGGAATTCTGTAACAATGAGGTTCAAACCTAAAAACAAGTTGAAAACTTGTTTATATACATGGACAAGCCCACTTCCCTACATGGGCTTCCCTTGGGCCTGCTTGGCCCACATGGCCTAAAGCTTGGCCCAAGTGACTTATAAAGGTCCAAAACCTAATATAAACTAACCCGGTAAAGCCCAGTTCGTAACCATAACCCGTTGTGTTAATTTGATGCGTCAGTCTCACACTTTAGGGCCTAACAATCATTTTTGGAAGCACATGTAATAAAATGTGTGAAGAGTTTGAGATAAGTGCAATGGGTGAACTTCAGTGTTTTCTTGGTCTCCAAGTTAAGCAACTGCAAAATGGCACTTTCATTCATCAAAGAAAATATGCAAAAGAGCTTTTAACTAAATTTGAGATGAATGATTGCAAGACATGTAGTACACCCATGGCAACCACCAAGATAGTCATGACTGATGAAAAGGATGATTTGGTTGATCAAACCTTATATAGAAGCATGATTGGGTCCTTAGTGTACCTAACCGCTTCTAGGCCAGACATCATGTTTGCAACATGTGTTTGTGCAAGATCCCAATCAGCACCTAGGAAGTTTAACCTCATTGCTGTAAAAAGGATATTCAGATACATAAAAAGTGCTCTCACACTTGGTATCTGGTACCCTACTAATAGGAATGTTAAGCTTTCAGGTTTTTCAGACAGAGACTTTGCTGGATGTAAGACAACCAGGAAATCTACATCAGGGGGGTGCCAATTTCTAGGTGATTGCTTAGTGTCATGGAAAAGCAAAAAGCAAGCAGTTGTTTCCACATCCACTGCTGAAGCTGAATACATTGTTGCTGCAAGCTGTATAGCCTAACTATTGTGGCTTCAAAATCAATTGCTGGATTTTGGTATAACTGTTTAAAGACACCTCTCATGTTGGATAGTCAAGCAGCTGAAAATATCATCAAAATCCAGTGTCTCATTCAACCACCAAGCACATTGACATCAGACATCACTTTAAGAGGGATTGCTATGAAAAAGTTTTAATTTCTCTGCATCATGTTCCAACTAAGGATCAGCTGGCAGATGTGCTAACAAAAGCATTAGACACATCCACCTTTGAAAGCTTGATCTCTAGGATTGGCATGCTTAACATGGACTAACAAGCAAAATCTTGTTTTTCTATGAATAAAAAACATTAATATGTTTTCAGAAAATCAAAAATTCATCCTTAAAAATAGTTAAAATGAAAATTTTTCATTAATCCTTAAAAGTCTGCCATATCCACTATTTGGTTCAAACATCTGATTGTTGAAAATTCACCCAGTGTTGAAAGACAACCTCTGTTTCATCATATTCCCTGTTGACCAAACATCAGTGCTTCAACCACTGATAGTTAAAATCAGACACTGCTCTCACTTTTCACTGTTGTCAACCTCTGATATTGTCCATCAGTGGTTCCCAAACAACTGTCTTCCACTTGTCCATCAGCGGTTGCCACGTGGGCAGATGTTAACCGTCCGATCTTTGAAACTGTAACACCCCGTGTTTTCAAAAGTCAAAGTACAAGTCAAAGTCAAAGTCAAAGGAAGAAAAGATTGCTAATTACGATCTGTCACTCCTTGCTTAACTATTGATTTGATTTCCTTGACTTGTAATCGAATTCTATTATTTATTTGCTTTAGTTGTATTATGTGGAGTATCTATAATAATCGAGGTTTAATCGATGTTTATCGCTTTATCGCTAATCGCATCGCAATCGCACTTTCAACTTGAATTATAGGTTTTGTGTATTGTTTTACGCGTGTGTGCTATTTATGTGTTACTTGTGCATGTTTACTTTATGTTTGTGGTGATTAATCGAAACGCAATCGCAACTTTAACGCAACGCAATCGAATCGCAAACGCTAAACGCAAGTTATCTAGGATGATTGTATGTTAGATATAGGATTTATGTGTGATTATTATTAACTTATCGCATCGCTTAATCGGCACTCGCTTAAACGCATCGCAACGCTCAAAACATAAAATGAAACACTGAAACTCAACTCGTCGGACCACTTCGATCGAATGACCATCCGATCGGATGGCTATCCGATCGAAGTGCCATCCGATCTGATCCCCTACACTACGTTCCTCTTTTGGCAACCTATAAATACCCCTGTCACATCACCAACAAGTGATGTGACAGCTCTCTCGTTCGACTAGCACACTCAAGCTCACTTTTCTCTCGATTTCTCACAATTCTTGTAAGTTTTCAACCCAAATCTTGTACATCTATGATCTACACACACTTCTTCATCATTTTCTCCTTTGAATCTTAACTTTTAACCATGAAATCAGTGGATTTGAGGTGTTCTAGGATTATGTCATCATGGAGTTCTTAGGAACTCCAAGATTTGGCTTCATTCCACCAAGAATAACTTAGATATGAAGGATTTCCACATGATTAAACATTGTTTTCGCATAGATCTAAACATTTTCAAAGTTAAAAGGATTGAAAGATACATTTCCAACTTTCTTTCAACTCTTTTACACTCAATTCACTCAAACCGATAAAATCGGAAGCTCGTTCAGGCCTTCTACTCATTTCTTAGTGAAGTGTCGGTCTGAGATCTAATTTCTATCAAAGAGACAACCGATTTCGAGTTAAAAATGAACAACCGTCACGAACAGTTAGCTGAACGGACTGAGGTGATTCCCACTTCGGTCGGACGACTTGGACTTAACGAGGTTCCGTTGTTTAGCACGTTGTCATAATGTCTCGATTCAACCGCAAAAACTATCAAACTTAACGAAATTCCCAGTTTGCAAAATGATCAGATCATCGGGACGGATTGCCGTCCGATCGGATTGCCATCCGATCGAATGACAATCCGATCGGATTGCACATGGACTCCTACACTTTAACATTTTCAAACTTTTAAACAAACTGAATGTCGAACGGATTGTCGTCCGATCGGATTGCCATCCGATCGAACGACAATCCGATCGGTTGAAGTTTCGATCCTCAATACTTCAACAATTTTCATAATCTTCAAAGATCATCAGTTTCTAACGGATTGTCATCCGATCGGAAGACCATCCGATCGAATGACCATCCTGCTGTGAACTTGTTCTCAACTGAAATGTCTCGCCACTCGGATCGCTATCCGATCGAACGACCATTCGATCGATCGACCTGAAGGGTAGAGATACTTCTCTAATTTTAAAATGATACAACAAAAAACTTCAAAGCCATCATACACAAACACATCCATCTCAAACGAATGTCAATCTGAACGAATGGCCATCCGATCGGATTACCGTTCGTCACCTGGTTTATTTGCACCGTTTAACGCGTCGCTCTTCACTTATGCTATCGTTAACTGTTCAGGCTAATCTCTCAGCGCTCCCTTCAATCCAAAAGAGTGTTTATTTACTTAAACACGATATGTGAGTATACTCGAACCCTTTTTGCTTTATGCACTTTTGGGTGTTACATACGTTACTTATTCAAATTACAATCGACACACAACGCAAACACTATTTATACTGTCGCACCCCGACCACGTAAAACAACAAATCGTGGCGGAAACGTCGGGGAGTGTCGTAACAGAATCATTGTTTCACAACCATGGATTAAATAATTTTGTGTTATTGCATTATAGAACTCATTGTTTTATTACAAATCAAATAAATACAAATATTGTCTTTCAAGTTTTAAAGTCGCTAAGGCATGATTCCATCCTATCTATAGCATGTATCAACAATCATCACATAGCAGCACCTGAAACATGTGTAAAAATAGGTACGTCAGCATAAAAATGCCTGTGAGATACATAGGCTTTATTAATGCATGATTCATGACCTGTAAGTTTAAAAGAATGTTTTAACAAAAAAGTAGTCATGAACTTAAAAATGTTTTCTTTATAAATCATGCGAAAATTTATAAGAAATTTGATGATATAAAAGAATAATGCATAGATAATTAAATAACCAAGTAAAATGAGTTTGTATAAAATATGTTGTTTGTAAAACAATGTTTTGATAAAAAGGTTTGTAGTATATATAAAAATAAACTTTGGTTTTAAGAAAGTCGAATAAGTAATATATTAAAAATATATTTTAGTTCCAAAATAGTTAAACAGATAGTATATTAAATATACTTTAGTTGTCAAAATAATAGTTTTCAGTATTATATTATAAGTATACTTTGGTTTCGTAAATAACATATTAAACTATGTTTTAGTAATTAACAAAATATAATTGTACAATATCACACATTAGAGCATATCAAACTATACTTTTGGGAGTATAACAAAATATACAACAAAAATGTGATTTAGAATTCATTCAAACCTTAGTGTATCAAAATACACATTTAGAGACTATAGAGATACCACAAAGGCAATCTCTATTTGGACAAAAATCGGTTTCTGACATTCCAAACAACAGGAATAGGGGGTCTAATCCTATAGCGCTATATCATACTAACAATCGGTCTGGTGAATATAAAATAAGTACAATCCAACAATTCATTTTATAATCTTTGAAAAATTAGTGTTTAAACCATAAATAATCATTCAGTTTGTCAAAAGATAAGTACTAACATGTATAATCAATTTACACTTTGAAATCATGAACATAACAAATAGGTACACATGTTTCACCCCAAAACATTGAAAACAGTAAAAGAGGGGACTATGTACTCACTTGAGAGTGCTTAGAAGTCTTGAACAACTACCAAGCAAGCTAGAGGGATCACGGAAATCAAACGGCACGTAAAATAGGTAACTACATTAATAAACCGGACCTAAATCGGAAGATCGGATAGGATGAGGTTTCGTAAACCAAATGAGTGTTGAAACTCATATGATATGGTTTAACAAAGCCTACATACTAAATAGAAACCTAACCTAAGTGCTTACGACCCATTATGACCCGTTTAGGTAGCTTATGCTACTTTAACGCGTCGTTTGCGTAAAACGCGTTCGAACCACCTAACTAGTCCTATGACAAGTATTATATGCCTTAACATGTCTAATAATGTTGCCTAATCAGTTTAGATGTAAAAATTTAGGTTACATATGCTTAAAAAGAATTTAGGCGTAAAAAGGGCATTTTGGTCATTTACCTAAGCCATATAAACTACCTATCATACAACTACCTAAACGAAGTAACAATAAGTTATAACCTCGGGAGGTTATTCCCTATGCAACTATGGTCACCTAATGTGTTTGGTCGGATCCTAATGATCGACCAAACGGGTCGGGTTCGAAAGTCTAAGCGTGTGTTTAGACCGCTTGACTTACGACTCTGTACAAGCAAAACATGTTTAGCGAAGTTAGAAATAGGTTTGATATTAAAACAAACGGTTTTGATACCCAAGAATAGCTTGGTTACAAAATACGCATAAACGTGTATTTTGACCGAAACTATGACTCGTCACTACACCTAATCAACGTGGTAATCAGTAGGCATAGTCACTAGGGACTATAACCATCGTGATTACGCTCACATTGCGAAGTTCAAACGAACTTCGTGTTGACCAAAGACTGGTCAAAGCAGAAAGTCAAACACTGTTTGACTTTCACGCTTAAAAATGCGTAAAAGAACGAAAGAATACTTATAAAGGGTATGAAGTTCTTAAACTCCAACTTAGAGTATTTCAATCAGATTTTGTAAGGAACAAGTGAATTGGGTTAAGTATTTATAGGAATTCCACAACCGTTAGGATCGTTCCTCGTAAACCGTGCTTGAATCATGACCTTACACTTGGGCCCAAGGTTTTAGAATACAATGGGAGCATAAAAACCATCAAAATCTTGCCCAAAGAATGTTCAAAACCATGTGCAAACCCAAAAACCCAGCTGCTGATTGAAATCAGCTTGTTTTGCTGATCTGGGCAGTCTACGCGCCCCGTGTAAGAATGAAGCTCATCTTACGCGGCCCACCTAGGAGTGGTTTCCACAAATGTCAAAAACAGCCCCTGCACTTGAAAAACATGCATTTTGATGCATTTTTGACATGTTTAACCCCGTTAACCCCATTTCAAGGCTCCAAAATGAAGTTAAAGTATAGGGAACATGAAACATGCTCAAAAACATCTCGGATGTCGGTTTGTTTGGCCGTACGATTGCGTTGTTCGGTTAATTACGACGAAACACGAACGGACGCGAAAAACGATCCAAATTACGCGCGACGAATGGAATTTTATCATGCCAAACACTAAAATAAAATATTTTAATGCTTACATAAATTTTTGGATGTTCGGATATATTCAGAACGTAAGATATGCGCGAAAATGCAAACTTGTGCACTTTTTGACGCTTTTAGTCCCTATTGATCAAAAAGTTTATTTTTGCGCACCAAACACCTCAAAGCCTATTTCTAAGCAATGTAAAGGATATTTAGGGCATATTTAACTTATGATCAAGTTTCGGAATGTTCGTTACAGTACGAATCGGCATACTTTCGTAGTTTGTCGAAATTAGTCCCGGTAAGCGAATAAACTTGATTTCGACACACCAAACCATCCAAAACTTATTTCTAAGTTATGTAAAGGATATTTAAGGTATGTTAAGCCTATGTCACTGTTCCGGAGTGTTTGTTGCGTTAAACTGGTTATATTTACGCATTAGATCGCGTATAACCTTCCAGAAAGCAATTTAAAGCTCGAAATCGAACAAGAATTGATATGTGCAAACGATACACATATTTATACAAATCCCAAGTATGAAATACAATATTTCATTGGTTTGGTATTTGTATGATGGTTGAAGTTACACAGGTGTCACAGTCTCCCCTACTTTAGGAAATTTCGTCCCGAAATTTAATTTTAGAGGAAACTTGTGAAGACAACTGTGATTGTTTCGCTTCCGAATGAATCCCTCGAACCCTAAGTAAAACTCTGAGTTATGTTTGGATTCTTAGTGAAATTGTCAACTGTCAAAGTGAAGTCCTTGTAGTAACAAAACATGGAGTTTCGAACTATGGACAGAAGAACGTTTCTTATGAAGACTATCATAGGAAACTTGTGTGTGGTTGAAATCAGAGTCGGAGAGTGTAAGATAAGATAACATTGGTCCAGGACTTCTAGTAACTTAAATAACGCTACGTTCATAATGTAATAAGGAACACTTATATATACGAAGTACCAGCGACGTATCCACCATGCCCCTTTCTACATTGTTCCCGTTTCGTTATTCTCATCACTATAGGTCTTAACACATGACAAAACTTGTTGTGGTTTCTGTGCACTGAATTCCATAATTATGTATGCATCCATAATTACGTAATTCCTTGCACAGTCCGCATAGTTCATTTCATAATGCGTAGGGGAAAAATCAATCGAATAAACATGAGGTGACTTGACTAGACAACCAAAGGATCTTTTTAACTAGATCAACGAACGATCTTTTTAACTAGTTCAACACATGATTTCTTTAACTAGACCGTCGTACGATCTCCTTAAATAGACCACTTAAGGGATCTTTTCAATTATATCATCACATGATATTCCTAACCAGATTTTTTAATCAATCTGTTTAACTAGACCACTCAAGGGGCCCAATTATAGAATAGTACTTTATAATCCAAGGTCTTAACTATTACGTAAAAGCCCATTAAGGATTTAAGGTAGTACCTTTGGATATCCTACTATGAATCCCTCATATGAGAAATGGAAGATTCTACGAGGATTTGGATGGATCACATAAAAAAAACACAAAACATATAAGAAAACACATAAGCACATAATCACATAATTGTTTAACTTGATCTTGTTATCTTTGGACACAGGTATTTAAAGCATACCAGGAATCCAATCTGTGGATTTCATTTGGCACTTTAAACATCTTCAAGAATCTAACTATGGAGATAGAAAGATTTTAATAGGAATTCAGCTTTGTCCTTATTGAATCGTAATATACGTATTAAGGCATACGAATAATTCAATTAAGGGCTTCGATTTGAGCTATATTTATCCACAAGGATCTAATTATGAGGATACAAAGATCCTATTTTGGATTTTGGGATTTGTGTAATGAGAGGTGTTTCAAAACCTTGCACTAAACGTGCTTAAGTCGATACACAAGGTAGAAAGTTCATGAGGTTGAGGTACTAGATATGCCAAGGCGACATATGAAGCAGAATTTGGAGTTTGAGCAGCGTCAGGATTTGCAACAGCTTTGTTTTGGATAGCAAAGCGGCACATGTTAACCAAGTGTCCCCATCGTCCGCAGTGGGTACATTTGAAACAGGGTATTTGATTCGGATGATGACGGTTACATTGATTGCACCAAAAAGTGGTTCCCTTGTACAGCTTCATCCCTGAGGCGAGTCATGGTGATAGCTAAATCAACGGCCCTTTGGAGTACGACGCCTATTTGTTGAGTGATTGTAGCACCTAGTTCGGACATTGTTGTTGCGATGAAGAGGCATCATGAAGATGATGAAAGATATGGGAGGAAACAAGAGAAATGATATCGGATAATTAAAAACAGAATGACAATGCATAGAAATTGCGATCATTTGTTTGTTACCTAAGGCAAACAAATGAGACGGTGACTAATCAAAGTAAGCGGGTCATATTTAATGTATCGCGAAGACATGCTTTAGACTATAAGTGGACACTCACCCCAAGAGTTCCCAGGTAAGAGTGACTGGTCCGATTATGTGGATTTGTACGAACACTCTAGCCTTGGACAGAAAGCTCAGAGTACAGGCATCCACCCTTCCAGATTGCACGTGTTCACATTATAAGACCCAAACTTTGACGAGATATTGAAAACTTTGAGGGTTCAAAACCTTATAATAAATCATCCTAGAACAGATGATTGGTTTCCAAAGCGGATTCAAAATTTGTGTTCTTATTGTGGTTGTCACCTAAAGATAGGCGACGGTATTGTTTTAAGACTAAACACAAGATAACTTGTGTTAGGGTCCTAGGAAGGTTATAGTCTAGGTCAAAGCATTACTAATAACCTAATTCCCTATAACCATTGGCTCTGATACCAACTTTTCTGTCACGCCCCGACCACGTAAAACAACAAATCGTGGCGGAAATGTCGGGGAGTGTCGTAACAGAATCATTGTTTCACAACCATGGATTAAATAATTTTGTGTTATTGCATTATAGAACTCATTGTTTTATTACAAATCAAATAAATACAAATATTGTCTTTCAAGTTTTAAAGTCGCTAAGGCATGAGTCCATCCTATGTATAGCATGTATCAACAATCATCACATAGCAGCACCTGAAACATGTGTAAAAATAGGTACGTCAGCATAAAAATGCATGTGAGATACATAGGTTTTATTAATGCATGATTCATGACCTGTAAGTTTAAAAGAATGTTTTAACAAAAAGTAGTCATGAACTTAAAAATGTTTTCTTTATAAATCATGCGAAAATTTATAAGAAATTTGATGATATAAAAGAATAGTGCATAGATAATTAAATAACCAAGTAAAATGAGTTTGTATAAAATATGTTGTTTGTAAAACAATGTTTTGATAAAAAGGTTTGTAGTATATATAAAATAAACTTTGGTTTTAAGAAAGTCGAATAAGTAATATATTAAAAATATATGTTAGTTCCAAAATAGTTAAACAGATAGTATATTAAATATACTTTAGTTGTCAAAATAATAGTTTTCAGTAGTATATTATAAGTATACTTTGGTTTCATAAATAACATATTAAACTATGTTTTAGTAGTTAACAAAATATATGTTGTTTTGTACAATATCACACATGAGAGCATATCAAACTATACTTTTGGGAGTATAACAAAATATACAACAAAAATGTGATTTAGAATTCATTCCAACCTTAGTGTATCAAAATACACATTTAGAGACTATAAAGATACCACAAAGGCAATCTCTATTTGGACAAAAATTGGTTTCTGACATTCCATACAACAGGAATGAGGTGTCTAAACCTATAGCGCTATATCATACTACCAATCGGTCTGGTGAATATAAATTAAGTATAAGCCAACAATTAATTTTATAATCTTTGAAAAATTAGTGTTTAAACCATAAATAATCATTCAGTTTGTCAAAAGATAAGTACTAACATGTATAATCAATTTACACTTTGAAATCATGAACATAACAAATAGGTACACATGTTTTACCCCAAAACATTGAAAACGGTAAAAGAAGGGACTATGTACTCACTTGAGAGTGCTAAGAAGTCTTGAACAACTACCAAGCAAGCTAGAGGGATCATGGAAATCAAACGGCACCTAATATAGGTAACTACATTAATAAACCAGACCTAAATCGGAAGATCAGATAGGATGAGGTTTCATAAACCAAATGAGTGTTGAAACTCATATGATATGGTTTAACAAAGCCTATATACTAAATCGAAACCTAACCTAAGTGCTTACAACCCATTACGACCCGTTTAGGTAGCTTATGCTACTTTAACGCGTCGTTCGCGTAAAACGCGTTCGAACCGCCTAACTAGTCCTATGACAAGTATTATATGCCTTAACATGTCTAATAATGTTGCCTAATCAGTTTAGATGTAAAAATTTAGGTTACATATGCTTAAAATGAATTTACGCGTAAAAATGGCATTTTGGTCATTTACCTAAGGCATATAAACTACCTATCATAAAACTACTTAACGAAGTGACCATAAGGTATAACCTCGGAAGGTTATTCCCTATGCAACTATGGTCACCTAACGTGTATGGTCAGATCCTAATGATCGACCAAACAGGTCGGGTTCGGAAGTCTAAGCGGGTGTTTAGACCGCTTGACTTACGACTCTATACAAGCACTAAACTAAAAGTGACGAGCTAAACATGTTAAAACATGTTTAACGAAGTTAGAAAACAGGTTTGATATCAAAACAAACGGTTTTGATACCCAAGAATAGTTTGGTTACAAAATACGCATAAACTTTTATTTTGACCAAAACTATGACTCGTCACTACACCTAATCAACATGGTAATCAGTAGGCATAGTCACTAGGGACTATAACCATCGTGATTACGCTAACGTTGCGAAGTTCAAACGAACTTCGTGTTGACCAAAGACTGGTCAAAGCAGAAAGTCAAACAATGTTTGACTTTCACGCTTAAAAACACATAAAAGAACGAAAGAATACTTACAAAGGGTCCAAGCAAGGAAATCTTGATCAAACTACTCAGGTATGAAGTTCTTAAACTCCAACTTAGAGTAGTTCAATCAGATTTTGTGAGGAACAAGTGAATTTGGTTTAGTATTTATAGGAATTCCACAACCGTTAGGATTGTTCCGCGTAAACCGTGCTTGAATCATGATCTTACACTTGGGCCCAAGGTTTTAAAATACAATGGGAGCATAAAAACCATCAAAATTTTGCCCATAGAATGTTTAAAACCATGCGCAAACCCAAAAACCCAGCTGCTGATTAAAATCAGCTTGTTTTGCTGATCTAGGCAGTCTACGCTCCCCGCGTAAGAATGAAGCTCATCTTGCGCGGCCCGCCTAGGAGTGGTTTCCAGAAATGTTAAAAACAGCCCCTGCACTTGAAAAACATGCATTTTGATGCATTTTTTACACGTTTAAGCCCCGTTAACCCCATTTCAAGGCTCCAAAATGAAGTTAAAGTATAGGAAACATGAAACATGCTCAAAAACATCTCGGATGTTGGTTCGTTTGACCGTACGATTGCGTTGTTCAGTTAATTACGATGAAACACGAACGGACGCGAACAACGATCCAAATTACGCGACGAATGGAATTTTATCATGCCAAAAACTAAAATAAAATATTTTAATGCTTACATAAATTTTTGGATGTTTGGATATATTCAGAACGTAAGATATGCGCGAAAATGCAAACTTGTGCACTTTTTGACACTTTTAGTCCCTATTGATCAAAAAGTTTATTTTTGCGCACCAAACACCTCAAAGCCTATTTCTAAGCTATGTAAAGGATATTTAAGGCATATTTAACTTATGATCAAGTTCCAGAATGTTCGTTATAGTACGAATCGGCATACTTTCACAGGTTGTCAAAATTAGTCCCTGTAAGCGAATAAACTTGATTTCGACACACCAAAACTTATTTCTAAGTTATGTAAAGGATATTTAAGGTATGTTAAGCCTATTTCACTGTTCCGGAGTGTTTGTTGCATTAAACTGGTTATATTTACGCATCAGGTCGCGTATAACCTTCCAGAAAGCGATTTAAAGCTCGAAATCGAACAAGAATTGATATGTGCAAACGATACACATATTTATACAAATCCCAATTATGAAATAGAATATTTCATTGGTTTGGTATTTGTATGATGGTTGAAGTGACACAGGTGTCACATATACGCTAACCGTTATTGCATGTTATGTGTTATTCGATGAATGCTTGTATGTTATGTTAACACAGTGATTGTTGCCTGACACCTTAGCAACGATAGTACTATAGTTTGGACTCCGCACCTGTCGTGGATAGGGGTTGTTAAGGGCTTTACTTCACGTGTCCCAGTGGGGATATGTGTTGCGCATTCTACAACTCACAGTCACGTCTGTGCATATTTCATTGTCGATAACCTACATGCTTCACTTTGCTACATGTTACATGCTGGTCATGCGTAAACGGTTTCGAATACTATTATGCTACTAAACTTGTATTCTCACCTTTACACTATGTGTATTGACCTCTATTTTAACGTATGTGACAGGTGTTTGAGATGCTAGGATGCTAGCTATGTGGAAATCAAGTAGGAAGAGTCTAGAAACCAACTAAATAAAATCTGAGTTGTCGGAATTGATATTTGTCTTTGAGAACAATGTCTGTAATAATTGTTTTTATTTTATATGTTTGTGGTATGGGACATGAACCTTTAATATACTATAACTAATAGTTGTTATGGATTCTCCTGGACAATCTGTTTCGCTCAGTGCCGCGCTCCAATGATTCCGCCATCGGTTGGGGTGTGACAGAAACCACTACCACATCAGCATTCACTTTTTCACTCACATAAAACCATGTTAAAATCCCAATCAGAGTTTTCGCTGCCGTATCGAATTCAAAAAATTCCTTCAAAGCGGTTTCCATCTTACATTCATCCTCTTTTCCATTCGCAATTATTCACAATTACCATGGCTCTCATCATCAAACACCCACACAATTACCTTTGTACACTTGAAAACACAAGCAAAAATAAAGATTTCCATTCCATTATCGACACCCTTTCATCATCAAAGTACAAAACTTTGTTGACCTGCAATGCACCCATCTACCAAGATACCCAACGAGATTTCTGGGCTCATGCAAAACTCGAAATTCAGGATAAAAAGCCATGGGCAATCTCTTCAGAAGTAGGTGGAATTTTGGTCTCAATCACACCACAGACCATATCAGAAGCTTTTCAGATGAACGATCAAGCAGGTAAAAATTATTTCTATAAGGATGAGTATCAAACTGCTTTGACCGAAAAAGGGTATGCAGGACAATTAACAAAGGCAACCATGCAAAAGGGAGAATTTTCACCTCCCATGAAATTCCTGTTTCATACCCTGCTCACCTGTGTGTCTAATAAAACAACTGCTTTTAATGAGATTCCTCTGAAAATACAATACTTGGGGTATGCTATCATGTCAAAAATTGTTTTCAATTACTCCCAAGAAATTTTTAATGATTTGGTCAAAAGTGTGAAAAATATTACAGAAAGAAGGCAGAGGCTTTCTTATTATTTACAAGGTTTTTGAGTTATTACTTGCAACAGAAAATACCAAAAGAAAATGCACAAGTACTTGTACAAGGTGCTCCTTTTCAAATAAACAGCCTGTCTGCTGAAACTTTTACTCGCTTGTCTGAGTCAAAAGGTTCCAAAACACAAGCAGGGGAGTCTGAGCAAATTTTGGATGAGTCCACATCTGCTCCTCAGACTTCAGCTGCTTAGCCCACTGCTCTTGGTGACCACAGCAGCACAATCACTGTTGTGCAACCCCCACCAAAACTTCCCAAAAAGACCAAGAAAAAATCCACAAAGCCCATCAAACCTACCAAAAAGGGTCTTCTAGAAGATGAGATCCCAAAAGTTAACCCGGTGACAACACAAATGTCACCAACAACCACTGTTGCTACTTCCTCATAACAGATGGAAATATCTCCACCCAAAGCCTTAACTCCTCATGCTGCCACACAAAAGGAACATGTTGTAAGCACAGGGACACCTCATCATGAAGTATTATCCTCACATGAGAATATGCTTAACAGCCCTTCTCCCTGGGCAAACTCTTTTTCAACACCTATCCCCCCATCTCAACTTCCACCATCTCTTTTACCTCTGTTTGATGCCAGTGAGCTTCAGACTCAAAACAGCCCTTCTCAATCACACATTAAAGAGAGTACAACTTCAACAATGGTTGTGTCTGAATCCCCTCAATTGGTTATCGCACAAATAGCTGAGGAGGTTACACCACTGAAATTTCATGAAATTCCTGTTGGTAGTTCAAGTGGAGCAGCTACTACAGATGTTGGATCCACTGATCTACATCTAGACAGTAGTTTCATAAGTAAGACTCCCATGAAGGCAACCACCGCTGATGCTATCAAGGTATCCACTGGTGTGTTCAAGTTAACCACTGGTGAGATTTCCAAGGTAACCACTACAGAGGGAAGTCCCCAGTACCAAGAAAAAGGGGCATCAGTTGATGAACCATTGGAGACTCCTCCTCGTTCAACAGCTGATACAACTACCACTGGTAGGAAATCAGATGATCCTATTTGTTTGGGTGATGGTTTAAAATACCAAGATTTGACGGAGAGGCTTTCTACCATGGAAACCACTGTTGCACAAATGAATGAATCTATTCAATTTTTGGTTCAAGCTTCCAAAAGTCAACCCACTCCACAACAATACTCCCAAGAGCTCTGGAATGTTGTTCAACCAATCAATACTGCTCAAAGGGAACTTGCAGAAATTTAACACAATAATCAAATGGCCCTGATCAGAAATATGGTTGATGCAAGGTACAAAGATACTCAGGCTGAAATCAAGGCTATCAAAGAAGCCTTGACAAAAATGACTGGCACTACCCCTACACCTATCTACAAAGATGATGTTGATCAAGATGATGCCAAAAGGGGGAGAAACATGATATAAAGAAGTTTGGTAGACCTACTCCAAGGCAAAAGCCAACTCAAAAGCTAGAGTCTGAGAAGAAGTCTTCTTTAACCACTGATGAAACATCTGCCAAAGAAAAGAAAAATGGAATTGATGAAACCCTGAACATTCAAGCAGATGAAGTGGAAGCAAACAAAAAGACTGTTCAAAATCAAAATAAACAAAAGGAAAGGGAGTGGTGAAAGGAATAAAATGTAATGAAGGATTGGGAAATCAAAACAAAGGATCTTGGCACTTCCAATAGGGAGAAATCTTTCAAACATAATAAACCACCACTTGCGACATTCTCAAAACCAAAACCACAAAACCAAACACCTGAAAAACAAACCATTGCTGGTACTCAAAGGCAATCCACTGCTACACCCAAACCAACACCACCACCACAAAAACAACCTGCCAAAAAGCAGAAAATAAAACCATCCTCACCAATACCATCCAACACTGCAACAAATGTTGACACTTCAACAATTGTTATGACAACAGTGGTTGAAACACCATTTGTTAGTCAACCATCCACCACTTTTCAATTTCCTTCCTAAGCTATCCTCATTCCTATTTCCAAATCTCCAACAAAGGCCCCTTCTCCTAAAAATGTTTACATAACAAAAAGGAAGTTTCAAGTGAATGATGATGATATCCCTGCATCTACTCCTTTAGCATCTACACCTTGCATTCAAACCAACCCTGAACCATTCAATCCTCCACCATCACCAACATCAAATCCACTTGTTCAACCATAAACACTTGAAGGGGCAGATCCTTCAAGAACTATTCCATTAGCAGTAAATTATCCTTTGGAATTGCATGCAGTGAAAGATGAAATGAGGCAATTCTATACAGAGGATGATCCATCTAAAAGAAAGTTCCCATCCCTTCATGGTTTCATACCTCCAAAGAACATCGATGATTATCTGAAACTCAAAGTAAGGCAAGTTGAATATGCTGCTAAGTATAAAGGTAAAGGGCAAGGTGATAACAACATCTCAAGTCGAATGCAGCATGGGCTTAGTAAAGTCAAGAAATTGGAAGAATATGCAAGAGACTTAAGCAAAGAGATGTCTAACTTACCACCAAATGCTAATCTGCAAAAGAAGCTGAGGAAAGCTCTCTTAGAGCTTATTATGAGAGACAAATTCTATCCTGCCAAGGTAGAACAATTTAAAGACTGGCCACTCACTGCACTCAAAGCTGAAATTAACATAATTGAAAGAGTAAAGAATGATCCTCAGATGAATAGATCTGCACCAAACTGGAGCAAGTTCAAGAAATCCAGTGTAGAACTCACTTTAGAATACAAGAGGAAGAGAGCTGAGTTGGTTATAGCTAAGTATGGATCACCAAAGGCCATATCAAAATGGTCAAGGCAGTACATTGATCAAACTTATAATAAGCTGGAGAAACTAAGAGAAACGGATCCTACAGCACCAAAGAAACCAGCATACAAGGGCAAAACCGCTGATGAGCCAAAGTAGCAGACCCTCTCTCTGAAAACACTGTTCACATCATCTGACTTATCCACCATTGTCTTAGATCAAAGAAAAAGACAAAAGCAGATAGATGAGGAAGATGCAAAGAGAGAAGATGGTATAATGAAAGAGGCCATCAAGCAAATGATTGGAGAGGATCCTGCCTCACTAAAGCAACAACAAACTGCCAAAAGGTTAATGAGCAGGCCTCCATCACCAAACTCATCACAAATAAAATCTCACCTAAGAAATCCATTGAACTAAAAAAATACTAAAGCGGAAGTCTGATAAAAAGACCCATGTATTGACTTTACTCAAGTCCAATGGAAGAGTTGAACATATTTCAAGAGAGGATGCATTAGGTCTGAATGCAGCTGACCTCTTAGATCTTTTAGAACTTCAACTCTGCAGGGATGAAGATGATGAAGATTCCCTTAACCTTGAGCTGCAATTCAAAGGGCAAGTTAGGGAAAAACTGATGAGAGAATAAAGATCAAGAATAAGGAAGTATTTTGGCATCATCTGTTCTAGGGGGAGATTGTTGGCCCATGTAATCAAGCCTAGAAGAACAGATGATATGAAAAGCCAAAACTGGTTCTCAACAGTTGATCACAATAAGCAGTGCATGCCCTAGATTCTCCCCAATGACAGTGTCTTCTATCAGCTGATAATTCTAAGTACTGATCTTCACAACAATTGTTAATCAAAGAACTGCTGAGCCGCTGAGGTATAAAGACTGAAGTCCTAACAACTGATGTTTCTCAAGTACTGATGAAGACTAAAGCACTGCTAACTCAAGGTCTGATCACCCTTTGAAGAAAGTACTGATCTCCAACGTCAGTGCTTAGGCAACAACAGTGGGAAGCTGCATTAGTGTTTATGTAATCAGTTGTTTATTCTATCAGTGTTTTGCATGTATCAGTAGTTAGAGTTTGTTAGTCTGTTAGATGTCACTGTCTAGGTGACGTCAGCATTAGATGCTCAGTGGTTAGGATTGTACTATAAATAGAACAGTACATTTACTGTTCTATTAGCTCTTTTGCACCAATCATCTTGTACGAACAAACTAGTGAGCTCAGGCTGATGGGGAGTTTAGTGTTCATGCATGCATAGTTAAACTTTTGTAATTCATATAATCTTTTGACTAATGAAATCATGTATGATGAAAACTATTCTTCTTTGATTGTGTTATAAAGTTTATTTCCATTTCCACTACACATCATTCTCTGTTTCATCTTCCATTTCTGTTAAACAAAACAATCAAAAGAAACTCAGATCCTAACAGCTTATCGCAACCTGGAGCAACCAGATTAACGGAAGGGTCAATACCCCGATGTTGACAAAAGGAATCAACCTCCTCTTGTGTTAATCGAGATAAGGTTTTTCCCATATCCTTTCGAGCACCCATTGCTCTGAAGGATGATCAAGGAAAATCAAGAAAAAGGAAGAAAACCGAGAAACTAACCTGGAAATCGGAAAAGAGAGAATGCAGGAATTCTTGTTGTAAAAAATGTGTAAAATGAAGTATTGGTTATCTTAAATGATAAGATAAAGAAGCAATTAATAAAAAACCAGCGGTTACAGGACATGGGGAAGAGAACCGTCATCTGAATAACTGTCACATGTCAAATCAACTGTCCAATCAAATTCAAAATAATAACGCCCAATACCTTAAGACGGGTAACCCTCGAAGCCTCGTAGCCTTTTAGCTAATAAAAAGTGTTGCACAAAAGTCAGAAGCCTTTGAGCTTACACCCAAACACCTTTGACTTGGGGGGCTGATGACATGGGTAGCTCAAGCTTAAGAAACTAACTATAAGTGCAATACAGCCTAAAGGGTTAAAAGGTTAAAGGGTTCGATAAATGACTAGCTGTGGTGAACAGCAAAAAGAATGGAACAGGGTCACGTCCCATCACACTTTATGTGTGATTTCTCCCACACAGCCGCAAAAGAGCATGTGGGAGGAAACACTATTTTATCCGCAGGACTAAAGCCTTCAACCTACCAAAAAGGGCAACCCCCTCACTGCATACACGGATCGCTGAGTCAAAGGTTTCCTCTCTTGGCACATTCATTCTCAATAAATGACCACACCTGGTCATTCATCCAAACATTCCAAAATCTTACTCTCTCTCTAGAACTTGTACTCTACTTGTTCTATTCTTCAATTATCACGACACTATCACATTGCATGCATCAGTTCTGGGTTGAATCTCTTTCAATCCTGAACTCATAGCAATCAATAGAAGAAGTGATCCGACCCCGTGTATTGCATACGTGGGGGGACCCCGCGACCTGTGTTAGGCAAATCAAGACTCTTGAACCCTTTTGCCTAACCAGTCCACCCACTATTCTTGGTCTTACATTTGTTGTAGCAACATGTCCCATTGACCCGAATATTATTTGGTTAAATCTGGTTGGTAACTTTTTGTATCAGAACCTTATTCGAACTAAATTCTATTGGATTGTAATTCTTTAATTATGTAGAAGAAAATTAGTGGGTAGTTTATGTAAATAGGTTAAAGTATGTTTTAATGTTAGGGTGGAGGGAGTGGTCAATCAATAGTTAGTGTTTAAACTATTTTCTAACCAATAATGTCATGCCATGTCAAGTCCCCACTCCACTCCCTATTTTTCACTAAATCTCTAGCAATGGTCAAACACATGGAGAGTGGTTAACAATTTAAAAAAAATGATTGGTTGAAAAAGGTAGGGCCCACCGTTAACCCCTCTTTCTTCTCTATCTCTTCTCTTGCTCTGCTCGGTGAATACTCACCGTTATTCCCTCTCCCTGCTCACCGATTGAAGGCTGGCAACCACTCACCGTGTGGTAAACCCCCTCCCCGATTGAGTTCCCCGCATGCATACCATCCACCCTTATATGTAACTATGTAATTATCTAGCGATTGAGGGTGTCAAACTAGAATCTATAACCTAAGAAGAACGAGATGTGACATTCACCAGCAACACGTCATTCAACAAGGGCACCAAAACAATCAGAAGACACATCGATTCAGTAGGGCATGTGTTCCAAGGAGTTGTGTCAGTAAAATGATCTTGGCTCAATTAGTATATATTAGATTATGTTTTTTCAATTGTATCATCACATTCGTACATCATGTGTTCTATTGTTTGTGTTGTTTATTCATTTTGTTCATCAAGATTCTGGGCAACAGTGGTATCAAAGCCAAAGGCTCGAATCCTTTGATTCCAATTCATTTGGGGAGGCTGATCATATGGAGGGTGTTCGATGTCTATCGTGTTTCGATCTGATCATCACTAAGGGTGCTAGGATTCTAGTTGTTTAATTCTGATCACGCGCAAGTGGGGGCGATTGGGTTCATCCCTTGGAGAATGAAGATGCTGCAACGTAAAGATGTTAAAGGCGTGGATTAAGAAACTAGGGGAAATATTGGATTTTAATTCCCCAGTCCAAGCCATACGGATCATAGTTAGTGAGTCATTTATGTAAATAGGTTAAAGTATGTTTTAGTGTAATATGTAACTATATAATTATCTAGGGAATGATTGTGTCAAATTAGAACCTATAACCTAAGAAGAGTGGGATGCAACTTTCACAGGCAACACGTCGTTCAACAAGGGTGCCAAAATAATCAAAAGACACAACAATTCAGTGGGGTTTGTCGATTCCAAGGAGTTGTGTTGTTTGGATGTTGGTTCGGTTAGTATATATATAGGTTTATGTATTTTCGATTGTAGTATAACATTCATAAATCTTTTAATTTAGAAATCATGTGTTCTATTGTTTGTGTTGTTTATTCATTGTGTTCATCAAGTTCTGAGCAACAAATTCATGAGCCTATAGAGTAGATTAAGTTCCATTTTGTGAGAGATGATACAAGTATAATTCATCCCGGCAATTATTAATAATATCTATCGTTATATATTTTCCAGCATTCATCTCTGTCATCATCTGGTATTTACTTACATCTACTTTTCAACCTTCATTACGTACCTACATATATACTACAACAAAAACTAGGGCTAGCAATTTTAGAAACATACACGAATACACGACACAAATCTACATGAAGTTAATAGGTATCGTGTATGGCCTTAACAGGTACTAAACAAGTAGACACGAAAATACCTGTTAATTTTCATGTCTCATCAGGTAAAATATACGTTTACCTGTTTAGTACCTATTAATACATGTTAACAATTTTAATATAATAAAAAATATAATTTAGTGGGACCATGTGATTTGAAAACCTGATCTTATTACTTATCTCTCTACTTTCCTTAACCCTTCCGGCACGTTTCCATTCCAATGGAAATATTAAAAAAACCCCTAATTCTTCCCTTCTCCAGCCCCACTCCCAGTGACACCACCCCAACCACCGGTCGTCGAGAAGAAAGACCCATGTGTACTTTGAATTGAAGATTTGAGAAGAATGACCCATGTGAATTTGCGTTTATGCGTTATTTAAGCCTATTGTGAACTTTTGATTCACTAAACAGGTTCCTAGATATGTAATTATTGAAACATTCGTAAATAGGTATTAACATGTAATTATTGTGTATACCTGTTAAAAAATATTCCGTGTTCGTGTATGGAAAACTGAACACGAAACCTTATCGTGCCGTGTTCGTGTATGGGATTTCGTGTATCGTATATTATCGTGTACAGGTATACACGATATGGCTGCCCTAATAAAAACCAAATTTTCTACCACCTTTCTACTGAATGAATGATTGTATAATTTTTGTCCATCTTAAACAAATACATGGGTATTTACACTGATGGAATGATAACCCTAAATCTAAGCCATAATAGCCTTATAACCCTAATGGCATAAACCCTAAAATTACTACTATATTAGTCACACCCTTATACTTTGAACGCAGGAAAGACGAATATTTAAACTAGTGTGAAAATCTATAAACTAGGAACTTGGCAAACCCTTAGGTGAAGATGTAAGTAAATTGAGAGCTTGATGGAAGATGAAGAATGCGAAGATAATTCATCGTCACTTTTTCCCGAACAAAATGAATGTTCATCTCAATATAGTTGGTGCATTGACTTTCTACCGGGTTAGTGGACAAAAAAACTACACTAACATTGTCATAATAGACAATGATGGCGCAAAGTAAAGGACAATGAAGCTCAAGAAGAAGGTTGCATATCCAACATTTTTGAGCAACAACGTTTGCGATGTTGTGATATTCAACTTCAACAACTGTGTGAGAAATAATAGCCTAAAGTTTAGAAGACCAAGATGGTATGTTATCACCTAAAAATCACAATACCCAGGCGTGGATCGATGAGTATACAAGAAACATCCCAGTCAATGTCTATATATGCTATGAAACCAAAAATGGATGGCTAAATTCCACTTTTCCTCCTTTATGTTTGTATCGGATTGCAACGGATAACCTTTAACTTCAATAATTACAGTCACAATTATTTGCAAAACCCGTTACACTACACGTCTTTCAGCAGTAACCTGGTTTAATTTTTTTGTTAAGTTTATTCACTTAAGGGTATTATGGTCAATTCATACTTTTATTTAAATGTTTAATAAATAAAACAAAAAAAATGCATATAGACATTATCTTCCCCAATTTCCTAACCCTAAAACCCTAACCACCACATCTTGCCACCACCACCACCTCATCCTGCTCTCAACCTCTGCCACTCCCCCTCTCTCTCTCTCTCTCTCTCTCTCTCTCTCTCTATATATATATATATATATATATATATTCTCCACCACAAATCTAATCCAGCAGAAGCTAGGGGTTCATATTGTAACTAGGGCCGTTCAAATCGATCGCCGCTCGCTCGACGCTCGTTCGGAAATTGCTTGGAAAATACTCGTTCGATTTGACGCTCGGTTGTAAACGAGCCGTTCTGCTCAGTTCGGTTTGTAAACGAGCCAAGCATGAGCAAAGGTCCGCTCGGCTCGGTTCAGCTCGAATTATTATTTTAATTAGTATATATATACATATACACATACATCTATACACAAATATAAATTATACATTTATACACACATACACCTATATATATACCCACACTTATACTTACACATACATATATACTTAAATATAAATTAAATTTATAGTTTTATATGTACCAATCTATTAGATTTTGGTCAACTATATACAAATTTACAACTATATCTATACGTACTAGCCTAACCACGCCAATAAAAATTTAAAATCAAAACTAAAAGTTAAACTCTAAACCGATAAACGACAGTCTATTTATCGGCTCAATGTTTCATGTCATTACCCTAAGTCGATCATCTCCTGTTCTCAACGTAATTGTTCGTGCAATATGATCATCGCCTCGTCAGCCACAACATTGTTATTCATAAGAAAAATATTATGCCATGAAATGTGCATGTTTTAAAGACATAAAAACTTGAGACCCAACATTGTCACTATCTCTCTCAGCAAATTTAAATTGGGTGACACGGTTGTCCAAATCGCTCGAACTTCGCTCGACGCTCGCTCGGAATTTTTACTGCCCGAAAAATGCTCGCTTGATTTGATGCTCAGTTTTAAATGAGCCGCTCCGCTCGGTTCGGTTTGTAAACGAGCCAAGCAAGAGCAAAGGTCCGCTCGGTTCGGCTCGGCTCGTGAACAGCCCTAATTGTAACGAAGATGAAACCTAACTGAAAGATAAAGAAACGGTATCTGTTGACTCAGAAAGCAAAAATGCAAATATTTTCATTTGTGATCATGATGTTGCTAAAATTTAAGATAATCATATTATTTCCCGAGGATGAAAAAGAATTAGATGACAGAAAACCCGAATCATCTAATTCAGAAACAAAAGATTAAAGTCTTGTTTTTGTCCCTGATGTATATGAAAATTATGAAATTAAGGATCTCCCAGCCAATGAGGAATCTCGTGAAGAAGGCAGCCTTGTCATAAATGATTTCGGTATCGTTCATAATTCTGATGAATCAGTTCTAAAGGAATCAGTTATTTCTCCAGAACTAGATTCCATTCCTTCTACATATTATGATCATTCACACGCACAATTTGTCGAAGACATTCACAGCAATGGGAGTGCAAATGATATCGATGAACCGTCTATAAATTTGATTGAATCTGATGAAAAGAAGGAATCGAACGAGGAATCAGTTATTTCTCCAGAATTATATTCCACTCCTTCTAATCTGAGTCAACATTCTGAAGCATAAACATATGTGGTGGAGAAAAGGTATAGAGAGAGAGGGGGGGAGAGTTGCAGAGGATGGGGGCAAGATGAGGTGGTGGTGGCGGCAGGATGAGGTGGTGGTGGTGGCAAGATGTGGTGGTTAGGGTTTTAGGTTTAGGAAATTGGGGAAGATGATGTCTATGTGCATTTTTTTGTTTTATTTATTAAACATTTAAATAAAAGTATGAATTGACCATAATACCCTTAAGTGAATAAACTTAACAAAAAAAATTTAACCAGCTTAGTGCTAAAGGACGTACAGTGTAACGAGTTTTGCAAATAAAAGGTTGTGACTGTAATTATTGAAGTTAAAGGTTATCCGTTGCAATCCGATACATACATAAAGGACGAAAAATGTAATTTACCCAAAATGGATTGACACGTATATTTGAATATTGTGTTCTAGGAATGAGCATGGTACTCATTCGATACCAATGTACTGGTTTTATTAATGCATTTGAGAGCATTAAAATGTGGTTTTTATGGATCCTGCATATATAGACATATTTTGAACATCATATGAAATGTCTGATTCAGTAAACGTTAAGTATTATGAAGCCATAAAAAAGAGTAGAAGTTGGCTTACGGAAACGATCTAGAATGCCTCAAGGATAATTTGATATAAATAATAAGATGATTAAATGATGAATGAATCTGAACTATAAAGTAAATATGAACGTCATTCAAAAGTCTAAATCAATTTTAAGTCGCAACGTACGTAATCAAAATGCCAATACTAAAAGTTTAGTCAAATACTAATTTATAACATAACATGCCCACGTCATTAAAATTGAATTGTCGTCGCCATTATTTGAAGGTCCCATATTACAAATTACTTTAATTGAATGATTTCATACACTTAATTACTTCAAATAAAAAATACAGTAGAATTAATATACCCTGTTTAAGTAACCAGTAACCACTTACCATGCAATTTCCCCTATGCATATACTGCTTGAAACTTAAAACGAAAATTAACCTTGTAAGAAATATAAATAGGACCCGTAGCAGGTGGTGGTGATGGTGAGATGGTGATGATGGCAGACGGTGGCAACTGGATGGTGGTGGTGGCCAGTTAGAAGAGGGATAGATTTGGACTGTTATGTGTGTATGTATATATAAATTACCAAATTACCTTTATTTCATACTTGAAATTAACAAAATATCCTATCAGTTAACATACAATATGGATGGAGTTAAGACCGTGGAGCAAACTGGCGACAAAACCGAAACATCGGGGAGTAAAATGGCTATTTTTAAAGGATTGAGACAAAACCGTTAAAACGACCAAACCACAGAGAGCAAAACGGAAGTTTACTCTAAATGAAATTAATCATCGGGTTATCGAATTTTATTACCTCCAACTATCGACCATTGGCCGTTGCCACCCCTAACTAACACCTTGACGTCCGGCACCTCCAACTTGACTTTTAGTTTGGCTGGCACCACGTCGTTAACCAAACACTAACTTAGTTAATTTTCTATACTACGTTGCACTCCATTTCCTATGTGGCAAGATGAGGTGGATTATTTGGGGGCATGTGTATATTTTAATTACTATAATATATATATATATATATATATATAATACATATATGAATTACCATGTTATTTAATGAAAATAATTGTATGTTACAGGATTTGAGATCAAAGAAAATCCTGGTGATTGGTAGTCATGATAATGGTCTTTACTTTGTGGGTAGAAATGGTAATTTTGTGAATATGTGTTTTAATAGCATTTTGAAATCTGATATGTGGCATAGTAGGTTAGGTCACCCCTCAGATCAAGTTCTGGCTATTTAAAAGAAAGTCCAGGTATTAATAATATTGAACATGGTCCTTGTGAAATATGTCATAAATCTAAACAAGTTAGGGTAGCTTTTCCATTAAGTGAGCATAAGTCTAAGGGGCTATTTGGTAGCCTCTGAATGGTCATTAAGAGGCTACCTCTTAATGGAACCATTAAGAATTTTACCAATGAGAAGGTAGAAGAATGTGACATGTGATGATTTACCATTCAGAGGTTACCTCTTAACCATTCAGACTTGAGGTTACCTCTTATTCATTCAGAGGTTTTAAACCAAGGTTACCTCTTAACCATTCAGACTTGAGGTTACCTCTTATTCATTCAGAGGTTTTAAACCATTAAGAGGTAGCATCTGAATGGTCATTAAGAGGCTACCAAACAGCCCCTAAGTGTGTTGGGATTTAATTCACCTAGATTTATGGGGGCCTTATAAAGTTAGTAGTTATGAAGGATATAAATATTTTTTGACTGTGGTTGATGATTATTCTAGGTTTGTCTGGTGTTATATTTTAAAAAATAAATTGGAAGTTTTTGAAAATTTAAAAGTGTTTTATGAACTTATCTTAACTCGGTTAAAAAGAAAGATTAAAATGTTTCGTAGTGATAATGGAACTGAGTTTGTAAACAATCAGATGACTCTACTTTTTGTAATAATAAAGGTATAATACATCAGACGTCCTGTTCTTATACACCACAGCAAAACGAGATTGTTGAACGTAAACACGGACATCTATTAAACATAGCCAGGGCTCTGATGTTTTAGGGTGGTTTACCTTTAAGATTTTAAAGTGATTGTGTGCTAACTGCTGTGTATTTAATTAACATGCTTCCTTCCTCTATGTTAGTTGGTAAGAGTCCGTATGAACTTATGTTCGGTTTCAAACCCTCTTTGTCCCATTTGAGAAACTTTGGTTGTTTATGTTTTAGTACTGTGTTGAATGGTTTGATAAATTTGCTTATCATGCTGATAAGTGTGTTTTAGTCGGTTATTCTAATACAAAAAAAGGGATATAAACTTTGGAGTTTTGATGAGAAAAAAATCTTTTTCTCTAGAGATGTGAAGTTTTATGAACATGTGTATCCATTCAAATCCAAACTCATTAATGAACAAGTGTTTTTTTGATAAAACTTTAAATCACATACGACACTCCCGATGATGAAGAGGGTATTGTTGTATCTCATGACACTACTAGTGATGATCAACAACTAGTTCCCTCTACAGCTGCCACTCCTAGACCGTTTGAGTCGAGTCATGACATAGGTTCTAGTGTAGAAAGTGTTAGGGTGGAGTCTGGCAGGGCAGAAGACACTGTAGTGTCAACTGATAACTGATGAGATCAACCCATCTAAGGGGACCGTTTCTAGTCTTAGGTGATCTTCTAGAAGTACTGTTTTACCAAAACGTTTTGATGATTATGTTTATGTAGTAGTGTTAAATATGATATAGGAAAGGTTGTGAATTATGCTTGTTTAAATGCTGAAAATTTTTGTTTTACTAGTAGTTTAAATAAGTCTAATGAACCACATTCTTATAGTGAAACTTCTAAAGATTCAAAGTGGGTTGATGCCATGAATCTTGAAATGGAAGCTTTGCATAGAAATAGAACGTGGGAAATTGTTGATTTACCTAGGGATAGAAAACCAATAGGATGTAAATGGATATATAAAATAAAATATAAAGCAAATGGTGAGGTTGAGAGGTATAAAGCTCGTTTAGTGGCTAAAGGTTATAGTCAACGTGAGGGTATTGATTTTGGAGAAACCTTTTCTCGGGTGGTTTAAATGGTTACAGTAAGGTGTGTCTTAAGTATAGTTGTCCAAAATAGTTGGTCATTATTTCAGCTTGATGTTAATAATGCATTTTTATACGGGTCAATTTCTGAGGAAGTTTATATGTCACTTCCCGAAGGGTATTATACTAAATATGAAAATAAAGTTTGCAAGCTAATTAAATCTCTTTATGGCCTAAACCAAGCGCCTAGAAAATGGAATGAAAAGTTTACAAATGTGCTTCTAAGTGTTGGTTTTGTGCAAAGTGTGTGTGATCACTCTTTGTTTACTTTTTCTAAAGGTTCAGTGTTTATTATCTTGTTAGTTTATGTAAATGATATTGTTATAACAGGAAATGATAACACTGAAATTACTAAGATTAAAACTATGCTTAGTGATACATTTCAAATCAAAGATCTAGGTGTGCTTAAATACTTTTTGGGAATAGAAGTGTTGTATAATAAAACTGGTTTATGTTTAAGTCAACGAAAGTATTGTTTAGAGTTACTAAATGAATTTAGATATTTGGGGTGTAAACCTGTAAATACACCTATAGAATTAAGTATGTAGTTAACTCTAAAACAGAAATAAATGCTGATAAAGTGGCTGATGTAACTAACTATCAGAAGTTAGTAGGAAAGTTAATTTACTTACCCTTGACACGTCCTGGTAGTAGCTATACTGTTCAGTATCTAAGTCATTTTATGCATAGTCCTTTAGAAGGACATCTTAAATTTGCATTACGTTTGTTGAGATATTTGAAGTTGAGTCCTGGGAAAGGACTTATGTTCAGGAAAAATGTAGATATTTGTCTGTCTTGTTATGCTGATTCAGATTGGGCAAAATGTTTAGTTATGAGAAAATCAGTCACTGGTTTCTGTATTTTTCTAGGCACAAATTTAGTGTCGTGGAAAAGCAAGAAACAAAGTATTGTTTCTTGGTTTACTTGAGAAGCTGAATACAGATCAATCTGCTCAGCAACGTGTGAACTTGTCTGGATTGTAAATGTGTTAAAATAGTTAAAAATAAATTGTGAGTTGCCTATTAAGCTCTTTTGTGATGGTAGTGCTACAATTTCCATAGCAGCTAACCCAGTTTTCCACGAAAGGACCAAACATTTTGAAATTGACTTATATTTTCTAAGAGAAAAAAATTCTGCAGGATTTATTAGTACTGAAAATTGACACTAAATTAAGGGCAATCGGCAGATATATTTACTAAAGGGTTAAGTATTAACCTTCATGATTATTTTTGTGAAAAACTTGGGATGGTTGATCTATTTAAGCCAAATGAATGAGAGGGGATGTTAAAATGTATTGGATTGGTATATTTCATTCATTGGGCTTCTTGTTCTGTTTTGTGGGCTTATATGTTATAATAAGTTAGGCCTTGGTGTTATTATATGGGCTCAGGTTGTTGTGTGACTTGTTATGTTTGTTGAATGGTTGTTGCAACAGATTCAAACTATGAGGGGGTATTGTGGAAATTTTGAGGGATCACGATCATCACGCATCAAACTTTTGGACCTAACTGTAAATTGGAAGTGGGCGCATATAAAAAGCTAGTGTCCAGATATTTCCATCACTCTCTCTCATATCTTACACTTCATCTTCTCTATAATAGTTTTAGGGTTTGTTGGCGTATCTTCGCAGTTCTTGTCTACTCTCACCTGTATCTGAGAGATTGATCTTGTTGTTTGGTGTAGATGATCATCAGTGGATGATCATCAAGATTCGTTTGTATTTCTGTATTGATTCGGATCTTACAGTTGTAAGATCTTAGGGTTCTTAGGGGGTAAATCCTTTTGGGCTGGTTTAATAAGAGATTTGTCACCAGTTTTGTCACTACTTCTTCTCTTTGTTTGTGTTTGATCATTATATCATGTTTCTTAACAATTCATATAAACAACACATTGTGGATTATAAATAAAAAAAATATTTAATTGTGATGGATTAATGAAGTTTCTTAGAAGATTTGGAGTTGTTTGGTTATCGAGAAAATGATATTGACGTAATCGCAACAACCAATTGTATATATGGGTTGTGACTGGTCATTGTGTGGCAGGAGCTTATTGGTTTATATTGGTAAGAGTGTGATAGCATGGTGGTTGTGGCGGTGGTGCCAGGTGATGATGATGGTGGTTCTTTAGAGAGAGGGATAGAGATATAGAGGGGAGAAGAGAGAGGAAAAGTGTGTGTATAGGTTAAGTAAATTGAAATTTGCGTCTCTATGGATAAAAATGTAATTTTACCTTATTATTAACGGTGAGTTAACAAGGAGATGCAAAGAAACGAGTTTGTAAACCATAGGGACTCAGATGGTGGAAAATAAGAATGAGGGGTGAATAGTGATCCCGCCACCAAACCACAAGGACACAAATTGCACTTTACATAAATGAAGTGTTAGTTGTGGAGGGTTCAAATGAGAAGAAATTCTTTGTAAGAAGAAAAAAGAAGAAATTTCATCCAATAGAAATGCTTCATTAGACTTCATTTAACATTTGTACTTAATGTAACTATAAGGGTATATTAGTAAACTTACATACATCATTAATTGGTAGTTTCATCTTTAATAACTAACTATATTAAATTTGTAACTTATTTTTAAGATATATATTTTTCACAAAAAATAAAAATAAAAATTAATTTAAAGTGTAGGATAAATACGAGGCGTGTAGGATAAATTACGAGTTGTGTAGGATAAATTTCAATATGTGTAGGATAACTTTTGATGTGTGTAGGCAAAAATATTTAGTGTGGAGGATTATAGTCTTAATAACTAATTAATTAGTCAAACATAATAATAAATGAGATGAGAAAAAAAACTATTTAATGTTTTACAATTATACCCTTTTATTCTTTTTCTTCTCAATAAAATTTTCTTCTCAAATGAACCTTCCCCTAGTTTTGCTTTGTTATTCTAATAGCCTAATTAAGTTGTATATAACACCAAACAACATATGAAACTGGAAAATCTCATCATAGTCGACGAGCAGAGAATATTTATCAAATTTATCATAGGCAATGGAACCTAAGATGATGCAGAAAACAACAAGTCTAGGTGTAGCCATGCTTGCTGCTGAGTTTAACATTATGCTATGAAAATACTTACGTGAAATGGAATAATCAAAACTGATCAACTAAAATAAGAAACATTTGGAATTCACTAAATCAATTAAGTTTTCTCAATTTCTTTTATGTCACTTAAATGATATTCCTACTTATTTTCCCAGCCACCAATTTCTTTTTGATCCACAACCATGAAGTAAAAGTATCACATAATTAGCCACCAAAAATTCATGTTATACAACGTAAAACTCTAGGAATTGATTAAAAGAAAACTAATCTTAAGATAAATTCATAACTATACCTTGTTGGATCTTCTTAAACATGTTTTCGATCCAATTTTTAAGTTAAAGTAACAAAAGCCTAAAATGGATTCTTGAACAAACAAAAGCCTAAAATGGATTCTTTTAATGAAGTCTTTTAATCAGTAGATGAAATAGAAGTCGTAGGTATTATAACTACACACTCAAGTTGATTTAAACATTAAAAACTGAATTTTCCAAAAAAGAATTAAAATTAAACAATTAATTAATAAAGATCAATAGATAGGTAAAATGAGAGATGCAAATAAGGTAGATTGAAAATTTGAAAGTGATGAATAAAAGAAAAAATGGAAGTGATAAAAGGAACACAATTAATTTATCCATTTCTTTGGAAGACATAAATTTAAGTGGGAAAACATATATTCTAATGACACGTTGTACCTCAAACATTTTCTTTTATTATATACTAGTTTATAGACCCATGTATTACATGGGTTTTAGGATACACACATGGAGTTGATCGAGTTATTTGGGGAAATAAATGTGTTTTCCATTTATATAAACTTAAATGAGTTTTTTTTTAAATAAATATGTTACTGTTGAGGTTGGTTGCGTTTGAAGGACATGACCATTACAGGTTTTAAATTATTTTTTATATTTCATATTATTTCTTACATCACACATCATAAATATAAATTTTAATATGAATATATATAACCCTAATATGAACTATACATACGAACTTAAAGAAAATATAACATTACTCATTTTAAATATTTTAAATTTTAATATTTTAAATGATACGTTTAAGAAGTAAGAATTTTGTTTTTGAATACAAAATACATAATATATTTTATTTCAAATTAATATTTTCTTATTTTATTAAGTGTTATCAAAGTAGAAGATGGAATGGAATTAGTTCATGATATATGATTATATATATTAAACATATATATATTGTTTATACTTATCTTTAACATCTGTGAAAACGATAATAACAAATTATAAACATGATAAGGTTTTAAATTTTTGGTTACGTCAAATAGTGATGGGTGTATAAATTTTTGGTTTTTACATATTCTTTTGAAAAATATGTCTTTATTTATTAAAGTAGAGATATTATATTAAAGTATGAGTAAGTAGATAACTAATATTAATTATTAAGAATATTCAATAGATATAATTATGAATATAAGATTATTTCTAATATATATTAAATTCAATCATTTAATAGTTTTTATATTAATTTACTTATTATTTATTATATAGTTGAGGTAGCATAATAAATTGCCACATGGCATTTTGGTGAAATACTTTTTATAAGAGAATGTCATTTGGCATTAAAGTTATCATTTTATTAGTATTAGATTATAGATTATAGATTATAAATATAGGTTTACTAGGTTAAAGGGTGTGGGTTCATGGTTGGAACATGATTTACCAACTAGGAACATGAATGGAAGGCTACACCACTCCCTTGCTTGATCCATCATGGTTTGCATGGATTAAACCATCGCAATCATGGTCCTACTTTCCATTTTTCAAGAAATCATTTCCTTTTTGTTTAGATAAAGAAAAATTAAAATAAATAAGGGGCTAGTGGTTTAGGTCATGACCACACCCTTAGGATATTGGTTTTGAATGGTGGATTAGAGATGGGTTACATGGCAGTGACGTGAAGGGTCATGACCACACTCTATAGCCTTATCTAGTATATATATATATAAATATAAATAATATACGCCAAAAATAATATACGAAATAGACCTATTTAGCTTTCATTTAATTTGACTTTCCTTTAATACTTTGTGTTCGTTAACCTTTTTAGAAAAAACTGGATGCGCATTTGTGTTTAATTTTTTGTTCTTGACATTACCGCATAGTTTTTTTTGTTGTTGAAAACACTGTTATATCCAAAGTAGACTTTTTTTTTGTATCATAAGCTATAGCAATTGCCGATATCACACTGATACCATGACTAACTGAATCGATACCGATATCCAGACCATGATCAAGGATATTATCCTAACTGGTACATGCACTCATTTTTATAAACATATGTAGATATTCTTTTGAGTTTATCAGGACTTTATTTTGTTTTTGGTTTCCTTTTTCGGTTGCTATTCTAAGTGTCAAACATCGTATTAGTACAAACGAACATAATTGATACTAATCGAAATCAAATTCCCACCGCATTACACGGGGAATTCTACTAGTTGTACTTAAATGTGATATGTGACGGTGTTCTTGGCCTAACCATAATGAAACTACAAAAATTTTAGAAAAGGGGTTCATAGATGATTGAACCTCTATGACATGCAACAAATCACCTCCCTTAAGTTTGTTGATTAAGATATCGCCATGTTTATATCATTAAATACTACTTTTTTTATTTTTTTATTTTTTTTGGACTGAAACTATTTTTATAAACTTACGTAAAATTATTTTTATTTGCAAGTGTTAAGATGGTTTGTGACAATGATCAGATCAAATGACTTGAAGTCAATAATAATCTATTATCTATAATCCAAAATTTTAAAAGCCTGCACTCTGCAGTCCTGCTTCACTAGTTCTTTTATGGGCTCATATCTTTGAAATCCAATCAGGTTTTACACTTTTAGTCCAAAGTTTCAACTACGTTTACCAGATTGGCTCATTGGGCTAATGCGCTTTGAGGGTGCTCAAATTGTTTGTTTTATCCAGTTAAAACTTATTTTAATAATTAATCCAAAGATAAATAATATTACTACTAATCACCTTTTTTAAAGCTAAGTTTTAATGTGTTGATTGGTAGATGAACATTTGTAAGTTAATGGGTGAATGTCATATAACTTTTATACAAATGTATATATACAAGTTTTAAAGCTATGTTTACAAGCCTCCATTGCATATAAATATTTATGTTTTCTCTCCTTAGACTATTACTAAAAGTAAAAGATCTTCCCTTCGAGTATAAGTGTAAGTATCAAATAACTCATATGGTTTACTTTTAGTTTTAATAAACTATATACTTTATAAATTTATTTAACTATTATTATTATTATTATTATTATTATTATTATTATTATTATTATTATTATTCAAACCTAGTTGAGTTGCGAGTTAACACTACATAACGAGCGTGTGCGGTTCAACGTTTTTATGTATAATTTTTGTTCGGTTTAACGGTAGCGCCGCAAGGCGTTTCACTTTTTTACATAAGATGTCAGATATTGTCAACGTATTTGCTATAACGCATGAAGATTCTTTTTCTTTTTACGTTTTGGTATAAATTTTGCGGTTTAACGTTTTTACGTCTATTTTTGGTCTGGTTTAACGATCTCGCCGCAACGCACGGGTCCTAATACCTGTTTAATAAAATAATAGGATTTAAACCCAACAAAAAGCTCAGGCTCACTAAGTGGATGGATGTGATCTATTGCTTTTGATTTAACACTAGCTTTTTCACCTGTTGCAGGTTGCAGCAGCACCTCCGCGACATGATAATGTACAAACTATAATCGCCTAGACGCGTTTTTGAACTAAATTTACATCGAAACAACGCTAACTCCAATTTATACCGTTGAATCGAGACGTATCACATTTGACCCAATTTGTTTTAAAACAAAATTAACGTCAAAATGCAGTCCAACTCAAAACGTACATAAAAGGGAAAAAATTTATAACTGACCCGACTCGTTTTCAAACAAAAAATACGTTAAAGTGTAAACGAACTCGAATTTATGACAAAGTTTTGAGGGTTAAAGAAAAGTTAGAAAGTATGGAGGCCTTTTTTGTCAAGTTAGAAAGTAGGGGGCATTTTTATCACGTAAGAAAGTTATTTTTGTCAATTTAAAGAGTTGAAGGGTGAATTTTGTCAACTCCCAAAACCTCATTGGTGGATGGTTAAGGTATTATACAATGATCATAAGAAATCCTAGATACCACTATATTTTCTTTTTTAGTGGTACGGATCTAGCATCAAGGTTTTGGTATTAATTTGGTTTTAACTCTAATAATTACAATGATGAGTTTGTTATAATTTATTTTTAATCGGTTAATTCGGGTATGCTTTCACCCCCTAAAACATATCTATACTTGTAAAGTATGATAGACTTTCTTTACGTGTTTGTGACCTTGTAGGTTCCATGGGTAAAACCCGGAATCGATTGTCGTTCGTAATAGATATCATAATTAAATCTGGAGTAAATTACAAGTCTTGTCATTTATGTTTACACCAAATTATATGCGCTGTCTTTTAGTGCAAAAGTTGACGAGTTTTATACTTTATGTTTCAAATCTTGCACGGTTTGTCCTTTAAGCCTAACTCAGTTAGATTTTTTGGTTATGTATGGTCATGTGCCTAACACATGAGGGCATACTTATCATTTCATCTTCTGAGGGGTTATTTTGTAAAGACTTATTATTGAGGGACTGTATTTACAAAACTGAAAAATAAAAAAAATCTAAACTATTTTCTCTTTCTCTGTAACCCACCAGACACTTATTATTGAGGGACTGTATCAGTTGAGACACTCGTCCATCGCAACACGCGTGCATTCCCATTATTTTTAAATTTGAAGTAATTGTAAATGGACAAAAATAATATAGTAGTCACAACATTATAGAGAAACTTGTATTAAAATAATGAGTAAACTGTCATTTTGGTCCCTGAGGTTTGGTCACTTTTCCCACTTTAGTCCAAAACTCAAACCTTTTGAATCTGGGTCCATGTGGTTTCAGTTTTATTGCCATTTTAGTCTAAAAGTAAAATCAGGTCATATTTGTCTAATAAAATCCTGGTATTTGGTCCTTTTCCTCAGGGGCAAAATGGTCATTATAATTAAATAGTCCCTTTGACCACATAAAAGTACCGACTTATCATCTTCCCCAAAACCAAAACCAAACCCAAACCCTAATCCGTCATCTTCTCCAAACCACATTCTCCTGCAAGTGAAGACCGAGATTCAACCCACGATGAGCACCAAATCTGGTCATCATTGATCTCATACCGTCACCGGTGCAATAATAACTCACCTCAGAAGCCGTAATACAACACCCACAATCGTTCGACTCCCTCATCCTCTCAACACTTCAGATCTACACCACACTCACATGTACCCAATTGATTTTGACAGGAACGAGATGAGGAAATCGAAAAAATGACCCCAAAACATTAAATTTATCCCTAATTGCTGGAAGAATCGGCTTGTAGATATCAACCCGGAACCATCCAACACCACAACCACCTAAATATCAACCTCCAGCCACAAGTCGGCTGCGGCATAGCCACTAAAATCTGCCACCCGACAACACCAAACACCCTCCTACTTCGATCCAGCCGCCAAACAACGCCTCGCCTTCTCCTTCTTCTCATCGCCGCCGCCACAGATGGTGGGTGTGCAAGGCTGACTCCGGCGCACCGCTGTGAGAACAAAACCGTTCATCATCATCGTCGGAATCGTCTATTTGCTGGTGAAAACAGCTGGATCCGAACCTTAAGAGGCTTCAATCTCTTCTATTCGGAGCGGATATCGTTATTCCGAAAGGAGATTACAGTTAGGCTCAGCTACTATCTCTCTGTCTCATGGGTTTTCTTGATTCTCCGTCTCATCGGAGCAGATAATTGCTGGAAGGATCGGTTCCTGTGTTAACACTTGTTGTTTACTGAAGTTGTTTTTGTAATTGATTTGTGTGCACTGGATTTGTTATTGTTGATATAGTGCAAGTTCTAGATATTATAATGCCCATTTTGCCCCTGAGGAAAAGGATAAAATACAAGGATTTTATTAGACAAATATGACTTGATTTTACTTTTGGACCAAAATGGCAATAAAACTGAAACCACAAGGACCCAGATTCAAAAGGTTTGAGTTTTGCAATAAAGTGGCAAAAGTGACCAAAACTTAGGGACCAAAATAACAGTTTACTCTAAAATAATATAAGTTTAAAAAACAATCAAAACAGAATAGAGAAATTTGCATTAAAATAAGTTATAAGTTTCAAAAGCATACTCATAACCATAGTTTTCTTTTCTGGTATTTAAAACAACAAATAATGTGGTTCAAAATAAATAGAGCATATAGTTTTCATAGTTTCCATAACCGTCTACAGTGTTCTCTTTGTTGTAATAATGTAACAAGAATTAAGACCCTCTGGGTTGCAGTTGGGGTGTAAAACCGTGTCAAATAACAACAATTCCATACCGTCGTCAGCGACCACCAACACTGAAGTTGCAGCATGTGAAAGAAATTATACCGAAACATAAAACATAGAAAAGAATAACGAAGTCAATCTAAGACCCATGTGTTGCGACAAACCTGTCAAACAGGAAAAAACAGACGTAAAAATATTGAACCACACATGCATGTTACGCCATGTTCACTCGCAAAATATTGAACGAAACGTAAATGTCACACCCCAACCGATGGCGGAAACATCGGAGTGAGACGAAAACGAGATTGCTCATTATACATAACACTAACATGTGACAAGTATTTAAGAATAAATTTCATTTCATTGCTAAAAGAATCAATTACATTGTTTGAAATAAAATACAACAAGTCGAAACAAACAAATTACAATACAACAAGTACTAAAGTTGAAATGCGTTTCTAGGCATCCTACTAAGTTCCGTGCATCATCAACATCATCATAAACCTGCAACATGTTTTAAAAGCATAGTTCAATACAAATGTATTGGCGAGTATACAAGTTTGGTGTACTAGCATATAAGTATAAAAATGACAATGAACAATCCATATGGCAAACCTAGTTATCAAGATTAACGTATAAACTGGCATGCGATTTACAAGTCAACCCTCTGATTACCGCAAGTATAAAGAATGAATAAACTTAACATGACCTCTCATTCACGGGTAGTGCGTTACTCCTCTAGCGTTATACATGTTAAGTGGAGGCTCGTACGAAGTTAATGACAAGTTCATCACATAAGAATCACCCAGAAAACACGAATCAAGCGTAACATAACAGTAAGCATGTATTGGATTGTTGTTTGTATGATTGCGTAAAAATATGTATGTTAAGTGTATTTGGTATATGTAAACATGTTGCACCCAAAAGTATGAAAACGGTAAAATGGGTCAAGTATACTCACAATATTGCACACGCTTTCTGATTATCCATGAGCGATGAGTTGTTTGTGAATAAGGGTTCGATGGTAAGGTTACGTGATGTTTAGGAAGTGGTAAGATTTGGGATTTAGAATTTAAAGTTTCAAAAGTATGTATACCAAAGTAATATCTCGTTCTAATCACTCGTTTATGAAACCATGTTATGTTGTTTCATGGGTCCCAAATTGCCCATTAGAATCATCAACGAGTCTCATAGATTATAGGTATAATAGCCTACGTTTATGATGGTTAATCATAGGTTGCTTAGCATCACAAATTCAACCTTGTTTTATATAGTTTTATGTATTTATATGGTAATAATAATAGCCTAAACTAAGTCCGATCATAGATAATCATGTATGTCAAGCATGGAGGTTAAAACCTCATTATACAATTCACCACTACACAAACCATTACTAAAATGGTTCAGAGGGTCATGAATAACAAGAATAAATCTAACTAACATAAGCTTAAGTGACCAAGTTCTCTACAACCCTGGTGTGCCAACACATCATGAAAAGAATTAACTAAGTGAGGGAGGCTAGACAGGGCTAAGGTACTTTGATTCTAGTAAGTCACAGGAGTGTTTATAGACAAGGCTCAAATGAAGGAGTGGAACTTAGTTTGGATAGCCAAAGCTTCCATTTGTTCACAATTCACAAGTCACAAGTTCATCATATGAAAGATGATGACTTGTGCTTGCTTTCATCATTCGATTTACCACGTATAAACAGAAATATAATGAGTGTTTGAACTCATAACTTTGATGGTAATCACCTCAACACAAACCCACAACCATAGACTTGATTGTGAGCTTGGTGGGTACAAGATTTCACAAAGTTATTAACAAGAATATGAACATACAGTAAGATAACACAAAACAGAAAGTTTAATGCACTTTGGACCTCAAATGTGGTGAGGTTTCACCTAAGATTACCAAGGTAATCTTGTGAAAACCTTCCTAGAGGTTATCCAAGTGCTAAGGAAGAAGAAATAAGCAAGAAATGGTAGTAGAAGTGAGCTAGAGCTCACTTAGAATGCCTTGAACTTTCTACTCAAGTTCTGGAAATTTAGATGAGATTGAGAGTGTTTTTTAGAGTGATTAGTGGTTTGTAAAGTGAAAAATAAGTGTAGGAGAGGTTGGTTATATAGTGGAGGGATTAGGGTTTGAGTTAGGTGTAATTTAATGTGATTAGGTGAGAGTTATGGCCAAAACAAACACAATTCGGACCAATACAAGAGCTGGAAATTACATTCTGTGGATTCAACGTCTTCGCGGCCCGCGACGAAAATGGGGCTGGGCTGCCGTGGGGCGCGACGGCTTCCAACCGTGCAAATCTTTGTTTTTTTGTCAACTTTAGTCCTTGTTGTTTGATAATTGGCATTTTATTAGGTATTTTATGTATTTAAACACATGATTAAATATTAAATAAGTATAATAATCATAAACCAAGGTATTTTATGTAACTAAAATATGTATTTAGGTGTTAAACGAGTACGTAAACGTGGATTGGGTATCGTAAGTGAAAAACCAAACGTTTGTAAGAGGTAAATGTATGAAATCAACACGTGTTTACGAGAGTCACGACTAGGTATCCAATGTCTAGGTGGATTTAAACGTATAAGTATGCATAGACAAACAAAGTATAATTGTATTAAATAATTAATTATATTATGATCAAGGATACGAATTACAAAACATAAGTGAAATACGAATACGATACGGGGGTAAGTTTCCAGAAATAGATTACAAGATGAGCTTTCTAAATACGGAAAGTTCTAAAAAGCGAGGCGTTACAGTAAAAACCTTGAACCTCAAACACACATTGCGCCATGTTAACTGTCATCAAACAATGAAGATCAGATCATCACACAGACTATATTTTATGTTATTTTGAACGGCCATAGTATTATAGCATTATATAAATTGACAAAAGATCAAGTACAAAGTATCTTATCATACAAAACGTACGAATAGAGTGGGAAATTAAAAAAAACGTGGTAACATTTTCGTAATTATATTACTCATAGGGTAATTTCCCAAATTACTCTACAAATGATTTTGTAGAGTAATTTTGATCTTGAAGGGTAATTTTGTAATGATTTTGTAGGGTAATTTTGATTTTGTAGAGTATCATAATAACTCTACAAACTATTTTATAGTGTAATTTTGATCTTATAGGGCAATATTGTAGAGTATTATAACCTTATTAATAAGCAACTAATTTGTGCATATGATAGTTGTACAATTGGCTTTGGGAGTCTTTAAAAAAATAGAAATTTTCTTTTTTAACCTTAAAGTTTTAATGTTTGACAATTTAAGTTTAAACTTCTAATCTTTGTTTCCTTTTTAACCCTAAAGTTTTAATCTTTGACAATTTACCCTACAATTTTAATCTTTGACAATTTAAGTTAAAAAATTTTAATCTTTCTTTCCTTTATAACCCTAAAGTTTTAATCTTTGACAATTTAAGTTTAAAGTTTTAATCTTTGACAATTTAAGTTTAAAGTTTTAATCTTTGGTAATTTAACCCCTTTGATTAATTTGATTCTTTTACTTCTAATTCAAAAGTTTTCATCTTTTGCGATTTAATCACTTTGATTCTTTTTTACTTATGTGTTGTAATCTTCACTTTGGTGGTTTTTCAAAGAAAAAATAGTTATGCATATGGTTGTTCTAACTTTGGCATTGGGGGTTTTCAAAAAAAAAAATGATTTTTTTTTACTTTTCATCCAAACGTATTTCATAAATTACTTTTAACCCAAAACTATTTGTTTTTTACTTTTAACATTAAACCTTTTATCTTTTGCAATCTATACTCACAACTTTTTTTACTTTCAACTTTGGTCATTTATAGTTTTCATTTTCTTCAAATTTTTGCTTTATGCTTCGTTCTAAATTTTGTGACTTAAAACATCGCAACGTGCGTCTTTGGTTTAGCGTTTTCACGTTTCGGTCTAAATTTTGCGAGTTAACACGACGCAACGTACGTGTGTAGGTGAACGTTTTTACATCGTCTATTTTTTTCCTGTTTGACAGGTTCAACATAACGTGTGCGTTCTAAATCGACTTAGTTATAACTAAAGAATCCCCGCCGCATTGCGGCGGGTTGTAATTCTAGTTATAATTACTTTACAAATAATTTTGTAGGGTAATTTTGATTTCGTAGGGTAATTTTGATCTCGTAGTGTAATTTTGATCTTTGTAAGGTAATTTTAAGTAAAATAATTACAAAAATGGTACTGTGTTTTTTTTTTTTTTTTACTTTTCCATACCATTCATACGTTTTGTACGATAAAATACTTTCTACCAGATCTTTACACTATATAAAATATCTATGTCCGTGATTATATTTATCACATATAATGTTTAACGTCCAACTATCATTCTTCATGAAATATTGAGTTTTCAATTTGAATGGATAAATACCTTGTTTTAGTAACTTTTGCTGAATTAATAGAGGTGGGAAGGTTTACTACCTAGTAAGTTTTTGCCCTGAAGTGCTCAGGTTCGAATCCCTTTTTAACCGAGCTTTGGTCATGTATAGCCTTGACCGAGATGCGGTTAAGAAAAACACTTTTGCTGAAAGGATTTTATAAAAAAAAAATAAAAAAATAAACCTAGTAAGTTTTTGCCCTGGAGTGCTCAGGTTCGAATCCCTTTTTAACCGAGCTTTGGTCATGTATAGCCTTGACCGAGATGCGGTTAAGAAAAACACTTTTGCTGAAAGGATTTTATAAAAAATAAATAAAAAAATAAAAATAAAATAACGCAATGAAAAGTTAGTGTTCACAAACATCAATTATTATTCCATATATAAATTTGCAAGTTTTTTATGCATTAAGAGTTGTACCTCAAGCTTGGGGAGTTTTTTAAAAAAAAAACCTTGATTCACTTTCAACCTACAAGTTTTATCTTTTACATTTTAACCATTTGAAATTTTTACTTTTAACTCAAAGTTTTTCATCTTTTATAATTTAACACAACACTTTATTATTTGCAACTTTGGTTTCCCATACTTTTTATTTTTCGCAATTTTTTCGTTTTACATTTCGTTCTAAATTTTGCAAGTTAACATGTCGTAGCGTGAATGTGAGGTTCAACGTTTTTTGCTCTATTTTTTCATATTTGACAGACCCGTCGCAACGTGTCCATGTTTACCTTTTTGAAAAGTTCGCCGCAACGGGCGGGTCCTAGATCGACTAAGTTATTATTTTCTACGTTTTACGTTTCTGGTTAATTTCTTCGCATTAACACACTGTAACGGGTGTGCGTGGTTCAACGATTTTAGTCTGCTTTTCGTTTAGTCTAATTTTTACCATTTTATCTATTTTATTTTTACGATGTTGGGAGTCGATGTGGTTGTGGCATTGGTGCTACTTGGCACGGTTTTACGAACGTTTTTAACTTATTAAATTTTTTACTAATAATTTGTTTCGGTTTACCCCTATATTTCCTTTACTTAAAAACTATTTTTACGTGAATATTTTATGTACGGGTATGTATAAATATGATTTGTTCTACATCCCGACGTAAACTGTTTTTTATAGACGAGTCAGGTCAAATATAATACGTTTTCGTTTAAAGAAGCCGTTTTTACGTGCATATTTTTATGTACGTTTTCAAAAAAAAAAGTATAAATTCAAGTTGTTCTACGTTTCGACGTAAACTTTTTTTGGGAAATGATTCATGTCAAATATAATATGTTTTCGTGTTTATTTTATGTATGTTTCGTAAAGTTTGTTTCGAATCGAGTGAAGTCAAATTATAGTTTCTTTTTCTCCTTTTTTTTTGAAAGCTCTAATTAATCCCTTTCTATTACATGTGCATATTTTCCTTCATACCCGTTATGTTTTCTATGTAAGAGTTGGGTCACATATAATACATTATTATTGTTCGATATGAATTTGATTTACTTTACGTTTGATTCAATCACAATGCTTATACAGGTTAAATTGAGTTCAACTGGATACGTCGAAATGTGTGTTTTCATATGGTCAATGCATCATATAACGTTTGCACTAATCCATTCAATGTTTACGATGTACCCGCGCCGCAACGCGGGCGGGTCTTAACCCTAGTTATATATATATATATATATATATATATATATATATATATATATATATATATATATATATATATATATAGTAAGAGTTAATTACTGTTTTCGTCCCTGTGTTTTGTAAAAAATCACTATTTGGGTCCATTAGTTTAAAAATTGCGATTTCAGTCCCTGTGGTTTCACTTTCGTACCCATTTCAGTCCATGTGGTTTCACTTTCGTAACCATTTTAATCCATTATTCGGTTAAGTACAGGGACTGAAATGGTTATGAGGTGGACTGAAATGATTACAAAAGTGAAACCACAGGGACTGAAATCACAATTTTTAAACTAATGGACTGAAATAGTGATTTTTGACAAAACAAATGGACAAAACATTAATTAACTCTATATAGTAATTATCTTTACTTTGGTATATACCACCCGATCACAAATAAGTATAACCTTAGAAGTGTTGCGAGTTTGTTGTGTTTATTCTTTTATGACAATGACGTAACAAAGTAAAGCAACTATGCTAGATTTTGATCCAATGTCATTAAATTTGATTAAGTATTGAATGGTGAAAGGAATAAAGTAGTCTGGAGATCACCACAAATGGTTCCCGTGACACACGTGGAACCATCCTTGGGAAGAGCCCCATTGCAGCCAAATGCTTGTGGAATAATATTTCAGGCAAGGAGATCATTCTGGTGCCAAACGAACTACTCACAACTTACTATCTCATTGGCACATGATCAAACAAAGGTTAGTAGATTCAATGAATTCTATATACGTACAAAATTATAAAGAAGCGGTTGGTCTAATAATCAAGTTATAACATTTGTTGAGGAGGGGTACATCAAGGATTCCCAAAATTAATTAAGTTAAACAACCCTTCGTAACGAAGATGTGTGGCACGTTGTATAAATAGTTAAGTATAAAATTTGATAAAAACCCATGGCATTATAGCCTAGTGGTATCTTGGGGGTGGGATAAGACTTATGACCATTAGGTCATGGGTTCGATTCCCACAAAGGGGGTTTTCCCAGATTTATTGGGTTTCCTCCTGAATTGGTGTATAGGCATTATTGCCTAGTGGAGATGGATATGATCGGGTGGTTCTGCTGGTGGCACGATGATACTCCAGTAGTCCGTCAGTGATCCAAAATTTGCCGTTCAAAAAAAAAAAAAAAAAAAAAAAAAAAAAAAATTGATAAAAATCATGTATCGGTTAAAAATAATTAAGCATAAGATTTGATAAAATTGCGTAAAAATGTAAATTCAAATCTTTGCATGAAACATTCAGTAAAACGGTCATATTTTCGTCCAAAAGTTGGTGTTGTTATATTATATATGCAGGTCAAGTATTTAAATTTATAATTTTATGTAAAAGAATAAAAATTCATGTTTTTATTTGTATTTAGAAGAAACGTTCTGACGTCTTAAAATGAAGTGCCTTAATTATTTGAAGCTTGATCTTGAAATTTTCATTACTTATATTTTTATGCAAACGTTATATTTTAGCATAATAGTCGCTACAGATATATAGACATATGGATTTATGATTTTCTTTAAAAAAAAAAAAGCTATTATACATATAGAAATTATACAAATACCTGAAACGAACAGATCAAACTGTACGGACCATGGAACCCACTTTTTAAAGGGTGACTTGTGACTTGTGACTGTCTCCTACAAGTTGTTGCAAAAAAAGAATCTTCTGCTGCAGATTAATATTTTTTATTTAACTATTTATCTATATTTATCTTTTTTTTTAGTTTCTCATTTTCTGATGAGATCAACTATTCACATATTTCTTCCTGCAGCACACACTGAGAAACCGCTAAAACTACTAGGGTTACTTTTGCCTAGAGATATACGCTGAATATGTTTATTATTTAAATTTTCATGGGTTAAACTGTTAAAATTCTTATATATTTCCAGTTTAATTGTGTCTGGTTTTACTTTTACTTAATTATATTTTTATATTTTTTGATCTTAACTGTTTCTTTTTTGTTTGTGAGGTGTTGGTTCTGGGCTTTTCTCTTGTCTTGGGCTTTCCTACAGCTGGTCTCCTCCTTGGGCTTGTAGCCGTTTATAACAGCTGGTGATTAGCTGGTAATTAGGGTTACTAACCCTTTTTAAAGAGCAGAAGGTTCCAGCACTTTGTCAAGCGTGTTCCTCATTTTCTGGTTCATATATTTGTTCGCTGTTTCTGGTTCCTGGTCCTCACACGTACCTTCGTGAAGTCTAGGATTTTTTCTTCTACTTGTAATTGATCATCCAGTTGGAGATCTTTGTTACCTTTTTTCGTTTAATAATCTGTGATGAGAGATTTACCATTGTATTTGGTGCTACGACCTTAATAAAACTGTCTTGATCTTTGAGTTCTAACATGGTATCAGAGCTCCGAGGTTAAATCGGTGCTCTGGTGATCTTCCGCTGCCTCTCTTGAAGATCTGGTTCTCTGGAATCGATCTGAGTTATTTTCGATCCAAGGCGTGTTTGTCTCTCCGGATTGACTGAAGTCTTGGTAGTCCTAAGGGTCTGCCGACTTCAATTTTTTGGCGATCCCCTTCTCTTGCTGCCTATACCACTGTGGTGTTTTGAAAACCCTAAGCACTAAGGTTTGGTTGATTCTCGGATACGCTTGAAGGAGGTCCTCGTTAGTCCCTTTTAGGGCAAACTGACAGGGCCTTGTACTGACAAAAGTTGGACGTGTTTTTTCTGATCTAGTGCTTGTAACCCTAAGTGAAGGTTACAAGCCGGATCCGCTGGAGCTTTACCCACCCACTGTGAGATCGTTCCTCTCTCTTTTAATTTTTTTTTGCTTTCTGCATCACTATTGTCCTGTGACTAGGCATATTGATACTGGGTTTTAGGCAAGACCAGCTTGATTTGGGACACAGAGAGGGTTCACTCTATTGCATTTGTTTGTCATAGGTTGTCTGGTCTGTTTGTTTTACGGCTCCCTGGTTACCGTCTGCGGAGGCACCATTGAGTGACGAACCTCTGAACGGACCTCTGTCCAGGCTTCACCAATATCCCTGTCTTATTTGCTTGTCTGTTGGTTCATATCTCTGTTTTATTTACTTGTCTGTTTGCCTTTACTGCTTATATGGGTGACAAAACTGAGTCCTTTGTTACTTTAGTCAGCAAACTTGATGCTAGTGATCCCTTGTATCTTCATGCTAGTGATTATAGTGGTCTCACTATAGTCAATATAAAACTAAAGGGAACCGAAAACTATGTAGTTTGGTCAAACGCTATGAGACTTGCACTGATGGCAAAAAACAAAATAGGATTCATTGATGGAACTTGTGCTAGGTCAAAAACTGATGATGTTCTTGCTAGACAATGGGATCGTTGCAATTCTATTGTGCTAACATGGATTCTTAATTCTGTCTGTGATGAATTATATGTTGGTCAAGTGTACTCAAAACTTGCTTCTGAAGTTTGGGATGATTTAAAAGATACTTATGATAAAGTGGATGGTTCTGTTTTTTTTAGCCTATATCAAAAAATCAATTTTGTTAGTTAGAGTGGTGCTAGTGTTTCTGAATATTATCATAAAATCAACACTATGTGGAAACAATTTGATGCCATGCTTCAATTACCCTCCTGCACTTGCAATGCTTCTACAAAGTTTAATGAATTTAATCAGCTAATCAAACTTATGCAATTCTTGATGGGATTAGATGATATTTATCAACCGGTTAGAACCAATCTGTTAACAAGGGACCCTTTACCAACTATCAAGACTGTTTTTTCTATCATCTCTAGAGAAGAATCTCATAGAGGATCAAACAATTCTTCAAAGATTCCTAATGTTGGTTTTGCTGCAAAATCTAACAATTTCAATGATAATAAGAAAAAAATTAACAAAGGTCCCAACCCAAATCTAAAATGCTCTCATTGCAACAAGATTGGACATACGGTTGATAAATGCTTTGAACTGCACGGTTATCCTGCAAATTATAGACAAAAAACCTCTCAAAGTAGCCACCAGTGGACTAGGTCCAACAATGCTGCTAGTAGTGGTACTGTTTCCTCCATGAATAATACTGTGAATGATAATAATACTAGCTCTTTGAACTCTTTAACTGCTGATCAATTTTCTAAGTTGCTAGGTATGCTTAATGAAAACAAAACAGAGGACACAAATAAGTCCAATGTAGGAGGTAAATGTTTCAATTCTTTCTCTGAATACAAAAATAGTTTATGCTTCAACTCTAAACTATTTTCATCACAGAATTTAAACTGGATTATTGATTCTGGTGCTAACCAGCATATGGTCATGTCTAGCAAAAATATGTTCAACCTTGTTGATGTTTCTGAATATAATATAACTATTAAGCATCCAAATGATACTGATGCTAAAGTCACTCAAATTGGTTGTTTCAAACTTTCAGATTCTGTGATTCTAAAAGATGTGTTTGTCGTACCTGAATATTGTGTGAATCTTATTTCTGTATATAAACTTGAAAAAGACAATAAACTTAAAGTTGTGTTTGATGAAAATTCTTGCTACATTCAGGATTAATGCTTAAAGAAAACCCTAGTGACTGGTAGAAAAACTATGGGTTTATATTTCTGTGGTAACTCTCTGAGTTCTAGTTTTTCCTGTCTAAGTATGGCTGAAAAAGTAAAGCTCTGGCATTCCAGGCTGGGTCATCCAGCTGGACAAGTGTTAAATGCTCTTCAACTTAAATCTGAGTCTGCTTCTAACCCTTGTGATATATGTCACAAGGCTAAACAGCATAGGTCCCCTTTCCCTCTCAGCGACCATAGATCAACTAAGGTTGGGGACCTCATTCACTTAGATGTTTGGGGTCCCTACAAGGTCACTAGTGTGGAAGGGTACAAATACTTTCTTACTATTGTGGATGATTTCACCAGATCCGTTTGGGTTTACCTGATGAAATCTAAATCCGAGGTTTTTGAAAATATACAAAGTTTTTACAACCTTGTTAAAACTCAATTTGAAGTTAATATCAAAGTTTTTAGGAGTGATAACGGATCTGAGTTCATCAATTCTCAAATGACTGCTTTTGTTAAACAAAAATGTATCATTCATCAAACATCCTGCACCTATACTCCACAACAAAATGGTATTGTGGAGAGAAAACATAGACACCTGTTGAATATTGCTAGAGCTTTGCTATTTCAATCTAATGTTCCTCTTAGGTTCTGGTCTGAATGTGTCCTCACAGCATCTTACTTAATTAACAGGCTTCATACTTCTGTGTTACATGGCTGTTCTCCTTATGAAAAATTGTTTGGTTTCAAACCTTCTCTTGATCACTTGAAAATCTTTGGTTGCCTTTGCTATTTTACTATTTTGGATAATCCTGATAAACTTGAAGAAAGAGCTGAAAAATGTGTTTTCATGGGATACTCTAATTTTAAAAAAGGATGCAAAGTGTGGAGTCTAGAACAGAAAAAAATCATTTTCTCCAGGGATGTTAGCTTTCATGAAACTACATTTCCTTTTAAAAATGAATCACATTTTGTTCTAGAAAGCCCAAATAACTTAAATCAATTAAATTTTTTCGATTTTTCAAGTGATATAAATCCCGATGATGAAGAGAAGGGTTCTACTGACTCAACTACCTTAACACAACAACACAGTGATGAGGTTGAATCACCTATTGATAGTAATGCTCAGCAGTCATCAGGGACTGATGATATGCCTGAGAGTAGTGAGTCTTTAGGTAATGAAACTGTCATGTGAGGGCTGAGTCTAGTAGTGTTAATGACAAGTCAAACCTTCTTGGGGGTACCATACCTACAAGAAGATCCTCTAGATCTTCGACTGCCCCAAAAAGATTTGATGCCTTTATTGTTGGCAATGCTAGATATAGCTATGATAAGTATGTTGATTATTCTAACTTGCCTAGTGATAATATCTGTCTTGCTGCCAATATTAATAAAATAGTTGAGCCATCCACCTATAAAGATGCTATTAAAGATAAAAGGTGGATTGATGCCATGAATGATGAATTGTATGCTCTTTATAAAAACAACACGTGGGATATTGTTGACCTCCCTAAAAATAAAAAACCCATTGGGTGCAAGTGGGTTTTCAAAGTTAAATACAAATCTACGGGTGAAGTTGATAGGTTTAAAGCTAGGCTTGTTGCAAAAGGGTTTAAACAACGTGAGGGAATTGACTTTGAGGAAACTTTATCCCCCGTTGTTAAGATGGTTACCGTTAGGTGTGTTATTAGCATGTCGGTTCAAAATAATTGGCCGCTATATCAACTTGATGTTAATAATGCTTTTCTTTATGGAAGTCTAAAAGAAGAAGTCTATATGACTTTACCTGATGGGTTGAATACTGACAATCAGAATAAAGTCTGCAAGTTAAATAAGTCCCTATATGGTCTGAAACAAGCTCCATGTATGTGGAATGAAAAACTTGTTCAAGTTTTAGTCAAAATTGGTTTTGTCCAATCCAAATGTGATCACTCAATGTTCATCAAATCTGAAAACTCTTCCTTTATTGTTCTCCTGGTTTATGTCGATGACATCGTGCTAACGGGAAACAATGAAGGTGAGATAAAAAGGATCAAGAATCTTCTTAAAAATGAATTTTTAATAAAGGATCTTGGGTTACTAAAGTTCTTTCTCGGTATTGAAGTAATTAAGGTAAATGAAGGTGTTTGCCTATCCCAAAGAAAGTACTGTATGGACTTGTTAAATGAATATGGGATGAGTGGAAGCAGGGCCGGCCCTAAGAATTCGTGTACCCTGTTCGAGCTTGAAAAAATGTGCCCTTAGGCCTTAACGAAATTGGGTATTGTACTCACTAGAGGTCTAAACCTAATTGTAGGTCCCTCGGAGGTTGAGGTTAAACCTTATCCTTGTTAAGTTTAACACACTAGCAAGTGCGGAATCCAAGCTAGAATGCAAACCGGTAGTTTATATGAGAACACAAGCTACAAAGAGAAAGGTAGACACACAAGATATCAAAGTTTTCTCTTGTATTTCAGTGGACACGGTTACAGCCCTTGACCAAACTGAAAATACACTCTCTACAAGACTAAGTTCACTCACACACTCACACCTTTGTCTCGCTCATGAAGTGAACACATTACATGAGTATATATACCCAAACACAGATCGTCTGGTCGAAGGATCAGATAGACTGATCGAAAGATCATCTATCGATCTGAGACCTACCGAAGGATCACATATACCTCGAAGGATGATATCCTTCGAGGTCCATCAACATCCATCGAAGGTTTATCTTTCGAGATCATCGAAGGATCTAAACAATCCTTCGATGACTCATCCTTCGACACAAGCATGTTACAACAATGTTCCAACTGTTTGGTCAAGTCAAACCAGGAGGATGGTTGACTTGGTCAAACTTACATCGAACACACATAATAACAAACCTAAGACGTAACTCAGACTAACACAAGACATCGTTTTGTATCATGACAAAATACAGACAAAGTACAGACATAAGTGCACCAACAAACTCCCCCTTGGCTATAGCTTTGTCTCGATCTTCGTGTCTTCAAGTCTTTGACGTCCTTTCAAGTCTTCAATGTCGGAGGATCTTTAAAGTCTTCACGTCTTGAAAGCAGAAAGTGTACCAACAAACTCCCCGTTTCATGTAGGAAGTGTGTTGACAAACTCCCCCTTAACATAAGCTCCCCCTTGAGTTATGCTCGTGAAAGTCTTGATCTTTACAACTTGAGATCCTTGTGGTGTTGATGATGGTCAGCGGCAACTCGATCATCTTCATCACTTGAGAGCCTTCACGTCGTGTCTTCATTCCGAAGCTTGTCATCGACCATGTTCTCCTTGCCTTTAGAATCTTCACATGCAAGAAATCTAAACGCGTAATGAGAACAACCGCCTGGAATATCATAAGCAAACGACACACATGTGACCATTGTTCAATCAAACACCGTCCGACAGTTTGAAAGTTTAACAAATTGTTCAGTTTTAGGTTTTTAACTTTCAAAACTTGCAAATTTCGACCGTTTATGAAGAATCAGTGGTTTCGGTTTTCAATCAGGTTTCAGGTAACGAAGACTCGAGATCCAACATCGTACAATCGAAAATAAGACAGAAATAAAATCTTTTTGGCTTTTATAAAGTTTATATTAAAACACACCTAAAATCTTTTTGGTATTTTAGAATATTTCAAATTTAAAGACTGAAAGTAGTAAATAAATATATACAAACATGCAGAAACTGAAAGCATTAAATAAATATATAAAGACATTCTTTTTGCGAGTTTCGAGGGTAAGAGAATCATATCAGTGTACGGTCATGCCAAAACGCTCTTTTGTTCTTTTAATTAACATTAAGATAAGCATCCTATAACAATTATCGGTATTGTTGTCCACATAAGCTCAACTTATCAGATGTAATCATGGCGAGGGGATACCTTAAGGTATGATTTATACTTACCGACCGGTGTTCATCCACATCACGACACATTCCCGTATCAAGGTATGCACGAGAGTTCATCTTACCGGTGAGTATACCGATTATCATCTGTTTGACCGTATATGATGTGAGATTCTCACTTATTTGATTTGAAAAACAAGCCCTATGTGATAGAATCACTTATTGATGAGGAACTTGATTTTCATATGCATGAGGGCACAGGAGCAAGTCCGTGAACAGGTCAGTACTTTCGTACAGCAGAGAGACGAACTTGACTCCCGGATAAATGTGATATTTTATCACTTATTTGTTTGGACATGTGATTGTTTATCACTTATTGAGGTCGAATGCAATATGTACACGTATGTATGGTATCATGGAAGATCTAGACTTGCGTCCCCGTTATTTTTCGGTAAAAGATACAACCATGATACCCAGATGATAAACAGCATAAACCCCAAATATCTCAGAACCTCGGCAATCTATCAAACGAAATTTCGGTACCAAGACCATATGCCAATGAGCGGTTCCCACGCGGTTTTCAGTTCGTTATGTTTATATCCCCTGCACACTTTAAAATGATCGTGAGTCTACCGGTACATCATTAGTAGAGCTACTTATCTTTTTTCTTTTCTTTTGATTTCCAGAAACATGTTTCGACCGACCTCTGATGTAATATCATTTTCTCTTATCTTGCCAAGAAACTCATTTTTGTTTTTCTATTGTTTTTGTGTTTTTCTGAATTTTCTCCCCTTTAAATGCAGAAAGTAAATAAAGTAAAGACATATTTTTGTATTTTTGCGGTTTTTCAATGTTTTTGAATTTTCTTTGAAGCTTTCTCCCCCTAAAATTTAAAAACAAGGAAAGTAAAAGACACAATTTTTTTTTTTTAAATATTTACAAAAACGATTTTCCGATGTCGGTTACTCTTGCTTCACCTTTATGCCGTTTACCAAAAGTAAATAATCGAATCTTGATTTATCAAATGCTTTGGTAAAAAGGTCGGCACGTTGGTGATCGGTATGAATGTGAACCACATCGATAAGTCTCTTTTCAAAGCAATCACGTATGAAGTGATATTTAATATCGATGTGCTTCGTTTTTTAGTGCTGTACAGGATTTCTAGTGATCTGTAAAGCAGCTTCATTATCAACATAAATAGGAGTAGTTAGGAATTCAAAACCGTAGTCCCGCATCTGTTGTTGGATCCATAGAACCTGGGAGCAGCAACTAGACGCAGCAATGTATTCCGCTTCACATGTAGACGTAGCCACACATGTCTGCTTCTTGCACTGCCAAGTGACTAGGCGATTGCCTAAGAACTGACATCCTGCTGTAGTTGATTTTCCATCTTTCTTGCAGCCGCCGAAATCAGAATCACTGTAAGCTTTGAGATCGAAGTTATCATCCTTAGGGTACCATAACCCGGTGTCAGGGCAACCCTTCAGATAACGAAAAATCCTTTTGACAGCAGCATAGTGAGAGACCTTCGGATTTGCTTGGTATCTGGCGAGAAGGCACGTTGGATACATAATGTCGGGTCTTGATGCAGTGAGATACATTAAAGATCCAATCATAGCACGATAGAGTGAAGAATCCACAGCTTCCCCTTTTTCATCCGGAGTAATCCCGTGATTCTGCGGAAGAGGAGTAGAAATTGGCTTCGAATCGGACATCTGGAACCGGCTCAAGATGTCTCCGACGTACTTGGTTTGATGGATAAAAATTCCAGATTCGGACTGATTAACTTGCAAACCCAAAAAGAACGTCATTTCACCCATCGCACTCATCTCGAATCGATCTTGCATCACTTTCTCAAATTCCTTGCATAAATTATCATCGGTAGAACCAAAGATAATGTCATCGACATATACCTGTACCAACAGAAGATCTTCACCTTTTTCTTTGATGAAGAGGGTACAATCGATCAAACCCCGTCTAAACCCGTTGTTCAGCAAGTAGGTAGACAGTGTCTCATACCAGGCTCGAGGTGCTTGATGAAGACCATATAATGCTTTATTAAGTAGTAAAACTCTGTCAGGATGTAATGGATCTTCAAACCCCGGTGGTTGCTCGACATATACTTCCTCTTCGACTACTCCATGTAGAAATGCACTCTTAACATCCATCTGGTACACCTTGAATTTCTTGAAGGATGCGTAGGCTAGAAAGATTCTAATAGCCTCCAGACGTGCAACAGGAGCATACACTTCATTGTAGTCAATACCTTCTATCTGACTGAAGCCTTGAACAACTAACCTTGCTTTGTTTCGGACAACAATTCCACGGTCGTCCTTCTTACACTTAAACACCCAACGAGTTCCGATCTTCTTGTAGTTGTCGGGCCTATCAACCAATTTCCATACGCCCAACTTCTCGAACTGCTGAAGTTCTTCTTGCATGGCTTCCACCCAGGAATCATCTTTCAATGCCTCCTTCCAAGATCTAGGCTCTTCTTGGCTAACATAGCAGGCGAAAGACCAATCATTTTGTTGTCCCGATTCTCGTATCTCAGCATACAAGCCAGCATTTTCGTTATTTCTGATTTGATTCCTTGTCCTTACACCACTGAGAACATCACCTATAATATTCTGCTGAGGATGAATGTTATGAATTCGGGTTTCAGGAACTAGAGGAATTTCAACATTGGTCCTCAAGTTATTGATATTCAAATTCCCGATATCATTCTGAAGCTGTTGAGTTGTAGAAGATGATGCATTTTCTTCTTGGACAATTGGCGCAGACACTGGATCCGTTGCTTCTGAAGTACCTTGAACCGGACCCCGTGCTTCACCATCATTTGCATCAACATACTCCTCATCATCCGATGACAGATTGTAGTCGACAGCATCATTAAACACCTCATTTGAAACGAGATTGTTGACATAAGAAGATGCTTGTGAGTCAACAATGATTGGGCGAGCTAACTGAGAGCCAGTCGCATTCTCGCTTTCAGACAACATTTGAGCAATTGCATTGTCATCATCAAATGTCGGCAGATTGAATGAGTTGAAAAGACCATCATAATCGAACATCCATGGATCTCCAGAAGGCTTCGGTGGATTAGAATATCTTTGAACTCTTACTTCACCCCACTCTTCAATCCTTTTGGTAGTCAGGTTCCATACTCGCAGATTAGGAGTAGCATACCCAAGGAAGTAACCTTCGATAGCTTTGGCACCAAACTTCCCGTCAGGCTCAATCATGGTACATGGTGCACCAAAAGGTTCTAGATATTCTAAATCAGGAGTGTTCTTGTGTAGAAGTTCGAAGCACGTTTTGCCATGTCTTTTCACTGTGAGAACCCTGTTTAACGTGTAGCAAGCCGAGGCAACAGCTTCAGTCCAGAATCGAACTGGAAGCTGAGACTCAACCAACATGGTTCTTGCAGTCTCAATTAAGGTTCTGTTCTTTCTTTCAGCGACTCCGTTTTGTTGTGGCGTGTACCGAGAGCTATATTCATAAAGGATTCCTTTTGCAGTGCAAAATTCATCCATAACCCTGTTTTTGAACTCGGTTCCGTTGTCGCTTCGAATTCGCCTCACCTTTAGATTATAAAGATTTTCCAACAAGGTGATCAAATTCTTTAGAATCTCTGGAGTCTCGCTCTTGTGGACCATGAAATCAACCCATGAAAATCTTGAATAGTCATCAGTGACTACCAAGCAGAAAACTTCCCCGTGCACACTCTTGTGTTTGACTGGGCCGAAAAGGTCCATATGCAGACGTTCGAGTGGCATGTTTACAGTGTTAACCTTCTTCAATGGATGTGATTTCTTGATCTGCTTCCCTTTCTGACACGGCACACAGACATCTTGAAGTTGAAAATTCTTCACATTGACACCTCTCACCAGATTGTTTTTGACAAGGTGATTCATTTTTCTGAGGTGAATATGACCCATCTGTCTGTGCCAAGAGATCGTCTCCTTTTCAGTGGCTTTTGAAATAAAACAAGTAACTTGTTTGGACTTAGTTATTGCTTGGTTCATATCTAGGACATACAAATCATTAACTCTTGGTGCTGATAAGAGAATCCATTCTGCGGGAATCTTGAAACCTGGCTTCAGCACATAACAACCAGCATCATCAAAATGCACGGTGAACTTCTTGTCGCAGATCTGAGAAACACTCAGGAGATTGTGATCCAACTGTTGCACATAATTGATTTTATCGAAACTCACAACTCCATTTGAGATCATTCCCTCTCCGGTGATATACCCTCCTTTGTCTCCAGCAAACGCAACATATCCTCCTCTTATACTTCGCACATCAAAAAGAAGACGGTAGTCGCCCGTCATGTGCCTGGAAGCCCCACTATCAACAATCCAATGACTATTAATAGTTCCTCCTGGAGCCGCCTGCACATACAATTAACTTATCAGTTTGAGAGGGGGACCCAAGCCTTTGTGGACTTGGGTCGTCCTTGATCATCAAGGAAAGTGATTTCAATCACTTGATGATTAGGAAAAAGAACCTGTGGTGCTCCCCCTGATTGAATTACCTGCTTTTGCTTCCAAGCTGTTTGTCCTTTACCAGTATTTGAATTTATTGTTTTAGCATTTACTGGTTTTACAGTTTCAGATTTTGCTTATACAGGTTTTTCTTCTTTGACCTCTGATTTTAAGGCCTTTTCAATTACCTTTTGATTCTTTTGCTTTAACTTCTTTTCCCTTTCTTTCAAGACACGTGGGTCTTGTTTCGGGGAAACTGATCGTTTTCGGTAATCGATTTCTTGGGGAGCACTCGTTGTTGACTTCAGCTTTTGCACGTGTGGGCAATATCTTACAATATGCCCAACTGTCCCACATTCAAAACATGTTCTCCGCTCTACAAACTTCGGAGAAACATGTTGATGACCAGACGGAGAACCGGACAATGAACTTTGTGATCTAGACGTGCTTGGGCCTAAATCACATCCGTTGGTGTGTTGGGTGTAATTATTCTGATCATTTCGTTTTAAAATTCTAAACTGTTGTATAAACTCAAGGTTAGATTTATCCTGAAATGTTTCAAGTTTGTCTGAACCCGTGGATCCACCAAAGTTCATTTTCGGTCCTCGCTTTTTAACAGGAGCTCTTTTGTTTTGCACCTTTTGTTGTTGAACCTTAGGTTGCTCAACCCTTGATTGTTGAATTTTAGGTTGTGCAGCCTTAGGTTGAGTAGCCTTAGACTGTTCAACTTTAGGTTGTTGAACCTTTGGTTGTTCAGTCTTAGGCTGCTGAACTTTAGGTGCTTGAACATTCTTGTTCTGAGCCTTCTTTCCCTGTACCTTACCCTTTCCGGAGTTGACTTGTTGTTTTCGCTCAATTGGTAGTTTTTGGTTTCCGTATTGTTTTCTAATTTGTTCACACGGAATTGGATCACATTGAGTGACGGTAACTTTGCCACTTTTGTTCCCCAAAAACTTATCAGTGCATCCTTCAAAAATTTGCTCAATTAAATCTTGATTTGCATTTTTAAGTGGAAAATCTTTGTTAGAGTAGATTTTGCTATCTCCTTTGAGCGTGTACAACAAGTTATTCTCTTCACGGCTAGATACAAGGGACTCCATTGCTTTTGACATTTCAGTCTTACTCGGTTTCACTGGTGGATCACACAGGATGTGATTCTCAATTGGAATATCTGTTGTAACCGAGTTAGACTGTTGTTTCACAATTTCTTCAGATTCATCATCCGAAGAATCAGCATCCTCAACAATGGGAGGACTCTGTTCCTTAACGCACGATGAATCTGTCACACTCTCAGATTCTGATTGACCCGAGGATGATGCACCAGTTGTGAACCCGAGGCCTGCTGCAAAGTCATCTAGATCGAGTGGCACAGTAGGTTCAAAACGGGGCACATCCTCGTCATCAGGCAATTTGGAGTAATTGTGATTCATTGGGGGAGGACATGATTTGAATCCAATACATGTTTTATCCCCCTTTTTCTTTCTCTTTTGAACGTCAATGATGTGATCCAATACAAAGCGGGAATTGGAATAGCTTTCAAGTTTCTGCTTAATTGTTTCACATTCACATCGAGCTGTTGCCAACTCTACCATTTGCTTTTCAATTGTGTCAATAAGATTATTGTTAGCATGTTGTTTTCGCAAAATAGCCTTTTGTAATTCTGAAACATCATGTTTTAATGACGCAATTGTTGCTTTAAATTCCTTTTCATTTCTGGTTAAAAACAAGTTAGCTTCAGTTGCTTTAGAAAGATCTACAATCAATTCTTGATTGTGTTTGTATGTGATTTCAAACTGACTTTCCTTTTCAGCATATTTAACATTTAAGCTATCACAATTTTCACAACTAACTACAGTGGGTTCATCGACACATACCTGACTTGATGAACTGTCGACATTAGCCATAAAGGCTGAATGGAAAGAAAAAGATCCATCTTCAGAGAAGAACTGAGCAAGCTTCTCGGAAGTTCCAGCAGATTTCTGACAAAGAATAGATCTCCTCTTGCATAATGCTTCAGCTTCAGCCAAAGGCTCATCAACTTCCAAATCTAAAGCATCACTTGATAAATCACCAGCATCAAGTGATTCCCCATCCATGCTCCCACTATAACCCGAACTATCTTCATCTTCTGAAGATTCACCAGCAGACACGGGTTCTACGACCTTCTCAATCACTTTAGCATAACATGCTGTTCCACCATTTCCTCCTTCTCCAAGCTGAAGGTTCCAATTGCAGATTTCATCAGCTTGAACAACCAATCCTCTGTGGGGATTAGTGTTTGTGGATCCAGATGCATTTCCTCCAACGGGAACTATTGATCTGTCAGAATTGTTGTTCGGTTGCTGTTGTGGCTGTCCTTGATTCCTGAAGGGATTCTGATTTCCTTGCTTAGGTGGCTTCTGACACTCCCGCTTGAAGTGACCCTTTTCACCACAATTGAAGCAAGTGACAACATTCTTATCAAAACCATACTTGGTGTTGTTGTTGCTATTCAAGTTGGTTCTCCCCGTCCTTTCCATAAACTCCTTTGCTCTTCGAATTGCACTAGCAAGAGCCCATTTGATATCCATCATTTCAAACTCTTCTCTATCCACTTGCTGGTAATCTTCATTGGTAAGATTGATATTCCCAATCTGACCTGCGACCAATCCACAATAAGCACTAACCAAGGTGTTCAACATCTCCATATGCTCCTTGGCTATTTCGACACTGACTTTGGAGAAGTTGGAAGTGTCTAATCTGACTGTGTTCGGATTGGAAGTGGCTTGAAAGTTTGAAGAGCTTCCATAAAACCCTTGCTGTTGCGGTTGTTGCTGCTGTGCTCTGCTTGGATCTAAGAAAGGCGGTGGTGTGAATTGCTGAGCTGTCGGTTGCACATTCTGTTGTAGAGAAGAAGAATCTGGTCTTGAGTACATCATCGTGTATGCTGAAGGATCAAACTGATTTGTTGTGGAAGGCCCGGTGTTTGAGATGAAAGCTGTTTGAAGCTTCGCATGTTGAGAGGCTGGTTTTTCTCCACTGATACCTCCTGCAATCCCATAGTACATCTCTGGATTTTGAGGAGTTAGTGTTCTTTTTGCCTTAAGCTTTTCTTCTACATCCTTGTTTTCCAATCTTTGAATTAACTCATAAACGGTGATTGTGTCTAGAACACCATTTTCTTTGAGAATTTCAAGATAACTGCTCCACTTTGCTGGTAAACTATCAGCGAATCTCTTCACCATTTCTTGTGGAGTGGCAGTGACTCTGAAAGCAAACATCTCGCTCAACAAGTGATGGAACCTTGTAGATAAATCTGCCAAAGTCTCATTCTCCATACACGTGAATCCTTCAAACTCTTTCTTCAGTAATTCTTGCTTGATCTTTCTAGATTGAGCATTTCCTTCACATCGTAACGTGAGCATATCCCACAAGCTTTTAGTAGTCGTGCAGTAAACAAACTGGTGGTAAATGTCTTTGTGAAGAGCTTGTGTGAGAATCATGAATGCCTTCTTTTCTAACTCAAATTTCTTCTTATCATCATCAGACATAGTGCTGTAAGTTTCTGGATTAGATCCTGCAACTTCCAAATCATTGTCAAATGCGGTGAAGAAGCACATCCATAGATCTTGACCTTGCCCCTGAACATAAGTTCTCAGCCTTTCTTTCCACCATCCCCAATCATTGATGTGATTTAGCTTTGGCGGTTTTGTGCTTGTACCAGTTTCACTGTCGTTCTGCATCATAGCTTGAATGCTGTTGCTTTGATTTGTGACCAATGCCCATTGATTTGCAGTTATCATTGCAGCTTGAGGTGGGGCAATAGCCTGCATCCATGCAGTTTTGTTGAAATCCGACGTAGATTGCGTAGCTGATGATTGCGTAGCTGATGATTGTGGAGTCAAAGTTGTTTGAGTCCACGCGGTTGGATCCCACTGACCGTTTGTTCCCATTTTATAAAGACAATTAATATATTAAGTGAAAAATATATTTAAAATTTGAAAAACAAGTTTTCCCCTTTTAAAATTTAATTTTTCACAAACTATGTTAAAATCTCGAAGGATAACAAACAGCCGAAGGATCTTTGATCGAAAGACCTGAAAAACACAAACTTGTTAAGCTTAAACAGATTAGGATCGAAAGAACAGAACTTGTTCGAAGGATCAACAGTGTTCGAAAGATCACTGTTGAGTTTCGAACAATGATTTCGAAAGACTCTCCAATCGAAGGATCCTTGTCTTTCGAATGAGACCTGTAGATCGACAGATATATCCTTCGAAAAGATTCCTTGGATCGAAAGATAAGTCACAGACTTCGAAGGATGTTCGAAGGATGATTATCTATCGAACCACCTTTGATCGAAAGATGATCTTTCGACTTCGAAGGATATCCTTCGATCTTCACTGACACAATTGACAAAAGTTGACAGGTTGGTGAAAAGGTGATTGGTTGGTAGAAAGTTTTCGGCAGAAAGGTATGTTCAGACCATACTTTCTGCCAACCCAGATTTGACTTAATAAAATAATGCCCAAAAACAGAAGTTTCTTATCCAGAAACCGGTTACCGGAGTAAGCCGGAATTTTGGCCGGAAATTACCAAACCTTTTACAAACAAGTTTTTTTTTTAAGTTACCCAACCTGTCCTTTAACACACCCGTAAGTTTAGAACACTTTTTTATGTCAAGAAAATCAAGAAAAACACTGAAAACGAGTGCTAAACCATGTGAGTTTTATCCAAACACTCCAAAGTCTTGTATAAACTCGGTTTTTAACAAGGAAAAGAGCCACGGCTCTGATACCACTTGTAGGTCCCTTGGAGGTTGAGGTTAAACCTTATCCTTGTTAAGTTTAACACACTAGCAAGTGCGGAATCCAAGCTAGAATGCAAACCGGTAGTTTATATGAGAACACAAGCTACAAAGAGAAAGGTAGACACACAAGATATCAAAGTTTTCTCTTGTATTTCAGTGGACACGGTTACAGCCCTTGACCAAACTGAAAATACACTCTCTACAAGACTAAGTTCACTCACACACTCACACCTTTGTCTCGCTCATGAAGTGAACACATTACATGAGTATATATACCCAAACACAGATCGTCTGGTCGAAGGATCAGATAGACTGATCGAAAGATCATCTATCGATCTGAGACCTACCGAAGGATCACATATACCTCGAAGGATGATATCCTTCGAGGTCCATCAACATCCATCAAAGGTTTATCTTTCGAGCTCATCGAAGGATCTAAACAATCCTTCGATGACTCATCCTTCGACACAAACATGTTACAACAATGTTCCAACTGTTTGGTCAAGTCAAACCAGGAGGATGGTTGACTTGGTCAAACTTACATCGAACACACATAATAACAAACCTAAGACGTAACTCAGACTAACACAAGACATCGTTTTGTATCATGACAAAATACAGACAAAGTACAGACATAAGTGCACCAACAAACTCCCCCTTGGCTGTAGCTTTGTCTCGATCTTCGTGTCTTCAAGTCTTTGACGTCCTTTCAAGTCTTCAAAATGTGTCTTCACAGCATCTTACTTAATTAACAGGCTTCATACTTCTGTGTTACATGGCTGTTCTCCTTATGAAAAATTGTTTGGTTTCAAACCTTCTCTTGATCACTTGAAAATCTTTGGTTGCCTTTGCTATTTTACTATTTTGGATAATCCTGATAAACCTGAAGAAAGAGCTGAAAAATGTGTTTTCATGGGATACTCTAATTTTAAAAAAGGATACAAAGTGTGGAGTCTAGAACAGAAAAAATTCATTTTCTCCAGGGATGTTAGCTTTCATGAAACTACATTTCCTTTTAAAAATGAATCACATTTTGTTCTAGAAAGCCCAAATAACTTAAATCAATTAAATTTTTTCGATTTTTCAAGTGATATAAATCCCGATGATGAAGAGAAGGGTTCTACTGACTCAACTACCTTAACACAACAACACAGTGATGAGGTTGAATCACCTATTGATAGTAATGCTCAGCAGTCATCAGGGACTGATGATATGCCTGAGAGTAGTGAGTCTTTAGGTAATGAAACTGTCATGTGAGGGCTGAGTCTAGTAGTGTTAATGACAAGTCAAACCTTCTTGGGGGTACCATACCTACAAGAAGATCCTCTAGATCTTCGACTGCCCCAAAAAGATTTGATGCCTTTATTGTTGGCAATGCTAGATATAGCTATGATAAGTATGTTGATTATTCTAACTTGCCTAGTGATAATATCTGTCTTGCTGCCAATATTAATAAAATAGTTGAGCCATCCACCTATAAAGATGCTATTAAAGATAAAAGGTGGATTGATGCCATGAATGATGAATTGTATGCTCTTTATAAAAACAACACGTGGGATATTGTTGACCTCCCTAAAAATAAAAAACCCATTGGGTGCAAGTGGGTTTTCAAAGTTAAATACAAATCTACGGGTGAAGTTGATAGGTTTAAAGCTAGGCTTGTTGCAAAAGGGTTTAAACAACGTGAGGGAATTGACTTTGAGGAAACTTTCTCCCCCGTTGTTAAGATGGTTACCGTTAGGTGTGTTATTAGCATGTCGGTTCAAAATAATTGGCCGCTATATCAACTTGATGTTAATAATGCTTTTCTTTATGGAAGTCTAAAAGGAGAAGTCTATATGACTTTACCTGATGGGTTGAATACTGACAATCAGAATAAAGTCTGCAAGTTAAATAAGTCCCTATATGGTCTGAAACAAGCTCCATGTATGTGGAATGAAAAACTTGTTCAAGTTTTAGTCAAAATTGGTTTTGTCCAATCCAAATGTGATCACTCAATGTTCATCAAATCTGAAAACTCTTCCTTTATTGTTCTCCTGGTTTATGTCGATGACATCGTGCTAACGGGAAACAATGAAGGTGAGATAAAAAGGATCAAGAATCTTCTTAAAAATGAATTTTTAATAAAGGATCTTGGGTTACTAAAGTTCTTTCTCGGTATTGAAGTAATTAAGGTAAATGAAGGTGTTTGCCTATCCCAAAGAAAGTACTGTATGGACTTGTTAAATGAATATGGGATGAGTGGAAGCAGGGCCGGCCCTAAGAATTCGTGTACCCTGTTCGAGCTTGAAAAAATGTGCCCTTAGGCCTTAACGAAATTGGGTATTGTACTCACTAGAGGTCTAAACCTAATTGTAGGTCCCTCGGAGGTTGAGGTTAAACCTTATCCTTGTTAAGTTTAACACACTAGCAAGTGCGGAATCCAAGCTAGAATGCAAACCGGTAGTTTATATGAGAACACAAGCTACAAAGAGAAAGGTAGGCACACAAGATATCAAAGTTTTCTCTTGTATTTCAGTGGACACGGTTACAGCCCTTGACCAAACTGAAAATACACTCTCTACAAGACTAAGTTCACTCACACACTCACACCTTTGTCTCGCTCATGAAGTGAACACATTACATGAGTATATATACCCAAACACAGATCGTCTGGTCGAAGGATCAGATAGACTGATCGAAAGATCATCTATCGATCTGAGACCTACCGAAGGATCACATATACCTCGAAGGATGATATCCTTCGAGGTCCATCAACATCCATCGAAGGTTTATCTTTCGAGATCATCGAAGGATCTAAACAATCCTTCGATGACTCATCCTTCGACACAAACATGTTACAACAATGTTCCAACTGTTTGGTCAAGTCAAACCAGGAGGATGGTTGACTTGGTCAAACTTACATCGAACACACATAATAACAAACCTAAGACATAACTCAGACTAACACAAGACATCGTTTTGTATCATGACAAAATACAGACAAAGTACAGACATAAGTGCACCAACAAACTCCCCCTTGGCTGTAGCTTTGTCTCGATCTTCGTGTCTTCAAGTCTTTGACGTCCTTTCAAGTCTTCAAAATGTGTCTTCACAGCATCTTACTTAATTAACAGGCTTCATACTTCTGTGTTACATGGCTGTTCTCCTTATGAAAAATTGTTTGGTTTCAAACCTTCTCTTGATCACTTGAAAATCTTTGGTTGCCTTTGCTATTTTACTATTTTGGATAATCCTGATAAACCTGAAGAAAGAGCTGAAAAATGTGTTTTCATGGGATACTCTAATTTTAAAAAAGGATACAAAGTGTGGAGTCTAGAACAGAAAAAATTCATTTTCTCCAGGGATGTTAGCTTTCATGAAACTACATTTCCTTTTAAAAATGAATCACATTTTGTTCTAGAAAGCCCAAATAACTTAAATCAATTAAATTTTTTCGATTTTTCAAGTGATATAAATCCCGATGATGAAGAGAATGGTTCTACTGACTCAACTACCTTAACACAACAACACAGTGATGAGGTTGAATCACCTATTGATAGTAATGCTCAGCAGTCATCAGGGACTGATGATATGCCTGAGAGTAGTGAGTCTTTAGGTAATGAAACTGTCATGTGAGGGCTGAGTCTAGTAGTGTTAATGACAAGTCAAACCTTCTTGAGGGTACCATACCTACAAGAAGATCCTCTAGATCTTCGACTGCCCCAAAAAGATTTGATGCCTTTATTGTTGGCAATGCTAGATATAGCTATGATAAGTATGTTGATTATTCTAACTTGCCTAGTGATAATATTTGTCTTGCTGCCAATATTAATAAAATAGTTGAGCCATCCACCTATAAAGATGCTATTAAAGATAAAAGGTGGATTGATGCCATGAATGATGAATTGTATGCTCTTTATAAAAACAACACGTGGGATATTGTTGACCTCCCTAAAAATAAAAAACCCATTGGGTGCAAGTGGGTTTTCAAAGTTAAATACAAATCTACGGGTGAAGTTGATAGGTTTAAAGCTAGGCTTGTTGCAAAAGGGTTTAAACAACGTGAGGGAATTGACTTTGAGGAAACTTTCTCCCCCGTTGTTAAGATGGTTACCGTTAGGTGTGTTATTAGCATGTCGGTTCAAAATAATTGGCCGCTATATCAACTTGATGTTAATAATGCTTTTCTTTATGGAAGTCTAAAAGAAGAAGTCTATATGACTTTACCTGATGGGTTGAATACTGACAATCAGAATAAAGTCTGCAAGTTAAATAAGTCCCTATATGGTCTGAAACAAGCTCCATGTATGTGGAATGAAAAACTTGTTCAAGTTTTAGTCAAAATTGGTTTTGTCCAATCCAAATGTGATCACTCAATGTTCATCAAATCTGAAAACTCTTCCTTTATTGTTCTCCTGGTTTATGTCGATGACATCGTGCTAACGGGAAACAATGAAGGTGAGATAAAAAGGATCAAGAATCTTCTTAAAAATGAATTTTTAATAAAGGATCTTGGGTTACTAAAGTTCTTTCTCGGTATTGAAGTAATTAAGGTAAATGAAGGTGTTTGCCTATCCCAAAGAAAGTACTGTATGGACTTGTTAAATGAATATGGGATGAGTGGAAGCAGGGCCGGCCCTAAGAATTCGTGTACCCTGTTCGAGCTTGAAAAAATGTGCCCTTAGGCCTTAACGAAATTGGGTATTGTACTCACTAGAGGTCTAAACCTAATTGTAGGTCCCTCGGAGGTTGAGGTTAAACCTTATCCTTGTTAAGTTTAACACACTAGCAAGTGCGGAATCCAAGCTAGAATGCAAACCGGTAGTTTATATGAGAACACAAGCTACAAAGAGAAAGGTAGACACACAAGATATCAAAGTTTTCTCTTGTATTTCAGTGGACACGGTTACAGCCCTTGACCAAACTGAAAATACACTCTCTACAAGACTAAGTTCACTCACACACTCACACCTTTGTCTCGCTCATGAAGTGAACACATTACATGAGTATATATACCCAAACACAGATCGTCTGGTCGAAGGATCAGATAGACTGATCGAAAGATCATCTATCGATCTGAGACCTACCGAAGGATCACATATACCTCGAAGGATGATATCCTTCGAGGTCCATCAACATCCATCGAAGGTTTATCTTTCGAGATCATCGAAGGATCTAAACAATCCTTCGATGACTCATCCTTCGAAACAAACATGTTACAACAATGTTCCAACTGTTTGGTCAAGTCAAACCAGGAGGATGGTTGACTTGGTCAAACTTACATCGAACACACATAATAACAAACCTAAGACGTAACTCAGACTAACACAAGACATCGTTTTGTATCATGACAAAATACAGACAAAGTACAGACATAAGTGCACCAACAAACTCCCCCTTGGCTGTAGCTTTGTCTCGATCTTCGTGTCTTCAAGTCTTTGACGTCCTTTCAAGTCTTCAAAATGTGTCTTCACAGCATCTTACTTAATTAACAGGCTTCATACTTCTGTGTTACATGGCTGTTCTCCTTATGAAAAATTGTTTGGTTTCAAACCTTCTCTTGATCACTTGAAAATCTTTGGTTGCCTTTGCTATTTTACTATTTTGGATAATCCTGATAAACCTGAAGAAAGAGCTGAAAAATGTGTTTTCATGGGATACTCTAATTTTAAAAAAAGGATACAAAGTGTGGAGTCTAGAACAGAAAAAATTCATTTTCTCCAGGGATGTTAGCTTTCATGAAACTACATTTCCTTTTAAAAATGAATCACATTTTGTTCTAGAAAGCCCAAATAACTTAAATCAATTAAATTTTTTCGATTTTTCAAGTGATATAAATCCCGATGATGAAGAGAAGGGTTCTACTGACTCAACTACCTTAACACAACAACACAGTGATGAGGTTGAATCACCTATTGATAGTAATGCTCAGCAGTCATCAGGGACTGATGATATGCCTGAGAGTAGTGAGTCTTTAGGTAATGAAACTGTCATGTGAGGGCTGAGTCTAGTAGTGTTAATGACAAGTCAAACCTTCTTGAGGGTACCATACCTACAAGAAGATCCTCTAGATCTTCGACTGCCCCAAAAAGATTTGATGCCTTTATTGTTGGCAATGCTAGATATAGCTATGATAAGTATGTTGATTATTCTAACTTGCCTAGTGATAATATTTGTCTTGCTGCCAATATTAATAAAATAGTTGAGCCATCCACCTATAAAGATGCTATTAAAGATAAAAGGTGGATTGATGTCATGAATGATGAATTGTATGCTCTTTATAAAAACAACACGTGGGATATTGTTGACCTCCCTAAAAATAAAAAACCCATTGGGTGCAAGTGGGTTTTCAAAGTTAAATACAAATCTACGGGTGAAGTTGATAGGTTTAAAGCTAGGCTTGTTGCAAAAGGGTTTAAACAACGTGAGGGAATTGACTTTGAGGAAACTTTCTCCCCCGTTGTTAAGATGGTTACCGTTAGGT